>CM057463.1:148774735-149974735 GCA_030035585.1 Dugong dugon | reverse complement strand
CATGTATGGTGAACTCAAACATAGCAATGATTGTGAGGATGGCACAGGACCAGGCAGTGTTTCGTTCTGTTGTACATAGGGTCACTATGAGTCAGAACCATGTTGATGGCACTTAACAACAACAACGACAGATGGAAGAGAATACACTGGCTTATCCAACACCTCTAGTCTTAAAGGATGTGGAATCTTGGTAATAATAAGGATTGTGAAGTAAGTTGGCTGTTGCTAACTGCAATATAAGCCTTGAAGGGAGAATATGACAAGCTCAGGTCAGCCAACCACGGGATAAAAGCCATAAGGCTTATATGGCAGCATTGAGGGAGAACCTCATATCTTACAGCCAGAAAATGGGCAGGGCTAAAAATCACCCCCAGTATCTGACAGTAAAAATAGAATATTTACAATGAAGGCGGAAATCCCAGACCCTGTAAACTTTCTACTAAGTCAGAAACTTAGTAGAGCACCTAAGTGGAAACATTTGTTTCAGAAGCATGACCCTGCAGATTCCCCTAAAGTCTTTAGGCTAGCAGAAGAAGACTCCTCCCCATTACTAGTGAATGTCAGTCTCCTTTTGCTCGGAGGCCATGTAAATGTCTGACCTGAGGCAGACACCTCAGATGATGGCTGCCCTTCTGAAAATCTTACCCCACGTCTCCTCAGTGCTTCTGGACCAGTAACTAGAGTTAAAGCTCAATACGGCCAGATGGGAAGATGTCCCCACTATGGGACTGTAAGGCCTAGCTGCTATGTACTGGAAAGACCCAGGAGGAAATGCCTACCTGTTGCTGTCGAGTAGATTCTGACTCAAAGCAACCCTATAGGACAGAACAGAGCTGCCCCATAGGGTTTCCAAGGAGCAGCTGGTGGATTTGAACTGCCGACTTTTTGGTTAGCACTAAGAAGCTCTTAACCACTCTTAACCACTGTGCCACCAGGGCCCCAGCAGAGAACATGCCTAGGAATGGATACTGTAAGTAATGACCAATGTACCCAGGATAAAAAACTGGAAAACAGAGAGTTTACTGATGTGGAGGCACTTTCTCATAACTCCAGATTTAATGCCCTGGCAAGGTTTCCTAGAGCCAGTCCTAACAGACTGATGGATTCGTTTACTGAAGCATGGAGCAAATGATGGGAATTGAGTTGGAATTATCAGACCTGCTCTGCCAGAGTATTGAGGAAGTTGCCAAAAATCTGAGGGAGGTGAGTATACTAGAATGGCTTCATCATGTAAGACAGACATGACTGTTTTAGGCAAGAGCACCCAAAGGGTGCTCATTTTACTCAAATGATAAGGAATGGACAGGTGAGGGGGGCTCTAGTTTCACTGAGAAATTCAACAGTGGCTATCTTTGTAGGCAGAGCAAGTGATATAGTTAAGTGACTGGTAACCCTGATGTCAATGAGAATAACAAGATTCTGGAATAGTGGTTTCCAAGTAATGTACTTAATCATCAGAGTCAAAGTGGATATAATTACAGTAATGGATAGAAAAGCTAGAATTTATCAGAGGAACTGTACCTAGATGTAGCAAGATTGCTGGATAAAAGATCTGAGCTGACACAGGATGGTTTTCCTGTGAATGTCAGTTATCCTCTGTTATAGGCCAATTCAATGTTTGCAGCGTAGCCACAGTAACAGAATTGGAGACTATGAACAGGATCAATAGCATGGGATGCCCCTCAATAAAGGTGATCTAGCTACTGGGAAGCTCAATATAAAACCAAGATCAACACTAATCCCTCAATACGGTGCATCCCCAAGGAAACCAATGAATCACTTGAAGGAAAACTGACTACATAAAACCACTTCCATCCTGGAGGAGTAGGGATTCAAAATCATTGGGATTGATACAGTTTTCCAAGTATGAGTTTGTCTTTCCTATCTTCTTTGGCTTATCCAGTACCAGAACAAAATATATGTGTTCACAAAGTGTCTGATTTATAATCAAGGAATCCAGTGCAACGTTGTCTTGGGCCAATTTTGTGGGAAAGAAGGTATAATAGTGGGCATATGGTTGTGGGATCCTCCATTCCTACATTACACCATCACCCCAAAACAGCCAGAACGATAAACATTAAAATGGCCTCTTAACGGTATATCTATGTGTTTAGAAGCTATAGATTTAAAGATGACAAGGCACAGTTCCTTAAGATGTGGTCCATATTTTGAAACAGTAATTGGATGGCACTGCATCTTTGAAAGGTAGAACATGTAGTCTGGGAACAAATGGGTGGAAACAAAAGTGACCTCTTCCATCAACACTCTCAGTGATCCACTTGCAGAAATTGTAATCTGGTCCCCAGAAGGAGGATACTTCCACAGGGGACGCATGAATGGTTTTACTAAGTCATTTTGGGCTCCTCATGCCAATACACTAGCAAACCAAAAAAGAAGTTACCATACTGTCAATGATGTCAACTCTGATTATCATGAAGAGATAGGTTTGTTACTATGTAATGTGACCAGAAAGGAGTATATCTAGAACTTAGGGCACCCATTCACTGAAGAACCTCTTACTGTTTTCATGGCTCCCATTCCTGTGAATTGTAGCAGCCATGGTCTGAGAAGGACACATTAACCAGGAGCTCTGACTCCTCAGAGTTAAAGTTCTGGGTTACCCTAATGGGCAAAATGCCTAGAATAGAAGAAGAACTGGCCAAGAGTAAGGATAATAAAATGGATAGTAAAGGAGAAAGGTGATAAATATCAATCAGAGTCTCAGAGCCAACTGGAGCAGGGTAGACTATAGCTTGTACCATTAATCCTCCTGCAGTAAGTCCTTTTATTGGAAACTGTGCCTAGCCATCACCTAGAAGAATCAGGTACAAACCCAAGTGGACTTAATTTGGGTCACAAGTAGTTCTGAGCAGCACAAGGAGTAGACTGTAGCAGACACTGTCAGTGTCCATCTTTTCCCACTGGTACACACTTGTAGATATTAAAGCCACTTACTGCAAAGACCTGACACTCTTCCTGAGGGTTTTTATTGTGTCTAGTCATGGGAGCACTCTCTGTGCATAGTAAGTCAGAAGTGCTGGGAGACTTTAGTTCCAGAGTGTTGCTATTGACTGCTGTCAAGTCCGCCCCTATTCATGGCAGCCCCATGCACAACAGAACAAAACACTGCTCCATCCTGCACCATCTCCGTGACCTGTTGGGATAGGACCATTGTATTCCATAAGGTTTATTGGATGATTTTTAAAAGTAGATCACCAGGCCTTTCTTCCTAGTCCATCTTAGTTTGGAAGCTCTTCTGGAACCTATTCAGCATCATAGCAGCAAGCAAGCCTCCACCGACAGACGGGTGGTGGCTGTGCATGAGGTGCATTGGCTGGGAATCAAACTCAGATCTTCCACATGGAAGGTGAGAATTCTACCACTGAACCACTAATGACCCCTCTCCCTGAGTAGCAGCATTCAATTAAGCGTGAGTGGAAAAATGTGAATCCCTTTAGTTGAGATAACACTGATGTGTTTTACACTGACATCCAGATTTCCCCAGTAGTTCTGAAGACTAGTTGCCCACAGCAGTAACTTGCTTTAAAATGCACCATTTGTTGGCTTTCTTCCCTTCCCTGCCTCACTTCTTTACTCCCCTAGTAGTGTTTCCTGAGATCACTGCCAAAATAAATAATTTGCATTTGAATCCTTCCCTTAGGGTCTGCTTGTAATCAATGGTGCCATAGAATCAAGGAAGTGTAGCATAGCTTGTTCTTGTGGAGATAATCCTTGTTCAACAAGTTGTCCACAAGCAATCCAGATCTGAAAACTAAGAGACTTCAGGGAGTATAGGCAGGCATGAGCTTCACAGGCATGAACTGTACTGGGCTAGGGGAAATCAGTGGGAATGTTCAGTTGATGTCCTGCATGAAGTTAGGACTAAATTGCAGGGATTTACTAATGCACGTGATCAAGTGCCATTTTATTTTTTTTCTAGTAAGAGACACAGTACAAGAAGACACCTTTGTGAATTATACATGTGGATTTCCCTGAAAGGAGTAGACATTACCCATGTCAGTCACCCAGGGAAGAAAGCAATTTTAGATCACCAGTGAAGAATTGGAAAGGAAACCCTTAGATTAGAGACAAGGGGGCATTTTTCCCCCTGAATCTCAGAGATTCCAAGGCACCAAAGAATGGACACATTTACAGCTCTCCTAACAGAGTGAAGTGGTCCCTGCCACATTTAGGCTGGATGCTGGCTAAGGAGGCATTAAAAAGCCATTGCCTTTGAGTCAATTTCGACTCACAGCGACCCTATAGGACAGAGTAGAACTGCTCCATAGGGTTTCCAAGGAGCAGCTGGTGGATTCAAACTGCCAATCTTTTGGTTAGCAGCATGAGCTCTTAACCACTATGCCACCAGGGCTCCAAGGAGGCATTAAGGAGAACAAATTAGGGATGATCTAGACCTCTGGGCTCTGACCATAGCCATATCCAATACAGATATGTAGTAGCATCTCAAAATTGTACCTACCTTCTCTTACTTTAAACCTTGGGTAAATGGTTTTGAATACTGTGATGGTTAAGATTGTGTGTCAACTTGGCTGGGCCATGATTCTCAGTGTTTATATGTGATCATTCCCATGATTGAATCTGCTGTGAGTAGCCAATCAGCTGAAAGGGAGTTTCCTTGGGGGTGTGGCCTGCATCCAAATATAAGCAGACGTTCCAGCTTTTTGCTTGCTCTGGATCCTGCGACTGCCTCCTGTTCATCTGACCTCCTGTTCTTGGGACTTGAGCTATCAGCTTATCTGCTGATCTTTCAATTCGTGGATCTTCACAGCTTGTGAGCGGAGCCCTGCTATCTGACCTGCTGATCTTGGGTTCACCAGCCCCTGCAGCTATGTGAATCAGGAGAAGCCTTGCTGTCTTGCCTGCCAGTCTTGGAATTCATTAATATTCACAGCCTGTGAGCAAGAGCCCTGCTTTCTGACCTGCTTATCTTGGGTTCGTCAGCCCCTGCAACAACATGAATCGAGAGAAGCCTCTATCCTAATCCACAGACTTGGGACGTTCAGCCTCTACAAGTGCGTGAGCTGTTTCTTTGATATAAATCTCTCTCTCTATATATTTATAAGCTGGTTTTGCTTCTCTAGAGAACCCAGTCTAAGACAAATACTATGGTCTCATTTTATTTCACTGTGGGAATTAGGGAAAGGCCATGAACTGTGCCTACAACAGAAGGATAAACATTAGGTAAGTGCCCATCACAAGTACATCCATCAGGCTGGAGAGATGGCTAAGTAAGCCACTCCACTGCCCCATTGCAGATGGCAGAGGTATCTAGGAAAGTCATGGTCACATTTGGGCAGCAGTGGCAAGAGGTGAAGGTTTATGCAGGGAGCTCAAGAGGTAGAAAATGTTGTCTGAGCAGGTGTGAGACAACACACTGAGAAATTCTCTGAGAGAAAAAGTAGACAATTTAAAGAGGCAAAATTTGAGCATAAGTAAATGAAGGCTTAAGATCATCATATTTTTGATATTTGTATAAATCTGTTTTGTAGTCTCAGGCTGTTGAAGCCAGGGCCTTTTGAGTGTTTAAATTAAAAGAAAGTGTATATAGGAGGTGAGAGTTACAGTGAGGAGAAAAATATGATCCAAATAGTATCAGGAAATTTTTATTTTAGACATTTTGAAAAATTACTGATTTACCTCCTTAGCAAAGATTTGGACTATCTCTCCCTAAAGATTTTTTGAGTCAATGTATGAGTGTGATTATATCTGTAGTAAATAGGATGGGCTAGTTGGCATATTTAGGTGCCCTACAGCTTTCTAATTCAAATGTGTGACCACAGACCTCAATATGCTATTGATATATACAAACTCTGTTCATATACATGTAAAATATTTTTAAATTATTTATTTTGTAAACTATAAGAAGTATATCAATTTCCATACTGATGAAAAATCAGATTTCCAGTTGAGACAAATAAAAGCCTTTCATTGATATTATATCACACATTATTAAAAATTTTATATGGACCAGCTGAAAGATTAACTTGCATATAGATGCTTATCAGTTTTCATATGTAGACATAAGATGCAAGAAGTATTTCTGTATTTTAATTTAGTGACACATACAAGAAATTAAAAATTATGTCTGTAACTGTCAGTGCTCTATTTTGAGACCTGAAAACTCTTAGCGAAATAAAATGCTAAATTACTGTATTACGTTTACTTGTTTCATATGAAAATTCGAAATATTGGAAAGGTTTTACTAAGTAATGTGATATATGTTCCTAAGTAGATTCATATACTTACGCATACCCATATATATATACATATATATATATATATATATATATATATATATATATATATATATACACACACACACACACACATGTGCACACACACAGGTACTTATATTTATACATATGCTATAGAAGATGATAACTAATTGTATTTCTATTCTTGGATAGAGGGATTCAAACCTCTTTCTGAAGTGGATAACTGGTTAGGCTAAACATTTTTTTCCTTAGTGTGTACACAGGAGAATTCTAGAAATCAAGAGTCTACCGATTCTAATTTCCCACATTTGAAATTTCTAATACACACATTAGGAAAAGTATCCATATTCATAAAAACATACCTGCATGCACAAATGAATTATTTTTCATTGTCCAAGAACCAAATCTGAAGAGTATCATGAAAATATAGCATAAACTCTTCTGCAAGTAATCTTCTTGTACGTAAAATAAAAACAATTGGCAAAATGTGTGGGAAATCTGATTTTGGGAAAAGAAAGAATAAAAAGATTCTGAACATCTCATGAAGCTGTAAAATCTGAGTTTCTTGAGCTACCATATGAAAGACCTCCAGAGTGTCTGCTTGTGAGAGGGGAACAAGGAAATATCAACAAATGGCAGATTAACAGGAGCTGGAAAGTTGGGCATGGCCATTTATGGAACAAGTAAAGTTCCTCCGTTATTGCTATCAAATAAGCCATTTTATTAGTTGACTCATATTTTATTTAGCATAAGATATTGGAAAAAAAATAAAAATAATACATGTTTATGTAGTTTTATAGTCATGCTAAGCACTTTATTATATCATATGTTAGATCTAAGGGTATGAATACATACATTTTTATATATTCACACATAGTATGTATGCACACATACATACTTTGAAAGTAAGTAGTGAAAACATTTTGAAATTACAAAACTTCCATGCAATTTCAGTGAATTAGTGGGTAGTGCATATAAACTGTTTTATGTGAAACAATCAAGATATTAATATATTCTGAGATCAACATACTTTAATGCATTTAATTTTAACAAAATTTTTATGATTTTGGTATGTATACAAAATCAAATCTGAAATTTGTGAATGCATTACTCTTAGGAACCATACCAAAGTTAGTTATATTTGGATTATATAATACATTGGAAACATACCACAACTTTATACAATTCTTAGATGTTATTTTTATATAATAATATAAACACAACTGTAGGTGAAAATCATGTAGATGGGTCTACCTCCTGCATGAAAATTTCCCTATTAAGTATCTTTGTTTTTTAAATTTCCATTACATTTATAAATCTCTAATAAAAACCATAAGCATTGTTTCTTACTCATAGGCTATGACCAGTAAATATCTGTTAACTGAATTAATTTAGACCAGGTATTATAGAACATTTAATACAGCGGACGTCTTAGAGATCAGCTGGTCTAAACCAAGCATTGTACATGGGGAGAAAATGAGGCCCAGAGAGGTTAAATAATTCTTCCCAAAATCACACAGCCAGTTAATGACAGAGATTGGACTGGAATCCAGTAAACATTAAATGTGTGCTCTTTTACCTTCTTCCCACCCAGCCACGCACACACATCTGCAATAATCTAGTGCCATTTCATGTTTAATTATGTTGTATTGTATTGCATTACATTGCACTGCATGATATTACATTACGTTATATTGTATCATGTGTATATATATGTATTTTTTTTCACAAAAGGATAATCTCATGCTAAATTGTCCCTCATGGGGTAACACAATTCTCAATAATAAGGTTAAGTCCTTGAGGACTTTTCACCACCCCATGCTACTATCATAATCTCTCATCTGATTACTGTAGTAGGTTCCTACCTCGTCTTCCTGCTTCTGCCCTCGCCTCCCTGCAAGTCCACAGTCCGTTGTATGCTTATATAAAACCTCATTCATAAGATATGACCTCATTTTGTCACTTAAAATTGAAAAATTCACTTGTCTTTGAAAACAGATTTGACCAAATACAAACATAAGCATATATAAGGCAACAATAATGTCGTATCAAGCCAGTTGGATCTTTTTAGTCCAATTACAAGTGAATTTTTTTTTAACTATTAAGTCTTCTGGTAAAGTCCTTCTCATAGGAAAAATAGTACATTGGAACATACCTGTTGAGTAAATCGTTGCTTAGAGAAGTGTACAAATAGCTTTGTGCCCTCCCTGCAAAAGTTAATGTAAGATGACAATTTCCAAACATTTCCCTTTTATAAACATGATTTTTGCTAATTGAAGCGAGAATCTGTTGAGCTTTTTCTATCCCCAGTAGAGAAGCTGAAACTGCACGAGTTAATATGCTGTGATTATGGAGCTTAGATACTGTTAACAACGGGAAAAAATGAATATGATTCTAGGCCACCATCCATTTTTAGGAACTATATTTCTTGCTACTATTTTCCGTATTGAAAAGGTGCGTTAGGATCGGATGTGCTTGGCATGGTGTGCGGAATGCTAGTACTTTCTAACTATAGACTGTTTTCTGAAAATCAAGTAGAAGTTGCAAGTAATGTCCAATACATCTGCACATGTAGTCTTGTAACCCTCTTAATTCAATATTGCCAGAAAGACCAGTGATCAGTGGAAGATATTGCTCAAGGTGGCAGATTTCAGCTTAGTGATGATTTCCTCTTCAAATATATTCCTCTGACAAACTTTTCAATTATTTTTCTCTCAAATTTTTTTCAAAATCAAGTTTAAAAGACCATTTGAAAATTTAAAGTTTTAGAATCCTAGAATCTCTCTCCTGGAATATAAAAGTCTCAGTGGATATTCCAAGGATAAATAAGATGAGATGAAGCTGTGGACAGTCAAATTATTATGGTAGGGAGAAGTGTACATAGTTGAAAAAGCAGGGGCTTCGGGGTCAACCCAACTTCAGTACAAATCCTGCTTTGGGTGCTTTAAATTAAGCCACAATTGCCTCGTTTCTTGTAATGTGATAATAATAACCCATAGGATTTTTGTGAGGAATAATGTGATATCATAAGGCATCTAGTCCAGTCTTTACTCATGGTAAGCTCTCAATGAATGATAGCAATTATGTGAATTAGTCTGTTAAAATTACTTATGGTTTTCTTTTAAATCATTAGATCATCCTAAAATTGATAATCCAGTAGCGCAGAAACATTAAAATTACACAAAGTAAATATATTATGGTATTGATAAAATTTTTTCTTGGTTAAATAAAGCAAAAACACTGAAGTTTGTGTTGAAATTCTTCACTAAACAAAAAATTTCAAGTGAGGTTTTGCAAGATGTTGCAAGGTCTCATACCATATGGTTACAGTGGAAAAATAATTCTGAAATCTTAGCCTCAAAGTGAAGTTGTGTTGGTACTGCCAAAGGAAAAGGAAAGCAGATTGTCTGGCAAGAGGCTTCGTGGGAGACATTCATTATCCTGGCGATTCATCCATAGTGGAATGGCTGACCATCTAACTTCTTACAGGCTCAGACATAAACGGCTAATGGCTAACATGTTTAAGTGTCATGATTACTACAGTGTAGTTATGATGGGGGTACGTTTGTTTTTTGTTGTTGTTTTCCTGGAAAAGTTGTTTTTACACTGTTGTAGAACAAGTACAACTGACTCTAATGTTATTTAATTTATGTAGATGACTTACTGTAACTTTGAAGGTTTTAACACATTCTGGAAGAAAATTTTCCCTCTGCAAAATTGGTCAGGCACGTGTCTCTACTTGTCCCCCAAATACTATGCGTATGGCAGAGACATGATTTTATCCATCTCTCAGTGAGAGAATCATACTGACCATTTCATGTATGAAATTAGAATGCCAATTTATTAACTTACAGTGAGTAATCTCCGTAATGCAAGAAAAATATTCAAAACCTTGGCATATAGATTTAATAAATATTAGACATTTTCTTGGTAAGCAGAAGTAAGAACAAGGGTCATTAAATTAATGGAAACTTATTGGACGAATCTCATCTTTAAAAATAAAATACCTGCCTCCATCTATAGCTCCATGACTTTTCTCCCTCTTCCAGACAAACTCCTCAGAAGAATATTCTATACTTTCTTATCTCAGCTCGCTCTTTCCCCATTCTCCCATTCTCTTCTAAACACACTCCAATTAGGCCTCCATGTTGCCAACTCCAATGATAAATTTTTAGTCTGTGCTTACTTGATCTTTCAGCAACATTTTACGTAGTTGATGACATTCTCCTCCTTGAAACATTCCTTACTTTTTTTTTTCCTGGTCATAAAACTCCTGGACGGCATTACCAGTTGCCATCCAGTCAACTCCATCTCTGACTCACGGTGACCCCACGTGTGTCAGAGTAGAACTGTGCTCCATAGAGTTTTCAGCTGATTTTTTTGGAAGTAGATCTCCAGGCCTTTCTTCTGAAGTGCCTCTGGGTAGATTCAAACCTTCAACCTTTCAGTTAGCAGCCGAGTGCATTATTTTCCAAATAAATATACCGGTTCTTAGGTTGTGGGTTTTTTTTTTTTTTTACATTTATTTTGAAAGAATTTTGTACTTACAGAAAAATTGCAGAAATAATATAAAGAACTTCCACATACACTTTCTGAATTCACCATCAACTACAACATTCATTCTTTTTTTTTTTTTTTCTGAACCAGGTAAGAATCAGTTACAGACCTCAGACCTTTTTATTCCTTTTTTCTGGGTGTATTTTCTCAGAACAAGGACATTCTTTTATGTAATCATAGTACATGTAATAGGAATTAGGAAATGCAGCATTGATACAATACTATCATCTACTGTACATTCTTTTTCAAATTCACCAATTGTCCCAATAATATTTTTTATAGAATTTTTTTTTCTGGACTGGAATTCAATCCAGGATCATGATTCCATTTATCTATCATGTCTCCTTCAGTCTGGAACTGTGCCTCAGACTGTATTTGTCTTTCATTCTTTTGACACTTTTGAAAAATACAGTTCAGGTGTTTTATAGAATGAGTGTGTCTCACATCTAGATTTAGGTTTTACGTTTTTCGTAGAAATACTACCTAAATGATTCTGTGTCCTCCTCAGTACATCTCATCAGAAGGCACATAATGTTGACTTGTCCCATTATTGGTAACATTAAAAAAACAGTTGCTGTCAAGTTGGTTCCTACTCATGAGACATGATGAATGTAACACCATGCTCTTTCCCCAGAAAAGAGTAGAAATGTGCTCCACTGGGTTTTCATGACTGATTTTTTGGAAGTAGATTACCAGGCCTTTCTTCTGAGGTGACTCTGGGTAGACTTGAACCTCCAACATTTTGGTTAGCTGTTGAGCATATTAACCGTTTGTACCACCCAGGGACTCCCATTGGTAATATTATCTCTAACCATTTGGTTACGGTGATGTCCTCCAAGTTTCCCCATGTAAAGTTACTGATTTTATTTTTACAATTAATAAGTTATTGATGAGGAGCAACTTTGAGATTTTGTAAATATCCTGCTTCTCTTCAAACTTTCAACCACTAGTCTTAGCGCCAATGAATGATTCTTGCCTTAATCAATTAGTAAACGCATGACTGCAAAATAGTGATTTTCTAGCTCCAACTACATTTATCAGTTGTATTTCATGGTAAGGCAAAGCTTTTCCTTTTTCCCAATGTATTTAATCTTTTTTTTTTTTTTTTTTGTATATCAATATGGAGTCATTGATTCATATTTTATTTAGTGGGTTCATTCAATCCATTGCTATTATTTGTTTTGATCCTCAAAGTGTTCCATCTTTCGAGCTCCATTTGGCTAAATTCTTGACCTCTGAGCATCAAAATAGTCCACAGTTCTGGTTTCTTTTCCATAAATACTAATTCTGGATAATTTCATCAAGTCTAACAGCTTTAAATATCGTCTTTAAACTGAAGACTCCAAATTTATATTTCTAGCCCAGCCTCTCTCCCTGAACTCTAGGTGTACATTTTCAATTGCCTACTCTAATCCCTAATGTCTGCTAGGCATCTCAAACTTTAACTACCCCCCCAAAACCTCAATTTACAGCACAAACCTGTTCCCCACTTCAGTATACCCCATCTCAATTAAAACTATTCTCTTCAACCAATGCTCAAGCTAAAATCTTGGAGTCCTTCTTGACTCCTCTTTTCCTCACACTTCACAATTAATCTGTTAGCAAGTCCTGTAGCCTTCAACTTCATAAAACACTTTAGATGTGACTGCTTCACACCACTTTCACTGTTATCACACAAATCCGAGGATCATTGCAATAGGCTCCTGACTGTTGTCCCTGCTTCCACTTTTCTCTGCCCTCCACTATCTAATCTGCAAATACCAGTCAGAGTGAGTCTTTTAAAGCATATAGTACACCATGTCATTCCTCTATTCAAAACTTTCTAATGGCTTCCTATCCATTCCAACTAAAAGTCAAAGACCTAGTCATGGTCTGTAAGGTCCTTAGTAATCTGGTTTGTAATTACCAGTTTGACCTCATCTCTACAGCTCTTCTCTTCCCTTAGTGCATTTCATCCACTCCTGCCTCCCTGCTATTCCTCTAGCCTTCCAAGCCTGGTCCTACCTCAGGACCTTTGCATGTGCTGTTCCCTCAGCTTATTTTTCTACTCTTCCAAGTATTTGCATAATTTACTCCTTCCTATTTTTCAGGTAGAGCCCTGGTTGTACTGTGGTTAAGTATTCAGCTGCAAACCAAAAGGTCAGGAATTTGAATCCACCAGCTGCTCCTTGGAAACCCTATGGAGACATTCTACTCTGTCCTATAGGGTGACTCTGAGTCCCAATCTACTCAACGTCAATGGGTTTTATCCTTCAGGTCTCCACTCAAATGTCATCTCTTCAAAGAGCCTTTTCTTGATAGCTCATCTAAAATAGCACCCTTGTATCTATTTCTTTACCTTGTTTTATTTTCTCCATGGTACATTTCATTACGTGATATTTTTAGTTGCTCATATTTTTTAACATCTATCTTCCACAGAATGTAAAATGCAAAAGTAGAGACTTGTCTTTATTTTCAATGTTATATTCTCCTGACACATAGAAGGAATCCAATAAATATTGATCGATTGAATGAATTAAATATGTTGATGGCATTGTGCTAAGATAGTCTTATGCATCCCTCCCTAGAGATAGCCTTGCTAATAAATTTAAAATCCCTGGTGTTTGCTGACGCCAAGGCTTCTCTTCCCACAATAGACTTTGTTGGCACTAACAAAATGATTCTCCTTTTTCTGTGCTTATGTGGCCAACTCCTAGTCTACTCCTGAAGGTGGGGTCATTGTTTCTCTATACTTGACAATATATTTAGTTAGGTTATGGTTTCGTCTTGCTGACCTAGGGGTCAACTGGTCTATAAAATGATTTTGCTCTGATCCATTGTGATCTTGTACTTTAACTCTCAGAAGTCAACCCTGATGCCTCCAAGTTCTTGTGACCCTTAGTTCTCTCCCAAGTTCTTGTTGCTTTTAGTTCTCAAAACTGCAATTACCCCACATGCATTCTGCTCACAGAATCATTTGTCACCTAGAAGAATTTGGCCAATTGTCCTTGTACACAACAGCAGTTCTAATTCAGAATTTTGCTAGTTAGGTTTTATCACATACTATCTGGCGAGAATATTAGCCTTTGCCTTTGGAGTTATGACGTTCAGAAGCAGGTTTATAAATGCTCTTGATTATAAGTCACTTTCTTTTAATGTGGATGATACAATTGCTGGCATATTATTTTTGGTGCTACTTATGCCAATTGCTACCATTTGCTGTACTCCATATCACATACACTCATGTTCACATTTAATCCTCTAAAACCTTGTGAAAAAAGTAAAAATTTCCATTTTTATAGAGGAGGAAATCAAATCTCGGCAAGGTGTAAATAATTTTCTCCCAAGATCACTTAAATAGGACTATAAATAAAAGACCTGCCTATATTCAAACCCAAGTTTATCAAACGCCAAAACCTGTTCTTTTTCTACTATAGTATTTCTCCCCACCTGTTTAGCATAGAGCCCTGGCTTTTCTGTGACCATGGCCTCTCCAGCCAGCCTGTTAATATTCCTGCAAAGTTACTTTCTTGTGAGTGGCTGTAGCAAGTGCATGTGGATTCTTGTTGGTATGATTGATAAGTACTTTGCATTCTAAGCAAGCAAAGTGTAATATACATACTCATGTATTCTTTCTGGAAATAGATTGATATAGGGCAGTGGTTTTCAACTAGCATGATTTTATTCCCCAGGAGATATTTGGCAACGTTTGGAAATACTTTTGGTTGTCATGAATGAAGAAATCCCACTTGCATCTAGCAGGTAGAAGACAAGGATGATGCTAAACATCCTATAGTGTACAGAACAACTCTACGCAACAAGAAATTATCTGTCCCCAAATGCCAATAGTACTGAGATTGAGAAACTCTGATCTAGGGCAACTATGAACGAGTACTGGTGCTGCAGTGGTTAAGCACTTGGCTGCTAACCGAAAGGTCAGCAGTTCAAGCCCATCAGCTGCTCTTCAGGAGAAAGGTGTGGCAGTCTGCTTCCATAAATATTATAGCCTTGGAAACCCTATAGGGATGTTCTACTATTTTATAGGGCCACTATGAATCGGAATTGACTTGACAGCAACAGATTTGGTTTTTTGGTTGGTTAGGGCAGCAATGATAACCCCAAAAGCCTGATATTAATGGCAGACAGGAATGGAAGTTCGGAACTTCTCATTTACTAACTGTCCTGTCAATTATATTATCTACAAAATGGGAAGAATAACTTGTACCTCACATAGAGAATCGTGAGTATTAAGTGAGATCATGTTCTATAAACAGCTTAGAACACTGCCCGACACATGACAAGTCCTCAATACATATTATCTATTGCTATTATTAGTACTGCTGTGTTCTTTTTACCTGTATATCAGACAAGCCAGCATTTCTCAATCTTTCCTTGAGAGATACACCCTATCCTTGTCTTCCAAAAAGAGTCACTTCCTCAATCTAGGGAAAAGTTAAATTATGATGGTTAGTAGGAGTACTCTTTCTTCTTTCATACCACACCAAGTCTGCTCCCAGAATTGAGCATCTGTGATCACTTTACACTTTTTCTGATCCTTTCTGTGAACGAGCAGATTGGTTTTTAAGCTTATCCTGTTGACATTTTCAGTTCCTAGGAAGTAAGACATTTGTTTTGCTCTAAGCTTTGTCCTTGTGTATAAGTCTCCTCTGACGGCATCCATCTTTTAGGGATTTCAACAATCCCCCAAATAAACGCAGGCCCATCTGCTAAAAAACCTAAAGGGAATCAGAAGTGTGATTAAAGGAAATTGAGCCTTTTGGTCTCCCCATCCCCTCCGGATCTTCTTTTGTTTTGTTTTCATGAACCTTTGAATTTGGGAGGGAACAAAGTCTGCAGACTGACGCTTGTGTTCGTAGTAAATTGAGAAACAGGGAGAAAAGGTGTTGGACAGAGGAAATTATAACTGAAGAATGCACGAAGTTGGGCTGCAGTGAAGAGAAAAACAAGACGTTTCTGTCTAAAGGATTTTCTGAACTTTTTTATCCCCCACTATTATGTTTCAACGTGTCGGGGATCACTTTGGTGGAGAGAAAGCTTTGGTTAGATTTAGGCACTTCTAAGTTTCTCCTCTGGTTCAGCCATGGACTAATTGCATTCTCTAAGTCTCAATTAGTTTTATCATCCATATCATGAGGACAATAATATATTTACAGAGTCATTTTGACAATTAAGTAAAACAATCTACCTGCAAGGAGCTGAGACATAGCAAGCACTCAGCATGCAGCACTCTTATTTTACATTTCCAGCACCCCTCTCTGTGTTTCACAGTCCCCAACACTCTTTGGGAAAAGGAATGTGTGCTGTGCTTTAACACAGAGATTTTATTTTTAAAAATCTTAATGACCTAAAATCTGATTTCTCAAATTCTTTTTTTTTCTCTTTTACTTGCTAGATTGCCTTTTTCTTCTTTCTTTTCTCATAGCTCTGTGATACAGAGCAAGATAAAATCATTTCTGTAGTTGCTTTTTAAACTAACTCTTCCTTATACAGAAATATTTTTAAAAAGAAGATGTGCCAACTCTAAAACGTCCCGCTGTGTTCTACTCTAGAAACAAATTTTAAGCATGCATTTAGCATACCTTTGAGTGCTGGAGTCAACAGAGAGCTGAGTTCATACGTTAAACTACTCCATAGTCAAAGCACATAGAATATATATCTTAGTTCAAAAAGATCTCATACACCAGAAATGGAACACAGACTCAGAAAAATCAGGGGCTAAAGCTACAGGGCTGCTGGGTTCCAAGCCCAGGGTATGCAGAAGTCACTAAGAATTGACCCTTGAGGGCTAGCAGTGGCTGGAGTAGGGCCATCAAGCCAGTATTGGAAGACTGAAAAACTGTGTGCCACTTGAGGCTATCCCTTGTATAAAGCTGCATTCTGTGGGTGGTAGGAAGGACACAATTCAATAACTTGGACTAGGGCTGAATTTCCCTTGAGCTAGATGACCAAATCTGTGATAGCTCAAAGATCCCTTACAGTATGCTGACACCATTAGTTCAGATTCTGGGGTAGATGAAACAGAGGTCAGGGTAGACAACCACATAAACCTCCAGATAAGGAGGTATGATTAAAGAAAGAGGGAGACAAAGAGAAAAAAAAAAGAAAGAAACAATTAGAAATAAGCCCTAATAAGAAGGGTCCATAAGACACACTATTAATGTGTGGAAACTAATATTATGGAAGACAATCAACAACCTCAGTAATCAGGAGATGAATTTACTAAGAGAAAATCAGAAAATGATTTTACATGAGATAAAATGAAGATGAGCAAACATATTTAAAAAATATTACCAAAAAAATAGGTAGATATGAAAAATGGATATATAAAAGAACCAGTTAGAGAAAACTTGCAATTAACATATGTGTTTATTTAAAAAAAAGAAACAAAAGCTACTTCACAAACAGAAAATACTCTAGAATAGATATAGTCAATGATAGAATTAATAAATTGAAATTAGCCCTGAAAAATTACCTCAGAACTTACTGTAAGAGATAGAGGAAAAGTACAACAGAGATATTAAGAGACATGAAGGATAGAATAAGTTTAAATCTAATAAACACCCCCCAAAATGAGAATAGAGGGAATGGTAGAAAGGCAATATTTGTATAAATAAGGATAAGAATTTTCCAGATTTGTAGAAAGATTAAAAATCCATATACAATTTTAAGCTAGATAATTGAAAATAAATTACTTGGATACATTTTAGTGAAACTGAAGAATAACAAGAACAGATTAAAAATTGTATAAGCTCCTTGAAGGGGAAAAAAGAGAGAGATTATGTACACAAGAATGACAACTAGACTTACAGTAGTGATCTTATCAGCAAGAAGAGATGACAGAAGATGATGGAGTAACATTTTCAACATACTGAAGGGAAATAACTTTTAATTTCAAATTCTACATCCATCTAAAGTATCATTCAAAAGAGAGAGAAGTATAGATATTTTTAGACATTCAATGATGAAAAGAATTTACTACCCGCAGAGCCTTATTGGAAGAAGTACTAAAAGATGCAGTTCAAAAAGAAAAAAGTTAACCTAGAAGAAAAAATTAATACCACAAAAATTATTAGAATAGTTACGATAAAAACAATATTTTGGATCAAAAATATGTACAAATCTAGAATTCTAAAAAATGAATCCTGTTTAATGAAAAAAGGAGCCCTGGTAGCACAGTGGTTAAAGTGATTGGCTCCTGACTGAAAGGTTGGCAGTTCAAAACCACCAGCAGCTCCATAGGAGAAATACATGGCAGTCTGCTTCCTAGAGATTTACAACCTTGGAAACCCTATGGGGTCAATATGAGTTGGAATAGACTGGATGGCAGTTTTTTTTGGGGGGTGTATAATGAAGAATTAAACTTGCTAAGTTTTGTTTCTCATTCAGGAGAATAGAAATAATGAAAACTTTAGACTCTGATAGAAAAATGTATTTGAGTATGTATGCTAACATTTTTTAAAAGAAATAAACCAGTAGAGGATGAAATAGTAAATGAAACAAAATTTATCAGTTCAACAGAAGGCAGATAAGGAAAATATTAAGCACAGGGAAAACACAGTAAACAGAAAACAAAAAATGTTAGAGATAATTTCAAACTCAACAGTCCAAAATGCTATAATGTTAGAAATGAAAAATAAATAAATAAAACCATACATTGGGAAACGGAAAATCTAAATAACATTAATTAAAGTTTAAATAAAAATTATAAAATATTTATAATAAATAACATAAAAGCATCACATATAAAAACTAACAGGATATGGCTAAACCATTAGTTAGAAAGAAATTTTAGACAAATGCAATTATCTTAAAAATAAGGAAGATTAAAATCAAAATAGTTACAGAAACTGTTAAAAGAAAGCAAAAATAAGGAAATGAAAAAGACAGGCAGTAATAAAATAGAAGAAGTAAGACAATGAAAAGGCAAAGATGTGATTATAAAAATAATAGAATGTTCTTTAAAAAGACAAATAAACAAACTTCTGGCAAGGCACTGATGTTAGTGCTCTACATTTATTAATTCATGTAATCCTCAGAGGAACTCTATATATAGGTACTGTTAAGAGACAGTACAAATAAACATTAACATAGCCAAGGAAAAAGAGGTCATAGCTATAAATACAGTAAAGATTTTACAAATCATCAATAGCAAATTCTGAAAATAACTTTTTTCCAATAAATTTGAAAATGTATCTATGTCAATTACCAAAAGAAACTTTTAAGAAAACTGAAATAAGTCAATACTTACTTAAAAAATTCAATTGGCAGTCTAAAATCTCTCATTCAAAAAAGCAATTAGTAGGATTTGAATAGACATTTCACCAAAGAATTTGTACAAATGGGCAACAAGCACATAAAAAGATGCTCAATATCATTAGTCATTCCAAACCCACTGCCTTCAAGTCATTTCCGACTCATAGTGACCCTATAAGATTTCCAAGGCTGTAAATCTTCACAGAAGCAGACTACCACATCTTTCTCCCATAGAGTGGCTGGTGGGATTGAACCACTGACCTTTTGGTTAGCAGCTGACCACTTTAACCACCGATCCACGAGGGTTCCTTCATTAGTCATCAGAGGGATGAAAATCAAAACTACAGTGAGATACCACCTCACCCCCACTAGAATGGCTATGATTAAAAAAAAGACAGAAAAGAAAAATAACAGGCATTGGCAAGAAAGTGGAGAAACTGGAGCCTTCATTCATTGCTGGTGAGAATGCAAAATATTATAGCCACTGTGAAAAACACTTAGGCGGTTTCTCAAAATGTTAAACATAGAATTACCATATGACCCAGCAATCCCAATCCTAGGTATATACCCAAAATAATTGAAAGCAGAAACACAAACAGAAACTTGTATGCCAACGTTCATTGCAGCAGTATTCACAATAGCCAAAAGGTAAAAACAATCTAAACGTCCATCTACAGATAAATAAAATTATATATATAATGGAATATTATGCAGCTGTAAAGAGAAGTGAAGTTCTGACGCATGTCACAACACGGATGAACCTTGAAAACATTATGTCGAGTGAAGTAAGTCAGTTACAAAAGGACAGATACTGGATGATTCCACTTACATGAAATAGGCAAATGTATAGAGACCAAAGACTCTTACGGGTTATCAGTGATAGGAGGGAGGGTATAACGGGGAGTCATTGCATAGGGAGCACTGAGTTGCTGTTAATGGTGGTGGTATAATTTGGAAAAGGAGAGTGGTAATTGTTGCATAGCATGATGAACATAATCAATGTCACTGAATTACACATGTAAAAATTGCTGAATTGAAAGAATGTTTTGTTATATATATATTTTTTACCACAATTTTTTTTTTTTAAAGCCATTAGTAAGCCCAGGCCATTTTATAGGATCATTGTATTAATCTTCAAAATCTATCTTATATAAAAATGTCAGATAATAGAATTAGGAGGGAATAAAGAAATTAATGCTAAAAGGCTAATATAATTTTGAAAGTATAGAGAGCGCAAGAAAATCCAAAATGATAGATAACCTCATATACCATATAGGTGCAAAATTTTGAAATGTAATTTTGTAAATCAAATCCAGTAGTATTAATAAATACCTTGTAACCAAAGAGAATTTGTCATCGTATATATGGTAATTCAGAAAATAAATCCAGAAAAATAAATATATGCATAAGGATCAGAAATCAATAAACAAAATAATAATTATTTGTATAGACCACATTTTTCAGGAAAGAAGATATGCAATAATCTCCAAACAAATAATTAGAACTCATCGTAAGTTCAGTAAGATGGCTAGGCACAAGATTGATATGTAAAAATCAAAAGCAGTATTTATTTTTCTATATTAAATGTATAAAAATGAAAACAGAATAACCTATTAAAATTATAATAGAAAAGGATACTAATCAGAATAGCAACAAAAATTATAATGTACCTACCTTAGTTTCTTAGTGCTGTAACAGAAATACCACGTGTATGGTTTTAGATAACAGAAATTAACTTTCTCACAGTTTAAGAGGCTAGAAGTCCAAGTTCAGGGCACTAGCTTGAGGGGAAGGCTTTCTCTTCACTCTGGGGAAAATCCTTGTTTCAGCTTCTCTACCCTCCCAGCCTTGCTGAGTTTCTTGGTGATCTCCATGTGGTAGCTATCTTTCCCCTATTTGTGCTTGCTTCTCTCTGTACCTAATCTGCTCTTTTTATAACTCAAAAGTCATTAAGTTTAAGACACACTCTACACTGATACAGCCTCATTAACATAACAAAGAAACCCTATTTCCAAATAGGATTACAGGTATAGGAGTCAGGATTCTGTCTTAGTCATCTAAAGCTGCTATAACAGAAATACCACAAGTGGATGGCTTTAACAAAGAGAGGTTTATTCTCTCACAGTCCTTTAGGCTACAAGTCCAAATTCAGGGCATCAGCTCCAAGCCTGCTCTGTCAGCTCTGGAGGAAGATCTGTGTCATCAATCTTCCCTTCGTCTGGGAGATTCTCTGCGCAGGAACCTCAGGTCCAAAGGATGCACTCTCCTCCCGGCACTGCTTTCTTGGTGGTATGAGGATCCCCTGTTTCTCTGCCTGCTTCTCTCTTTTATATTTCAAAAGAGATTGGCTTAAGACACTATCCAATCTTGTAGACCTCATCAGTATAACCGCCAATAATTCATCTTATTATATCATAGTGATAGAGTTCATAACACATAAGGAAATCTCATCAGATTACAAAAATGGTACACAGTCATACAATACTGGCAATCATGACCCAGCCAAGTTGACAGATATTTTTGGGGGACACAATTCCCATGACAGATTCCAACACATATTTTAGGGGAACACAATTCAATCCATAACGGTACCTAAGGAAAAAATCTATAAAAATATACGCAACACATTTATATCCCCAAATTCAAAGCATTATTACAGAAGAAATAAGACCTGTGTCAATGTCCATCAGCAAAGACCACTAGGAATGCATCTGTAGTCAAACAAATTGAGCTGTAGTCACTTCTACTGATTACTTGATGCAGCAAGGAAAACTGCATGCCATGGGAACTGCAGGTTATCTCCCTAAGAAGAAGACGTGTATGAGGGGATTTTGATAGGATTTGTGATTGTGTCAAGTGACTCTTTGTAGTCCCTGGGTGGTACAAATTGTTGGTGCACTTGGCTAACTGAAACAAGGTTGGAGGTTAGAGTCTACCTACAGACACTTCAGAAGAAAGGCCTGGCAATCTACTTTCAAAAAATCAGCCATGGAAAATCCAATGGAGCACAGTTCTACTCTGAAACACATGGGGTCAGCATGAGTTAGAATTTACTTGATGGCAACTGTTTTTTCAGGTGACTTTGTAGAGGGCTTAAGGAAGGGGTGGTTTGCTCTCTACTGGGTGGTATCAGATAGCAGAGTTAATTGCGTGGAATTTGAGGTTATTGGGGATCTTAATTTTTATCTAAGAGGTGTGAGAAACAGAGTGAGGCTAATATTGCAATTGGCAAAGAATAAACACAAGTTAGCTGAGAGGGGGCATGTTTGATCATTTTTATGGTGTGCACAGCATTCTTATTTTTGTCTCTGTCCTTACATAATGGACTTATTTTAGTCTCATTCCATCACAGTTTCAGTGACTTCCTCTAACACTGGTGTTCTGTGAAATTATCTTCACCACTGCCTAGCTGATAGTACTGGTCCAGTTACCAGCTGACAGTTGTCAGGGATGCTTTTCTCCCTGACGACTTTCTAAATAAATGATTAAAGTTAACATGATCATAAACGAGAATATTATAACGATGCCAATTCTGCCCAAATTAATCTATGAAGCCAGTTTGTAAAATAAAGTAAGTGTCAGGGACTGTATCAAATTTGAAAGTGTATGCTCCTGGCTAAAGCCATTAACTTTTTCAGAAGAACAAACACAATTCATCTGTGGAACTGATTCGGTCTCCAGTCTATAACTAAGGTGACCACATGCTTGGAACAGAGTTTTGATCAACAGAGTTTGATCCAATCTGGCTAGCATTTTCCCCAGATTTTTCATTTTTAAACGTAAAATTAATAGTGATGATAACATTAAAACAAGCCATAAACCGGGCAACATGGTTCTATAGTCAGAAGCACGGTGCCATCCCTCCGCAGCAAAGATCTGAAAAACTAAGTAAAACAGAGTCACATGTCAGTCCTGAAACCCTAAGCATCAAATGAAGAGATAAAGAACTCAGCCAAGCACCCAACGGAATAAGAAACTGACAGAACAGAGAGCAAGGAAAAATACATGCAAAGGTCCCCTATCAGCTACTGCAGCACAGATCCGCCATCTTGGACTCCTATAGGAGATCTGCGAACAGGGGGTACGAGAAAGCAGCTTCAAGGAGCTTCCAGGAGACAGAACAACCAGTAACCTACAATATATGCTTTCCCATCCCCCACCCTTCTTCACCCCCACTCAGCCTCCTCTGCTTCCCGTGGCCACGGTCTTCTGGCTGGGAATCACCGGCTTCACCCCTGTGTCACTTGGATTCCACCCGCCCACACTGGCTGGCTCCCTGAGTGCCATTTGTTGGCTGCTGCTGTTGTTTTTTTCTGCTTCTTTAGATTTCTTCCTTACCTCTCACCAGCTCCCCCTCCTTTCTCTCAAATACCTGGCTCCGTAGCCATCTTTGCTTCTTCCTGGGGGGCTGCGAGGCACCACTCGACTGTAGAACTGCTTCCTGGTCCATGCCACTATGCTGGTGGGACCCCCGGGGCTTTTTGTTGGTTTGTTTGTTCTGTTTTGATTTGTTTGTTTGTTTCTTTTTCTTTTCTTGGCTTAGGAGCCCCTTCTGGCAAGGCAGTGCCACACAACTTGGGAGATACTTCCTTACTCTGTGCAGACATAAAGTGAGATCCCTGGGGGTGTTTCTTTTTTCTTGTTTTTGTTTTCTTCTCTCTCTTTTTCCCTTTTTTGTCTTTCTTCATTCCCAGTTTCTCAATTTATTCATTTTTTTCTTTTACCATTTGTCTTCTTTTTCATTTTTGTTTTTCTCTGTTTCTCAGTCTCTTATCTCTCCACTCTAATAGCAAGCTCCCTTAGCACTCATTCTTGTTTGTGTGTATGTTTTTGGCTCCTGTTCCTCTCTCCTCTTTCACATACCCATCTTAGCTCCACACATCACAATCTCCCCCTTCCTTCCTGCCTACCTGCACTCTGCACTGAACATCACACCCCTAAGCAGCACAGGCACAGCCTACCAGAACTTCCGCTGCACTGATTCCCAGCCCACCTGTCGGCCCAAGTACATGCCACAAACAACCCATCTCAGCAACTCCCCTTCAGCTAGATGTCTCTGGCTGTACCATACTGGAGTGATTGACCATGTCCATTGGAAGAGGAGGTGAAAAATATCGTGCCCACAGACAAGCAAACAACAGAGAACGCACAACATGCCTGCTCAGACATAACTAAATAAAACAAAAAAGAAGGATGAAACAAACAAATCTACAATTAATAAACAAGGGAAACAACTACTGAATGCCCCAAAGAGAGCAGACAATATCAAAACATATATAAAACAGGACAGGATCATTCCAGTAGGTGTCCAAAATAAAACACTGGATGACTTTCCAGTAGAAGAAAAGGCACCAGAACTACCTGATAGGGAATTGAAATCTCTAACATTCAGAATAATCCAAGAGTTGAAGCAAAAAGCAGACAAAAATGAGGAAAAAATAGGCAAATTCATGGGAAAGGCGGACAAATAAATGGAAAATACAGACAAAAAAATGGAATAATTCAGGAAAATAATGCAGGAACAAAATGCCAAAATAAATTCACAACTAGAAATCGTACAAAAACAATGATTAGAAATCCAAAAGATAAACAACAGGATTTCAGAAATGGACAGTGTCACAGAAGGACTGAGGAACAGGTTTGAAACGGTGGAAGACAGGATCAGCAAAATTGAAAACAAACACTTGGATACAACTCTGGGGAAAAATCAGAAAAAAGAACAAAAAAAATTAAGAAACCCTGAGAATTATGTGGGATACAATCAAAAGCAAAAATCTGCAAGTGATCGGAGTTCCAGAACATGAGGAGAAAACAAAAACACAGAGAGGATCATTGAAGAATTGTTGACAGAAGACTTCCCCAATATCATGAAAGATGAAAAGTTGACCATCCAAGAAGCTCAACGAACCCCATATAGGATAGACCCTCAAAAGAAAATCACCAAGACATATCATAATCACACTCGCTAAAACCAAAGACAAATAAAGAATCTTGAGAGCAGCTAGAGAAAAACAAAAAGTCACATACAGAGGAAAAACAATAAGACTAAGCTCGGATTATTCGGCAGAAGCCAGGCAGGCAAGAAGGCAATGGGATGACGTATATAAAACCTTGAAAGAAAAAAAATTGCCAGCGAAGAATAATATATCCTGTAAAACTCTCCTTCAGATATGATGGTGAAATTAGGTCATTTCTAGATAAACAGAAATTAAGGGAATATGTAAAAACCACCCCAAACTTACAAGAATTGTTAACATGAGTCCTTTGATCTGAGAACAAACAAAATCAGCTCACAGGCTGAATCTAGGATGTAGGATTGTACCGGCCAGATACTAATCTAGGAAATGAATTCTCAAGGACTATCCAACACCAAAAGAAATACAACACGGGATCAGAGCAATTAACCTGTAAATGACAACAACATCAAAACAGTATAAGAGAGAATAAACAATGTAGGTATAGAACCTTCTAAAAGAGAGGAAGGCAAGGTGATACTAAGTAATAATAGACTACTTCAAACTTAGAAAGTAAGAATAAATTTCACAGTAACTACAAAGAAAGTTAACAAACCTCCTCAACAAAATAAAGAGGAAAAACATAAAGTCTCAGTGAAAACAAAACCTACAAAAACAAAAAATGAGAAAAAAAGTCCACATACAAAAGGAATTCAGCACAGGAGAGTAAGAGGAACAAAGAAAAAGTCAGAACCACAAAAAAAAAAAAAAAACACTACAAAATGACAGCAATAAACTCACACCTATCAATAATTACACTGAATGTAAATGGCTTACATGCACCCATAAAGTGATGGAGAGTGATAAAATGGATAAAAAAAAAGATCCATCAATATGCTGTCTACAAGAGACACACTTTAGAAACAAAGATGTAAATTTATTAAAAATCAAAGGATGGGAAAAAATATATCAAGATAACAGCTACCAAAAAAGAGCAGGAATGGCAATACTAATCTCAGATAAAATAGACTTAAAGCAAAATCCACCATAAAAGACAAAGAAGGACCCTATATAATGATTAAGGGGACGATCCATTATGAAGACATAACTATAATAAACATCTATGCACCCAATGTCAGGTCTCCCAAATACATAAAACAAACTCTAACAGCACTGAAAGGAGAAACTGACAGTTCCACAATAATAGTAGGAGACTTCAACATACCACTCTCGGTAAAGGACAGAACATCTAGAAAGAAACTCAGCAAAGATACAGAATACATAAAGGGCACAATCAGCCAACTTGACCTAATAGACAAATATAGAACACTCCACCCTACAGCTGCAGGTACACATTCTTTTACAAAGCACATGGAACATTCTCCAGAATAGACCACATCTTAGACCACAGAGCAATCCTCAAAGATCCAAAATGTTGAGATAATTCAAAGTATCTTCTCTGACCACAATGCCATCAAGGTAGAAATTAACAACAGAAATAGCAAGGAAAAAAAATCAATCACATGGAAACTGAATAACACCCTACTTACACATCACTGGGTAATAGAAGAAATCAGAGAGGGAATCAAAAAATTCCTAGAATCAAACGAGAATGAAAACACATCATACCAAAACTTTGGGACACAGCAAAGGCAGTCCTCAGAGGACAATTTACAGCAATAGAGGCACACATCAAAAAAGATGAAAGGGACAAAATCAAAATATTAACTACACAACTCAAGCAAATAGAAAGAGAACAGCAAAAAAAGTCCACAGCCACCAGAAGAAACGAAATAATAAAGATCAGAGCAGAAGTAAATGAAACAGAGAATAGAAAAACAATAGAAAGAATCAACAAAACCAAAAGTTGGTTCTTTGAAGGAATCAACAAAATGACAAACCACTGGGCAGACCGACAAAAGAAAAACAGGAGAGGATGCAAATAACGCAAATAACCCAAATAAGAAATGGGGGACATTACAACAGACCCAACTGAAACAAAAAGGATCATAACAGAGTATTACAAAAAACTACACTCCAACAAATTTGAAAACCTAGAGGAAATGGATAAATTTCTAGAAAAACAGTACCTACCCAAACAATCACAAAGTGATGCTGAAAATCTGAAAAGACCCATAACAAGAGAAGAGATTAAAAAGGTAATAAAAAAAAACTCCCAACAAAAAAAATCCCTGGCCCAGACGGCTTCACTGGAGAATTCTACCAAACATTCAGAGAAGAGCTTATACCAGTACTACTCAAACTATTTTAGAACATAGAAAAGGAAACGACACTTCCAAATTCATCCTGTGAAGCCAGCATAACCCAGATACCAAAACCAGGCAAAGATGCCACAAAAAAAGAAAATTACAGACCAATATCTCTCATGAATATTGATGCAAAAATTCTCAACAAAATTCTAACCAATATTATTCAGCATCATATAAAAAAAATAAAATAAAATACTTAGCAATAAATCTAACCAGGGAAGTAAAAGACGTATACAAAGAAAACTACAAAACACTACTGGAAGAAACCCAAAGAGATCTACATAAATAGAAAAACATACTACGCTCATGGATAGGTAGACTCAACATTGTGAAAATGACAATTCTACCCTAAGCAATACAGATTCAATGAAATCCTGATCCAAATACCAACAACATTCTTTAAAGAGGTGGAAAAACTAATCATTGACTTTATATCGAAAGGGAAGAAGCCCCAGATAAGTAAAGCTCTATTGAAAAAGAAGAATAAAGTAGGAGGACTCGCACTACCTGACCTCAGAATCTACTATACAGCTACACTAGTCAAAACAGTCTGGTACTGGTACAACGACAGATACATTGACCAATGGAACAGAATTGAGAACCCAGATGTAAATCCATCCACCTATGGTCACCTGATCTTCGACAAGGGCCCAAAGTCCATCAAATGGGGAAAAGACAGTCTTTTTTTAACAAATGGTGCCGGCAAAACTGGATATCCATCTGCAAAACAATGCAACAGGACCCACACCTCATGCTGTATACAAAAACTACTTCAAAATGGATCGAAGATCTAAACAAAAAGCCAAAAACCATGAAGTTCATAGAAGAAAAAATAGGATCAATGCTAGAGGCCCTAATGCATGCATTGAAAGGATACAAACCATAACCAACAACATACAAACCCAAGAATATAAACTAGACTACTGGGATCTTCTAAAAATTAAACACTTATGCTCATCAAAGACCTCACCAAAAGAATAAAAAGCGAACCTACACACTGGGAAAAAATTTTTGAACATTACAAGTCAGACAAAGATCTAATCTCTAAAATCTACAAGAAAATCCAACACCTCTACAACAAAAAGATAAATAATCCTATTAAAAAAATTGGCAAATGAAATGAACAGACACTTCACCAAAGAAGACATTCAAGTGGCCAACAGACACATGAGGAAATGCTCGGATCACTAGCCATTAGAGAAATGCAAATTAAAACCACAATGAGATACCATCTCACCCCTGCATTACTGGCATGAATCAAAAACACTGGAAATAACAAATGTGGGAGGGGCCATAGGGAGATGGGAACTCTTATGCACTGCTGGTGGAAATGCAAAATGATACAACCATTTTGGAAAACGATATGGCACTTCCTTAGAAAGGTAGAAATAGAAATACCATACAATCCAGCAATCCTACTCCTAGGAATATATCCTAGAGAAATAATAGCTGTCACACTAATAGACATATGCACACCCATATTCATTGCTGCACTGTTCACAATAGCAAAAAGATGGAAACAACCTAGATGCCCACCAACAGATGAATGGATAAAAAACTATGGTACATACACACAATGGAGTATTATGCAATGTTAAAGAACAATGATGAATCTGTGGAGGATCTCATAATATGGATGACACTGGAGGACATTATGCTGAGTGAAAAAAGTCTATCACAAAAGGACAACTATTGTATGAGACCTCTACTGTAAAAACTTATGTAAATGTTTACACACAATAAGAAACAATCTTTGTTAGTTATGAGGGCTGGGAGGAACGGGGAGGGGAACTAAATAGACAAGTATTAACTTTTGTGAAGGGTAAGACAGTACACAATACTGAAGCCAGCACAACTTGTATAAGGAAAGGTCATGGAATCTCCATAGACACATCCAAACTCCCTGAGGGACTGAATTGCTGGGTCGAGTGCTGTGGGGACCGTGGTCTCGGAGAACATCTAGCTCAATTGGCATAACACAGTTTTTAAAGACAATGTTCTACTTTCTACCTTGGTGAGTAGCATTTGGGGTCTTAAAAGCCTGTGAGCAGCCATCTAAGATACTCCACTGGTCTCATCCTTTTGGGAGCAAGGGAGAATGAAGAGAACAGGTTACAAGGAAAAGATTAATCCAGAAGACTAATGGACCACAGCTACCATGGCCTCCACCAGACGGAGTCCAGTACAGCTAGATAGTGTCTGGCTACCATCACTGACCACTCTGACAGGGATCACAACAGAGCATCCTGGACAGAGCTGGAGAAGGATGTAGAACAAAATTCTAACTCACAAAAAAAGACCAGATTTACTGGCCTGACAGACTCTAGAAACCCTGAGAGTATGGCCCCCAGACACCCTTTTAGCTTAGAGGTGAAGTCACTCCCGAGGTTTACCATTCAGCTGGGGATTGGACAGCCCCATAAAATAAAACAGACTAATGAGGTACAGCAGTCCATGGACAAGGACCAAAAGGCACGAGGGGACAAAAAATCTGCTGATAGGGAACCCAGGGTTGAGAAGGGACAGTGTTGACATGTTGTGGGGTTGTTAATCAGTGTCATAAGGCAATATGTGTAGTAACCGTTTAACGAGAAACTATTTGTTCTGTAAACCTTCATCTAAGGTTAAAAAAAAAAAAAAGAAAGAATTATCCATGTGAGATC
The DNA here is from genome assembly GCA_030035585.1 of Dugong dugon. NCBI lineage: Eukaryota > Metazoa > Chordata > Mammalia > Sirenia > Dugongidae > Dugong > Dugong dugon. The sequence continues at coordinate 149,944,802 of CM057463.1, read as the reverse complement.
AAATTGACAACAGCAACTCAAAAGGTTTGATGGGAAGCCTAGGGGGCAGTGAGTTGAAGATAATGGTGATGGAATAATTTGGAAAAGGATAGTGAGAATAGCAGCACAACTGGAAGAATGTAATTGATGTCACTGCATTGTACATGTAGAAACTTTCAAAACGGTCTAACTTTGGCTATGTATATTTTCACCAAAAATAAAAATAAAAGGTCCTCCAAGGTCGAGAAGGGAGAGGGTTGACATGTCGTGGGGTTGTTAACCAAAGTCGTAAAACAATATGTGTACTGACTGTTTAATGAGAGAATATTTGTTCTGTAAACCTTCACCTAAAGTAGAGTAAAAAATAAAAATTAAAAAAAAAGCAAGTTGTAATTGGTTTGGTAATCCTCCACTGTGTCCATAGTCTACCAATCCTCAACTAGCAGTATTTGATATATATGTGCAGAAGATACAGTTTTTTTTTCCTCATTCAAAGATTTATATACACATTGCTTTGAGACACTAGTTGCAATCCCCACAATGTAACAGCATGCTCTCCCTTTCCAGCCCAGGTCCCCGTGTCCATTCATCCAGTTCCTGTCCCTTCCTGCCTTCTCATCTTGCTTTTGGACAGAAGTTGCCCATTTGGTCTTGTATATTTGATTGAACTAAGCAGTATGTTCCTCATGTGTGTTATTTTTTTGTTTTATAGGACTGTCTAATCTTTGTCTAAAAAGTGGACTTTGAGAATGGTTTCAGTTCTGGGTTAACAGAATGTCTGGGGGCCATAGTTTCCGGAAGATAAAATTTTGATTCAACATGTGGTCAACTCAGAAAATGAGACCTTGGTAACTCATCTTTATTTTCCCAACCCTTTTCATAAGTGATGAAACTTACACCTTCCATTCAAGTACAACATGTAGAATACTCACTGATAAAGCAAAGTGTGTGCCAACAAAAGCAGCTAGAGACAGCAAACTTCCTTTGGTCTCCAATTATAGCAGAGATGCATTTGATGCTGCTGCCCCTGCCGGCCACATGGTGTGCTAGCCGATTGTGACTGGCCATTGTCATGGTTTGCAAGGCGCGCAGAACCCCAGAACTCAAGTTCATGGGGTCAGTAGAAACATGGGAAATAATAGGTTAGATGTGTGTGAAGTAACATGGGAATGGAAAGCTGAGAAGTCAGCTTTAAAGGACAGAGGGTAATCTGAATGCCCTTACGTAGTGCCTTTAAAATCTACAACTATTTTGGTAACATTTTTTCTCCCCTCTGCACCATTTCTTTATTCAATCATTTATTTGTATCACTATGAACTCATGGATGTTTTTTCCCCCCTTTGGTTTAAAATCCAATACCATTATTAGGCTTTATTCTAGCATTCCTCCTTGCTTATCTATAACTTCTTAGAAAGTGAGAAATGTAGCTCTTATTATCTGCAATATCTTTACTTCTTTGTTCAAACCTATTACTCGTGTAACATCGTTTCAGAATTGTTAACCATATATTGTTTGATAACATTTTACTTTTGCTGTAACTTACTTTAATTTTGAAACACTCTTTAGCAGCCATCAACTCAAGAAAACAAAGTATGCATTTTATTAAAAATTAAGTACAAAATGTGTTTCTCAAAAAAAATAGTAATAAAATTTCCAGTAGCTGTTTTAAGACTGTGCCCAAAGATGATGAGTTAAAATGTTCAACTTCAAAGTATACCTCTGTGAAATATAACTTTTCATTTAGATCAGTTACTAAACTAAATAGATTTTGTTTATTTTCAATTTCAAGTTTCTTTCATATGTTCTCCAGGTTAAGCTATGGCTGCCAGTGTGCTGACTCAGCAGAAAAAGAACCACAAAAGCAAGCCATATCATATTAATAACATCAAATCCTATAAAGAGAAAAAATTAGTTATGATAATTCCAATAGTGGTATGATTTTTGTGTGTGTACGTGTAGTTCATGGAATTAAAGTAAAGCTTTTTGGAATGCCATTCTCCCAAAGATGAAATATCTGACATTATCATGAATGCTTTTGTAAATTCAGTCAAAACATTCGCCACTGAAAATAAAAGTTTTGTTTTTGCAGTGGTAATATCAATATGAATTTTGTGAAGCATGGGGTTATAATAAAAACAATACCCTTACAAAATTATGAAATCTTTGGAGGAGAAATATTCTTGGACTTTGTTGTAGTGCATACATAATTCATAATTGCATAAAACAAGCTGCTGCATTCTATCAATTGAAATAGAAGCTACAGTGGTTAAATTTCAAACACACAAACATATTTGTAACCAGAGTTAGAATAATCATACTGCAAAACATAGGAGATGAAGATGATACTGAAAACGAAAACATACTTCAGCATAATAAAATGTACTTTCTCCCTTTGCTATTATCAGTTGGATTTCAGAAATGTTTTGCCTTTCAAGAACTACTTTGCAAATCAGCTTAAGGGTCCTACAATGATATTGACCTTTTTTGAGGCCTCTAACTTTTGGTTTCATTTGTTCAGAATCAATAGAAAATCGTTAACAAAATTATTCAACAACTGGAGTTGTTAAAAAAAAAAAAAAGCCACATTTTAAAAATCTTAGTGAACTGCAACTGTTGATAAACAAAGGTTGGAAACAGGAAGACAATGACATTTATCCATAAAAAAGCAAGAGAGGAAGTAAGCAAATTAAAAACAACAACAATAATAAGTTTGCTTTGGAGTATCTTGACTGATAGGAAAACTATGTTATTGGGGTTCCAATATTTAATTGGATAAATTATGTTCTGAAATGCAATGAAATTGACAATGCTTATGATTTTGCAGAATCTAAAGTCGGTAAAGCATTCAAAAAGTCATGGAGATGGCATATTTGGTACGCTTTTTTGCATGTGCAAAATTAATTAAGTACTCTACATGGAGCTGAAAAGTGAGTACTGTGAAAATAAAAAACCAAAACCAAACCTGTTGACGTCGAGTCAATTTAAAATTTATGCACATGAAGAAACTGATTGAGACCAGTGTAAATCAGTGCAAAGTACCATCATCAAGAGCCAAAATAAATGGTGTAAACAAGTTTACACTGGCAGCACTAAAAACGACTGATTTTATGGAAAGGTTTTAAGGTAGCTATAGGAGTGGTTGCCTAGAAGACTAGCTAAACTTTGAACAGATGAAGACAAAATGAAAGGAAAAGGAAGATGCCATGAACAGAGGCAGGAATGTGGCTTCCTTTGGGTGGTCAGCAGTTTGGTCCATAACTTACAAGTACATTGCAAATGGAGTCCCTGGGTGGTCAAAACAGTTAATGCACTCGGCTGCTAAACAAAAAGTTGTAGGTGTAAGTCTACCCAGAAGGCCTGGTGATCCCCTTATGAAAAATCAGCCATTGAAAATGCTACAGAGCACAGTTGTACTCTGACACGCATGAGGTTGCCATGAGTCAGAATCAACTCAACAGCAACTGGTTTATATTACGAACAACATAGAATTCAATGGTGAAGATTTGAACTTCAGTTGAAGGACTGGAAACACATGAAAGAGGGATTTATGACAGATTTGAGTCGGAAGACACTAAATTGCTAAATGCACTAGAAAATGCGGACACTTACATTTGATAAAATTCTGAGACATATTAAGAAGTCTAGGCTAGAAGTGATAAGGACCTGGACTAGCAGAGTGAATATGAGAATAAAAAGAAAAGGACAAATCCAAGAAATATTTTGAAAAAAGATTTGGGAAGAGTTGGTAAACTACCTTACATAAGAAACATGAGTTTAAAAAACATGCAATTCTTTGTGCTTAACTCAAAGACTTTGCATAGACTGATCTGCGATCCAAGAGTAGAAAGAAAAGCTGAAAAAATATACTGTATTGATATGGTCAAGTCCCTAGGTGGGACAAATGGTTTTCATTTGACTACTAGCCTAAAGGTTACAGTTTGAACCCACCCAGCTGTGCCACAGAAGAAAGTCCTGGTGATCTGCTTCTATAAAGATTACAGGCAAGAAAACCCTATGGAGCAGTTTATAACACATGGGGTCACCATGAGTCAGAATTGACTTGACATTGGGCTTTATTGATATGATCATAGAGTCACAAGATGTATACTAGGAGGTTCATTTAATAAAAGTCATAACAAACACACAAAATAAAATTCCTAGATAGGGATATTTTTGTGTTTCAGTGAAATTAGCAATCAATTCATGTGACATGGTTGTCACCAAGATGTCCCTCAACTGGCTTGTACAATGTCTAAAGCTCCCACCATTAGTCACTCACAATGAGTTGACAGGCATTGTTAAAATGCAAGCAAGGTAAATACATGAAGGATTAGGATCCATTAACACCTCAAACTAATTTAATTGACCAAATTAGCTAACCGATTCAAAGGAATAAGGAGCACTGGTTAAGCACACTGTTAACCAAAAAGTCTGCAGTTCGAACCCATCAGCCGCTCGCAGGGAGAAAGAAGTGGCAGTCTGCTTCAGTAAAGATGTTGTTAGGTGCCATCGAGTCGGTTCCAACCCATAGCAACACTATGCACACCAGTAGGAAACACTGCCTGGTCCTGTGTCATCCTCACAATTGTTGCTATGATTGAGCCCATTGATGCAGCGACTGTGTCAATGCATGTCATTGAGGGTCTGCCTGTTTTTCTGATGACCCTGTACTTTACCAAGTGTGATGTCCTACAGCGTCTCCCTTCTAAGGAGCAGTCTGGCTATACTTCCATAAGGATTACAGGCTAGGATACCCTATGGGGAAGTTCTACTCTGTCCTATGAGTTAGAATCTATTCAATGGCACACAACAACAACATTCTAAGGCATGGACAGAGAGATTACCAGAAAAGTCAGAAGAAGGTATCCATCATATTGTGTGTTTCTTTGTGATACTGCCTAGTTTGGGGCTGGATTGTGAATCCTTCTTTTTTCTGTTTTTAAGGTCCACTCACTTTCTCTTAGAGCCCTGGTGGCACAGTGGTTAAGAGCTGTGGCTGCTAACCAAAGGTTGGCAGTTTGAACCCACCAGCCACTTCTTGGAAACCCTGTGGGGGTAGTTCTACAATATCAGGAAAAAGAAGACTGGATTGGAATCAGAAGATCAGGAACTACTCCAGCTCAGGTACTGAACTGCTGTATGACCTTCTGTGACTCACTAACCCTCTCTGCCTCTGTTTTATTTCTGTAAAATGAGAGCCTTAAACTAGGTAAGTAATGACTGTTCCAGGTACTCAATAGTAGAAAATAGTTACTCACGTTTTTATTTTCAGCTTTGTGTGTGTATGTGTGTTTATTTTCCTTTTAGTACAAAGGAGAGAGTTTTAAAAATAAATTCATGCTTTTATCAAGAATATCACCTATTTAAGATTCTGAAGCACCAATGATGTTTGAAAGAAATGTATTTCCAGACTCTTTTACAGATTAGCAAAGTATTTTGGTTTATGATGAAAATCTATAGAACCTACATATGCAAAAGGCAATGTGAGTTTTTCTTATAATCAGATTTTACTATTACAAAGTCTCAGTATTTCCATTAGTCTTCTAACTACGTGAGAGATTTTACTTCAAGACTAGCTATTACATCAATGTTGAAACTGCACTTAATTTAAAAATATTTCAGTCTTTAATATACGTGTTGTCAAAATGCAGAAAGATTAAACTGATAAATCTCTTCCTATTGCATCCTTTTCATCTTTATGGATTATAAGCAGCTGTCAAACCTCAGAGTTTTATAAAATTATCATCCTGTTATCAGAAATGAAATTACTTTTCTGGTATCATTGACTTTTCTTCTAAGAGAATTGCTTATAGGAATACTGTTTAGGATATCAAATATGCTTTCAACTAAGATGAAGCTGCAGCTGTATGCAGGGGGAAAGGAGGACTGAGAGTGTTTGGGACACTGTGACATGCCAGGAGATCAAGTGTCTGGCATTTATTTTTATGGACTGCATCAAAATTCTTCATTTTGAAAATTGCATCTTAATTTTTAATACCTTGCAATTGATAGAGCTTTTATTGACTATCATGATTTAGTAAGCAGAAAGGGAGGGAGTGAGGAAGGAACAAAAAAAGAAGGAAGGGAAGAAGGGAGGAAAGAGAAAAGGAAGGAAGGAAGATATAAGTCTTAGCTGAAGACTACTAGGCTGTGCTAGTGATAGTAATCAGAAAGAGATATATTAAGGGATATACAGACAACACACAAAATTGTTGGGATTGCTGAAGAAACAGATTGCAGGAGGATTCCATGAACCATTCTCTGCATCCTCCCCAGAACTGGTTTGCCAAAATCAGGAAACTCTGAATCAGGAAGTTATCCCACGTCACTGAACTCAGAGCCATCCAGCCATTGGAATGAGCTATTCCAGTGGAATGAAAGCTCTGTGTGCTTACTTGCTCTTTATCCCTGTACTATCTCGCTTTGGAGTCAAAGTTCTGTATGGGTGCAAAGGAGGCTAAAAATGTAGGCAGTCTTTTAATAGACTTTATTCATTAGAGCAGTTTTAGATTTACAGAAAAGCTGCAGAGAAAGTTCAGAGAGTCTCCATACACTCCCTCATCCTGTCCTCCCCGCCCCGCCCCCCTAGTTTCTCTCCTATTATTAACATTATGCATTAGTGTGGTATACTTGTTACAACTGATGAACCAAATACTGACATATTATTATTAACTAAAGTTCCTATGGTTCTCTCCTTGTGTTGTACAGTTGTATGGGTTTTGCTAAATGCATAATGTCATGTGTCCACCATTATGGCATCATACAGAATAGTTACACAGTCCTAAAAATGTCCTATGCTTCACCTATTCATCCCTCCCACCTCCTCTGATCCTGCTAATTACTCATTACTTTAGTCTCCACAGTTTTGTCTTTTCTAGAATGTCATATAATTGGAATCAAACAGTATATAGCCTTTTTAGACTGGCTTCTTTCACTAAGCAACCTGCATTTAAGGTTCCTTCATGTCTTTTTCATGGCTTGATAGTTCATGTCTTTTTTATCACTGAATAATATTCAAGTGCATGGATGTACCACAGTTTGTTTTTCCAATTAACCTATTGAAAGGCTGCTTGGCTATTTCCAGTTTTTGGCAATTATGAATAAAGCTGCTATAAATATTCATGTACAGGTTTTTCTGTGGTCATAAATTTTCAATTCAGTTGGGTAAATATCTAGAAGCATGATTGCTGGATCTTATGATGTTATGAATTGAATTGCTCCTCCAAAAAGAGGTGTTGAAGTCCTAAATTCTGTACTTGTAAATGTGATGTTGTTTAGAAATAGGATTTTTCTTTTGTTATCAGTTAAGTTAAATGAGATCATACCAGAGAAGAGTGAGTCTTAATCCTAATCTCTTCTGAGTCGTGTTTTATAAAAGGGGAAAACAGACACAAAAATAGAGTCATACACAGGGGAAGAAAACATGTGAGGATCTGTGGAAGGTCTGTGTCAAGATTTATTTTTTATTTTTTTGCATGTGGATGTCCAGTTGTCCCAGCAGCATTTGTTGAAAATTGTCTTAGTTACCTAGTGCTGCCATAACAGAAATATCACAAGTGGGTGACTTATAAAGAACAGAATTTCTCTTTCTCACATGGTAGATGCTCAAAGTCCAAATCAAGGCCTCAGCCATGTCAATTCCTTCTATACACCCGTCTTCTAGTTTCTGGTGGCTTCCAGCAATCATTGGCATTCTTGTGTAGATGATCCTCACATGACATCTGTCTTCCCCTTGTGTGTCTCTGCATCTACTCTGTTCATTTTATAAGAGATCACTTAGAAACGATTAGGTTTAGGACCCATCCTACTCTGGTATGGCCTCATTAACATACAAAGGAAGCCCCTATTTCCAAACAAGGTCATATTTACGGATACAGGGGTTAGGACTTCAACACATATTTTTGAAGGACACAATTCCATCCATAACACAAAAGACTTATTTTTCCATTAAATGACCTTTGCTCCTTTGTCAGAGATCAGTTAACTGTTTTTGTGTGGCTCTACTTCTGGGTTCCCTATTCTGTTACATCTATTCTTTCTATTCTTTCATAATATCACACTGTCATGGATTGAATTGTGTCCCCCAAAAATATCTGTCAACTTGGCTGAGTCATGATTCCCAGTATTGTATAATTATGTACCATTTTGTAATCTGATATGATTTCCTTATGTGTTGTAAATTCAATCACTATGATCTAATAAGATGGATTAGCAGCAGTTATACTGATCAGGTATACAAGATTGGATAGTGTCTTAAGCCAATCTCTTTTGAGATATAAAGACAGAAGCAAGCAGAGACACATGGGAACCTCACACAAAGAAAGCAGTACCAGGAGCAGAGTGTGTCCTTTGGACCTGAGGTTCCTGCACTGAGATGCTCCCAGACCAAGGGAAGACTGAAGTATCACAAGGACCTTCCTCCAGAGCCAACAGAGAGAGAAAGCCTTCCCCTGGAGCTGACACCCTGAATTTGGACTTGTAACCTACTAGACTATGACAGAATAAATTTCTCTTTGTTGAAGCCATCCACTCGTGGTATTTCTGTTATAGCAGCACTAGATGACTAAGACACTGTCTCAATCACTATAGGTTTATGTTAAGACTTGAAGTTGGGTAGTGTCAGTCCTCCAACTTCTTTTTCTTCAGCATTATTTTGGCTATTCTGGATCTTTTGCCTTTCCATAACAACTTTAGTTTGTCAATATCCACAAAATAACTTGATGGGATTTTGATTGTGATCATGTTGAATCTATATATCAAATAAGGAAAAATTGACATCTTAATAATATTGAATCTTTGTCTTCATGAACATGGAATATCCCTCCATTTATTTAGATCTTCTTTAATGTCTTTCATCAGAGTTTTGTGGTTTTCCTTATATAGATCTTGTATGTATTTTCTTAGATTTATACCTAAATACTTTACTTTTTGGTGTCAGTGTAAATGATGTTGTGTTTTTAATTTCAAATCTCAACTGTTCATTGTTGGTATATAGGAAAGCAATTGACTTTTGTATATTAACCTCGTATCCTGCAACCTTGCTAAAATTGTAAAAATGTTGCTTTTTGTTTATTATTATGATTAAATTATTATTAGCATGTTAGAAATGTATGCTTTACAATGTGAAGAACTAGCAAAATGTGCAGAGACTTTAAAAAAAAAAGTAGGGGAACCACAAATAAAAGAAGTCCGATATACATTTTTTTAATAACCTGAAAGCTTTAAAGTTTAAATATTGATTTCAGGAAAAGTTATGCGACTATTTTTGAAGGGAGCAGGCTTTAACAAAGCTAGCACATTTGTTTGAAACTTTCAGCAAACATATTTAGAATTTTGATTATTTAGTTTCTCTCTTTCCCCTCAATTGTTTAAAAAAAAAAATCCTAAAAGTGAAAATTTTAAATTCCTAATGCTAGAGCCTGAAATGAAGAAGTACTTCTGAGATGGTAAGCCAGTCTTGTCTTAGTACTATTTTATCATGCCATCTTCTCTTGTTAATTGTATACTTTGGAGATTACAATTCTCTGTATCTCTCTATTGTTTTGGAAGTGTTGGTTTCAGAGAGCCTATTTCCACAAAACAGAAATTCTTCATGGAATGTGTAGTCTTTTCATTAAAAAGATGAGTATTACCAATATATTACTGAAAATTATTTACTTCAAAAGATTTGTTCGAATGACAAAAGTATTTCAATTTCATGTAAGAAAAGCACATGTCCCAGCAAAGAAAAAGGAAAATCATTTCTCTTTAAATTGATGCTGGATGTTTTCAGAATTTTTGATGTATCATGCAAGGGAATTAGCATTAAAATCTTGGGAAAACTAGAAAACATTGAATGATTCAGATGATTTTATGATAGAATTTTAAATCAGAATGACGGCCATTTGAAATTTTTTTTGTTCCCTAAAATAATTTAGGAATGTAATTTACTTCCTATGGGATATACATTCTCTTCTTTTGACACCAGGATAGGTCGTATTTCCCAGTCCTTTTGTTTTTAAATGAGCTATGTGCAAGTTCTCCACAATGGAAATGGTATATTCCAAATTCGGATTAAGATGGCTAGGAAGTGGGTCTGCTTTCTCCACATCCTCCCTTTTTTCTCTACTCCCTGGGTTCAAATAAAACAGTAGAGGCCCTGGTGAATGGCAAAGCTGTTAACATGGAACAAGCCTGAATGCCTAAAAGACTTCATGGAGCAAAATATGCTGACTTACACTGGATTGTGAAGCAAGCCAAAAAGACATTATTATTATCTGAAGTCAATGGGCTTTTTAGGGTTGTTTTCTAAAGCTATTAGGCTACCCTGAGTAATATACATCTTTGAAGATAGTATGCTTTGGGAGAGGGTAGTTAATATAAAAATATGGTTGCACCTTTTAAAGCTTCTCTAATTCATCTTTGCATGAAAATATACTGCAAACTCTAAAGCATTTTACATATATACTGTTTTTATTAATAACATTAATAAAATATTAATATACTTGTGGTCATCAAGTCCATTCTGACTCATAGTGACCCTATAGGACAGAGTAGAACTGCCCCATAGGGTTTCCATGGAGTGGCTGCTAGATTTGAACTGCCAACTTTTGGGCTAGCAGCCAAGCTCTTAACCACTGTGCCACCAACTATTAAAATATTAATTTAAAAAAAAAAAAAAAACCCTTTGCTGTCGAGTTGATTCCGACTCATAGCGACCCTATAGGACAGAGTAGAACTGCCCCATAGGATTTCCAAGGAGTGCCTGATGGATTCGAACTGCCTACTTTTTGGTTAGCAGCCGTAGCTCTTAACACCAGGGTTTCCAAAATATTAATAGTTACACAGAATTCAATGTTCTAATTCTGTTTGTTCTTCAGAATGGAAGCTGGAAAAAGGAATGGGTAGATAAGGAAAAATCCTCTTAATTTTAAATTTTCTAAGCAATAATCTATTACGAAGGATCATAGAAGTTTGATCTTCAGCTATTCTAATAGCTTCATTGTACTAGAAAAATAAATTTATATGAAAATGTAAAATCTAAGACCTAGACAATTTAAAAGCTATAACAAACCTGAATCTTGACCTTGCATTGTTTTTCTTTCTTTAAGATGTAATTTTATTTAATTTGACTTAGTTATTTTTAAAGATCATATTACTCCAGCTGGAACAGGGTTTTAGAACTCAGCTGGTCACAGAAACTTTCTCACCACTCTATTCTAATTTGCAGTTTTGCTATAATAAAAGCCTTAAATATATTGTTACTGTCTAGACGTTTTATCTGAAACAAGTGCCCTTTGTAGTCTCAAAGGACTTTTCTATTTTATTTCCAGTAAATCAAAGTCTGTGAAGAGCTTCGGTTCTTATTAAGACATACCCTTCACAGTCCAGTGATTGCCAGCAATGGCAAGCCATTGACAGTTCATTTACATATAAGTGATGACTTCCATCAGGTAGTTGGCTCAAAAAACACAATGGACATTTACAGCATATCTAATATTTCTTGCTCTTTGATGAGCACCAAGTGCCAATTTTTATGCGGAAACTGACTATTGAAAAGTGAAGGCTTCTTTTCCCTGACCTTACCCTGTCTTCTACAACTCTAGAGTGACATATTGTCACTGAGCTCAGTGTAGGATCATACCTATAAAAAATACTCAGTAGTCCTACTTAAGCTTACTAAAAATCAAGAATAATAATCAAATTTAGTTAACACGAGTCAAGAACTATCACATTTTATCAAAGTAAAATTAATCTTGTCCCCAACTGTCATAATAATAACTTAATTTTTATTTTTATAATAATTTTGACAGCTTTTACATTAATTATTTTCCCTTAGAAATATGTTTACCATTTGAAATAGTGATTACACCAGTCATTAGGAAATCCTGTATTTAAGTTTTCAAGTGTCTTTCATTATAACTCCATGCTTTTGCTCCCTATTTTGGAGAAATACAGGTGAAGGCAGGCAATAGAGGTGGAGGAAATCCTAATAATGCTATTTAAAAGAGACAGGCTAAAGATCTGTTATCATGCTGAGATTCAACTCACGTGAAATTTAAAAAAAATTTTTCAATTGTATATTGTCCAGCTTTTTTCAATCCTGAAATAAAGAAATATTTAACTTTTCTGTTTAAAGTAACTCCCTCAGTTATCCTTCAGGAGAATGTAGATAATTTAGTTTCACAGATAAGACAACCTCTACATGTTAGCTAGTAATCACTTTTTTTTTTTCCTATCAAATGCTTTACTACTAACATTTTGCAGTTAGAGCGTCAGCATTTCTTTTAGTGCATCTTGATTCAGATTTTGGTGAGGCCCTGATTTAGCAGGATTCTTATAATCGGTTTCTTTAAGATTTTATTTTAATAATTGCCACATGTATTCTTACAGTAAACTCCCTAGCAGGAAGTAGCCTGAGAGAGATTTTTCTTTGAAAACTAAAGCGTCTACTACAGAACTAATAGATCATAGGTAAGAACTGTGCAAAGACTGAAAATCTTCCATGTAATCCCTGTCTCTATTCCCATCTAATCCCATGTTACACATAGATTCTGTTCCTTCACCTTTTGCTCCTTTACTTGTTTCTCTCCAGTCTCATTTGTAAATAGATAAATAGATGGATGGATGGATAAATAAATGGATGGAAGGTTGGATAGATATATAGTTAACATTAAATTCAAGAGTGTTAAAAAACTGCTGTTAGCCACTGTGCTTCAAATCCTTTCAGCACTAAGGTTAAAGTATTAATAAACTCAAGAATATTGTGTTTTGACTGTTTCTCACTTTAGATCATCTGAACAATGAGAGTAAGGTAAAATAATACTATGATCACATAACTACAATAATAAAATAAGTTAAGAAACTATTTTCAAAAACTTTGAGTGATGGATAATATTCTGAAACATAAAAAATTCCTTGACATATATTATTTCAACAAATATTACACTATTGTCATTTTTTAAAGAATAAAAAGGGTGAATACAACAGTATTTTATACCAGAATCATGAGATTTTTAGAAATAATAATCTTAAATTTCCTTTATTGCATTTATTGATAATGGAACAACAAATTTCAGTCCATTGAAAGGAATACATGACACTATATGGGTTCAACTTTATTATTATGAGAAAACAGATGTTTTCTATAAAGATTCAATGTATGCTGCTCATCCAAAGATATTCAGAAATTATAGACCAACTTGTCGAAGTTCTTCTTTGTATATATGAAGATGTCTGTCCATTTTTCCTATTGATACAGAATTGATCCATTTTCCAATATTAACCTATCTCTTCGAGTAGACAGGTTCAGGTTCAACTACTGAAAGTTAATATTGTTTTGAAACGTCTTTCTACATCTCATGATTTATAATGTTGTCTAAATTTCCTTTCTCTCATGGAATTGGCCACTAACTTCCCAACAATCTGTATGTTAGCTCTTTTGAGTACTGGGTGTCCATGCACTATAAGACAAAACACATATTTACATTAATGAATTTTCAATGAATATGATGAAAATGCATCATGCATCTGAAATGCAAGAATATTACAGAAAATTAATTATGTTTGCTCTATAACATGTAAAGACTTGACATGGGCAGATTTTGTTCAGATGTCTTTCATGACATTATGTATGCCGAGACAATCAGCAAGACTTACTGCTGGACCAAAGAGTTGAAGGAAGAGATAGCAGAACCTGGATTCCACCAATATTGCAGAATACTTGAAATGGATTAGATGCAACCTATGTTAGACCCTGGAGCCCTGGTGGTTCAGTGGTTAAGAGCTACAGCTGCTAACCAAAAAGGGCAGCAGTTCGAATCCACCAGCCACTCTTGGAAACCTTACGGAGCAGTTCTACTCTGTCCTATGGGGTCACTATGAGTCAGAATTGACTGGACAGCAATGGGTGTGTTAGACCCTAGGAACAACAGTTTTGATATGCTTTTCATTTTCAGTATAATCAATTCTGACAGTAAAATCTGAATCAATATTAACTTCTATTTCTATAGATTGATTCCTTTATTTGCTTCTACGATTCATCTTTATGTATAAATTGACTTTCTAAATAAGAAATGAAAGCCATAGACTTGCTATGGCCACCATTAAACACAGTGCTAATTTATATATAGGACAGTATATCTTAGCTGTTTGGGTTCTATGCTTGTTATTAAATGAAAAGATAATCAACTCTGTCAAAAATCAATTAAAGTTACAAGAACAATCTATGTTCCTAAAAAGAAATGAATGACTTGATGTATAGTAAGAACTAGAGTATAGTTGCTGTTTCCATGTATATCTATATTGTCATTAGACAAAGAGCAATGCCTTATAACAACACAATTAAATTAAATCAATTAAGATACTAATAAAATAATTAATATTATCACTAGGGTGATCATAAGGAGTCCTAGTGACACAGTGGTTAAAGTGCTAGGCTGCTAACTGAAAGGTTAGTGGTTCGAATCAACCAGCCGCTCCATGGGAGAAAGATACAGCAGTCTGCTTCTGTAAAGATTACAGCCTTGGAAACCCTTTTGGGCAGTTTTACTCCATCCTGTAGGGTTTCTCTGTGTTGGAATTGACTCCATGGCAATGGGTTTGGTTTTTAGTTTAGTGTGAGCATAGAGAAAGGCACCACAAATGGTATAATAATCTTGTACAGTTATATGAGACAAGAATGGGATAAGCATGTTAGTTCTAAAGATGAGATCTTGGGATAAAATTCTTACTGTGAATTTTTTTAATAACATGCAATATTAAATATACATTTCATCAGTCAGAAAATAACTGAAATATGGTATTAATAAAAGTAGAAAAAATAGAAGGAAAAGTGAATGTATGATCCAAGTTCTTATTCCTACACATTTACAAGTGAATCCTGGCACAGCACTCAAACTCAGTTTCCTTATTCTTGGAATGGGGATAATATCTATCTTGCACAATTGCTAAAAAGACCCAAAAACATATATCAAAAGATATATAGGTCTGACATTTCACAAGTATTCAAAATATAGTTCGTGTATCATTATCCACAGTATGACATTATAATATGGCTTTTGAAAGAAATTTTCACTAACAATTGTATAATCTATTATTTCATAAATACTTTAAATTAAAGATCATTTCATTTTGGGAAGAATAAAAATACAAGTACACATGATGTATTTTTAATCTTTCAAAGTAAATTTTCTTGACCTTCATCTTTGTCATATGGCAAAACAGATTCAGAGAACAATCATTTTGATTAAAACAAGTCAAACCCTGAATAAAATGTTGACTATATTTTAACTGCATTGCTAAGCTGGCAGAGAAGGAAGAAAATATAGATGCCAAAAAACAAAGTGAAATCAGTAACCTTAGTAGATACTTGAGTGTCAAAGTCAATTTTTTGGTCTGAGGATTTCTGCTGAGCCTGGAGATCAGCGCTTCGGTCTTGAGAGGAGAATGAGGACAGGAGATAAAGTGAGGGTCCACCCAGAACGGGGAGTCCAGCACGAGGCCACAATACACAGCTACACGATCAGAGTACAGGGAATGATGTCTTACCTGCTTAGTGCTGCAGTAATAGAAATAACACAAGTGGGTGGCTTTAAAGAACAGAAATTTATATTGTCACAGTTGAGGATGGCTAAAAGTCTGCATTCATGATGTGACTTTAGGGAAGGTCCTTCCTTGTCTATTTTAGCTTTAGTAGCTTCCAGAAATCCTTGGAGTTCCTGGGCTTATAGATGCATCTGTCTCCATTGTCTGTCTTCCTCTTCCACCCTCGTGGGTCTGTGTATCTATTTTCTTTTTATAACTTAAAAGTGATTAGGTTTAGGGTTCACCCTACACTAGTATCATCTCATTAAACTAACTCCCCACCCCCAACCGCCCCCCAAAATTCCTATTTTCAAACAAAATTATGTTTACAGTTATAGGGGTAGGACATCAATACATATTTTGGGAGGACACAATTCAATACATAACAGATATAAAAATAAAATAATACAGAGATATCTTGTTTTATTGCACTTCTGTTTATTGCCCTTCGCAGATATGGTATTTTTCACAAATTGAAGTTTTGTGGCAACCCTGTGTCAATAAGTCTATCAGCGCCATTTTTCCAACAGCATGTGCTCACTTGGTGTCTCTATGTCACTTTTTGGTAATTCTCGCAATATTTCAAGCTTTTTCATTATTATTATATCTGTTATGGTGATCTGTGATCAGTGATCTTTGATGTTACTATTGTAATTATTTTGGGGTACCACAAACCATGCCCGTATAAGACGGCGAATTTAACCAATAAATGTTTTGTGTGTTCTGATTGCTCCACTGACCAGCTGTTCCCCATCTCTCTCCCTCTCCTTGGGCCTCCCTATTCCATGAGACACAATATTGAAATTAGGCCAATTAATAACCTCTAAGTGTTCAAGTGAAAGGAAGAGTTGCACATGGCTTATTTTAAAACAAAAGTTAGAAATGATTAAGCTCAATAAGGAAGGCATGTCAAAAGCCAAGATAAGGTCGAAAGCTAGGCTTTTGGTGCTTTGAAGCCAGGTATTGACTTCTCTTCTCTAGCTATGAAAGTCCTAGATGGCATCTTCTTCCAATATAATGCTGTTTTGTCTACACTGAAAATCTGTTCTTTAGTGTAGCCATCTTCATCAACTACTTAGATGCCATTAAGAACATTTGTGATTCAAGGGAGGAGGTCAAAATAAGTTGATTCCAACCCTCATGGATGTCTTTGAGGGGTTCAAAACTTCAGTGGAGGAAGTAATTGCAGATGTGGTAGAAAAAGCAAGAGAACTAGAATTAGAAGTGGAGCCTAAAGATGTGACTGAATTGCTGCAATCTCATGATAAAACTTTAACAGATGAGGAGTTATTTCTTATGGATGACCAAAGAAAGTGGTTTCTTGAGATGTATCTACTCCTGGTGAAGATGCTGTGAACACTGCTGAAAGGACAACAAAAGATTTAGAATATAACATAAACTTAGTTGATAAAGCAGAAGCAGGGTTTGAGAGGACTGATTCCAATTTTAAAAGAAGTTGTACTATGGATAAAATGCTATCAAACAGCATCACATGCTTCCTTTTGTGAAAGGAAGGGTCGATCAATGCAGCAAACTTCATTATTGTCTCATTTTAAGAAATTGCCACAGTCACACCAACCTTCAGCAACCACTACCCTGATCAGTCAGCAGCCATCAACATGGAGGCAAGACCCTCCACCAGCAAAACAATTACCACTCACTGAAGGTTCAGATGATGGTTACCATTTTTTAGCAATCAAGCATTTTTTAATTAAGCTTTATACATTGTTTTTAGACATTATGCTATCGCACACTTAATAGACTACAGTATAGTGTAAACATAAATTTTATATGCACTGGGAAACAAAAAATTCGTGTGAATTGCTTTATTGTGATTATCTGGAACTGAGCCTGCAATATCTCTGATGTATGCTTGTAATAATTTTTCTTAATCTTCAAAGCAGGTAACAGCAAGGAAACTTTTCCATTTCAAACTTGAGGCTTGATAAATAGAAAAAAATGTATCTTCTGAAAATTCATAACTGTAAAGTTAGCCCCTGATGTGGTACCCAAGTTCATGTCATTTATGTGGTCCAAAAATATCTTAAATAAATTTAAGCTTGTTGGGCTCCAAGAAAAAAGAGCCTAGATAACATAAACAGTTTTCCCTCAGGTACTAACAGAAAGGTTGGCAGTTCAAACTCACTCAGTGGAATAAAGGCTTGGTGATCTGCCTCCATAAAGATTACAGCCAGGAAAACCCTATGGAGAAGTTCTACTATATAACACATGGGTCGCCATGAGTTAGAATCTACTCAAAGGCAAAGAGTTTGGTTTGGTTTTTGGTTTGGGCTCCAAGAAAAATAAAAAACCTCTCTGGAAGAAAGCAATTTCAACCAAGTCCTTCAAAATATATCATAAATAATATCTTCTTCAACCCCAAAATTTGAAATGCATTTTTTATAATTTATTTTTGTTGTCATTGTTGAGAATATACATAGCAGAACATACATCAATTCAACAACTTCTACATGTACACTTCAGTGATGTTAACTATATTCTTCGAGTTGTGCAACCGTTCTCCCACTCCTTGTCTGAGTTGTTTCTCCTCCATTAACATAAACTCACTGCCCCCACCCCGACTTTCCTATCTAATGTTTTGAGTTGCTATTGTCAGTTTGATCCCATACAGACAGATCTTAAAAGAGCAGACATTCTTTACTAGTTAAGCTAAATGATTGTTTTAAGGAAGACTTCAAAGGATATTTTTGGTTTATGTTTTAAAGATTATCTCAGGACAGTAGTTTCAGGGGCTCATCCAGCCTCTATGGCTCCAGAAATCTGGATTCCATGAGAATTTTAAATTCTGTTCTGCATTTTCTCCTTTTTGATCAAGATTCTCCTATAGAATCTTTGATCAAAATGTTGAGTAGGGGTAGACAGGCACCAGCCATTCTTCTGGTCTCATGGCAAAGGGCGCAGTTGTTCATAGAGACAATTAGCCACACAGTCCATTTCCTCCTCCAATCCTAACTCTCCTTCCTCTGTTCCTCTAGGTGAACAGAGACCAACTGCTGTACCTTGCATGGCCACTTGAAAGCTTTTAAGACCCCAGGTACTATGCAACAAACTAGGAGGTAGAACAGAAGCACTAAACGAGTTATTAGGCCAATTAACTGGGATGTCTCATGAAACCATGACCTTAAACCTCCAAACCAAGGAACCAAATCCCATGAGGTGTTTGGTTGTACATAAGCAGCCTCAGCTGCTACTCTTTTTTTTGTTTTAAATATATCTATCACACAGCTTTTGCCAATTCAGCTTTTTACAGGTGTACACCTTATTTGACAGCAATTACATCAATCAGCTGTGCAATCTTACCCTTAATCAATGAGATTTTTCCATCACCATAAACTGAAACTCAGTACTGCTTAAGCAATAAACACCCCCTTCCTTTGGAAATGCAGGTTTCAAAGCAGTATCGATTATACGATCCCAGGGTTGTTTTTTTTTCCTTTTTAAGTTATATGCATAGGAAAACATGTAAAATATTAAATATCAAAATTAGCAGTGGGTGGAATTAAAATATAGCTTTATACCTTCTTTTTGCTTATCTATATCTTCAACAGAAAATATTAATTTTGTAAAAATAATAATACTGGAGTTTTTTTATGTTTCTAGACTGGAATGTATTGTAGGAATTCATTTTTATTGCAGATAATGCAAAAATAATCAGAAATTTTTCTTATGTCTTGATAATTTAAAAAATGACCTCATATTAGAAAATATTCAAGTAAAATAGATAATATACTTTACAATATTCGTTTTATAGGCTGTGTTTTCAGAAAAATGATTTTTTTTCACAAAAGTTCAAAGTATGATTTTGCCCTCTGTTTTCTTTTAAACTGTCTCCAAATTTTACACAAGTGTACTGTACTATTTTTCATACAATTTTTTCCTGACCTATTCAAGGTTGTACATTATTCTATACTATTGGTTAATGTTTATAAATGCTTCAAAATGTATCTTTGTAGAGCAACTTGGAAAGGAAGCCAGCGCAGATTGTATTAGAAAACAAAATACACATAAAAATCAGCAAGCATCTATTTAGCCCTATTTGTTCAGGTTCAAGCTAAGTACTTTGGAGTAATATCACCAGCACTAGCTGAGAACTTTTTGGATCTGTGTTTCCCAATTGTGGGACAAACAAATACAGAATAAACTGCAATTATTACACTACTTCATAGAAATTTAGTAAAAAACAAAAACAAAGAAACAAAATGGGGTGGGTGGGGGTGAAAGCACCTACCTAACACAGTATCATCATGGTCCTGTCTACCAGAAAATGTTCATAGTTGTTACAAAGCAAATACAGTTCTAGATGAAAAATAATTAAGGGTACATTTAAGCAGTTACCTTTGATGATACTACACAGCAGAGGTTCAAGGTTGAATCTAAGTTTGGTGTACCTTAGGGTTTCAGATGGGCGTATGTCCTGAAGACTGGCAGAACTAATCCTCTAGAGGATCTCTTTGCAAAGAAAGACCAAGAAACTTTGGGGAAAACCCCATAATGAGAAGACTGGTCCAATAAGATAGTGGCAGTTGGCAGGGATGGGTGGTTTTAAGTACTCGGAGATGCCTCTGCTAAGATGAGTTTGCTTTGATTTCCACTCTTGGGCTGCTAACCAAAACGTCGAGAGTTCGAATTCACAAGCCGCTCCGTGGAAATCCTATGGGCCATTTCTACAGTGCTATAGGGTCGCTATGAGTCAGAATTGACTCGATGGCACATAATAACAATTCCTCCGCCGCCACCTCCTCGGGAGATACTTGCCTATAACCTAATGAGATGAAGTCTCCAGTGAGAAAATTACGGAGCTGAAAAAAGTTTTCCTGCACAACTTCTTAGAAAAGCTGAGAGCACAGGCATCAGTCCCATAGGATTGAGGTAACTGTGTTATAAAAGTCAGGGAGAGGGGCTTCTTCCTTCAGCAGGTTTACACAGGCCTGTGTGGAACCCGCATAGTATGGCTTGGAGGGTGCTGGTGGCAGCAGCAGCAGCAGCAGAGCGCCTTCACCAGGCTCCCTGGGCTTAAAAGCGACAGCAGCAGACATCCCTGCAAGGAGCCAGGAGGAGAACTACATGGAATCGCATGTTGCAGCCCACAGTGCTGTGGTCATGTGTGCAGTGAGATATTCTAGGAGAATTCCTAGGAAACACTAGAGTTATGAGGATTGCTTTCGAGAAGACCAGATGTTGCATAGGAGTGGGTAGAAAATTCTATTTTTGACTATTTTTGTGACTACGTATGTATCTAAGGGGCCCTGGTGGCACAGTGGTTAAGCGCTCGGCTGCTAACTGAAAGGTCTTTGGTTCAAACCCACCAGACGCTCCGTGAGAGAAAAACGTGGCAGTCGGCTTCCATAAAGATACAGCCTTGGAAACCCTATGAGGCAGTTCTACTCTGTCCTGTAGGGTTGCTATGAGTCGGATTCGACTTGATGGCAATGAGTTTTATATATGTATCTACACACACATACACACACACACACATAGGTAGTTGTAGATTGTTTTACAATACTAAAGTTTTGTTTCCCACTTCCCACTGCTCCTAGCTCCTTAGTCTGCCATTCAGGCAATAGTAATGGCTTCATAAAGAGTGACTGAAACTAAATCATCCCCTTTCTGGCGCCTATCAATTTTGAACCAAGGGAAAACAGTTACAAATAGCTAATAATTACCTTAATCTTGAGTTTTGAAATAATTAGTTCCCTCTTTTATAATCCATAAAATATGTTTAAAATAGCTATTTAATATGAGGTGACACTCCATATATGCATGCCCCCAGGCAGAAAATCCTACAATGGAGAAGATAATTACGTTGCGAAAAGTAGGTTTGAAAGCCCAAAGCAAAAATAATACTCTTGATAGAAAGGCTTCTACTTGGAAGAGTATGGGCTTTGTTTACAATGCTGTTTAGAATGAACAGCAATCTGAGAAACCAGAATCTGAAGGATTTAGCACGTGGATTAGCAGACTGGCAGATGGCCAGAAGAATAAACACTAATGGGCTCTTGAGAAAGAACCAGGTATTCTATCCCTTGTGCCTTGCCCGAGGGAAATGAAAAACACGAAACTCAAATGATAGAAAGTACATATGGTTTATGCAAAAATCCAAGATTATAGGAGTTTTGTTGAAGGGGGCTGAAAACCTTTCAGAAAAGCCATGTGCGCAACACGGTACCATATCAATGGCTACGCCACAGCAGTACCTACGGGCAGTGATTAGACGATGGTTCTGCAGTCTTACAGGACAAATTGAAGCTCAGTGTGGTGTGAGGAGAGCTACTGAGGTTTCTGAGCTTCCCAAGGGGGCATGGGAATTCTGAGAAGCCTGGATGACTGGAAGAGGTCTAAGGTCAGGTAAGAGGGAATAGAGTACATGTACTTCACTACTGGGGCTGTGGCAGATGTTAAGGATGGATACCAGTGAATGACACCTGTACTGGGTTGAACAGTATCCCCCCAAAATTCTTCACCACTCACAACCTGTAAATGTGATCTGATTTGAAAAGAGAGTCTTTGCAGAAGTAATTGAGTTAATTAAATGAGCTCCTACTGGATTAAGGTTGACTCTAAATCCAATGACTGGTGTCCTTACAAGGAGACAAAGATTTGGAGATACATAGACACACCCAGAGTGAAGACAGCCATGTGAAGATAGGAGCAGAAAATGAAGTGACGCAGCTATAAGCCATGGAATGCCAAGAATTGCAGGCAACCACTAGAACCTAGGAAGAGGCAAAGAAGGATCTTCCCCTAGAGTCTTCAGAGGGATCATGAGCCTTGAATTCAGACTTCTAGTCTCCATAAACGTGAGAGAGTAAATTCAGTTGTTTTAAGCCGCCCATTTATGATCCTTTGTTACAGCAACCCTAGGAAACTAACACAGCACCCAAAGTCCAGGCGGCATAATTTATACCAGTGGAAGCCAGCAAGGACAGGAGGTCACATATAGGATGACTCTCACAAGAGGAAAGGAAATGGAGGAAGCAGGCCTATTATAAATGGGCATGCAAGCCCAGAATGAGAGAGAATAGAGAATGAAACTTAGATGATGTATATAAAAAATAAGAGCTGCATAAAAACACAAACATTAGTAACATAGCTTATAGAATAGTGAGATGAAATAAGCCAGTCTGATCACTAATAAAGTAATATTTTGCATGTGTAAGACTTGATTATGAAACTCCACATACTGTGCAATAAAAACAGTTTCATCCAACGTGGTATCAACTTACTAAAGGGGGTGGGGGGAAAAGAGAACTGACCTAATTAACTTTGGAAAACAGTGTCATGACTGAAAAGTAGAGGCAAAAACAAAAGGAACTGTGCATAAACTCTCTAGTCTATTAAAGTTTTTTCTGGTGGAGTTTCAGGTTAACAAGTCTGAAATGCTTTACATGTATACTGGAGCTGATAAATAAGTAAATGGATGGTGGATATGGGTGCCAGGTTTCTCACTGTTAGAGAAGGAAGTTAGAGATAAACAAGGAGAGAAGGCTAGAATGAACCACGTAGTACTGGATTAGGGTCAGAGACATCAGTATAAACTCATGTTTAGCTTAATATTGATATAGATGGATAGATACAGAAATAATTATAGACATGTTTTCATACATGGGTTAGTACAGGTAGTCTCAGACTTCTGACATATTCGAGTTACCATGAACTGCACTTACGACCGTTTGTTTATTTTTTTTTTATATCTTACCATTGTTGTTGTTAGGTGCTGTCGAGTTGGTTCCAAATCATAGTGACCCTATGTACAACAGAAAAAAACACTGCCCGGTCCTGCACCATCCTCACAATCATTGCTATACTCAAACCCATTGTTGCAGCCACTGTGTCAATCAATTTTATTGTTAGTAATATACAATGTTGCAGTGTGTAATTTGCTGACGTTATCATTCTTAGATGTTCACTCCCAGATGTTCAAAGATCAAATTTATAAAGGTACTGATAATAAAAGGCAACAATAATGAAAACTAAAAAAAAGGGAGGTATTTGACTTATGTCAGACCGACTTACCATGGAATACTCATATACCTGTATTCACATATATTTCCTCACTATGTCGTCTGAGAGAGCCTAGAAACAGTGTCACCTCAGTAGCAATAAGCACACTCAGTGCCTAGTTCTTGGTTTCTAATGTTGTTGTTGTGTGTCATGGAGTCAATTCTGACTCAGAGAAACCCTACTGGACAGAGTAGAACTGCCCCACAGTGTTTCCTAGACTGTAAACTTTACAGGAGTATATCACCGGGTCTTTTCTCCCATGGAGCAGCTGCTGGATTTGAACCATAGACTTTTCAGTTAGCAGCCTGGTTTCTAATGCCATGGTCCAATTAAAGGAAGCGTGACTCCTTGGATAAATGGCTGATTCCAGGGATGGGGCTGGGAAAATACAAGATGAGCCTAGAGTGTCTTGTAGTTCCAGAAAGTAAGGAAATTCTCAAAAAACAAAAGAGACATAGGAATCAAACTTAAAAATCTCCTAATGTCCAAAGCTGGGAAAACTTGAGCAACAAAATAAATAATGTAGTATTGGATTATAACCCAAAGTATAAAATAAATATCTGAGTCCATGCGATATAAATGATTGAATAAATAAATGGGTGAGAAGAGACCAACCTTTATTACAGAAGAATTCTAAATAATTTATTTAGATACTCCCTCCTCCAGAAGGTAATAATCTCCCACTTCCATTCCTTGAGGACAAGCTAGATTTAGTTATGTGCTTCTAAAGAGCAGATTACAATAAAAAGGAGTAAGGGGAGAACTTTATAGTGGAGAAACCTGGCAAACACTCTCTCAGACAGGTGATCAAGGTTACTGTTACCACGGATAAGTGATATTGATAGGATGTGCCCCCTATTCTGATGTGATGAGAAGGGCACTTCACCTCTTTGAGAAACCTGTAATCTCAGTCTAGCCAAAACTTTCAAGGCCATGAATAAACAAGGAAACACTGAGAAATTGTTAAAGCCCAGAGGAGCCTAAGCAAACATGACAACTGAACATGAAGTGGTATCCTGGATAAGACTCTGGCATAGAAAAAGGATGTTAGTGGAAAACAGTAGTGAAATCTAATTAAAGTCTGAAGTTTAGTTAATAACATACCAATGTTGGTTTCCTAGTTTTGACACTTGTACCATGGTTATTTAAATTGTTAACAATAGGAGGAGAACTGGGTGAGAGAACTCTATGTATTATCTTTATAACTTTCCTGTACATCAAAATTATTCCAAAACTGAAAAAAAAATTTTAAAAGTGATATCAGAAATATTTTATTAAAAAAGGAAGGAGTAGCACCAGTGACTCAAACATAGATGTACAATAACAGAAATATACAAGAAAATATAGCTCTGATAAAAGCATGACATAGTGGCTAAATAGAAGCCTTTTTAGATCTTCTTGGGCAAACCTCGGGGTACAGTTTTCACCAAATTTAAAAACACTATAAAATATTCTATTCATGATTTTTAAGCAAGTAAGAGCCCTATTTCAATCCTCTGATCTAAATTAGTCTACTCCTGCATAAACTCACCTCCAAAGCTGTTCGTGGGTATCTCTTTTCCTTGAATGCCTTTATCCTTAACTGTCCATTTACTTATTTCTTGCCCACTCTTCAATATGAGGCTAAAGTTAATGCTGCTTGGTGAATTCCCAGCATTGGTAACAACTTTGTCTTGTGAACTTCTCTAATATTTTTGCCCTATGCCAGTGCTTACCCTTTTCACCATCACATTTTTCATTTTCCGCCACAAGAACATGGAGAGTCCGTTGACTAAGAAAATACAAAATAACAAAAGAACTAAACTCAACCAAACAGACAGACAAAACTACAGGAAGATTTAGGGGATGTAGAATATCTGCAAAACTGTGAAAGATAGAATGATGGATAAATAGAGGGATGGATAAATGGATAACTCTGTAATAAAGCAATACAGTAAAATGTTAATGATTAAATCTATGTGTCCACATATGGGTGTCCCTGTAAAATTCTTTTAAATTTTCCATTTGGAAATTTTCATAATAAAATATTGGTGGAAAAAGATACAAAGAATTCAAAAACTTTTTAAATCATATATTTTATCAATCACAAAACAGCACTGGAAAAGTAGTTATAATAGCAACGAGAATAATAGCTACCATTTAGTGTGCATTTACTCTTGGTGAGGCACTGTGCTAAGTGCTTTACATACATTATCTCAATTACTTCTACCAATACCTGATGCTGTCATTAGTATTATGGGAAACTAAGACTCAGACATTTAAGTTTATTAAATAAGATCACACATCTACTAAGTGGCCTGGCCGTTATTCAATCCATGTTTTCCTGTCTCCAAAATTGATGCTCTTAACCTACATACACAAATAGTTCTCATATTAGTTTACTTAAGCTATAGACAAATCTTGATCTGCATATGGATTTCACACCTTTTATAATACTCAGTTGGAAACCATAGCACTCTTTATATTACCCATTTTTTAAGGTGCTCTAGAAGGCTGCCGTGAGTAGGAATCAACTTGAAGGCAATGTGTTTGGGTTTTTTGGTTTTATACTACTTTGAGCTCTGGTGGCAGTCATTAAGAGCTACCACTGCTAACCAAAAGGTCAGCAGTTGGAATCCGCCAGCTGCTCCTTGGAAACCCTATGGGGCAGTTCTACCTTGTCCTATAGGGTCCCTATAAGTTGGAATTGGCTCAGTGGCAATGGGTATACATTATCGAATTGATGGCAACAGATTTGCATTTTTTTGGTTTATGCTACATTATATTATTGTTTGCCTTTTTATATGTATGTCCAATATATTAAAAAATAATAGTAGAAACCAGCTAAAAAAACGGCTCTCTAGGCAGAAGCACCAAGCCGTCCCTCCACAGCAAAGATCCAAAAAACTAACCTGAACAGAGAAAACAACAATCCTGAAACCCTAAAACATCAAATGAAGAGATAAAGAACTCAACCAAGCACCAAATGGAGTGAGAAAACTGACAAAGAACGGAGAGCAAGGAGAGATTCATACAGACGTCCCCTACCAGGTAACGCAGCGCAGATTCGCCATCTTGGACTCCTATCGGAGACCAGCAAATGGGGTTCGAGAAAGCAGCCTCATGGACCGTCCAGCAGGAGACAAAACAACTGGTAATTTGCGATATATGCTTTCCCAAGCCCCACCATTCTTCACCCTCACTCAGCCGCCTCTGCTTCCAGCGGTCACAATCTCTTTACCGGGAAACACCAGCTGCTTGGAATCTACACAACCAAACGGGCCAGCTCTCTGAGTGACATTTGTTGGCTGCTGGTGTTGCTTTTTTCCACTTCTTTTGATTTCTTCCTTACGTCTCACCACCTCCCCCTCCTTTCGCTCAAATACCTGGCTCCGAGCACCAACTTTGCTTCTTCCTGAGGGGCTGCAGAGCTCCAGTAATTTGTGATATATGCTTTCCCACTCCCTACCCTTCTTCACCCACACTCGGCCCCCTCTCCTTCCTGTGAACACAGTCTCTTGTCTGAGAAACACCACCCCACACTAGCTGGCTCTCTGAGTGCCATTTGTTGGCTGCTAGTGTTGCTTTTTTTTCTGCTTCTTTTGATTTCTTCCTTACCTCTCGCCACCTCCACCTCCTTTCGCTCAAATACCTAGCTCCGTGTGCCATCTTTGCTTCTTCCTGAGGGGGTATGGAGCTCCATTCGAGTGTGGGGCTGCTTCCCGGTCTGGGCTGCTGTGCTGGTGGGAACCCGGGCTTTAGTTCGTTTGTTTGTGTTGAATTATTTGTTTGTTTTCTTTTCCTTTTCTTGAGTTGGGAGCCCTCTCTGGCCAGGCGGTGCTACGTGGCAAGGAGACTTCCCACTCGGCTTGCACAGATGTGCAGAGGGATCCCTGATGGCATTATTTTTGTTGTAGTTTTTTTTTTTTTCTGTTTTTTGTGGGGCCTTTCTTGTTTTTTTTTTTCCCTTTGTTTTTTTTTTCTTTTTCCTCTTTTTCCCTTTTTGTCTTTCTTCATTGCTCAGTTTCTCGTCTCTCTATATCTTCCTTCTCTTTCTGTTCCCTGCATACCTGGTGTTGTATACCTCTATGCCTTCTAGCCAGGTTGTACTGCAACACCTGAGAGCGACTTCCCCAGACCTCATAGCTGCAGCGGTGGGATCCCTGGGAACTTTGTGGTTCTTTAACCTTTCCTACTTTTATTTATTCATTATTTTCTTTTCTTCCTCTTCCCCTTTCTGTTTTTCTCCATTTCATAGTCTCTCATCTCTCCACTCCAACGGCAAGCTCCCCTAGCATTCTTTTTTGTTTATTTCTTTGTTTTTGGCTCCTGTTCCTCTCTCCTCTCTCCCATATCCATCTTAGCTCCACAAATAACAATCTCCCCGCTGCATCCTGCCTACCTGCACCATGCGCTTGACATCACACCACCAAGCAGCACAGGCATGGCCTACTGGAACCTGCCCTGCACTGATTACTGACCCACTGTGGTGGCTGAAGTAAGTGCCACAAACAACCCATCCCAGTAATGCCTCTTCAGCTAGACATGCCCTACCATACCATATCTGAGTGACTGACGCTGCCAATTGGAGAAGGAGGTGAAAAGTATTGTCCCCACAGATGAGCAAAGATCAAAGAACACACAATCCACCTGCTCAGACATAGTCAAATTTTTTTTTAAAAAAGGGAAGAAACAAACAAATTTACAATCAATAAACGAGAAAAATACCTACTGAAAGCCCTGAAGACAGCAGACAATATCAAAACATTTACAAAAACAGGACAGGATGCTTCCAGTAGGCATCCAAAATAAAACACCAGATGACTCTCCAGTGGAAGAAAATGCACTAGAACTACCTGAAAGGGAATTCAAATCTCTAATACTCAGAATTCTCCAAGAGCTGAGGAAAAAGTCAGACAAACATGAGGAAAAAATAGACAAATTCATGGAAAATACAGACAAAAAATTGGAAGGATTCAGGAAAATAATGCAGGAACAAAATGCCAAAATAAATTCACAACTAGAAATTATACAAAGACAACAATTAGAAATCCAAAAGATAAACAACAAGATTTCAGAAATGAACGGTGTAATAGAAGGGCTGAGAAGCAGATTTGAAAAGGTGGAAGACAGGATGAGTGGAATAGAAGACAAACACGTGGATACAACTCTGTTTGAGGAAAACTTAGAAAAAAGAACAAAGAAAAATGAAAGACCCTGAGAGTTATGTGGGATACAATCAAAAGCAAAAATTTTCGAGTGATTGGAATTCCAGAACAGGGGGAGAAAACAGAAAACACAGAGAGGAT
Organism: Dugong dugon; assembly: GCA_030035585.1. NCBI lineage: Eukaryota > Metazoa > Chordata > Mammalia > Sirenia > Dugongidae > Dugong > Dugong dugon. The sequence continues at coordinate 149,915,949 of CM057463.1, read as the reverse complement.
CATTAAAGAACTGCTGACAGAAAACTTCCCCCATATCATGAAAGATGAAAAGCTGGCCATCCAAGAAGCTCAACAAACCGCATATAGAATAGACCCCAAAAGAAAATCACCAAGGCATATCATAATCACACTCGCCAAACCCAAGACAAACAAAGAATCCTGAGAGCCGCTCGTGACACACAAGAAGTCACATACAGAGTAGAAACAATAAGACAAAGCTCAGATTATTCGGCAGAAACCATGCAGGCAAGAAGGCAACGGGATGACATATATAAAATCTTGAAAGAAAAAAATTGTCAGCCAAGAATAATATATTCTGAAAAACTCTCATTCAAATTTGATGGTGAAATCAGGTCATTTCCAGATAAACAGAAATTAAGGGAAAATGTAAAAGTCAAACCAAACTCACAAGAATTATTAAAGGGAGTTCTTCAATCTGAGGACAAACAGCTTCAGCTCACAGGCAGAAGCTATGATGCAGGATCGAACTAGCCAGATACCAATCTAGGAAATGAACTCTTGAGGTCTATCCAAAACCAAAAGAAATACAACAGGGAATCAGAGAAGTTAATCAGTAAATGACAACAACATCAAAACAACAAAAAAGGGAATAAATGACATAGGTATAGAACCTTCTAATGGAGAGGAAGGCAAGGCAATACCAAGTAATGATAGGCTACTTCAAACTTAGAAAGATAAGGGTAAAATTCATGGTAACCACAAAGAAAGTTAACAAACATACTCATAAAAAAAAGAGGAAAAACATAAAGTCTTAGCAAATACAAAAACTACAAAAACAAAAGAAATGAAAAAAAAAATCCACAAACAAAAGTAACTCAACACAAGAGAGTAAGAACAAAGAAAACGTCAGCACCACAAAAGAAAGCACTACAAAATGACAGCGACAAACTCACATCTATCAATAATTACACTGAATGTAAATGGACTCAATGCACCCATAAAGAGACGGAGAGTGACAGATTGGATAAGAAAACAGGATCCGTCAATATGCTGTCTAGAAGAGACACACCTTAGAAACAAAGATGTGAATTTATTAAAAGTCAAAGGTTGGAAAAAAATATATCAAGCTAACAACTACCAAAAAAGAGAAGGAGTGGCAATTCTAATCTCAGATAAAATAGACTTTAAAAAAAAATCTACCAAAAAGACAAAGAAGGACACTATATAATGATTAAGGTGATGATCCATCATGAAGACATAACCATAATAAACATCTACGCACCCAATGACAGGGCTCCAAAATACATAAAACAAACTCTAACAACACTGAAAAGAGAAATTGACAGTTCCACAATAATAGTAGGAGACTTCAACACACCACTCTCAGTAAAGGACAGAACAACTAAGAAGAAACTCAGCAAAGATACAGAAGACCTAAAGGGCACAATCAGCCAACTGGACCTCATAGACATATATAGAACACTCCATCCAACCGCTGCAAAGTACACATTCTTTTCCAATGATAAGCAACGTTCTCAGAATAGACCACATCTTAGGCCACAGAGCAATCCTCCACAAGATCCAAAACGTTGAGATAATTCAAAGTATCTTCTCTAACCACAATGCCATCAAGGTAGAAATTAACAATAGAAAGAGCAAGGAACAAAAATCCATTACATGGAAACTGAATAATACTCTGCTTACACATCACTAGGTAATAGAAGAAATCATAGATGGAATCAAAAAATTCCTAGAATCAAATGAGAATGAAAACACATCATACTAAAACCTTTGGGACACAGCAAAGGCAGTCCTCAGAGGACAATTTATAGCAATAGATGAATATATCAAAAAAGAAGAAAGGGACAAAATCAAAACATTAACTATAGAACTCAAACAAAAAGAAAGATAACAGCAGAAAAAGCCCACAACCACTGGAAGAAAGGAAATAGTAAAGATCAGAGCATAAATAAATGAAACAGAGAACAGAAAAACAATAGAAAGAATCAACAAAACCAAAAGTTGGTTCTTTGAAAGAATCAACAAAATCGACAAACCACTGGCCAGACTGACCAGAGAAGAACAGGAGAGGACACAAATAACCCAAATAAGAAATGAAATGGGGGACATTACAACAGACCCATCTGAAATAAAAAGGATTATAGCAGAGTATTATGAAAAACTATACTCCAACAAATTTGAAGACCTAGAGGAAACGGATACATTTCTAGAAACACATGGCCTACCCAAACTACAACAAAGTGATGTTGAAAATCTGAACAGATCCATAACAAGAGAAGAGACTGAAAAGGTAATAAAAAAAACTCCCAACCAAAAAGCCCTGGCCCAGATGGCTTCACTGGACAATTCTACAAAACATTTATAGAAGAGCTGTACCAGTACTACTCAAGCTATTTCAGAGCATAGAAGAGGAAGCAACACTTCCAAATTCATTCTATGAAGCCAGCATAACGCTGATACCAAAACCAGGCAAAGACGTCACAAAAAAAGAAAATTACAGACCAATATCTCTCATGAATATAGATGCAAAAATTCTGAACAAAATTCTAGCCAATAGAATTCAGCATCACATCAAAAAAATAATACACCATGACCAAGTAGGATTCATACCACGTACGCAAGGATGGTTCAACATTAAAAATCAATCAACGTAATCCACCACATAAATAAAAGGAAAGAAAAGAATCACATGATCATCTCAATTGACGCATAAAAGGCATTTGACACAGTCCAACACCCATTCCTGATAAAAACTCTCAATAAAATAGGTATAGGAGGGAAATTTCTCAACATAATAAAGGGCATCTATGCAAAACCAACAGCCAATATCATTCTTAATGGAGAGAGGCTAAAAACATTCCCCTTGAAAACAGGAACAAGACAAGGATGCCCTTAATCACCACTGCTATTTAACATTGTGCTGGAAGTTCTAGCTAGAGCAATAAGGCAAGAAAAAGAATCAAGGTCATCCAAATTGGTAATGAAGAAGTTAAACTGTCCCTGTTTGCAGATCATATGATACTATACATAGAAAACCCTAAAGACTCCACAAGAAATCTACTGGAACTGATAGAAAGATTCAGCAGAGTAGCAGGATACAAGATAAACATTCAAAAATCAGTTGGATTCCTATACATCAATAAGGAGAACAATGAAAAGGAAATCAGGAAAACAACACCATTTTCAATAGCACCTAAAAAGATAAAATACTTGGGAATAAATCTGACCAGGGATGTAAAAGACCTATACAAAGAAAACTCCAAAACACTTCTGCATGAAACCCAAAGGGATCTACATAAATGGAAAAACATACCATGCTCATGGATAGGCAGACTCAACATTGTGAAAATGACAATTCTACCCAAAGCAATTTATAAATACAACGCAATCCCGATCCAAACACCAACAACATTCTTCAAAGAGATGGAAAAACTCATTATTAACTTTATATGGAAAGGGAAGAAGCCCCGAATAAGTAAAGCACTCCCGAAGAAGAATAAAGTTGGAGGACTCACACTACCTGACTTGAGAACCTACTATACAGCTACGGTAGTCAAAACAGTCTGGTACTGGTACAATGACAGATACATTGACCAATGGAACAGAATTGAGAACCCAGATGTAAATCCATCCATCTACCTTGATCTTCGACAAGGGCCCAAAGTCCATCAAATGGGGAAAAGACAGTCTTTCTAATAAATGGTGCTGGCAAAACTGGATATCCATCTGCAAAACAATGAAACAGGACCCATACCTCACACCGTATACAAAAACTACTTCAAAATGGTTGAAAGACCTGAATATAAATCTTAAAACGATAAAGTTCATAGAAGAAAAAATAGGACCAACACTTCAGGCCTTAATACATGGCATTAACAGGATACAAACCATAACCATCAATGCACAAACCCCAATAGATAAGCTAGATAACTTGGATCTTCCAAAAATCAAACACCTAAGCTCTTTAAAAGACTTCACCAAAAGATAAAAAGAGAACCTACGGACTGGGCAAAAATTTTTGGACAGTAAAAGTCAGACAAAGGTCTATTCTCCATAATCTACAAGAAAATCCAACACCTCTACAACAAAAAGACAAATAATCCTATTAAAAAATGGGCAAAGGAAATGAACAGACACTTCACTAAAGAAGACATTCAAATGGCCAACAGACACATGAGGAAATGCTCACAATCACTAGCCATTAGAGAAATGCAAATTAAAACCACAATGAGATACCATCTCACCCTGGCATTACTGGCACGAATCAAAAACACTGGAAATAACAAATGTTGTTGGGGCTGCGGGGAGATCGGAACTCTTATGCACTGCTGGTCGGAATGCAAAATGATACAACCATTTTGGAAAATGATATGGCGCTTCCTCAGAAAGCTAGAAATAGATAAACCATTCGATCCAGCAATTCCACTCCTAGGAATATATCCTAGAGAAATAAGTGTTGTCACTTGAATAGACATATGCACACCTATGTTCACGGCAGCATTGTTCACAATAGCAAAACGATGGAAACAACCTAGATGCCCATCAACAGATGAATGGATAAACAAACTATGGTACATACACACAATGGAGTACTATGCATCGAGAAAGAACAACAATGAATCTGTGAAGCATCTCATAACATGGATGAAACTGGAGGACATTATGCTGAGTGAAATAAGTCAATCACAAAAGGACAAATATTGTATGAGACCTCTATTGTAAAAACCCATGAAAAAGTTCACATACAAAATGTAACATTCTTTGTTGGTTACCAGGGATGGGAGGGGTGGGGGTGGAAATACTAAATAGGCAATGTAAAAGTGGTATCTTGGGTAAAGGGTGAGAAAGTACACAATACAGGGGAAACTAGCACAACCTGTAGAAGGAAAGGTCATGGAAGCCCCATAGACACATCCAAACTCCCTGAGGGACTGAATTGCTGGGCGGAAGGCTGTGGGGACCATGGTCTCGGGGAACATCTAGCTCAATTGGCACAGCACAGCTTATAAAGCCAATCTTCTACATTCTACCTTGGTGAGTAGTGTCTGGGGTTTTAAAAGTCTGTGAGCGGCCATCTAAGATACTCCACTGGTCTCATCCCTTCGGGAGCAAGGGAGAATGAAGAGAACGGGATACAAGGAAAAGATTAGTCTGAAGGACTAATTGTCCACAGCTAACAAGGCCTCCACTAGACTGAGTCCAATACAGCTAGATGGTGCCTGGCTACCACCACTGACTGCTCTGACCAGGATCACAACAGAGGGTTGTGGACAGAGCTGGAGAAGGATGTAGAACATAATTCTAACTCACAAGAAAAAGACCAGATTTACTGACCTAAAGGAGACTGGAGAAACCCCAATAGTATGGCCCCCAGACACTCTTTTAGCTCAGTGGTGAAGTTATCTCTGAGGTTCACCGTTCAGCCTGGTAGTGGACAGTCTTGTAAAACCAAATGAGACTAACGAGGTACAGGAATCCAGTGACAAGGGCCAGAAGGCAGAAGGGGACAAGGAAGCTGGTGATAGGGAACCCAAGGTTGAGTAAGAATATTGTTGATGTGTTGTGAGATTGTTAACCATTGTCATAGAGCAACATTTTTAGTAACTATTAAATGAAAAACTATTTTGTTCTGTAAGCCTTCATTTTAAGTGAGAATAACAGCACAATTGGAAGAGTGTAGTCAATGTCACTGAACTGTGCATGTAGAAATTTTTGAAATGGTGTATCTTTGGCTATGTGTATTTTCACCAAATGAAAAAGGCCGAGAAGTTAGAGGGTTGACATGTTGTGGGGTTGTTAACCAATGTCATAAAACAATATGTGTACTACTGTTTCATGAGAAACTATTTGTTATGTAAGCCTTCACCTGATGTACAATAAAAAAAATAAATAAATTTTAAAAAAATCATAGTATTTCACTTCTTTCTCTCACAGTGCAAATCTTCAGGGGAGTGTCTTGCTGATAGATGAGTGCTCAATAAATAATTTTTTTTAATATATAAAATATATGGTTCATTTTTATCACATGACTGTGGGGGCCAGCAAGTCTTAAATCCATAGAGTGGGCCAGCAAACTGGAAACTCAGGCAGAATTTTGTGCTGCAGTCTTGAGAGGCAGAAGTTCTTCTCTGGAAGAGCTTAGCTTTTGTTCTTAAGGATTTCAATTGACTGAATGTGGCCTACTCATATTAGCAAGGGTAATCTCATTTACATAGATAAACAACTATTGAAATACAACTTGAGAATGGCCACACTGAAGAAAAGCATAAGATAGATGGAGACATGGGGAAAAAAAAAAAAAAGTTTTTTTGTTTTTTTTTTTTTTTTAACACTGCTTGGGGAGATAGAAAAGGTTTTGCTAGGGTTTTGACATTCAAGTTGGGTGGGTTTTTTTTCGTTTTTTTTTTTTAATTGTGCTTTAAGTGAAAGTTTACAGTTCAAGTCAGTTTCTCGTACAAAAATTTATACACACATTGCTATGTGACTCTACCTGCTCCCCGTATAATGTGACAGCACACTCTTCCTTTCCACCTTGGATTTTCCAAGTCTATTCAACCAGCTCCTGTCCCTTTTTGCCTTCTCATCTCACCTCCAGACAGGAGCTGGCCATTTAGTCTCATGTATCTACTTGAACTAAGAAGCACTCTCTTCACAAGTATCATTTTATGTCCCATAATCCAGTCTAATCTTTGTCTGAAGAGTTGGCTCCAGAAATGGTTTCAGTTCTTGGGTAACAGAGAGTCCGGGGGCCATGTCTTCCAAGGTCCCTCTATCTCAGTCAGACCATTACGTCTAAAATTTAAGTTCCGTACCCTACTTTTCTCTTGTTCTGTCAGAGACTGTCTGTTGTGTTTTCTGTCAGGGTGGTCATTAGTGGCAGCCGAGCACTATCTAGTTCTTCTGGTCTCAGGCTGATGGAGTCTCTGGTTTATGTGGCCATTTCAGTATCTTGGGCTAATATTTTCCTTGTGTCTTTGGTGTTTTTCATTCTTCTTACTCCAGGTGGGTTGGGACAAATTGATGTATCTTAGATGGCCGCTTTCTAAGAACCCAGACGCCACTCACCAAAGAAGGATGCAGAACATTTTCTTAATAAACTTTGTTATGCCAACTGACCTAGATATCTCCTGAAACCATGTTCCCCAGAACCCCACCCCTGCTACTCTGTCCCTTGGAATGTTTGGTTGTATTCAGGAAACTTCTTAGCTTTTGGTTTAGCCCAGTTGTGCTGACTTCCATGTGTTGTGTGTTGTCTTTCCCTTCACCTAAGATAATTCTTGTCTACTATCTAGTTAGTGAATACTCTTCGCCCTCCCTCCCCACCCTCCTAACCATCAAAGAATATTTTCTTTTGTGTTTAAAACATTTCTTTAGTTCTTACAATAGTGGTCTCATTCAATCTTTGTCCTTTTGCCACTGACTAATTTCAGTTAGATAATGCCTTCCAGATTCATCCATGTTATGAGATGTTTCATAGATTCATCATTGTTCATCGTTGCGTAGTATTCCATTGTGTGAATATACCATATATTGTTTATCCATTCATCTGCTGATGGGCATCTAGGTGGTTTCCATCTTTTTGCTATTGTGAACAGTGTGCAATGAACATGGGTGTGCATATATCTATTTGTGTGATGCCTCTTATTTCTCTAGGATATATTCCAAGGACTGGGATTGCCAGATTGTACGGCACTTCTAGCTTTCTAAGGAAGTGCCAAATCAATTTCTAAAGTGGTTGTACCATTTTACATTACAACCAGCAGTATATAAGTGTTCAAGCCTCTTCACAACCTCTCGAAAATTTATTATTTTTTGTTTTTTGGATTAACGCTAGCCTTGTTGGGGTGAGATGGTGTCTCATTGCAGTTTTGATTTGCATTTCTCTGATGGTGATAATTGTTAGGATTTCCTCATGTGTCTGTTAGCTGCCTGAATGTCTTCTTTGGTGAAGTGCCTGTTCATATCCTTTGCCCATTTTTTAATTGGATTGTCTTTTTGTCATTGAGGTTTTAGAGTATCTTGTAGATTTTAAAGATTAGACCCTAATCAGATATGTCATAGCCAAAAATTTTTTCTCAGTCTGTAGGCTGTCTTTTGACTCTTTTGGTGAAGTTTTCTGATAAGCATAAGTGTTTGATTTTTAGGACCTCCCAGTTATCTAGTTCCTCTTCTGGTGTTTGTACATTGTTACTTATGGTTTGTATTCTGTTTATGCCATATATTAGGGCTCCTAGTGTTGTCTCTATTTTTTTTTCCATGAGCTTTATCATTTTTGATTTTATATTTAGGTCTCTGTTTTGAGTTATCTTTTGTGCATGGTGTGAGGTATGGGTCCTGTTTCAGTTTTTTGCAGATGGATATCCAGTTATGCCAGCACCATTTGTAAAAGAGACTATCTTTTCCCCAATTAATGGACTTTGGGCCTTTGTCAAATATTAGCTGCTCATAGGTGGATGAATTTACCTCTGGATTCTCAATTCTGTCCCATTGGTCTATGTATCTATTTTTGTACAAGTACAGGCTGTTTTGACTACTGTGGCAGTATAATAGATTCCAAAATCAGGTAGTGTGAGGCCTCCCAATTTGTTCTTCTCCTTCACTTATGCTTTACTTATCCACAGCCTCTTCCCTTTCCATATGAATTTTGTGATTTGTTTCTCTATCTCATTAAAAAATGCCATTGGAATTTGGATTGGGATTACACTGTATCTGTAGATCGCTTTGGTTAGAATTGACATTTCCACAATACTGAGGCTTCCTATACATGAGCAAGCTATGTTTTTCCACTTATGCAGGTCTCTTTTGGTTTCTTGCAGTAGTGTCTTGTAGTTTTCTTTGTATAGGCCATTTATGTCTCTCATTAGATTTATTGTATTTTATCTTCTTGGGGGCTGTTGTAAATGGTATTGATTTGGTGATTTCCTCTTCGAGGTTCTCTTTGTTAGTGTAAAGGAATCCAACTGATTTTTGTATGTCTATCTTGTATCCTGAAACTTTGCTGAAATCTTCTATTAGTTCCAGTAGTTTTCTAGTGGATTCCTTGGGGTTTTCTGTGTATAAGATCATATCATTTGCAAATAGAGATACTTTGACTTCTTCCCTACCAATTTGGATGCCCTTTATTTCTTTTTCTAGCCTGACTGCTCTGGCTAGGACCTCCAGCACAATGTTGAATAAGAGTGGTGATAAAGGGCATCCTTGTCTGTTTCCCGTTCTCAAGGGGAATTCTTTCATAGTCTCTCCATTTAGGATGATGTTGGCTGTTGGCTTTCTATAAATGCCCTTAATTTTATTGAGAAATTTCCCTTCTATTCCTATTTTGTTGAGAGTTTTTCTTATGAATGGGTGTTGGACTTTGTCAAATGCCTTTTCTGCATCGATTGATAAGATCATGTGGTTCTTGTCTTTTGTTTTACTTATGTGATGGATTACATTGATTGTTTTGCTAATGTTGAACGACCCTGCATACCTGGAATAAATCCTGCTTGATTTATGGCGAATTATTTTTTTTGATATATTGCTGAATTCTATTGGCTAGAATTTTGTTGAGGATTTTTGTGTCAACGTTCATGAGGGATATTGGTCTGTAATTTTCCTTTTTTGTGGTGTCTTTACCTGGTTTTGGTATCAGGGTTATGCTGGCATCATAGAATGAGTTTAGGAGTATTCCATCCTTTTCTATACTCTGAAATACCTTTAGTAGTAGTGGTGTTACCTCTTCTCTGAAAGTTTGGTAGAATTCTCCAGTGAAGCCATCCAGGCCAGGGCTTCTTCTTATTGGGAGTATTTTAATTACCTTTTCAATCTCTTCTTTTGTTATGGGTTTATTTAGTTGTTCTACCTCAATTTGTGTTAGTTTAGGTAGGTAGTGAGTTTCTAGAAATTTGTCTATTTCCTCAAGGTTTTCAAATTTGTTAGAGTACATTTTTTCATAGTATTTTGTTATGATTCTTTCCATTTCAGTTGGGTCTGTTGTGATATCACCCATCTCATTTCTTATACAGGTTATTTGCTTCCTCTCCTATTTTTCTTTTGTCAGTTTGGCAATGGTTTATCAATTTTATTGATCTTTTTGAAGAATCAGCTTTTGGTCTTTTTTCACTCTTTCAATTGTTTTTCTATTCTCTATTTCATTTAATTCTGCTCTAATGCTTATTATTTCCTTTCTTCTGGTGCCTGAGGGCTTCTTTTGCTACTCTGTTTCTACTTATTCCAGTTGTAGGGTTAATGTTTTGATTACGGCCCTTTCTTCTTTTTGGATGTGTGCATTTATTGCTATAAACTGACTTCTGAGCACAGCTTTTGCTGCGTCCCAAAGGTTCTGGTAGGATGTATTTTCATTCCCATTTGATTCTACGTATTTCTTTATTCCATCCTTAATTTCTTCTATAACCCAGTAGTTTTTGAGCAAGGTGTTGTTTAGTTTCCATGTGCTTGATTTTTTTTTCCTTGCTTTTTCTGTTGTTGATTTCTACTTTGATGGCTTTATGGTCAGAAAAGATGCTTCAGAATAGTTCGATGCTTTGGATTTTGTTAACGCTTGCTTTATGGCCCAATATGTGGTCTATTCTGGAGAATGTTCCATGTGGGTTGAAAAGAAAGTATATTTGGCTGCTGTTGGGTGGACTCTTCGGTATATGTCTATGAGATCAAGCTGGTTGATTGTAGCATTTAGCTCTTCCATGTCTTTGTTGAGCTTCTTTCTGGATGTTCTGTCATTCACTGAAAGTGGTGTGTTGAAGTTTCCTACTACTGTTGTGGAGCTGTGTATCTCTCTTTTCAATGCTGTTAGAGTTTGTTTTATATATTTTGGAGCCCTGTCATTGAGTGTGTAAATATTTATTATAGTTATGTCTTCCTGGCGTATTGACCCTTTAATCATTATATAGTGTCCTTCCTTATCCTTTGTGGTGGATTTTACTTTAAAGTCTATTTTGTCAGAGATTAATATTGCCACTCCTGCTCTTTTTTGAGTGTTGTTTGCTTGATATATTTTTTTCCATCCTTCGAGTCTTATTTTTTGTGTATGTCTTTAAGTCTAAGGTGTGTCTCTTGTAGGCAGTATATAGACAGATTGTGTATTTTTATCCAATCTGCCACTCTCTGTCTCTTTATTGGTGAATTTAGTCCGTTTACATTCAGCATAATTATTGATAGGTATGGGTTTAGTGCTGTCATTTTGATGTCTTTTTTTTGTGTTGTTCACAGTTTCTTTGTTCCCTTTAATTTTCTGTGCTGAGTTGTTTTTCTTCAGGTATTTTCTTCTCATCTTTTTCATTGTTGTTGATTTTGTGTTTGCTGAGTCTTCCTATTTTTCTAGTTTTTTATTTTGACTTGTAGGATTGTTAGTTTCCTTTGTACTTACCTTAATATTTACCCCTATTTTTCTAAGTTTTTACCAGTTTTTTTTATTTCTTTATATCGCCTTGACTCCCTCTCCATATGAAAGATCTATGTCTACATTTTTTAAGTACCTCTTTTTTGTTTTAATGTTATTATCTTTTACATATTGATATCTCTGTTTCTCTATTTTCAGTGTTTTAGCTTTGTTATTTTTTTTTTACTTCCCTGTCCAAGTTGATATCTGGTTTATCTGTCCTGTGCACTAGTCTTGCATTGTAATCTGATGTTATTGATTTTCTAACCGGAGGACTCTCTTTTGTATTTCTTGTAATTTTGGTTTGGTTTTTGCAAATTCCCTAAACTTCTGTTCATCTGGAAATGCCCTAATTTCGCCATCATATTTGAGAGACAGTTTTGCTGGATATGTAATTCTTGGCTGGCAGTTTCTTTCCTTTAAGGTTTTATATATGTCATCCCATTGCCTTCTTGCCTGCATGGTTTCTGCTGAGTAGTCCAAGCTTATTCTTATTGACTCTCCTTTGTAGATGACTGTTTGTTTGTCCCTCTTAAAATTCTCTCTTTATCTTTGGTTTTGATAGGTTTGATTATAATATGTCTTGGTGACTTTCTTTTGGGATCTGCCTTATGTGGGGTTTGATAAGCATCTTGGGTACATATGTTCTCATCTTTCATGATATCAGGGAAGTTTTCTGTCAGTAGATCTTCAACAATTCTGTCTGTATTTTCTGTTATCCACCCCACCCCCCGTTCTCATACTCCAATCACTCGTAGGTTATTTCTCTTGATAGAGTCCCACAGAACTCTTAGAGTTTCTTTATTTTTTTAAATTCTTTTATCTGATTTTTCCCCAAATAAGTTGGTGTCAAGTGCTTTATCTTCAGTGTCACTAATTCTGACTTCTATTGCCTCAATTCTGCTTCTATGACTTTCTATTGAGTTGTCTAATTCTGAAATTTTATTGCTAATCTTCTGGATTTCTGACTGCTATCTATGAATTCTTGCAGCGTATTAAATTTGTCATTATGTAACCTTTTTAAGTTCTGCTACTGCTTTGTCTGTGTGTTCTTGTGATTTTTCTGCGTTATGCAAGATTTCCTTCCTAATTTCTTGAAGAATTGTGTATATTAATCTTTTGTATTCTGCCTCTGGTAATTCCAAGAAATTCTCGTCCTCCATAAAATTTATTGATTCTTTATTTTGGGAGCTTGCTGAAGCCATCATGGTCTGCCTCTTCATGTGATTTGATATTGACTGTTGTCTCCAAGCCATCAATAAGTTATTATAATTTTATTTCATATTTGTTTAGTGTGTCCTATCTTCTTGTTTTATTTTGATATGCCCAAATAGGCTGCTTATGTGCGCTAGTTTGATTATCGGCGCCTTTGAAGCTCTAACATCCTGTCACCAGGTAGTTAGGTCTGTTACTAAGTATGTGTCCCCAGGAGTCCATTAAATTTTCCTGTATGGATTCAGCTCAGGTGTCCAGGCAGTTGGTCACCAAGTGTGTGGGGCAGGCTCTCACAGTCTTAGAGAGGCATGAGTGATTGCTGTCAGACAGGTATCTGGCTGCAGTAGGGGGTCACACGCTGAGCAAGGCGGGGGATGACGGCTGCCCCTGAGTGTCTGAAAGGAAAGTGTTTCCCTGTTCCCTAGAGAGAGTAGGTAGGTGAGTTTTGCAGCTGGACTATGAGCATCCTACTCTGTTGGCTGTGAGGACTGGAGGCACCACTTATTCTTAGACCCCTGTAGCAGGTGGCTAGGTGGCGTGGGTGGAGCCACCAGTCCTCCAGTCCCTGATGCAGACAGGTAAGTTGCCTGCTTAAAGGGCAGAGCAGTGTCAAATGTCACAAAATTGCCACTTCACAGCTGAAATAGTTGAAGTTACACTTCAGGTATTTACCCAGTTGTGCTGTGGTAGTGAGGGCTTATGCTGTTGAGATGGGCCCACACAAGTCAATACAGGGATGGAAGGCACTTAAAGTCTGTGGACCCCTTATGCCTATGCCTAGGCAAAGGAGCTATGCAAACCTGAGGTCCTGGCTTAGGGGAGCCAGTAGCTTATTTTTTCCCTGTTTGTTAATTTGTTCCCTCTCCAAGGCCAGAAGAATGGGTCAACGCACCTTATGGGATCTACTTCCAGCCAATGGGATTGACAGATCACTGAAGCCAGCTGGGACCCAGTGCAGAGCGGGGAGGGTGGAGGTAAATGGGAGACAGGTTTTTCCCAAATGGGTTTTTTTTTTTTTTAAATCCCCGCGGTAGACCATACGCAAGTACTTATCTTTAGCCACTTGAGTGCTGCTTTTCACTGGTTCAGAGTGTCCAAGTAGACTCTCTGCTGCTGGATCTCTCTCAATGTGGAAAGTGCCTCCTGAGCAAGCGAGCACATGCAGCTGTTTGCCAGCATCACTGCTCACCCTGAGCTGATCCAGGCTGAAGGGCTGAGGCTCCCACCATGTCAGGTCAGGCAACTTCTTTCGCCTCCAAACCGTCTCTCTCTTCCCCCGTCACTCACTCCAGTTCCTCAACTCTGCCTTGTTCAGGGCCCCTAGATATTCATATACAATCAGTTCGCTTGTTTTTTCAGGTCTTTGTTGTAAGAGGGACATAGGAAGCCGTCTGACTACTCTGCCATTGTGGCCCCGCCTCCTCCTCGATAAATAATTTTCATGTTTATTTTTGTTCTATGAAGATGATATCATATTATGCATATTTTGCTTTCGTCACTCAAGCAGAATTCATAGAAATTCCTCCAAGCCAACCAGTATAGCTTTAATTTGTTATTTTAAATATTACATAACAATCCATAATACAAATGGACCACAATATATTCCTCTACTGATGTATGTTGGTATGTATATCTTTAGTCTGGTTGTTAAATTTTATCAACTTTTTTTAGTATCTATTGATATTATTACTTAATTTTATCCTTAAAAGTGTTGATGCAATAAACCATAAAATAGAATTCCTAATATGATATCACTTTTACATTCCTGGAGTAGAATGTGTTTGGCCTTTAATAGATGGCTGGACAACTTACATTCCTCCAGGTACTTACTACTAAGGCAGAAAATGCCTAACCATTTCCAACTTGTTAAAAACTTTCTTTGGAAAAAAAAATAACTTTCCTTGGATTCTTTAAGCCCAATTATACGAAATTCACTGTCCGTGAAAGCCCTTCAGCCAGGTTTATATAAAAGTGGCTAGAGCCACTTTCATTACCTGGATCTCATCCTCTACCTAGTGGCTATCCGATAAGGCTTCTGAGCAAGACTATGAGAGGTGAAAAGACAAGAAGTGATTTTAGAGTTTTCAATTTGAAATTCTTCCTCATCACATTTCTTCTTTTGAGGATTTGAGAGATAGGAAAAGACAGGATAATAAAAGCCAAGACTTTAGTCAGTGTAAAAGGCACAGATAAGAGATTTCTCTGAGCTGACATAGATTCTAATATTTCAAGCACATATTTGAGATTAACATTAGGAGGAGGCTCACCTATAACACACATTTTAAACCTAGAAAAATGTGTGCAGGTGCATTTTACCCCAGAAGTTCTACGTTACTTAGCACATCCCTTGACCTTCACTTGTTTTTCATCTCCTGGCCATCAAATTAAGTTGGTATGGTATTATTATGATAATCTACTAAGGAATGCTCAAACAAGTGCTTCATTATTCATTTTAGTCTAGCTACATTGGAACAACAATTCAGAATTGCTTCTGAGAAGAAACAATCACAAAAAAACTAAACAAGTGTTCCAACATACACACAAAATGGAAAAGAGCAGAAGGTTCAAACTATTTGTACTTATAATTTACTGACCTCTAATTGGAATCCAATTGATCTTAATGGAATTTAGAAAAAGGTATCTAATGGACAAACTTTTCAAAGCAGGGTGATCAATATCTCTCTAGGAAGTGACAGAAGACATTTTTAGCACAGAGCTTAAGATCATGAACTTTGGAATCTGAAAAACCAGGGTTCAAATACTATCACTCATGTGATCTTAGGGAAGTGGAGTTTGTATTTCTTCATCTGTAAAATGAAGATTATAATAGTATTTACTTCAAAGGATTATTGTGGGATTTAATGAGATACATATAAAGTACTTGCTTTGATAAATGCATAGTGATTTATCAATAAATTTTAGCTTTTATTATTATTCCTCTTCTCTTCCTTTTTGTTCTTCTCTACTCAGAGGAGCAAGAATAGTTTATCCTGTCTGCTGTAGTATATATTTATTCATCTATCAGGTTACTGTCTATCTCCACCTACTAGAATGTAAGTTCCATAAAAATAGGAAAGAACATACAATGGTTACTGGCACATAATAAGTAGCCAAATAATATTTGTTAAATAAATGCATGAAAACATAAGTGAATGAATTAAATTATATCTATGTCAAGAACTGCACTGAGCCCTCTCATTAGTGCTTAACGACTTGGGTAGGTATAAGCCAAAACTTCATGTAGTCCAGTCTTGAATACAAGAATTAGCATTCCAGTAAGCAAAAGTAATTGAGAACAATTCTATTCTACCCAATTACTCAGTCTCTCCAGCACACACCTAAATGGGAGGTGAAGAGTAATATATAATAAAAAGTATTTTAAACATTAGGAGAATTAAATGATGCAAACCATTTTAAATCTTTCACTCTTGCTTTTTCTCATATTCTTTGCCTCTCTACTTCTTCACATGAACACAATTCTTTCTTTTCTAAAATATTCTCAAGGAACCTGATTAAAAATATCTTCCACCCTCTCACTGCCCTCCATCCCTCCCTCCCTCTCTTCATCAGTCATCATCCGTCATAATCCTGATTTCCCTTTTCACTTCCTCTTCCCTCATTGCACCTATACGTACACATGCATGAGCACATACATAACATACCCATTGTCAACATGTGCATCAGGGTTGGTGTCAGAGGAGTGGCTTATGGAGCCTTTCGCACCCCACAATTGTGATGAGTCCTGCCATACAGCCATTCACAATAAAACAATATTTGTATAAAAGCAGTGTGCTTGCTCTGTGAAGGCAACTTTCAGACAACCAAAAAATTTTCTTCTAATGTCCCAACAGATTCCTTCCTCTAATCTTTTCCTATATAGAAATTCGGTATCCACCACTGATATGTCTGCATTCTAATATGCAGATCCTTGAAAAATATAATTCTTTTTCCACTTTGACAGTTTTCAACATGCAACACCCCCCCACACACACACATCTTAAATTAAATTATGAGAAATATAAGCTCTTCATTTTGTTAATTCTTCTTAGGTAGATTTATCTATCTGACATATCCAAGAGCTCTAGCAACACTCAGTCCAATTTTTCTGCCCTCCCATCACTCACTTCTCCTTATATCAGCATGACTCCAAAGACATTGCAAGACTCAGCCTGAGAAAGTTCATCAAATTTCCTTCTGCAGGATCTTGAAGCTAGGCAATGAGAACATCCAAATAAGCAAATTTATTAAGGTGAATGTATAATATCTTTCCATCCAGGTCTCACATCTGTGGAGAGTCCTAGAACAGGATATGTTTATGGGGTAAATACTCTCAGAGTTGTGAATTACCACTAGATGTCACACTTTGACACATCTAAACAAATGTGGGGCCACTTCCTACAACCAAAATGCTCTGTAGTCTAGGCACCTGTCTCAACCCTGAGAAACACCTGAAGATAACCTTGACCCACTGCCACACTGGAAACAAACAATGAGTACTCTCCAATGTAAGAGCAAGTCTGGCTCTGAGTGTCCTCTGATCAGGAAAGAAGAATCCACTTATCCCCATCAACCAGGACCTCATTTAATAGGTGCCAACCTGCAAAAGGCTGAGGCACATCTACATTCTCTTCAAGTATGCAGTGCTCCAAGTTCCATCATGCCAGAAGGCTGATGGGATCATCCTTTTTTTTCTCCTCAGAGTTTATTAGTATTGCCAGCAAAGAAGAACTCAGACGGACCTTTGATTTTGTAATGGAAATCAAGGTTAAGTAAAGATATCTTCACTACATAAATTTCCCACACAAACCTGATCCAACAGTTCTTCATTCTCTGAGATCCATTCTACCATTTTCATAGACAGATCATGGAAGTCAATTTTCAGGCTGAAAACTCATTTTTTTTTTTTTCTTTTTCAAAGATGTACAGGAGTTGACTAGATAAATGCCAGCAACTATTTCTCAGTGAGAAAATACGTCCCAGAAAGAGATTTTTTTTTTCTTTTTGTAGTTCTGAGTCCATCAGAGCCCTCCAGATTCTCACTCAGCATTTCTCCACAGAGGTTTCAGTGGCACATTCCAATCATGACCAATCCTTTTTCCCTATTTGATGCTTCTTATGACTTTCTCAGATTTTTAAGTTATTGTAATTAGCGTGGAAACCCTGGTGGCGTAGTGGTTAAGAGTTTGGCTGCTAACCAAAAGGTCAGCAGTTCGAATCCACCAGGCGTTCCTTGGAAATCCTATGGGGCAGTTCTACTCTGTCCTATAGGGTAGCTATGAGTCAGAATCGACTCAGTGGCAACGGGTTTGGTTTTTTTTGGTAATTAGCCTGAACTAGGATTAAAATCAACACCCATGGAAGCAGCAATCAAGAAACCAAACGATACATTTCATTAGGAAAATCCACTGCAAAAGACCTCTTTAAGTGTTAAAAAGCAAAGATGTCACTTTGAGGACTAAAGTGCACCTGACCCAAGCCATGGTATTTTCAATTGTCTTATGCATGTGAAAGCTGGACAATGAATGTTCCTTAGAAGCGAGAATGGTGAGACTTCGTCTCAAGTAGTTTGACATGTTATGAGGAGGGACCAGTCCCTGGAGAAGGACATCATGCTTGGTAAAGTAGAGGGTCAGCAAAAAACAGGAAGACCCTCAATGAGATGGATTGACACAGTGGCTGCAACAATGGGCTCAAACATAGCAAAGATTGTCCAGATGGCGTAGGACAGGGCAGTGTTTCCTTCTGTTGTACATAGGGTTGCAGTCACAGCCTAGTAGGCTACAAGTCCAAATTCACGGTGTTAGCTTCAGGGGAAGGCTTTCTGTGTTGGCTCTGGAGGAAGGTTTTTGTCATCAGTCTTCCCCTGAACTAGGAGCTTCTCTGCACAGGAACCCTGGGTCCAAAGGACTTGCTTTGCTCCCAGTGATTCTTTCTTGGTGGTATGAGGTTCCCACTCACTTGCTTCCCTTTCCTTTTATGTCTTGTAAGATAAAAGGTGGTGCAGGCCACACCCAAGGGAAACTTCCTTTATATTGGATCAGGGATGTGACTTTAGTAAGAGTATTACAATCCTACCCTAATCCACTTTAACATAAAATTACAATCACAAAATGGAGGACAACCACACAATACTGGGAATCATGGCCCAGCCAAATTGATACACACATTTTTGGGGGGACATAATTCAATCCATGACAGTAAAGTACTTACTTCTTTGTTGTTGTTAGTTGCCATCGAGTCAGCTCCAACTAATGGTAACTTTATGTACAGCAGAACAAAACAACTCCCTGATCATTGGTATGTTTGAGTCCATTGTAGCTACTGTGTCAACCCATCCCATTGAAGGTTTCCCTCATTTTGCTTACCCTCTACTTTACCAAACATGATGTTCTTTTTCAGTAATTGGTCTTTCCTGATGAAATGTCTAAAGTAAGCAAGCCAAAGTCTTGCCATCCTTGCTTCTAAGGCATATTCAAGGTACTTCTGTAGACTTCCTCAATCTAGTGATTTACATGGTGTTAAATAGGTTTGATTTTCTTTTAGGTGTATCTCTTCCTGAATATGGCATTTAAAAAAAATTGCAATTTTTAAATTCAGAGTAATTCACGTATGGTTTTATTGGCATTCTGACATTATCCTAAAAAGTATAGCTATGTCGATGCCCTTCTCCTTTAGAGCATTCTTTGACTGGAAAACACAATATGGTCAAAGGCACTCTTGGTTCAAGTACAAAGTAATTTTAATGCTGAGTATAGCAAGTTGGATTAAAAATCCTGGATTATCATCCCCACAATAAAACACAAATATAAATCAGGGATCCAAGTAATCCAATCTCCAACATAATCTTAAGGGAATGATAAAACATTCTATTTTTACTCAGTCTCATGAAAACGTGCCCTATGTGTAGCTTCTTAAAAATTCTTTTAAAATCATCTTTAGGCCTCTCTTTAACAGTCCAGATTTTCACACACCCATCAGAAATTCCCATTTAAAACATATTTTCTGTTTATTTCTCTAATCACCAGTGCTCCTCAACACCAAGCCCATGAAGACCTTTTGTCTCTGTCCCCAAATTGTAACCACTCATGGCAGCTGCTAAAAGTCTATCTTTCTCTCTCTCTGCTCAAACCTCAAGCAGTCTCCCAATGGTCATGATCCATCCTTATTTTCTTCCTTCTGTTCCCATACTGTTCACATGAGCATGCTCCTGAAATGCTGCCCCCAGCCGTATCTCTGCTTGCTTCATGCAGCTCTCTGGAAATCTCTCTCTTCTGTGATTGATTTTTAAGTGAGAATCAGTCTACCCCCACTACCTTGAATTATGGAAAATAAAATTCTCCAACTTTTTAATTATTATTGTTGTGATGGTTTTATAGATAAAAACACTCAGGCTTGGAAAGGTTAAGCAACTTGTTCAATTATGTGGTGGATCATGGATAAAAACTCTAATCATATTGCTCGAGAGTTTGAATTACAGAGGCAGCATTGCCTGGTGGTTATGAAGAACAACTCTGGGTCATGATGTCTGAGTCTTAATCTTTACACTGCTGCTTACCATCAGTGTGACCTTGAAACAATTACTTAATGTCTCTATGCTTCAGTTTCTGCATCTGTAAAATGGGGATGCCATATCTCTACCTAGAATTGTTGTGATGATTAAATGAGTAAAAATATTCAAATACATACAGTAAGTACTATTTAAATATTTATCATTAACTACTACACTGTATTTCCTCTCAAATTAAAAACTAATTTTAAAAATAAATGTAAATTAAGTAGATAAAATAATGTAGAAGACTTCAACTCGAGTTATACATATAGAGTTAACTTGCTTACTTATTTAACATAAGAGTAGTTCACTATTCTGACTATCCATTTCAGATACTTTATTAATTGAACATTTGATCAGAGTTTGAAATATGTAGCAGATGTTTAATGATGATAATGATGATGATACAAAAATGGTGTTGTTTGGTGCTGTCCAGTCCATTCTGACTCATAGCAACCTTATGTACAACAAAACAAAACACTGCCCGATCCTGCACCATCCTCACAATCATTACTGTGTTTGAGCCCACTGTTGCAGCCACTGTGTAAATCCACCTCATTAAGGGTCTTCCTCTTTTCCATTCACCCTTTATTGACAAAGAAAGATGTCCTTCTCTAGGGACTGGTCCTTCCTGATAACATGTCTAAAGTATGTGAGACGAAGTCTTGTGATCCTCCCTTCTAAGAAGGTTTCTGCTGAACTTCTTCCAGGACAGATTTGTTTGTTCTTCCAGCAGCCCAGGGTGTATTCAATATTCTTTGTCAACAATATAATTCAAAGACATCATTTTTTCTTCGGTCTTCCTTACTCATTGTCCAGCTTTCACATGCATATAAGGTGACTGAAAATACTATGGATTGGGTCAGGAACACCTTAGTCCTCAAAATGACATTTTTGCTTTTCAACACCTAAAAAAGGTCTTTTGCACCAGATATGACCAATACGTCACTGATTTCTTGACTGCTTCTTCCGTGGGCATTGATTGTGGATCTGAGTAAAATAAAATCCTTGACAAGATCATTATTTTCTCCATTTATCATGATGTTGCTTATTGGTCCAGTTGTGAGGATTTTTGTTTTCTTTATGTTGAGGTGTAATCCATACTGAAGGCTGTAGTCTTTGACCTTCATCAATAAGTGCTTCAAGTCCTCTTCACTTATAGCAAGGAAGGTTGTGTCATCTGCATAACCCAGGTTGTTAATGAGTCTTTTTCCAATCCTGATGCTGCATTCTTCTTCATATAGTCCAGCTTCTCGGATTATTTGCTTAGCACACAGACTGAATAAGTATGGTGAAAGGATACAACCCTGATGCACACCTTTCCTGATGTTAAACCATGCAGTATCCTCTTGTTCTGTTAGAACAACTGCATTTTGGTCTATGTACAGGTTCCTCATGAGCACAATGAAGTGTTCTGGAATTCTCATTCTTCTCAATGTTATCCATAATTTATTATGATCCACACAAATGCCTGTGTATAGTCAACAAAACACAGGTAAACATCTTTCTGGTATTCTCTGCTTTCAGCCAAGATCCACCTGAGATCAGCAATGATATCCCTCGATCCACATCCTCTTCTGAATCCAGCTTGAATTTATGGCAGTTCTTTGTTGATGTTCTGCTGCAACCGTTTTTGAATGATCTTCAGCATAATTTTACTTTCATGTGATGTTAATTATATTGTTTGATAATTTCCACATTCATTTGGATCACTTTTCTTTAAAATAGGAATGTATATGGATCTCTCACAGTCATATGGCCAGGTAGCTGTCTTCCAAATTTCTTAGCATTGATGAGTGAGCACTTCCAGTGTTACATTCATTTGTTGAAACATCTCAATTGGTAATTCCATCAATTCCTGGAGATTTGTTTTTCACTGACGCCTTCAGTGCAGCTTGAATTTCTTCCTTCAGTACAATCAGTTCTTGATCATATGCTGCTTCCTGAAATGTTTGAACGTCCATCAATTCTTTTTGGTACACTGACTCTGTGTATTCTTTCCAAATTCTTTTGATGCTTCCTGCATCGTTCAATTTTTTGCCCACACAATCCTTCAATATTGCAACTCAAGGCTTGAATTTTTTCTTCAGTTCTTTCAGCTTGAGAAATGCTAAGCATGTTCTTCCCTTTTGGTTTTCCAGCTTCAGGTCTTTACATATTTCACTATAGTACTTACCTTGCCTTCTCGAGCTGCCGTTTAAAATCTTCTGTTCAGCTCTTTTACTTCATCATTTCTTCCATTCATTTTAGCTACTCTACTTTCAAGAGCAAGTTTCAGAGTCTTCTCTGACATCCATTTTAGACTTTTTATTATTATTATTCCTTTCTATCTTTTTAATGACCTTCTGCTTGCTTCATGTGTAATGTCCTCGATGTCATCCCACACCTCGTCTGGTCTTAGGTCATTAGTGTTTAATGCATCAAATCTATTCTCTAGTTGTACTTTGGCACCTGTGCACTTGATTTAATTTTCCTAGGTGTTTATGGATTGAATTGCGTCCCCCAGAAATGCGTGTCAACTTGGCTAGGCCATGATTCTCAGTATTGTGTGGCTGTCCTCCATTTTGTGATCTGATGTAATTACCCTATGCGTTATAAATTCTAGCTTAGCCTCTATGATGTTAGTGAGGCAGGATTAGAGGCAGTTATGTTAATGATGCAGGACACAATCTACAGGATTATGCTGTATCTTCATTCAATCTCTTTTTGAAATATAAAAGAGAAATGCAGCAGTGAGAGAGGGGGTCCTCCTACCACCAAGAAAGAAGAGTGGGGAACAGAGCCCATCCTTTTGACTCAGGGTCCCTGAGCTGAGAAACTCCTAGGCTCAGGGGAAGACTGTTGACAAGGGCCTTCTTCCAAAGCCAACAGAGACAGAAAGCCTTCCGCCAGAGGTGGCATCATGAATTGGGACTTGTAGCCTCCTTGACTGTGAGAGAATAAATTTCTGTTTGTTAAAGCCATCCACTTGTGATATTTATGTTATAGCAGTACTAGATAACTAAGACAAAATTTGAAACTGGGGCTGACATGTTGTTCTAACAAATACCTACAATGTGGAAGGGGTTTTGGAATGAGTAATGGGTAGAAGCTGGAAGAGTTTTAAAGTGCTTAATAGTAAAAGTCTAGATTGCCTTGAAGACACTGTTGGTAGAATTATGGAAACATCAAAGACAATTCTGGTAAGGGCTCAGGAGGAAGTAAGGAGAGCTGTAACACTGGAGACAGCACTGACTGAGGGAAGCAGCAGCAGAGAAATGGCAGCAGCAAAACCAGGAGATCAGCACAAGATGACACGGGAGCCAACCTATGGAGCAAGAAAGCTGAGTGCCTTCAGGGAGGAGGATTTCTGGCAGAGGGGGGGTGCCTCCAGGCACTCATCAGTGGAGCTAGGCTTGCTGACCGACATAGCAAGAAAGCTAAGAGATTATTGTTTATTGGCAGAGTGGGCTACCTCCAGACACTTATAGGTAGACCTAAAGAGCTTTGTAACACTTACCTCAGCAGGGCAGAGGACATGCTGGTCCAAGAGGCCCAAGGGGCCAAGGGTCTAAGGGACCAAGAGGCCAAGGAACCAGGAAGTGGAAGCTGAAGAGACAAGGAGCATAGGAAGCAGAGCTCCACAGTCTCAAAGGGTGAAACCATGGCCTGCTGGGTCTCAAAAGGTGGGGCCACGGTCTCCTAGGTTTCAAAGAGTCAGATCTTCACCACCTCAGTTCCAGAGTATGGGGCTGCCATTCACAAGTGCCAATTGAACAGGGTTGGATCTGCTGCCCAAAGCTGAGGGGGCAGGGCTGCCATACCCAAGGGGCAGAAGAACAGGGCCTTTCAGGGCCAAGGGGTGTGGAGTTGCCACACAGATGGACTAGGAAAATGAGGCCCAAAGCCAAGGGAGCAGAGTTGCCATTCCAGGGGCCCTGGAAGTGGAGCTGAAGCCCAGGGCCCAGGGACCTCGACTCAGAATCTGGAGAGTATGGCCAATACCCAGAGTCTGGAGGGCAGGACCATTGCCTAAACACTCTCAGAGAACAGAGCAATTTTGACCCAGGATGGAATTTGGTCTTGGAGTTGATTTAAGACTTTTGGGTTGATATGATGGGGTAAAAGTGTTGTACATACAGCAAGGACATGAATTTTGGGGGACAAAATGGTGGAATGCTATGGATTGAATTGTGTCCCCCCCAAAAAATGTGTGTCAATTTGGCTAGGCCATGAGTCTCAGTATTGTGTAATTGTCCTCCATTTTGTGATCTAATTAACCTAAGTGTTATAAATCCTAACCTCTATGATGTTAATAAGGCAGAGGTAGAGGCAGTTATGTCAATGATGCAGGGCATAATCTACAGGATTATGTTGTATTTTGAGTCAATCTCTTTTAAAATACAAAAGACAGAAGTAAGCAGAGAGAGAGAAAGAAAGACCTCCTACCACCAATAAAGAAGAGCCAGGAGCGGAGCTCAGCCTTTGGATCCATGCTCCCTATGCTGAGAAAATTCTAGACCCAAGGGAAGATTGATGACAAGGGTATTCCCCAGAGCTGACAGAGAAACACTTCCCTTAGAGGTGACACATTGGATTGGGACTTCTAGCCTACTCGACTGTGAGAGAATAAATTTCTGTTTGTTAAAGCCATCCACTTGTGATATTTCTTTTATAGCAGCACTAGATAACTATGAGACATTCAGCTTCTACCTGAACTTGCATATGAGCAATTGATTGTCTGTTCCACAGTTGGCCCTGGCCTTTTTCTGACTGATGATACTGAGCTTCTCCATGGTCTCTTTCCACAGATGTAGTTGATTTTATTCCAGTGTATGCCATCTGGCAAGGTCCACATGTGTAGTTGCTGTTTATGTTGTTGAAGAGCTATTGCCAATGAATAAAGTCTTTGGTCTTGCAAAATTCTATCATCTGATCTCCAGCATCATTTCTATCATACGGCCATGATAGAACTACCAATCCTTCTTTGTTTCCAACTTTTGCATTCTAATCACCAGTAATTATCAATGCATCTTAATTGCATGTTTGATCAATTTCAGACTGTAGAAGTTGGTAAAAATCTTTAGTTTAATATTTAGCATTAGTGGTTGGTGAGTAAATTTGAATAATAGTCATATTAACTGGTTTTCCTTGTAGGCATATGGATATTATCCTTTCACTGACAGCGTAGTATTTCAGGATAGATATAGAAATATTCTTTTTATGATAAATGTGATGCCATTCCTCTTCAATCTGTCATTCCTGGCGTAGTAGATCATGTGATTATCCCACTCAGAATGGCCAACAGCGGTCCATTTCAGCTCACTGATGTCTAGGATATTGATCTTCAAGTGTTCCATTTAATTTTTGACAATTTCCAATTTTCCTAGATTCATTCTTCATACATTCCTATGTTCTGATTGTTACTGGATGTCTGCAGCTGCTTCTTCTCATTTTGAGTCATGCCACGTCAGTAAATGAAGGTCCAGAAAGCTTGACCCCATCCACATAATTAAGGTCGACTCCACTTTGAGGAGGCAGCTCTTCCGCAGTTGTATTTTGAGTGCCTTCCAATCTGAGGGGCTCATCTTCTGGCACTGTATCAAACAATGTTTTGCTGCTACCTGTAAGGTTTTCATTGGCCAGTTTTTTCAGAAGTAGATGACCAGGTCCTTCTTTTCAGTCTGTCTTTGTCTAGAAGCTCAGCTGAAACCTGTCCACCATGGGTGATCCTGCTGGTATTTGAAATCCCGGTGGCATAGCTTCCAGCATCATAGCAACATGCAAGCCACCACAGTAGAACAAACTGACATACGAGTGTTGGGATACAATAATAGCTAGTATTTATTAAGACTTACTGTGAATCAGGCACTTATTTGATACTTTCAACAGCTCTGTGATAATTATTTTAATTATCCCTATTCCCAGATGAGGAAACTGAAGCTAACAGGTTAAATAACTTGCTCAAGATCAAGAAGCTACTAAATGCCAAAGCTTGGGCTTCAACCCACTTAGGTGATTACAGAGCCTACAGCCAACTCTCAAATCACACTTGAATGTTACCTAAAATTCCAGATAAATATATTTCAATTATTTGTAAGTCTAGTATTTCTTCAGTTTGTCTTTAAATTGCATTTGCATTTAACTTTATAATCAAACTAAAGTTGCATTATTAGTCATGGATTCATAGAATCTGTTATTGATCATATGTTTTAGGTACAAAAATAATTGTTTAATATAAAAATGCCCCCTGAACCTCAGAATTAAAGAAACCCCAGCTGATATGCCTGCTAAACCTATGGGCATGTAGAGAAATGTGTAAAATTAAATGTGATTTTCCCAAGAACCCTGCAAGGTAGCCCCATTTTGAAATGGAGAAAGCTATTGCCCAGAAAGGTTAATAACAAGTCTAAGGTCAGAGAGACAGTTAAGTGATAGAATGGGGATTTGAATACAGGTTGCTTTTTCTGATTACAAAGTAATTTCTGCTCAACTTAGCAGTCTTCCAAAGTGGATATTGTTTCTTAAATTTGTCAGTTATGACCTTAGTTTTTTTACTAAACAAACCTGCTAATAAAATCAATCTGTAATCATTCTCTCAAATGCATCCTTTCTTAGTTTATTGTATTGTTATAGTTCTCTGGTTTGAGAGACAAAATTAGTGGTGTTACATCACAGGGTTTTTATCATTTGGCATCTAGTTATTGGTAGTAAATATTTTGCACATAAACACCCATAATTTCATATTTGGACAGTACATGAATACTGTGTACCAGTCTAGACATTTAATGCTTGAGATAATTTACAGTGTAATCTGTTTCTTATCAAAAACCTAAACTGCTTAAAGAAACACCAAAAAATAGTGTAACAGAATATATTCATTGTGAGTAAATATGATATGAACTGGGCAGCACCACCTGAACAGATCAGGAAAGCTCTTAGTAGAGGGGACAGTGAAAGTGGGTTATATGTCATTGTTATGTTAATTTTTCAAAAGATAGCATCAAAGTACAGGGCAGGTGACAGAAACAGTCACCAAGGACATGCCATACATCCTAAAACACTCTCTAGTCAGAACCGGGAGTTCCTGCTTCTTGAAGTTGGCTACACATACATAATTTTCTAATAGAACTCAATGCCTAAGGCAAAAGGCTCTCTGCTCCTAAATTGCTTACTAAACTATTGGTTTGACCTGAAGGTGGCTCCAGGGAACCAGCTCCTTCAAGGTTCAAAAAAGACATCTAAGGGCAGATGGCCTGTATGGGTCACTCCAATTCTATGAGCCCAGAAATCTGGATTCCAGGAGAAGCAAAATGATTTTATCACTCTATAAGACAGAATAAACAGAATAAGTAAGAGAATTCTCAGAAGGATTGTAGAAACAAAGACCTGTGTTAAATCTTCAGAAAGAAAATATTGACTAGGCTAGTATTATTAAAGGCAAATTCAGTAACTAAGTGTAAGATGTTTTCGAAAATACCCGGGATCTTACTTTGTGTCAGATATGGTTATAATACTTTATATGTATTATTTCATTTATTTCTTATCACTACCTGTGGGGTGTACAATTAACTTTACCCTCAAATTTTTGTCTTTGTCCTTGGTTCCTGGGTGGAAACCCTTGTAGCACAGTGGTTAAGAGTTTGGCTGTTAACCAAAAGGTCGGCAGTTTGAATCCACCAGGCCCTCCTTGGAAACCCTTTGGGCAATTCTATTCTGTCCTATATAGGGTCTCTATGATAACTACTAAATCCTTGGAATTTCCCAAATGATTGGAATGTTTTTGCTATGCTAATGAAGTGACTCAACTTGTGGGGCTCAGAAGACCCACCAAGTAATATCAGCTTGACCTCCAGGGAGAGTAGGGAAACTGGAAATTGAGTTCAACCACATAGGCAATGAATCAATCAATCATGCCTATGTAATGAAACATCGATGAAAACTCTGGACTCTGAAGCTTGAGTAAGCTTCCCTGGTTGATAAAAAACATTAATGCATGTCTTAGGACACAGAAGCTCTGTGTTGGAGGCCCTCGCAGACCTTACCTTACGTATCTCTTCTTTTGTGTCCTTTATAACAAAACTGTAAGGAGCCCTGGTGGCACAGTGGTTAAGTAGCTCAACTGCTAACTGAAAGCTGGCAGTTTGAACCGGCTGCTCTGCGGGAGAAATATGTGGCAGTCTGCTTCTGTGAAGACTACAGCCTTGGAAACCCTATGGGGAAGTTCTACTCTGTCCTGTAAGGTTGCTACAAGTTGGAAATGACTAGGCGGCAACGGGTTTGGTTTTTGCTTTTATGGTAAAACTGTAATCCTAAGTGTAGACCTCTCTTGAGTTCTGTGAGCTGTTCTAGTGAATTATGGAACCTAAGGAGGCAGTGGAAACCTCTGAATTTGTAGCCAGGAGGTCAGAAGTAAGGGAGTACTGGGGATCCCTGAACTTGCAGCTGATGTCTAAGTCTTGGGCAGACTAATCAGTCTGGAAACTCTGCCCTTTAATGTTTGAGATGTGACCTAGATCCAGGTGGTCAGGGTCAGAAGAAGAGGAACTGCATCCTCAGTTTATGTCAGAGAAGACATTTAGAGCTGGTATAGGAACACACAGATAACTTACAACCCTATGAGGTACATAGTATTGTATCTCCATTTTATACATGAGGAAACTAAGGCACAGAAATTTAACCAGATTTCTCATAGTCACATGGTTAGTAAATTCCATAACTGGACTTCAAACCCAAGCAGTGTAGGTAGGGTACTTAATTCCAATATGCAACAGTAACAACCAGACAACAACATAGCAACAACAGCAGCAAGATTTTTATACGCATTTTTCACTTATTCTTGATACCAACCCTATGAAATATAACTACTGTAATTCTCATTTACAGATGAGAAAACTAAAGTTCAGAGAAGTTAAATAACTTGTATAAGATTAATTAATGAATGTGTTAAGATCAGGATTTGAATCTACTCAGTCAACAGACTCCATACTTTTATCTTTCATCAATGTAAATTCCCTGCATAAATCTTTAATTCAGATACATACACATATTCTATATAAATATTTTAAATCACATTTTGATCTTAGCTCTTAGAATTTAAATATAAAATAGTTATACAAGAATTTATAAACATTTCTTATTCTTTGATATTGACTGTGTGGCAGATATTGTCGATTGACACCTCCTTTCTACGTTCCTTCTAGATCTAAACAAACTGGGGGAAGAAAGAAACTATATTTCTGAGATGCCCTTGCAACTAAGAGTCTGGATGTTAATTGCTGTGGTTGTGTGCCATCAAGTCAATTCTCACTCATAGCAACACTTACATGATATTTGGAAGGCAGAAGCGAGGCAGAGGTCTTCTTTTTGCCTTTGTTTTTAGTTTTTTCTGTTAGCAGCAATATCAAAGGAAGGTGAATTTGCTCTGCAGCAGAGCTCCAAAGACTGTTATCCAGATTCCTGGTAATTAGAAGGAGTCCCTGGGTGATGCAAATGGTTACGCACTCAGCTGCTAATCGAAATGTTGGTAGTTTGAACCCACCCAGAGGCATCTCAGAAGAAAGGCCCAGTGATCTGCTTCTGAAAGGTCACAGCCAAGAAAACCCTATACAGCAATTCTACTCTGCAACTTATGGGGTCATCATGAACTGGAATCTACTCCACTGCAACTGGTTTATTTTTTTTGGAGGGGGTGGGGGGGTAGACAGTAACTAGACATATCTGCAGTAGTAGCAGCAGCAGCTTCTTGATTTCACTTCCTGATTCCTGGAACAGCTAGTGAGGCCTGTTCGTGAATTCTCAGATCCAAGGATGGTCTACAAGATGGTAGCTTCTCTAGCGGGTCAGAACTTCATTGTCCTGAAGTCATTCTTAGAGGCCCAAACTAAGACCATCCCTTCAGCTCTCCAACAATTTTTAAAAGTACTTAAATAATTGCATTTGATCCATTTCTTTCTAACATTTCTAGTGTGGTTTTCATTTCCTGTGCTGAGTCTTCACTGATACAGTATCCATTGTTTGAAGTGCATTACTGCTATCGGACAGAAGTTCTTATAGTGATGCCTTTCAAGGATTGTGGTGCTGCTGTGTCTGACAGTTTTGCCTCTTCATGCATTTCGATCCATCGTCCTTACTTTATCCTGCTTTTCTTAGCAGCCCTGTCCATGTTTGAAAGGAAGAAAGAGTCTTTGACAGCCAAGGCTAGCATATGCTTTGGTTCCAGTTTAGAGATGTTAAGATCATTTTAAAACAAAAGGAAAATTCATGAAATAGTGTTCAGATTTTACTTGTTTTAGGGCATTTAAAACAAAGATATGACTAATGAGAGACTACTTTTTTCCTTGCTTCCATTTAGCACTTATTTTGACAGTCTAACAACCAACTTAGCGTTTCCCTGGTCTCTTCTCATCTCTGATGTATTTAAACCAGAAATGTATCCTAATTCCTAGCTCCCAACTTCCTGCCAGTCTTCCACTTTCTACTCACTTCTCACAGCTGGTGCTGCTGCTACTGTTGTTGCTTGGCCCTTCCCCTGAAAATTCTGTATCAAGAAGGAGTGTTGGTTCTGTACCTGATACTTGCTGTTTGCCAGAAAATACAAATATCTTCAAGAATTGTGTATAAAAACCAGAGGTCAAGATCATATCAAGTCCCACGCCTCTGTCACAATTCCACAAAGCCTAAGTCTGGAGAATCCCAGCATCTTTTATGTTATTTTTCAGGGTATTCTTAACCAAGTTTTAGCCTATGAGTCCCAAATCTATTCAGTTAAAAAGGTTGATACTTTCATATCAAGGAATAAGTAAATATTGGTACCAGAACACCTTGCTTCATTTATACTCAGCTGCATACTAAAAATAAATACCATATATATTTATACATGACAGTTGTTGGGAAGAATATCAGAATGGTAAACAACATCTGGGAAAACCAAAAGCAATTTGTTTCTATGTACCTGACCAAAAAATATGTTCAGCTGGTATTTGTGCTACTACATAGATGGGTGCCTACAGGCCATCTGATACTTCTGTTCTCACATTTTTTTTTTGCCTACAGAAGGAAGGGATGAGGTAGAGAGATCAAGAACTATGCCCAAGTCCCAAAACACCATGGCCAAACCAGAGAAATATCTTAACATATGAGAAAGTCCACATCACCAGGAGTTGAGTTAGCTGTTACTTCTTGGATTCTGGATGAATATTGGAAAGTCATGCAGAAAAAAATAAATATTAGGTAAAATAAATTTTCCCACTCTCAAACTATTTTAAACACTGGTTTGAAAGTTAAACTGGTTAGGGCATGCTGGTAGAAAGATGAACAAGGGACTTTTTGCACTTTGGTTTCTTTTCAGATCTTTTGTAAAAATGCAAAGATAATTCCCATTGCTATTTTCTTCCTACTCCATTGTGTTTTCCTTGCGTATGTTAGTATTTAACTCATTGATTATTCCTCCCACTTCATGTTTCTATAACTTCAGATTGGAATTAGAAAACTTCTCAGGAAATAGAATTCGATGCTATAAGATTATTTTTATTAATCATTAAAGAATAACTATAATTATTATAGGTAGTGATTTGATAAAACTAACATGTCTATTCCATTTCACCTTGATAGAGCCAATGGGAATATTTGGGTATTTGGTTTCCAAAAATTTATTATTTAAATGTTCTAGCATACGTAAAACTTGAAAAAATTATATAGTGAAAATCACCCAGATTCTACAACTAATACTTCAATATATTTTGTTTATTATGTATCTTTCCAGCCATCTGTCCTAGTTGGAGATTTTGTAACCACCCTGGTGGCACAGTGGTTAAAAGCTCAGGTTGCTAACCAAAAGGCTGGCAGTTCAAATCCACCAGCTGCTCCTTGGAAACCCTATGGGAGAAGTTCTGCTCATAGGGTCACTGTGAGTCAGAATCAACTCCACAGGCAATGGTTTGGGTTTTGGTTCTATAAAAGGAATCAGCTGAAAAGCATTTTTAAAAGACATAATCTGATAGAAACCTTCCCAACCCACCCTTTAATAATGTTTTCCTATATTTCTGACTTTGTTTTTTTCCTTTATAAAAATGACAATAAAATAATTTGGGGAATGTTTGAAGTGAATCATGGGATTATGCCTCACATCTTAATATTTTCTGTAGGTTTCCCACATTTTTCAATGAAGTAGGGTTTGCTGAGCACTAGAGGAGAAAGGGTTATCATTTAGTATCAGACGCATATATAAAGCTCCTTACATGCCATCATTCTGCCCTCAATTTTTAAATAATGGGATTTTATAAAAAGACTGAATAAAGGACTCTAAAGCGATAAACTACAGAGATACAAGACGCTATTGCCAAAAGCCAGATAGCATTCAATTAGTTTTTTTAAAGGCATTTTTATCACATCTCCTCCTAATATGAGCTTTCTCAATAAACAATAGCCTGCTGCAATATTGCCAGGGTTGCCCAGCTGAAATGACAATGTGCAATGACAGATGATCGGGATAGTCCAAAACTCTTGATATTATGCACAAATGGCACTCACTGGCCCTACAGCTTTTAGGATTATTGTATGACTACAACATGAAACCAGATTAATAGTTATATGGTAAGGGAGATAAGAAATGTATTTTTCTTCAATAAAAAACTAACTAAAAATATTTTACAGCTCTATTTTTAAGTTGCAATTTTTATCTAATTAAGCCTGATATATACATAATAAGCAACAGACAAATCTTTCTGCTTTGTAAAAAAGCTTTAAATCCTGTATGTCTCTTCAAGAACCTATTTAGCCTTAAATGAAGAATAGGAAACAAATTTCTGTAATATATCATCATTCATACTAGGTTGTTTCAGTCTTTATTTTTTAAAGATGTGAGTTACTGAGCTACATTAAACTATTGTGCCAAATTAAAATTTAGAATCTTTTGTCTCCAGAAAACAAAAAAAACTTCTAGTTTTTAAAACAAGAAATAAATAAATCATTATTTTAAAGCATCTTAATAAAAAATAGTTTTAAAAGATATTTTAGCACATTGGCCAAATTTGATAGGACTGAATCATTTGGCATTCTGAAAAGGAATAAAATTTTATTTAGATCCTAGAACCAAAATAAGACATATTGAAATCTTCATAATACGACAATAATATTTCTAACATAAGATATAAAACAATTTCTGACTTCTGACAAACAAAATTAATTAACTTTATTTGTGAGGTCCCAAAAGTCTGGCCTGTTCCTGTCTTTCTAATCACATCTGTCTTTCCAATCATGTCTAGAATGATACTCACAGGATTTTCAGGTGAGCCAACTCTCTAGCTTCCTCCTACCTTAATGAACTGCTTCATCTCAGTCTCTTATAAGGATTGTTCTTCTCTCTGACTTGGTATCATATTCTGAACTTTGAGTGCTCTTCTATCTTCTTCCTCCCTTGCTGACCTCATCCAGTCTCATTTCTTTAAATATCACAAATTTGTTAATGGCTATCAGATTTATATCTGCAGCCTGATTGTCTCCCTGAGCTCCAGATTTGGTGGGAGAAGCAGCCCTATGATCCACTACACATCACGAAAAAGCAGACCCTTTCAGTGCAGTGATGGACTGGGAAAAGCAGATTTTACACAGCTTCCCAATTCTGCATCAGCAACATCACATTGGTAACTTGAAATTGGCCAGATTGGGAATATTTAATCCATGGAAATCAGCAAATGTTACAAATCCCAGCCACTGCCTCTAATATCCAGAAGAGTCCTAAGAAAAACCAGGACCAAGATCATGAAGAAAGTACTCATTGGCTTCTCTTTTGCGTTTTTTTTATGTGGGGGAGTGGGGGTTGAGGGTGGGAAAAGGCTATTGTTTTAGCTATTCTTTGAAGAACATTTGTTTTTATTTATTTATTTTTTTGTGCTTTAGATGAAGCTTTACAGAGCAAATTAGTTTTTCATTAAAAAATGAATACACATACTGTTTTGTGACATTTGTTGTCAATCCCACAGAGTGTCAACACTCTCCCCTACTCGACTTTGGATTCTGCATTACCAGCTTTCCTGTCCTCTCCTGCCTTCTCGAAGAACATTTGTTTTTAAATCCATTGCTTCAGTTTATTTAAAGTAACTTTATATACATACAAATTTCCAAATCCAACTAGACTTGGTGGCCTTGGGATATTTAACCTACTTATTCAGATGGAATTATAAATTTACGGCAATATGTAAAGTCAGAGGAAAAAATACTTTAAGAAAAATATTGCTAGTAATTATTATCTAGATTCAGGATTCTATGAAACTGATGCCTTTAACCACTCCCTAATCCAGATATTTAGATCAGGAAGAGGACTCAGAAAAAAACGCGTTGCCGTTGAATCGATTCAGACTCATAGCGACCCTACAGAACAAGGTAGAACTGCCCTATAGGGTTTCCAAGGAGTGGCTGGTGGATTTAAACTGCTAACCTTCTGGTTAGCAGCCTATCTCCTAACCACTGTGCCACCAGGGCTCCAAAAACCAAACTCATTGCTGTCAAGTAGATTCTGATTCATAGTCGACCCTACAGGACAGAGTAGAACTGCCCCATAGGTTTTCCAAGGCTATAATCTTTAAGAAAGCGGACTGCCACATCTTTCTTCCATGGAGCAGCTGGTGGGTTTGAACTGCAGACCTTTTGGTTAGCAGCCCAGCACTTAACTACTTAATATAAACTGGCCCAGCCACACTGTCTGTTCTGGAATTTGTAGGTCAATCAGCTGTTGGTAGCCAAGTTGAAAAGTTATATAATCTGTCTGGCATTGCTGCTGTGAAGAGCCGTGTATTATAGAACAGGAAATCAGACAGCAGCAGAAGACAATAAAGTAATGTGCAAAGAGATAGAGTGCTGAGAACTTGTTCAGGAAAGAGAGGGAGAGAGGGTGATCATGACGCTCTATAACACAGAATCCTGTGCAGCATGGCTGTACTTTCTGCAGTGAAGTTTCATGTGCTTCCCCTCTGTTCTTTAAACGAACACACTTTTTGCTTGAAAGTTCTTATTATTAACAGCTGCTATTTAAGATTTCATTGAGGAAAAAAAGGGATATTTCACTATTAGTCAGATTCAGTGTTCAATTGACCTCTTGGTGTTTCTGCTTGGATGTGTAATAAACCAAATAAAGCCAAACTCATTTGCCATCTAGTTGATTTTGACTCATTGGGGCCCTAAAATCATCTCAAACATAACAGGTCTAAAATTGCACCCCTGAATTTCCCCTCAAAGCTGCTTCATTTGCATTTCACCTTCTCCGGCTAAGTAAATCTCTTCATCTTGTACTTACTCAAGTTAAAGCCATTGGACTTATTTTTTACTCCTTTTCACAGTGGTTTAAGAGCTCAGCTGTTGACCAAAAGGTCAGCAGTTTGAATCCCCCAGCCGCTCCCTAGAAAATCTATGGGGGCAGTCCTACTCTGTACTACAGGGTCGCTATGAGTCAGAATTGACTCAACAAAATGTTTTTTGTTTTTTTTTTTTCTCTCTCTCTCTCTCACATAACCAGTTACCAGTTTTGGTCCAGTTGATTCTGGCTTATGGTGACCTGTGTATGTCAGAGTAGAACTGTGCTTCATAGGGATTTCAATGCCTGATATTTCAGAAGTAGATAGCAAAGCCTTTCTTCCCAGGCATTTCTGGGTTGACCTGTCTCCCACATAACTACACCCAATCCCACAGCATGTCCTGCTGGCTCCATCTTCTGAATTTATTCAGAATCTGAACATTTCTTACCATCTCCATTGTTATCACCTTCTTCCAAGCCATTATTAGCTTCTGAATGGATTTGCTTCTGCCCTTGCCCCCGCTACAATCTATTTTCTACACAGCAGCCAAAATAAATCTTGTTACTCTTTTGATCAACACTCCATTAATTTTCCCATTTCCCTGAGACTAAACGCCAAAAACTTCACAAAGGCTCCTCCCCTTTAGCTCTCTGACCTCGCCTCCAACATTAACCTCCTCATTCACTCCTTGCCAATCACCACAACTTTTCTGCTGTTCTGAAACACTCCAGACACTTTCCCCTCAGGCTGTTTGCAATTGCTGTTCCCTCTATTTTTTAGAATTCCTCCTCAGTTATGTACTTGACTTGATTCCTCGCCTCCTTCAGGTCTTTGCTCAAATGTCACCTTCTGAGTACACAGCTTTTCCTCATCATTTGATTTAAACTGAAGCACCATCTACCCTCAGGATTCCCTATTCCCTTTCTAGCTTTCTGCCTATAGTATTTTAAAGTATATAACATGGTATATATTTTACTCATTTTGTTTATTTTCTGTTTCTCTCCTCTAGAATTCATGCTCTTTGCTGGAAGGGATTTTTGACTATTCACAGCTCCTTCTCCGTGTGCCTACAATAGAGCCTACCACATAGTAGATGATTAATAAAACCTTAGATAAATGAAGAAGTGAATCCAGATAATAAATGAAAATACTTGTGGGGGTAGAGTTGGGGAGATGGCTGAAGAATACAAACTATTTGTCTCCACTACCCTAATTCAGTGGAGTATTGCCAACTCATTATTCTGCTTTGTTCTATTTTGATTGTACATCTGCATAGATTTCATTTCCAAAATTTGGAGATGTATAGTAATTTAGTCAGTGAAAGAGGTTGTTTCCATGGATGCCTGGTGAACCAATTACAGTGAAATTGGCACTAAGTCCTCATTTAATATGATACCATGGCATGTCATAATCCTAATATGTGCAGTACAGTTGTTTCCAGTGGCAAAATAGGTACTTTCCCAGGTTATTTTATTTTCCTATGGAATTTAGATAAAAAGCTCGTGTTGTATTTGGCATCTGATTACTCATAGTGATCTTTAGATTAAAAAACAAAAAACAGAAAACAATGCCAGTGAGAGAGAAGAAAGGAAAAAAATTTCCCCCAGGATAGAAGGGAATAATCCCTTGCAAAACTGTCTGTGGATGCTAATGAAGCAACAATAAAGGCCCTATTATGTGATTGTTTTGAGTGATGTTCATAATAAGTTTCAATGATGCCAAAGGCAGAATCACCCTGAGGCTTGGATACATCAGTTTGAACAATGACACAGATTTAAGCTCATCAATTTTGCTAATGGTTGGTGCATCTAGTTTAGATCAGCTATGTTAAAACAGAAACTTGAGTTTTGTTTTTAGTATTATTTTGACATTATCGATCATATTCTTGAGCAGAAAAATTGTATGGAGGAATCAGTCCTCTGAAACATACACAAACTATATATCCTAATGAGACAACACCAGCGTTAAAAGGATGCGGAATCTCCCCTCCACCCTTGCACTTAAACAGTAACACTAATTGTGTTTATCTTGAATATCTTGTGCCCTAACACTG
This sequence comes from Dugong dugon, assembly GCA_030035585.1. Taxonomy (NCBI): domain Eukaryota; kingdom Metazoa; phylum Chordata; class Mammalia; order Sirenia; family Dugongidae; genus Dugong; species Dugong dugon. The sequence continues at coordinate 149,878,504 of CM057463.1, read as the reverse complement.
TAGGATTTTGAAGCCTGGTTAGACTGGTAATTGCGTCCATTGCTATATGTGGACACTTTAAATAATGATGTAGGTGATATGAACTGGGAACATAATACACATTCAATACATTTTGACTTGCTCATAAATCTAGAAAATTTAGAGAATCTCCAGTCATTAAGTAATGTTTGAAATCCTACATGAATAATGAATACGTCGATGGCCTGCCAAGGATGATGCAGATTCCAATTTAGGCTTTAGAATTTTATACCATGTTAATATGATATTGAGGTGAGATGAACAATATTTTGGCATAGTCAATAAACCACATTTGACACAATTCTGTTTTTAAAGCACAAAATTAAAGTTTGTCACACACCAAGTAGCTTATTTCATAAATTTTTAAATCTTTAGCTGTAAAATTGAGGAATAAATTTGAACAATTGGATCTTTTTGGTATACTGTATCTACTGAAAGAATGGGCTAAGCTCCTCCATTCTGTATTTCTACACAAATAACATGCACCTTCTACGTCTGTTTACCAACCATGGCCTCCCCTTCTGAAGTATTTTCATAAGCATGCTATGACTTTTTTTTACAGCAACATGTACAAAAAATTGACATAGCGACACTTAGAAAAATACCTTGGTGGGGAGGACGTGGTTGGCAAACAAATAGAAAGCACGTGTTATTTGTGTAAGAATACACTATTAATCCTCACATTCTATACAGAACATTCTGGAGTTATGTCTTTTACTAGAAATTCTTATGAAATGGCACTTGTGGTGAATTTGAAGATCATGTAGAACAGATGATGAAAAGTAAGTCTTCTAAAGAAATCTGAGGCCTGAGAAGAACACTAGAGATCATCTTAGCTCAATTTTTTCATTTTACAGATAAACTGAGATCCAGTAAAGCAAAGTGCTATGGATCCATATTAGTAGTAACAATTGCATTGTGTGACACATGTGATGACACTGCCACCTGGATAAATAGTTACCTTTAAGAATTTCTTCCGAAGCAGCTAGTTCTGTGGTTATGTTTGTAATCCAGCTGCTAGTGATTTAGCTCCATTGCTTGAAAATATATTTTTTATACATCCTTAAAAATTTTCCACATTGTCCACTACAGAGCTCCATTCTTCTATTTACTACATGTGTTGGGAAATGGGCAGGGGGTGCTCCCAATGCCATTCATCCTACAGGACTGATTTAGAAAGGTAGTAGAGGCAGCCTATTGTAATAAGATTACCACCCTAGCCATATTCCAGGATTTAATTGTTAAATGATCTTAATCTGTCTTTTTGTTCATACCTTCAACACAGTTAAGTGCCTTTGAAGTGCCAGATATTTGCTAACCTGGAGAGATACAAAGGGTAAGTTATGACACCTCTCCTCAAGAACTTACAATCTGAAAAACAAATGACTACAATGACGTGACTGCAGACACCATGATAGTAGTCTGTAGCAGAGTAACAGTGAGGGGCAGGAGTAGACAATTGTAACACAGGATGGGTTTATAAAAATAGGGAAGCTGATCCTTGAGCCTATGGGTAGCTTGTTAAGAAGAACATGATAAGTAAGATATGCCACTTGTGTAATGATGGATCACAAATTTATCTCCAGGACTCCTAGAAGCCAAGACTTCTCCCACAGATCCATATATCCAAAACTATGTTAACTTGACAAATCCACCAAGCTCAGCATGATCTTTCCTCACGAATCTGGTCTTCTTTACTGTAGATATTACATCCTGTTTCTCAAGTCAGATATCTGAGTCAAATGACTTCTTTTCCATTACCAAACTATTGCCAAGTCCTTTCCTGTTAATTTTACCCCTAAATATCTTTCAAATAAGTCCAAGTCTTTCAATTTTCGCTAAAATACCTTAATTCCAACTATTATTATCATCCACCTCTACCATTACATTAGTTCATCAGCTAGAAGAGTGTCTACCCAAACCAAACCAAGCACTGCCAACAGGTCGATTCCAACTTACAGCCACCCTATAGAACAGAGTAGAACTGTCCCACAGTGTTTCCAAAGCCGTAAATCTTTATGAAATCAGACTGCCACATCTTTCTCCCACGGAGTGGCTGGTGGGTTCAAACCGTTGACCTTTTGGTTAGCACCCAAGTGCTTTAACCACTGTGCCACCAGAGCTCCTCAGAAGAGTGCCTAGTGCATACTAAATACTAATACATACCTATCATGGATTGAATTATGTCCCCCAAAAAATTTGTGTATCAATTTGGCTGGGCCATGATTCCCAGTATTGTGTGGTTGTCCTCCATTTTGTGATTGTAATTTTATATTAAAGAGGATCAGGGTAGGATTGTAACTCCCTAACCCAGGTCACATCCCTGATCCAATATAAAGGGAGTTTCCCTGGGATGTGACCTGAACCACCTTTTCTCTCTCAAGAGATAAAAAGGAAAGGGAAGTGAGCAGGGCGGGGGGACACTCATACCACCAAGCAAGAAGGCAGTGCCTGGAGCAAAGTGTGTCCTTTGGACCTGAGGTTCCTGCGCTGAGATGCTCCCAGACCAAGGGAAGACTGATGACAAGGACCCTCCTACAGAGCCGATAAAGAAAACCTTTCCCTGGAGCTGACACCCTGAATTTGGACGTGTAGCCTCCTAGACTGTGAGAGAATAAATTTCTCTTTGTTGAAGCTATCCACTTGTGGTACTTCTGTTATAGCAGCACTAGATGACTAAGACAATACCCAATGAATGAATTATTGACTGAACTGGATTACTTGCATCCCCTTTGCTTACTACCCTCTATTGATATTTTCAGTTCTCTAATGTGATCATGTCATTTGCCTACTTAAAACCCTTCATTGGCCTCCCATTGCTTTAAAAAAAAAAAAGAAAGAAAGAAAAATTAGTAAGACTTAGAAGGCCTGCATGAGTGAATTGGTTAATGCTCTATCTTGTACAAAACAAGATAAGAAAAGTGAGTCAGTGCACTTATAATTTATTACCACTCTGTAAGATGTGCACTGTGATGACACTTCAAGACTGAATAATTGGAAACTCTTGAGTATGCCATACTTCAGTGGATACGCAGGGAGAAAAAAAAGTGGGAAAATGACTGACTCCATGGGGCAGACCTTTTAAAAATAAATTTTTTATTATTATAACACAACAAAATTAAGAGAATATATAATGAACTGCATAAACTCATTAAATAGATTCAACAAATTATCGATAATTTGCATTTTGTATATGCTTTTGTGTTTTAGCCAAAGTATTTTAGAGGAAATCCCAAAACTCATATCACCTTAGTTTAGATTATTTTAATGTACATTTAAAAATATGCATAATTTCTTACAAACTATAATTTCACTATCACATCTAACAAAAATAGTAAGAATTCCTGATATGAGAGCCATATTCAAAATTTTTCAGTTGCATCAAAATTTTTTTTTTTTTTTTTTAACAGATGACTTTTTAGAATCAGGATCCAAACACATCATATGTTTAGTTGTTATGTCTCCTAAGTCTCTTAATCTGAAGCAGACCTCCTCTCTACATTTAAAAAATTTTATTTCATTGACTTGTTGAAGAAATTGGGTCAGTTGGCCTATAGAATGTCCTATATTCTGGATTTTTCTGTGTAATTCCTTTGTGGCTTCATTTATGTTGTTTCACCAGCCACTCATATTTTCTGTAAATTAGAAGTCAGCTCAAAATGCTTGGATAGATTCAAGTTTAATGTCTTCTGCTATCTCCCTCCACCAAGAACACTTTATTAGTGATTCTGTGTACTTTATATAGCATTACAGACAAGGCACATAATATCTGGTTTACCTCTTGTTGTTGTTATTAGTTGCTGTCAAGTTTGCTGATTCATGAGGACCTTATGTAAAACCGAAGGAAACGTTGTCCAGTCCTGTGCCATCTTCATGACTGTTGCTATGTTTGAGTCCATTGTTGCGGCTATTGTGTCTCTTAGTAATGACAAAATAGATGTGGCATCGGTTGGTGACAGAATGAGTCCTTTATTATAAAATTTTCAATCAGATTTTCACTCAATAGCTTTATTCTTTGATAATCTTTGTCTGAATTAGTTTTTAAAGGGATATATAATAGTGATTTTATATATCAATCTTATATTTATTTGCTGAAATTTCTTTGTAACAAAAACTCTCCTTTATCAACTAAGGCTCTTTGATTACCATAAAATATAGTTCATATAGATAAGACAAGATTTTTCTTATTTTCCATTAATTGGCAATAGAAACTGGTCCAGGGCCCAGTGTTCCCGTGTGTGTGTGTGGCGGGGGGGTTATGGTTTTATTGAGATATATTTCACATGCCATAAAATTCACCCATTTAAAAGTGCATAGTTCAGTGGGTTTTAATATATCCAGAGTTGTACAACATAACCAAAATCTAATTTCAGACCATTTTTCAACACCCTAAAAGGAAATCCATACCCATTACCAGTCGTTCTTTATTCTCCCCACTCCCTAGCCCTAGGCAACTTTATAGATTGGCCTATTCTGTGCATTTCACATTAATGAAATATGAAATATATGGTCTTTTATGACTGGTTTATTTCACTTAACATAATGTTTTCAATGCTCATCCATGTTGGAGAATGTATCAGTACTTCATTCTTCTTCATTGTTGAATAATATTCAAATGTATGGATGTAGCATTTTTTTTTTTAATCGATTCGTCAGTGATGGTCACTTATGTTGCTTCCATTTGGGGGCTATAAAGAATAATGCTGCTATGAACATTCATGTACAAGTTTTTGTGTGGACATATATTTTCATTTCTCTTGGGTAGACAGCTAGGAATGGAATTGCTAGGTCAAATGGTAATTATATGCTTAGCCTTTTCATATTAATTTTTCTTTAAATGTTTAGTAGAATTTAACAGTGAAGCCATCTGGGTCTGGAGTTTTTTTGTTATAGAGCTACTCAGATTTTCTTTCTTCTTGAGTCAGTTTTGATAGTTTGAGTGTTCCTCAGATTCTGTCCATTTCATCTAATTTATAGAATTTGTTGGCATATAGTTGTTCATCTCTTATCAACCTTTTATTTCTGTAAGATCAGTAGTGATGTCTCCTCTTTCATTCCTGAATTTAGTAGTTTGTGTCTTCTCTCTCTCTTTCTCTTTGGCTTAGTCTACCTAAAGATTTATCACTTTTGTTGATATTTTCAAAGAATCAACTTATGTTTGTGTTGATTTTTTTCCATTGTTTTTCTGTTCTCGAGTTCATTTATTTCCATTCTAATCTTTACTATTTCCTTCTTTCTCCTTGCTTTTCCTCTTTCTAGTTTCTTAAGGCCATTGATTTGAGATCTTTCTTCTGTTTTAATATAGGCTATACATTTCCCTCTAGCACTGATTTATCTGTGTTCCATACGTTTCCACATGTTGTGTTTTCATTTTCATCTCTAAGTATTTTCTAATTTCCCTTGTGATTTCTTCTCTGACCTATTGCTTATTTAGAAGTGTGTTGTTTATTTTCCACAAATTATGCATTTCCCAAATCTTATTATTGATTTCTTTGCATATGCAATAATTGTGTTGTGGTCAAAGAACATACTTTGTATGATTTCAATCTTTTTAAATTTACTCAGGCTTGTTTTATGGTCTACCATATGGTCTGTCCAGGAGAATATTCCATATATGCTTGAAAAAGATGTGTCTTTGGCTATTTTGGGGTAGTGTGTTTTATAGATGTCTATAGTTGGTTTATAGTGTTTTTCAAGGTTTCTATTTCTTTATTGATCTTCTGCATAGTTGTTTTATCCAGTATTGACAGTGTGGTATTAAAAGCTTCAACGATTATTGTTTAATTGTCTATCTCTCCCTTCAATTCTGTCAGTCTTTGATTCATGTGGTTTGGGGCTCTGTTAGGGATATGTTTATAATCCTTTTCTTGCAGAAATTTTTCCTGTGGAAACCTTATTAGCTAGAAACAATGAATCTGAATTCCTATAAGAGATTCTATTCATGCTTATCATTGATACAGATCACTTTCTCCCAGTTAATCAAAATTAATAAGGTTTTACTATACATTTAAAGTTTCCATACTCCAATGCAATAATTTTAATTAGAATATGTGTGCAAATATGTTGATTCCTAAAAATATACAATAATACAGTTCAATTCAGTCTTTCTCTAAAAACAATAATTTGGATGTAAGTACAAAATACAGCCATGATCTAAAAATTTGAGGGATAGAGCATTGGAAACATTAGCCTGGGGAAAAACATGCAAAAATTAAATGTAATCAAGAAGTGATCAGAAAAGGAGAGATGTGCAACCTTTAAAAGAAGTTCATACTTGATATCTGACTCAAGCATAGGCTCCAAGGATACTCTGTAAGGATGTTATATTAAAACACTGGATTGTGGAGAAGGGGAGAGAAAGATGGACAACTCATGCACCTTGCAACCTTGAAACTCTATGTCCTCCTATTAAACTAAGGGAAATGTATATGGTGTCAAAGTGAATAAACAAGAATGAAAGGTTGAAAATCAAGCTATAGCTACACAAGGGTCATTGGTGAAACCCTGTCATCTGTAACCAATATCCACAGCTGTGATCTGATCATAGGACACAAGTCTTTAGCCTACATAAAGTGAGGAGTTGTAAGTACTATCTCTGTAGAATGTTCTTGGAGGTTACAACCTCAGGAAAAGGATGGACTAGACAAAACTCTTTCCATGAGGAAAGGAAAATAACATGAAAATATCTCTGACTCTACACAGAAAAAACAAAACGAAAATAAAACACAAAGCTTCATTGAGAATATATAACCACAGTTCTTCTCTCATGGCTTTAGGATTAAAATTTACACTATGTAGTTCCAGAAATTCCAAACTGAGAAATTAATTTATAGTTGTTCCATGATATTGGAGTGTTCCAGAATATCTGGAAGGAAGCCAAGACAAATCTTCTCTGAGAAATTTATGGAATCACGATCAAAATCCACACAATGTCCCATGAGACAGGCAGCCATCAGTGAAAGCAGAACAACATACAGCAGATTTAAACTCAGGAAGAACTTCAAATTTTAAAAATACATGATATAATGAGGATGAAAGAGGTGAATTAGGTTAAAGTTTAAGGAAATAAGATTGGATTGAAAACATAAACAAGTAAAACACTATTAAAACATAAAATTATGTGGAAAAGAACTAAATAAAATGCTAGAAATGAGAAATATAAAATTTAAATTATAAACTTCAATATCAATTAAATAGCAAAACAGATATAGCTGAATTAAAATACGTAAAGTACAAGAAAGAGCTGATAAAATTATTAAGAATACTGAACCAATGGCAATTATAAGATATGAAGAAAATAATTAGAGGCTCCAATATTAACCTAATGGGATTTGAAAAGAAAGACTATCATAAAAAGATGAAATATTCTAAAGATAGTGAATACAAATACTTAAAAGCATAATGAAATACAGAAATTCAAGATTCTAGAATCCTAACTAGGATAAATAAAACCTCTTAGTGAAGCTGTGGAGAACCAAATACAAAGAAAAGATTTTAAACGTATACAGAGAGAACAACATGATTAGTCAAAATGAGTGACAATGTAACTTTTGGTGAAGGGTAAGACAATACACAATACTGGGGAAATCAGTACATCTTGATCAAAGCAAGGTCTTGGAAGCTTCATAGACACATCCAAATTCCCTGGTGGACTGAATTACTGGGCTGAGGGCTGGGGACCATGGTCTCGGGGGACATCTAGCTCACTTGGCACAACATAGTTTATAAAGAAAATGTTCTATATCCCTCTTTGGTGAGTAGTTCCTGGGGTCTTAAAAGCTTGTGAGCAGCCATCTAAGATACTCCACTGGTCCCACCCTGTCTGGAGCAAGGAAGAATGAAGAAAACCAAAGATACAAGGGAAAGATTAGTTCAAAGGACTAATGGACCACAACTAATACAGCCTCCACCAGACTGAGTCCAGCACAACTAGATGGTGCCTGGCTATCACTACTGACTGCTCTGACAGGGAACACAATAAAGGGTCCCCAACAGAGCTGGAGAAAAATGTAGAACAAAATTCAAACTCACAATAAAAAGACCAGACTTACTGGTCTGAGAGAGACTGGAGAAACTCCGAGAGTATGGCACCTGGACACTCTGCTAACTCAGTACTAAAGGCACTCCTGAGGCTCACCTTTCAGCCAAAGATAGACAGGTCCATAAAACAAACAATAATAAAAGTAGCTCAACTATGTATGTGAGACTAAATGGGCACACCAGCCCAGGGGCAAGGACAAGAAGGCAGGAGGGGATAGGAAAGTTGGACGAATGGAAATGGGGAACCCAAGGTCGAGAAGAGGAGAGTGTTGACATGTCGTGGGGTTGGCAACCAATGTCAAAAAACAATATGTGTATTAATTGTTTAATGAGAAACTAATTTGTTCTGTAAACCTTCATCTAAAGTACACATACACACAAAATGAGTGACAATAAAAATGGCAGTATTCCCCTCAACAGCAACAATACTCATAACAAAATCTTTAAATTATTGAGAGAAAATGACTACAGACCAAGAATTAAATATCTAGCTTAACTGTCATTCAAGAATGAATGGAACACAAAGGTATTTTCATAAAATAAAAACTGAGAAAGTTTACCATTAATGGGTCCTTACTTAAAAAATTTCTAAAGAATATAGAAGGATCCAGAAGGAATGTTTAAGATGCAAGAAGAATTGCTAAGCAAGGAAATTGGTAAAAAGAAAACAAAACAAAAACCTAATCAAATGTGGAGTGTAAAAAACAATGTACAGGGTGAATCTAAAAATATGGAATAATGGTTTCCATATCAGGAGGGAGGATTTGAAAAGCATTTCTCCATTATCTTCTCACTCAGTGTTGCTCTAGGGAAGTTCAGTTCCATTCTTGTCATTTGTTTTGTTTTCTCTTTATAAGCTTTTTGAATTTCTTCTTTGTTTTTGTGGATAATTTAACATGACAATATATCTTGGTGTGTGTCTTATTGCATTTATTTTGATGAGTACACTGAGGGCCTATTTAATCTGCTCTAATATCAGAAGTTTAGAAAATTTTTCTTTCATTATTTTTGTTAGTATTCTACGCTTCATTTTTTTGGTGTTCTCTTTTTGAAACTCTAAATTTCAGAGTTGGACCTTACAGATGAATCCACAAATTTTCTTACATTGTGTTCCTTTTTGTTATTTGTTTTGTTGTTATTGTTTTGTTATTACTTTTGGAAAGATTTTATCTTGCAACAGTTCTTTTTAAAAAAAAAAAAAATGTTTATTATTAGTTTCCAAACAATCCTTTGCTTCTTTGTTTGTTGTTTTGCATTTAATTCAAGTCCCATTTAGGTTTGTTCAGCCACGTCTGCCTCTGGGTCCTTGACTACTTGTTCTTTGGAGAGAGCCCTGGCTGGTGGATGACACACTTTCTCTTCTAACACAACCAGAAGTCTTGGCTTGCTTTGAGGCGAAGGTCAGTCTCCATGGCCTCCAGCATGCCTGCCAAGGTGGGAATAACTACGAGCTGCACGTTCCGGTCCTCCTCAACTAAATCCGATCCCACCACTTCCAAACTCAAGCTCATGGGGCCTGGCTTCCAAGTAGCAATTACATCACACACAATAAAATGTTAATCAGAATAATTAACTCTAAATAGTTTTGTATGTCTAATTTCCTCATTTTGGGAAATAATTAATTTGAATACTTTTACCTAGTTAATTGTTAACTTACATCAGAGCAGGGGACTTAAATGCTTCTAGAGAATTTGCCTGATTAACCATTCATACTGCTTTGAGGTCCACGTCACTGACTCCAGATAAGCTACTTTGCCTTTTACTGGCTTATAATTTTACTGACGCAGAAAACATCTTAGAAGGAAACTCCACCAAATAAACCTAGCTATAGGAATAAGAAGAGCACAAGTCCACAAACAGGTATCTGAAGCTCTCCCAGTGAAATCTAAGAATCTAAAAGAGGCCAATTCAAATGGGAAAGATGTCACAAAGCAAAACATATAAACATATCTATAGCTAACATTTGTTTTGATCACACGTTCCGCTAGGAAACACATGGCATCTAGGAAGAAAATTCTATTTTCATTGCCAGCAGTTAAAGGGCTAACCTGCCTTGGAATCCAAAGTATTAGGGGTGTTGTGTATGTTTTAAAACTCAGCAAGTGCCACTTCGCATAAATGGTTGAGATTCACTTTTGCACTAATAATAACTGTTTCTATTATAGAATTATCATTTGCCGAATATGGTTTTCAGGCAAAAAAAAATCAGTATGTGAGTTAATAGGCTCCAGGTCTAATTAAGTGTTGCTCTTTGGAGCACAGTTTGCATATGGGTAGCCTGGATTTAAAGTTTTATTTAAGCATGGCATGTTTTGTATAATAAAGGGCAGGAAATATAAAAGCATAAACTGAAAGAGATCCCAAGAGGTTATATATTGTTTCTCTTTAACCACTGGAGAATTGTACAACCCCCCTCTCCCGGGTAGTCTGCTCTTTGCCAAAGAATGAGGGTGAATCTTAAATTATTCTAAGTAGTTCACTTCGATTTCCTTCACAATTTCTATCAGGAGACAAAAAAGTATTTTGGGAACAATAAAGTGTTATGCAAGTGTTAGTTGTTATAATTAGTATTAAGACCTGTTCTCTACTCCCAGAAGGGGAAAATCACTAGACGTTTTGCACCTTATAAAAATCCTTGTAACTCTGAAAACACTAATATGTTACTCGTTAGCATTGTCTATACAAATGATACCCAAATTTTACTTTTCCCAATTATCCCTATTCCTTAGTCTCATTTCATTCTTCTGTTAGACAACTGCCACATTTACCATGCCATGAATTTAAAACAAGTAGACAATTAGCAAAAGTTGGCTTGATTCTTGTTATAATGGTCAACATCTCATTCAAATCAATCATGTATAACTAATATTTGCATTTTAGTATTTTACAACTTTTTATTAGGAGTGTTTTAACATATAAAAGATAAGAGAATACTACAAAAATACCTGTACCAAGTGATTAACTTGATTCAACAATTAACTTTTTCTCATAGCTTGATAATCTGTCATATACACATATACAGATTTGTTGTTATTGAAAAGTAGGTTGCAAATGTAATTCTCCTACATAATAACAATAAGATTATCTCACACAAAAAAATGACAATTCCCTAATCTCATGCAATGTTCAGTCCATAACCAAACTGCTGTAATTGTTCCCCAAATGTGTTATCCATAATTCAAAAGTTAATTCTTTTAATTAGGTTCTGGTTTATTTCTCCAATTTTTTAAAATTAAGTATCTAAGTATGGAGCCCTGGTGGCATAGTGGTTAAGAGCTTAGGCTGCTAACCAAAAGGTCAGCAGTTCAAATTCACCAGCCTCTCCTTAGAAACTCTATGGGGCAGTTCTACTCTGTCCTGTAGGGTCGCTATGAGTCAGAATCGACACAACGGCATTTTTTTTGTTTTTTTGGTATATGGGTATAAATATATTTTTTATTTTCTTATGTTAAAGGTAGCACACTATATACAATTCAGTATCTTGTTTTGTTCTCTTAAAATTATATCCTGATGACCTCTGCATATAAGTCTACAATGGTCATCTTCATCTTTCATTAATCCACTGTGTGAATGCACTATACTTTGTTCAAACATGCTCCTATTGATGGACCTTTGGCTTGTTTGCAATCTTTTGCTGTTACAAATAATGACACTGTAAATACCCTCTTGCATATGCTGTTTCATATTTATAAATATAACAACTTTCAGGAAAGGTCGAGGGGTCTAGGGACCCCCATCTCTGACAGCCACCGCATGGTGCTTTCCTTCATCTCTTTCAGGTCTTTGTTCAAATGCCATCTTCTAGGTGTGGTGCCCCTGCACCATGCTGTTTAAAATAGTGACTTCCTCCCTAGCACCTATTCATCGCCCACTAGAATTAACATCCACAAAAGCAGGGAAGCTTGCCTGTTTTCTTTACAGTTATGTCACTAGTGTCTGGTACAGGAGGTATTTAATAAATGTTTGCCAAATGATTTTAAAAAAATTCAGGCCAGAAGGAATCATATCAAACATAAAACTTCATTCCAGTAGTTTTGAATCATAATTTTCTCAATAAAAGGGATTTTACAAATTTAAAAATAGATATTATAGAATTAGTCATAAAAATTATGGAATTATTAATGGATATAATGGAATTATTAATGGTATTATTAATACATTTTTACAAATATTAGGCTGACATACCTAAAAGGATTAATTAGAATATTCTGGGAACTTGGTTTAGAATAGTTCAATATATTCAATAAATTTCAAAAGATGAAAGATGTATAGAATTTTTTTCCTTTTAATAAGTTTCTAAAGACATTTTTCTATCATTTAATATTGATCCATATTTTACTTTCTAACTAATATAATTATTCAACACAATTATGAGATTATTGCATTCCTGATTTACCTGCAAGCATGATGTTTTACATCTGGTTAATCAAAGCCATTCAATAAAAATATTCATATTTGGGACTGAGGCAGACATGGCTGTGGCAGCATGCTTGTCCGTTTTCCCATTCTTGCCTATATTGTGATATTCTTTGGACTCAGGCAGACATGGCTCTGGCAGCATGCTTGTCCCTTCCCACTTTTGTCCTTTTGAATATATGCCAAATAAAACTTTCTTTTTACTTTACTGAACTTTGTGATGTTTTTCCCCTACAACAGTTAATGGCGCTGTGAGCAGGATCTGAAGCTATGAATCCAGTCAGCTTTGAAGAGACCTGGACTGTGGAGCAGAAGCCGGCAAAGAAATGTCCTATCTTCTGGACCCACGTGTTCCCACTCCATGTCCCTTCAACATTGACGGGTTTGCTGTATGGTGCCTGGGATCTTAAAAACCAGATGATGTCCAATTACCATTTATTGAGCATTTCTGATAAAAAATACTATAACAAGATCATGATCCAAAGGAAAGAATGATGAGAGAGTTGTATATAATTCTCCTGGAATCCAGGTTTCTGGCTTTCAGGGAGTTTGAAGCAAACCACATGGGATATTTGCCTTTGGGTGTCCTCTTGAACCTTGAGCTTTGAGGAAAAAACTGGTTCCTGATGATACTTTGAGTCAAACAATGGTCCAGATAAACTAGTAAGACCATTTTGCTCTGGGTATTGAGCTTTTTTTTGAAGAATTCAGTCTGTTTTAGGAAACTAACTTAAAAGATCAGACAGAGTTATGTTTAGGGTAAATTAGTAATTAGTTTAAGCAGTCTTTAAGACAATGTCATATGAAATACCTGTGTAATGTTTGTAATCAAACTGTCACCCTCTTACGATGCAGAAAATTATGTATCTTAAAGAAACCAGATTCTCAGAGATCGACCTCATGGCTCAGACTCTGTTTTGTCTTTGGTTCCATTTCTGCTTCTGAGAAAGTGACTCATGACTGTTAATAGGTAAACCAAGGAGGGGGCAGCTTGCCCTTGGGAAGAACACTTTGTATGTTTTAAACAGACTAACTGAAGACCTCCTACAGGAAAGGTCCATCCTGTATTATCTTGCTAATCATTCGTTCTATAATGAAAACTAGTCATATGTAAATTTTTCTATATTTTCTGTTTCTTCTAGACAAACTTTGTGTGCTTCTTATGGATATATGTTTCTGTGTAGATATGCTTCTAATTTAGATGATTCCTTTCCCTTTCCAACTGATAGCGAATTTGTGTGGGCAATCTCTTGCTTAGATTCCTGAGGAATGCATAGACAATACACTTTGGAAACTTCAGGATTACTTTTAAGTATTCATAGTAACAATGCTAGTAAATATTGAAAAGGTAATGTTAAAATTATAAAATGAAAGTCAGAAGAAAACTCATTGGTCCAACACGCAGGGTATCGTTGGTAGCTTTAATTCCTACTTATGGTATATCTGAGTTGGAGAAATCTTTAAGAAAATTTGTCAGTCACTGTGGGACAAACAACAGATGAGACAGAAGCACAACAGTGATCTCTGATCTCATAAGGCAAGGTGACATGAGATAACAAAATAACCTTAGATTTTTTTTTAGTAGTCCAAGAAAGTGTAGTCTGTGCTGTAGACAAGATATACGCAGAATTAGACAGCAAGGTACTTGATTACACATTGTCATACCCTTACAAACACCAGATCTATTTGGTTAGTTACCATCAGGAATAAGTACATGGGCTAGATCACTACTGCAAGGAATAGTAATATTCTTAGTCTACATCCTGATAGTATTAGGCATAATAAAATTTATCCTCTATTGTCTTACACCTAAAAGGCAAAAGAAGGCCTCAAGCTAAAATGTTGATGTACATTGAGTCTGCTCACTCCGACAATGCCATTGATGAGAACATCGCTCTTACTTAATACCCTGGTGAAGAACCAGATGGTATCCAGTGGAAAATCACCACCGTGAGTTTAAAGAGCCTGCAATGGCCGCCATCTAGGAGCTCGACTAAGTCCAGGTATTGATCATCGATGTGTTATCTCCAATCTCCGATCAAAAGGAGGGACTGATTTAGGAAGTAATACTGGAGTTATTATTCCCTCTCCTTGAGCATACAGGATGTGACCCAGCAGGAGCTGAGCCCTCACAGGCTCACAAAGACACATCAACTGGCCCTAAGACAACAGATGGGACAATCTCAGAAAATATCTTAAGGAAATTTTCACAAAAGGGCAATAAAATCTAACCCAAAGGACTTCTCACCTTTTGTCTTTTTCTATGAACATTTAGTGAATAGGAATTTGTTGGACCAATGAAGACCCTCCTGACTTTTGTAACTGAAACCCGTACCAATGATGGTTAAGAAAGATGATTCAAAATGTAAGATTACAATTTCTAGCCAATCAGTGAAAAAGTGGCGCTTTCAATGATTCTACCCATTTTGTGATGTTGATATATATTGATGATTCTGTAACCTTCCTTGGACTCGGGCAGACATGGCTCTGGCAGCATGCTTGTCCACTTCCTACTTTTGTCCTTTTGAATATATGCCAAATAAAACTTTCTTTTTACTTTAAAAAAAAAAATCATATGTTCCATTTTAAAAAGCATCATCATTCATAATAAAAAAAATTTCAATAAAAGTAGAAACAGCAACATTATATGAAATTAAAAAGAGTTAAATAGAAATAATCTTATATTTATCTAAATAGATGACAAAAGTATTTGATTAAATGGAACCAAATACTCATTCTTATTCCTTTCTTTTCCTTTTAATAGAGAATAAAATGGAAGTAAAGGGTAATTACTTGATATTAAAAAACAGTCCTAAACCAATAACTTGCATCAAGCTCAGTGAAGAAACATTTGATATCTTTCATTTAAATTCAGTAAGAAATCAAATATGATGTCCAGTCTCACTATTATTAATAAGCATTCTTTGGACCTCTTGCCAATATTGTAAGACATGAATTAGGGGTAGACTAAGAGAAAGAAGAGGCAAGAATATCATTGTGGGCCAACAGTGTGAGTGTATGCCTAGAAAACTAAAACGTTAATGAAAAATTATTGAATTTATAACTTTGTTTTGAGAAAGTGACCATTTAAAGAAAGTTATACTAAAATATAATAGCTTCCTAAACATATATTACCTAGAAGAGGAAGAGGACGAGGAGAAGGAAGAGGAGGGGTGGCGGAAAACAAGGAGAGAGAGAGGGAAGAGAAGAGAGAAGAAAGAAAAGAGAAAAGGAAGGAGGGAAGGAGGGAGTAAGGAAGGCGGGAGAAAAACCACAGAGCTCTCTCCCTCAAATAGCAACAACAATATAAACAGATAAAATACTTAAAGCTAGATGAATGATGTTTGCTGTTATATAAAGAAGCACTACCATCTCTCCATACCCACCTCATCCTCCAGAAAATGGGCAGCTTTAAGTAATGTTTAGGAGCACAAGCTCTCTGGTCAGATTACCTGGGCTTGAATCTTGCCTCCTCCACTCTTTGACTATAACCTTGAGCAGCTCACTTAATTACCCTGTGTCTCAGTTTCCTCATTTGTAAGACGGAAATGATAATTTCTCTTACCTCAGGGGGTTACTGTGTGTGTGGGGTCAATATATGGAAAGTGCTTAGCACAATGCCTAGAATATAGCAAGCTCTCAATGAATGTTAATTGTCCTTTTCAAGAAAAGTTGGAATTTAAGGAGAAAAAAACCTTGTTACGGCAGGAGGTAGATACATAGATATAGATATGTATATACATGTAAATCGGAGGCAGTGGTAGTTTAGTAGTAGACTATTGCCTTCCATGGTTCAAGCTGCTAACCAAAAGGTTGGCAGTTCGAATCCACCACCTGCTCCTTGTAAACCCTTTGGGACAGTTCTACTCTGTCCTATAGGGTCACTCTTGAGTTGGAGTCAACTCAAAGGCAACGGATTTAGTGGGTTTTTTTGTTTTGTTTTTGGTTATGCAGGATAAAATATCAAATACCAAACACATTGCCTTCAAGTCGATTCTGATATCAGGGTTCAATTCCCAGCCAATGCTCCTCAAGAGCACTCACCATCAGTCTGTCAGTGTAGGCTTGCTTATTGCTATGAGGCTGAGCAGTTTCCAGCGGAGCTTACAGACTAAGACGAACTAGGAAGAAAGGGTGGGCAATCTATTGCCAAAAAATCAGCCAATTAAAACCCTATGTATCACAATGGTCACATCTAATTGTACAAGGGATTGCCATAAATCAAGGGATGACTTGATGGCTACTAACAACAGCTTGCCTGTAAATATAAACACAGACACACATATATACATACATATATAAATATTATATATATATACCCACATGTACATTTGTAAATTTACTCCAAGGGTGTTTACTAATTTTGTGCAATATGATTGCAGACTTTGGACTGGCTATCTAAAAACAGTAGCGATACCATTATTGCTCACAGTCTATTTACCCTTAGAGGCTGAAGACCTCTTCTACTCAACTTTCTGACTTCAGTTTCAGCTAGTAATGCCATGAAACACTATTATAAAGTCCCTAAGCTTCTCATCCTGGAACTCAGACCTGAGGTCTGGAGGTACAGAAGTTATCTTAAGTCCTTAAGGCAAGAAGGCTGAAGACAAAACCTTATAAATTAAGGACAGGAGAAAGGAAAATGAAAAATTCCGCTCCCTGATGGTACCGCAGAGCTCTTGAACTAACTCTTAGCTGTCTACATACAGATTTCGTGTCATATGACCCAATTTTTTTATTTTTTAAATGCTGCCTTTTGTCTGGTTTTTATTACTGTCAACAAATATATTCATAACCAATACAAACAGAAATCAAATCAAAATTCCAACAGAATTTTATTTGATGATTTTATTTGAAATTTCAGTCTTACTAATTAGTAGTTGAGAATATCAAAGAATATTTGGAAAAAGAATGATAGGGAACAATAATACTACCAGCCCTTCTGTATATTATGATACATTATGAAGCAAAAATAACTAAATTACCATATTATTGAATCACGAATCAGTGATACATTAATGGAGGGCTATTAAAGTTAACTAATATTCAAAAGAATAATATATGATACATCAGGCAGGATCAAATGATGGAGAAGGAAAGAAGTATTCAGTAATTGAAAACAGTCATCGATTTGAAAACCAG
The DNA here is from genome assembly GCA_030035585.1 of Dugong dugon. Taxonomy (NCBI): domain Eukaryota; kingdom Metazoa; phylum Chordata; class Mammalia; order Sirenia; family Dugongidae; genus Dugong; species Dugong dugon. The sequence goes on along the minus strand of CM057463.1, from coordinate 149,860,888 downwards.
ACTGAGTTGTTTGATCTCAAATCTTCTCATGTAAAGCTTTATAAATCAATTCTTATAATAAACTACATCTGCAGAGAGAAACAAATGTGCCCTATTCTGTGCTGGCACTACATACTTCTCTCTAGCACTTTTCACATATGTTTGCTTGTGTTTTATTGTCAGCTTCTAAAACAGTACCTGTGTGCTCAACAAATGTACAATAAATAATGCACGTCTCCTTCAGTGTTTCTGGCTGTGCTAAATTTATACAAATAAGACAGACTCACCCTCAAAAACCTCACAACCAGTAGAAGGAATATGACAATGTAACCCTCCAAAAAAGATAATATAAGTTTTAGGTTGATGCAAATAAAACATTTTGTGAATGCATAGTATTTGAATGCAATCAAGGAAGACAAAGGCAAATGTTTGTTTTCATCAAGTAAGTGAATGAGTATAATCTTAAGTTCATAAATATCAATGTTTAGAATTGTTTAGTTTTTCTCTTTCAGTGGGTAATGGATTACTTTGAAAATTGAACCCCGACCAATATCCACCAACCAACCAACCAGTGGCCATCACAAAAGTGGTTTTGCTTAAACCTCATAACGTTTTGAGTAGTTCACTCTATTTTATAAATGAGAAACCTAGGTATTTCAATTACACATACCAAGCAGTGAAGCCAGCATGTTAATCAAGGTCTTCTAACTTTATCTCATGTTATTTCCATTCCAACATTTGCATTTCATGATACAGAAAATATACTGGCTTTTACATTTTTCACTTATAAAAGAATTTATTATAATACTCAGATGACGTTCTTATTTGAAAATTCATCAAGAATATATCCAGTATAAGATATTTAAGCTAATGGAACATTTTGATTATCTTAAGCATCTTATTTCTTGAGACTGAATTTAGTTGGTGTTCAATTCTCCTTAAGAGAGATATTTATAGATTAAAACTACATTTTCAGACTGCTGATTTCTTTCCAAACAAAATTTCTTTTTACTTTTTTCCTCTGATACAAGTTTCTGCATGTAACAGCAGGAATACAAATTAAGTCCAAAGCACTTACATAGTTGGCAGAAGTATTTTCTCTTCTGCTATAAATTCATCAAATATTTTTCAAAACAGTAAATCCCTGAAAACAAGGGCTGAATTCCAAATAGAATCATCATAGTTATGCCACTGACAATGTTTTAGTTAAAAGAATCTTCAATTATCCACTGTAAAGATCCAAAGTTTGAGAGAAATAACAATTTACCATGGATCTGAAGTGGAAGACTAATTTTCAGCCTCAGCAACCCTATTTTTTTTTTTTTTTTCCTTGAAACTTTAGGCCAATTTTCACTATGGGAAATGTATTGCTAATTAGTGATCAGTTCCTGCATGGATCTTTTCACTCAGTCTATGAATATGCTTGCCATTGCTGACAGTCACATCATCATCAAACTGAGAGCATAATAGGACAGACGGAGGAGAAAAGAAGAGCTTTGAGGAGTCAGAAGACAAAATTGAGTGTGTAAGACATCATTTATAATGTCCTTATGTGTGCAAATTCAATTAGAGTTAAAATATTGATTATAATTGATGTCACAGATAATACATTGTGGAAAAGCAATTAAACATTTTCAATTTTTCATTTTTTATATATTCACAACACTAGAGCAGAATTAGAGATGAGTTAGTTAGGAAGCAAATGATGTTCATGAAGGAGAGAAATGGCTTGAGTATGGACAAACATCCAAATTAGTATTTTTTTTAATCATCAAGTATTCAGGAATATCCATCACACTCCTTCCTTCAAAGAGCTCACATCTTTTGAGAGCAGAGAACAAACACCACATGCTCAAATTCACTCAGGTATTTATCCAGAGTTTTAGAGATATAAAAACTCAAAACTCAGGATGTGAAAATGGTTAAAATGCTAGGCTGCTAACTGAAAGGTTGGCGATTTGAGTCTACCCAGAGGCTCCTCAAAAGAAAGGCCTGGCAATCTCCTTCTGAAAACTTAGTAACTGAAAATCCTATGGGGCATACAGTTCTACTCTGATATGCTTGGGGTAGCCATGAGTCAGAGTTCTCTCAACAGCAACCGTTTTTTTTTGTTGTTGTTGTTGCTGTTGTTGTTGCTGTTGTTGTTGTTTAATGGAGATATAACCGAGTAGTCTGAGAAAACTCCAGCTGCCATATCTCTACTGAGACCATCAGCATGAGAAGGAGCACAAATGGTCACCATCAATGCATGGACTGATTAAGACCTTGCTACTTACTGAATATTTGACCTTATTTCTACATTCTGTTAAGAAATATTAACCAAATGGAACCTTAGAGAAGAGTTTCTGGTTTCTTGACTGTTTATCGAATGAAAAGATACCCTGAGCAAACAAACATAAGTTTGAATAATCATTACTAAGAATACTGAAATGCACAGAAGTCAGAGATGAAAATTTCTGATTTATGAATACAGAGGTGGAAGAGACTGTAAGAAATGCACATAGGGAAGGTAATGTTTATTTCTTGGGGTACAAAATAAAGAAGTCCTAACAGCTGGTGAAAGCTGAAGGAAAAATCAATCTGATGTGGAAGCAGTGCAGTTGGAGCCCATAGATAGGAAAGTGTTTGGAATACATAAAAGAAATAAAAGAATATAGTCTCCAAGGGTAAAGAAAAAGAAAATATATACACAAATATATGGCTTTTCACAGCAGGTTTTTATGGAAAAAGATGAATTAGCCAGTTAATGGCAAAGTGTCATTCTGTAGAGAAAGCAGAGAAATGTATTTTAAAAGAGGGATACAGACATCAATCTATATTTTATGTAGCAAGAATAATTTGAATAATCTAATAGAATGAAGTTCTTCACTAAGGTTTCCCATTATGAAGAAGCCACAATTCAGAAAATATATAGAAAAGATCCATCTTGAAACAGAGAAGAGTGTCATGGGATAAAATGACACTTCATTTATTTAAAGGTCTCTTGTCTGGCAAATCTGCACATTCAGAACAGAAAGAAAACTGCCACAAAAAAAAAGAAAAAAATAAAGAGAAAGGCTTCTAAGCAGCCAAAAGAGAGTGCATAAAATCATTATACACTCAACAAGCAGTTACTAGGACAGTTCCTGACATTTGCTCATCAGTGAATTAGTTAAAAAGGAATGTCTCAGTTCTTCCCTTGTTCCACAGCCATTTAACTTTTGAAAAACTTTTCTAGCTTTGCCATATGATTTCTTAGTCCACAAGAGATTCAAGACAGATGAGTTACTTGTTAAGAGCAAGTAATAGCTAACATGCAGACACTGAAGAAGAAGATAGAAAATAAAAATTGAAAAAGCCACAAGAAAACTCAAAATCAATGGTTTGCTGCCACTTGGTACTGGAATACAGGTAGTCCTCGATTTACAACAGGGTTCCATTCTGCGGACTCCTTTGTAAGTCAGTTCTGACGTAAATTGAATACCTCATTTTTTTTTTTTTAATTTTCATTATTATTGCCTTTTATTATTAGTATGTTTATAAATTTGATCTTTATTTTTATTTTTCTTGGGGGTTGGAAACATTACATATAAACAGACATATTTTAATACATACATAGATACATACATCATAAAAATTTACTCAAGGGATGAAGAGTTGGACAATGTTGGCATTTTGTCAACTGCAGTAATAACTCCACTTGTGGAAAGTTCTGAACCATCTGGATTATCTCTGGGAATGGGTATGGCGTTTCTAGTCAGAAAATTAGTGACAGTTGTCTGTGTGGTCCTTTTCTTTTTTTTTTCAAGCATTTCACGCTAACATCTCACTCCTTCTTGAATCTGCCTTCTTGACTCGCGGTAGTCTTCTCCTTGCTATTCCTTCAAATTTTCAAAACAGCTACGTGCCTTCATTTGAATTGTCAGTAAACTCATAGGAATCGTCTTCTGGATTTATTCTTCTATCCAAATCATCAACAGTGTCTTCATCTCGTGGATTGGCCCTTGCCTCTTCTTTGTTAAAAGTGTTGATTTTATGCCAATCACTCCTTTAACTGCCTCCAAAATCCTATTCTTATCCTTAATGATTGTCCAAGCAGTCGAATGAGACAGTCCTTCCTCATGTGCTGTTTTGCCAACTTTCTTTCCATTATTGTAGGCCTTAATGATCTTCATCTTTATACTCATGTCTAGAGCCTTCCTCACCTTCTTTTTTGGATTAGAACTTTCAGTGGTATGACTTCTTTTAGTAGACATATTGTTGGGGGTATAAGCAGTGCAGGTGCTACAGTTAGAGATAAACAACACGACTTTAAATTAACAACTGATGCTTCTTATGGTAGGAAATGCTGAATAAGATCACACTATAGGCCTGGTCTACAATGAAGTTAGTCTCAGTCTTGTAACAATGAAGTCGGAGTTGTCTGGTGTGTTTGCAGTTCTATTGTTGCATGTCATTGGAGTTGAACATTGCCCAACTTCCTATCCATTACAACTCTCAACACTGACGCCATGATAGACCAGGCCACAACCAGCTATTCGGCAGTGTTTTGAACAGTAAATCCTAAGATTGAAAATTTGCAAGTGAACATCTCAGAATGATAACATCAGCAAATTATGCACTGAAACATTGTATGTAGTACGTATTACTAATGATGAAATGTAAGTTCGGTTTGTCATAACTAAAATGTATCCTAAGTGGGGTACTGCCTGTATACCCCAAAACTGCTCTGGAGAAAATGGTGTGTGGGATGGAAATTATTATTTATAGTCATGAACATGAACTTGTCCTATTCATTCATTGTTTCAAAAAATATTAATTGGTTTACACTGGTGTTTCTCAACCTTTTTTCATTTTTGTCCCCTACAAGCCTTTGTAGATTTTTTTCCTAATCACCCTAAGAAACTTTAATATCAAAAATATACTGTTTATCTGTTTATCTACCATGGCCCTTTGAAAGGTAACAATCATTGTTATATCTAAGATTTGTTTCACCTCTCCAAGAACTAAGCTTTGTCCCCTTGGTGGTGATATTATCCCTATTGAGAATGTATGCTCAACTTTGTGCCAGGCACTGAATGTACTTCATGATATGCAAGACAGACAAAGTCTCTGTCCCATGGAGCTTACTGTCTATAAAGGGAGATAATAAATATAGGTCTGGTATAGTGACAAAAAAGGAACCCTGGTTGTGCAATGGTTAAGCACTCAGCTGCTAACCCAAAGGTTGTCAGTTGAAACCCACCTGGTAGCTCTGTGGGAGAAAGACCTGGTGATCTGCTTCCATAAATATTACAGCCTAGAAAACTCTATGAGACAGTTCTACTCTGTAACACATGGGCTTGCCATGAGTGGGAATTGACTCAACAGCACTCAACAACAATAACAATAAAGTGGCAAATGCTGAGGATATAGTACTGAGCCCATCATACCAGATATCACCACCAGTCAGGGAGGTAAGAGAAGGTTTCCTTGAGAAAGTGACACTTGAAGTGAGATCTGAAAGATGAAAGAAACCTTTTGCCATAGAGTCCAATTCATAGCAACCCTATAGGACAGAGTAGAATTGCCCTATAGGGTTTCCAAAGAGCGGCTGGTGGATTCAAACTGTTGACCTTTTGGTTAGCAGCTAAATTCTTAACCACTTCACTACCAGGGCTCCAAAGGATGAGTAGGCATTATCTAATGAAGAAAAGAAGAAAGAACATTCAAGAACAGTGTGTACAAAGGTTCTGTGACAGGAGGGAGCATAGTAAGGCCAGTATGGCTGGAGCAAAGAACGTCAGAGAGCTCAATGTGCAATGAGGCTGGGGAAGGAGGCTAGGGGGTTACAGGCCATAATAAGGATTTTAATCTCTATTCTAAGAGTAAGGTGAAAGAATGGATGGCTTTAAGCAGGAGCAGAGTCTGTGACCTGATCAGACTGATAATCATCACACGCATACACACAAACTGAATTACATCCCAAGTAGTCTGTTTATAAATGCCTGGAATTGTGGAAGCTGTAAAATTTGTAATGCTTTCCATTTAAAAATGGCTACCTTAAGAAAAAAAAAAAAAAGGTGCTTCTGGAGTAGATTTCAGTTATCTAGAAAATTAAATTGCATGTTTCACAGAATAGTTAATTTTCAACAATGCCAGGAAAAACAGGTATTTTTCTACCTTAAAATTGAACCAACTCTCTGTAACATATGGAGTAATAAAGAAAATGAATAATGAATGTACTCAACAGATGATTATTGTATTTAAAGTATGACAGGTAGACTGGTTACAAAATAATTGATGAAGAATGAATGCTGATAAGAAGCATAAGGTATGCCATCTTAAAAGTACAACAGCCTCTCCTAAACTGATAAATTATGTCATCTACATTTAAATAAACAACACAAATGTAGCACTATTTGCTTCTTTTACCTTTGAATGTATTTTTTTCCTAACATTTTAGAAATTCCCATTAGAAACCAGGCAATTTTAAAAAATGGCTTTAGCTCAATTTCTATTCTTTTGTACCGTAATAACAGAAGGTGAGTTTTAAAAAGTCAGAAATTTGTTTAAATTTAAGGTTCCATTAAGGTCCAAATACATCTCTGATTACTCTTCTCAGCGTGTTTGTACGTGGGATGTGTGCATGCATGTAACGTTGAATCCTTTGGAGCTTTTCGAGTTTTTTTCTTTTCTTTTTCAGATAATATCATTAGACATAAAACACAATGGTTGTTCCTTAAGAGCAGACTGCACCCAAATTGATACCTTCAGGCTAACCAGGAAGTACATAACATGAGAGAAAATTTGACGGTGAGAGAGGTGGGGATCTAGAAATTTTGTTTTGTTTTAGATCACTCATGGAAAATCTTACCTTGTTCCTATCTAGCTGTTCAACACTTTGATCAAATATTTTCTCTTAACACAACCATTGACAAAATTACTTCTTACAGCTACTTATATTTTTCAAATAAGGTAAAGTTATATATAGTGAACAACAACTTTCCACACCCCTCCTAGAGATGACGGAAAAACTCCACTAGGACACTCTGGAATACAAGGATGGGCTCCTCATACCAACTGGGCCAATTCAAGGGCCAGCGGGTGAGAAGCCAGATCAGAAAATATTTACAGATAACAATTCCATAAGATCAGTCAAGATGGGGCCTCAGACGATGTTACAAATGATTCCAGGATGGGCCTAAGCAGGCAGGGAAAATTGAAGCATTGAAAGACCTGGCAGGAATCAGGCTGTTGTCCGTGTCAGTCGTCTCAAAGCCAAAAATCCATGGCCCATACCAGAATGGTCTCTGCTCAGAAATTCTGGCACTCCCTGAGACTGCATACTAAGTCATACGATGTGGCAGAGTCCAGCAATTACTGTCCTGGCATCTCACAAAGTAAAAGCCACGGGGTTGCTTTTGTTCTATTTTGTGAGAGCCAAACACACAAACAGCAGAAGATGGCAGGAAACTTTTTTTTTTTTTTTTTTTAACAGTTTCTTCAGCAAATTCCTTTCTGAAGTCAATTAGAAATTTGCATGATAGCGTGAGTAAATTTTTTATAAATGAAAAGGGGAGAACAGCATGTGGAAGGACTTATAAATAGCTCTGAATATTGTTTAGTGATCTAGGATCCTGAAAATGTTGCGTTTCTTCTCTATGGACTTTCTTCCCCTTTTATGAAGACCCTGCACCTCTTCTCTCTCTAAAAGATACACACATTATGTACTTAGCCTCTAGCATGCAGAGGGTAAGTCAGTATTAGCAATAACCTTTTACTGGGGCTAAAACTCCCCTGGCAGTCCGTACCCACACTGCATCCTACAGCACACCCAGGTACTCCAAAAGGACCAATTCTACAGAGCTAAAAAGCATAAAACCGTGTTTGTAACTGCACACACCTGGAAATCAAAATGTCAACTACTATACTTGGTAGATAGATGATAGATAGATAGATATACATAGGTGCATAGATAGATGGGTAGCTGCCATCAAGTCAACTCCAACCCATGGTGGTGACCTTATATACAATAGAATGAAATGTTGCCCAGTCCTGTGTCATCCCTAAGATTACCAGCTTGTTTGAGTACATCATTGCTCTTACTGTTCCAATCCATCACACTGAGGGTCTCATTAGCCCTCTACTTCATCAAACGTGATGCCCTCCTCCAGTACCTGATCCCTCCTGATGACATGTCCAAAACAAGAGAGTCAGACAATGTTCTGCTGTGATCCATAAGATTTTCATTGGCTAGTTTTTGGAAGTAGATCACCAGACTCCTTTCTTCCTATTCTCTCTTAGTCTGGAAGTTCTGCTGAAACCTATCCACCATGGGTGACCCTGCTGCATTTGAAGTACTGGTGGCATTGTTTCCAGGATCACAGCAACATGCAAGCTACCATAACATGATAAAGTGTTGAACAGATGGTTGTTACGTTAATTAATTATGAAAAAATTATAGTAATAATTTCAAATTGGGTAAATTAGCTAAAGAAAAATGAGAAATCAGGTAGACTATATAGATGTAGATATTATATTTAATTGAGAACTTGATACTTTCAGTGTATAAGCTGGTATAGCTTCTAGCACCATAGCAACATGCAAGCCTCCACAATACAACAAACTGACAGATGAGTACTTTATTTACATAGCATACAACGTTGTCCTAAATTATTAAAATAAACTTTACCTCCACCATTTAAACCACTTAGGGGTAGGTTGTTCTACAGACTATGTATCTATCTATCTATCTATCGACTTAATATTTCCATTTTATAATTTATAAACCACTGGTTTGTCATTGAAAATTTGTATTTTTACATATGAAGTTCTAGACTCAAGGAAATTAACAGTAGCATTCACACTGTCATGCTTTTTTTTTTCTTTTAGCAAGCAAATTGCCCATGGATCTTTGCTTTAAGAAGAGCTATTTTCCAATGACATCTAGGCTAAAACTAGCAAAATCAGACTTCTCTCTTTATCTAGTGTTATCTGATGAAGAAGAAATTTTGTGGGCTTAACTTAACTGTCTTCAGGAAGCTATTTTATAGCTGGTCAATAGCTCTGTAAACTAAAGACCTACTCCCCACCCATCAACATAAGGAACTTTGGTAATTCATTTTACCCCCAGGTTTTCATTTTTATATTGGAATATTTTATATTGTACAATATGCTAGTGAACAAATGAGAAAAACTCTCCTTTATTGTTGTTTTAAAATAGGAAAAAAAGATATATAAAAAACAATTAGTATGTTTTGAAAAGCTAAGAGTTGTCCTCCTTGTTGTTATGGATATGGGCATCTAGTTTATAATCTTGGTCTTTTCAAAGAAATTGAAGCTCATTAAAATTACCAATTACAAATTAGCGCTTCTATTGCCATGTCCCATTACATTTATAAAATTGAAGTATCCTTAATATTTCAAGAGTCTTTTAGTAGCAGTTTTTTCCTACAATATGTTTTTCAAATGTCATTTTAAAATAATTAATATTTTAGTGTATTTTTATACAAAATACAGATTTCTGTTCATTACAGTTCTGTTGGAGAAAACATAATTGTTTAACAGTTCAAAATATGTTTGTATTTTTACACGTATTGTGGTCATGGAAAATTGATTTAAAAATCTGTTGGTAAAGAAGCCAATTGTAGCTAACATTTTTGAGTGCTCTGTATGTGTCAGGCTTTCTTTTAAGTGATTTATTTAAGTATTAACTAATATGTATTTTAGGCTAGAAATTTATTTGGCAGCTGTAACAGAGGCTGAAATTGGTAAATCACTTTTTGACTACATAGAAAAACAAAATTTACTGATTATTTTTTTTTTCCCCAGAGAAAAAGCAAAGGGATTTCTTAGGTTTTTGGTTTTGTTTTGTTTTTTAAATTAGCTTTTTATGTTTCTAGTTGAACTCAGTATCCACATTATTAGGTTAAAAAAAGCAGTTATATTTATTGTTGTTGATTCCGACTCACAGTGACCCATGTACAACAGAATGAAATACTGCCTGGTCTTGTACTATCCTCACAGTCACTGCTATGATGGATCCCACTGTTGCAGCCACTGTGTTAATCCATCTCATTGAGGGTCTTCTTCCACTTTGCTGATGCTCTGCCTTACCAAGCATGATGTCCTTCTCCAGGGATTGGTCCCTCATGATGACACGTCCAAAGTATGAGAGACAAAGTTTCACCATCCTCCCTTCTAAGGAGCATTCTGGCTGTACCTCTTCCAAGACACATTTGTTCATTTTTCTGGCAGTCCATGGTATATTCAATATTCTTTGTCAACACCATAGTTCAAAGGCATCAACTTTTCTTTGGTCTTCCTTATTCATTGTCCAGCTTTCACATGCACATGAGGTGATTGAAAATACCATGGCTTGGGTCAGGTGCACCTTAGTCTTCAAAGTGATATCTTTGCTTGTTCACACTCTAAAAGGTCTTTTGCAGCAGATTTGCCTAGTGCAATACGTTGTTTGGTTTCTTGACTGCTGCTTCCATGGGTGTTGACTGTGGATCCAAGTGAAATGAAATCTTTGACAACTTCAATAGGGAGTAGAATAATAAGAATGACTAACAATTGCTAGTTATTTCTTATTTTACTTAGATGTCTTACATTAGTCTATCCACACAATACCCTTTTCAAAATTTTTCATTTTATAGATAAGAACACTGGTGCTAAGGAATATAAATAGTCAAAAGGGATACCACTATTAATGACAGAGATGGGATTGAGCCCAGATTGTTCTACTGTTCAATTCCAGAGTCTAAGGTCTCAGCTAGAAAAATTATATATTTTTATATATAACTAAATTATACATTTTATATATAACTAAATTATATATAGTTGACTATTGTATAGGGTTGCTATGAGTTGGAATTGATTCGATGGCAACGGGTTTGGTTTTTTTGTGTTTTTTTATTATGTATATGTAATTTAGTTATATATTCTTCTTAAATATTTCTTCATTATATAAAATTTAGTTAGTTTTTCATATATATCAAACTGGATTCAGAAGAGGACATGACAAGAGATATCATTGCTGATGGCAGATAAATCTTGGTCAAAAGCAGAGAATACCAATAAGATGTTTTTTTGTGTATTATCAGCTACACAAAAATATTTGACTCTGTGGATCATAACAAATTATGGATAACATTATGAAGAATGGGAATTACAGAACACTTAATTGTGCTTATGTGGATCCTGTACGTGGATCAAGGGAGCCTCGATTTGAACACAGCAAGGGGATACTGCATAGTTTAAAACTAGAAAAGTTGTGTGGCAGGGTTCTATTCTTTTATTTTATATATTCAACCTGTAAGCTGGATGATATGAAGAAGAATACATCATTAGGATTGGAGGAAGACTCATTAACAATGCAATATGCAGATAACACAGCCTTGCTTGCCGAAAATTAAGAAGAATTGAAGCACTTACTAATGAAGGTCAGAAAGACCACAGCCTTCAGTATGGATTGCACCTGACTGTGAAGAAAATGAAAATTCTCACAACGGTGCCCATCAACAACATCTTAACACATGGAGAAAAAAAAATTGAAGTTGACAAGGATTTCATTCTACTTACATAAACAATCAACGTCCATGGAAGCAGCAGTCAAGAAATCAAACGACATATTTCATTGGGAAATATGCTGCAAAGACCTCTTTAATGTGTTAAAAAGCAAAAAAAAAAAAAAAAAAAAAATGTGATTTTGATGACTAAGGTGTGCCTGACCCAAGCCATAATATTTTCAATTGTCTCAAAGTCATGTGGACAATAAAAAAGGAAGACCAAAGAAGAACTGACACATTCAAATTGTGGTGTTGGAGAAGAATATTGAATATACCATGGACTGCCAGAGGAATCAACAAATTTGTCTTGAAAGAAGTACAATCAGAATGCTCCTCAGAAGCAAGAATGGTGAGACTTCATCTTGCTTTCTTTGGACATGTTAGCTGGAGGGACCAATCCCTGGAGAAAGACATCATGCGTGGTAAAGTAGAGGGTCATTGAAAAAGAGGGAGACTCTCAATGAGATGGACTGACACAGCAGCTGCAACAATAGGCTCAAACATAGCAATGATTGTAAGGTTGGCACAGGACCTGGCAACATTTTGTTCTGTTATATACTAGGTCACTCTGAGTCAGAGCCAATTTGAAGGCACCTAACAACAACCAAACACACACACGTATCTTGAACTCCTGATTCAGCAACCAACTTGGAGAACAGAATACAAATACAACGGAGGTGGCTATGTCTTGGAGTCCCTGGGTGGTACAAAACGTTAAAGAGCTGGGCTGCTACCCTAAAGTTTGGAGGTTTGAGTCAACCCAGTGGCACTTCAGAAGAAAAGCTTAGTGATCTACTTCAGAAAAATCAGCCATTGAAAACCCTTTGGAGCAGAGTTCTACTCTGACACACATGGGGCACCAAGAGTTAGAATCAACTTGTTGGCAACTGGTTTGGCTATGTCTTTGGGCTCTGTGGCAAAAAAAGAGGATGCAAACTCAGGTCACCCTGGGCGTAAGAAATGCCTTGAGAGTTAATAATTACCAGGCTAGTGAGGCTAGCTCCTTTAAGGTATTTAAATTATAACATGTTCTGAGTGCTAAAAAGTAACTATGGATATAGCCCTCCAAAGGGTTCCTAACCTCTTACATATGTCTTCTAACATCTCTTGAGGCAGTATCCACTAACCATATGTAAAGCTATATATTATTTTGCCTGAGTGTTGGGTTGTTAGCAATACTAGTATTTCTGTAGTACAGTCTCACTTTTTTATTCATTTATTTAAAAATATTTATTGAGAAACTGTTATGTACCAGATAGCGCGAAGGCTACTGTAGATGTAAAGACTAACAAGAAATGACTCTCACCTTATATAGACCAAAGCAGAATTTGGGAGACAAATAAGTACTGATACAAACTATAATGCATTGCACTAGGTGTTTTAAAAATGTCTGAACAAAATGGTATGGGAACTCAAGAAATGAAGTGACTGCAGGAATTGTAATGCTTTATACCATGATGCCATTAGATTTAGCTAGTGTACAAGAAGTGGGGTTCCAACCGAGAAGGAGAAATGGGCTTTTCTGAAAGAGATGATTTGTACTAAGGCAGGTCCAAGTAAGTTAAAAAGTTTGAAGTGGTAAGGAGGTGGGAGAACAGCAGGTGAATGGGTGTAGAGACAAGTGTTGGAGCCAAACTATGAAGGAGTTTCAATTTTGCTTTCAAATCCAGTGCTCTCTAGCATTGTTTTATTGTGCATCATTATTAGCATGGATCCCCAGTATATATACAGCATATTTATTATGCATTATAAAACCTACACTGAAAATACTAATTTAAAAAGTACAAGATAAAAAATAAAATCAAAGAGAGGTACTGATATTTTCTTCTCCTAATCCGGTACCATATGGTATATGGTCATTCTTTGTCTATTCATTCCAATTCAGAAACCACTCCTTTTGGTCGTAACAGTTCAAAAGGGATATGAAAACAAGGAAATGCTGCCATTCAGCTTTGCTTTTTTAAGAGGTTAAATTAGAGAGAATGAGCATGGATTGAATAAGAAAAACTCGGGGCAAGGAGTCCATGTGGAGTCTAAAGCAATTGTTAGGGAGAGATAATGGGTTAAACCTGTAGCAGACAGAAGAGCCTGTGACTGATTAGATGTGACGAGTTGGGGAGTGTGAGTGCCGGGACCACGCTAAGGTTTCTATCTGCCCATCTGCCCCAGCCACTCAGAAACATATATACACAAGTCCTAAGGGAACATTTTCTTTTTCTGCCTGCTTTATCTCAAGACCTTGTTATGGAAAGATGAAGAATTGAAAGAGAGAGAAGTAAAAAAATAAAGAGAAGTATATAAAAAGTTTAACAATTATATTTGGGTAGTGGGTATATGAGTGTTCATTACACTAGTCTCTATATTTTTCTATGTTTTTGAAATATTTTATAATACAAACAAAAAATAGTTTATTGATATGCTTATTTTTTTTAACTAACTTCATTAACTAACGGATAATTGTAATACCTCTGATTTTTAGCCATTTAATTCTCCTTACAGAATCTAAGCAGTTTTGTTAAATTCCATGAAATGCTGACATGTGAGACTGTCTTACCTTAAAATGACTAAACATTTCATATATCTGCAGATAGGTGTAAAATTGCTATCAACTCCCTGCTTCTTGTTACAAAATTAATGAGTGTTCAGTGAAGCCATAACAAAGACTCTTCCTCAAGGCATGTTATAAAAACATTTCTAGCTGTAGTATGAATGCAAAGTCTTGTTTGAATTCAGTGATTTAAAATATGCACTTTTTTGAAGATGATGAATGCCATGCAAAAAACTTCTTTTGATTTTTTTTTTTTTTTTGGTAAAACCCCTGTCCTACTTTATCATCTCTTATCTTATAATGAATGTTTTCCTAAGGAAGTATTGAGGAACAATTAATGATTAAATTCAGAATATGTTCCTCATTTCATCTGGCTACTTAAGGACCTGAAGCTCCAATAAATTCTAAACGTTTAGAAAAGAAGTCAATCAGTACCACTGTGTCTTCTTTATAAACGTTGATTTTGTCCACAACTGATACCTTAAACTATCTCAGGAGTAAGCAATTTGCTTCCACTGTAATAGTTTACTACACAATAATGCTGGGGTTTGAATTTCAGTAACTGATTCATAGTACATTCATTTAAGCCTCAATAAAAAGGAAAAATTGTGTTGGAAAGGTGAGATATGATCCTGTAAAGTGCAACAATGCAGCCATATATTCATGAAATAAACAATCCTTGATGCACACAGTTTGTCCCTTATGCTCCCTATGATAACAATACTTTTGTTTTACCTTTTTCCCCTTCTTTTTTTTTAAGAGTGAGCATGAGAATTTTCTATATGGTATAGATACCGTCCAATTATACAGTTAATATATATGTCATAATCTTTATGTATGAAAAAATCCAAAAATATTATGAAACTGAAGACTTCTCCTTCTAGCATCAGTACCATAGTTGCCATTTAATGATTTTACCTTAAACATATAGAATAGCAATAAAACCAAAAACCTATTGCCATCAGGTTGATTCTGACTCATAGAGACCCTATAGGACAGAGTAGAACTGCCCCATAGCGTTTCCAAGGAGCAGCTGATGGATTTGAACTGCCAACCTTTTGGTTAGCATCTGAGGTCTTAACCACAGTGCCATCAGGCCTCCAGAACAGTGATAAGATGTTTCAAATGTAAAATTTAATAAAATAGATTAAAAGTGTTAGCAAATCCTTATAGAACAATGTACCACATAGGAAAAAAATGGCAAATGTCAGAAATTTTGAAGCAAGAAAAAACCTTCTGGTGATGTTTCATGGAGGAAATGACATGTATCAATTTATAAAATGGACTCAACTATACGTATGTTTAATCTTATAATTCTTATTTTACATTTACAGGCAGTTCCCCAATTATGAACGAGTTCCGCTCCTAAGTCTTTCTTCCAGTCGAATTTGCACATACGTGGGAACAGTAAGGCACAGTTCATATCTGATGTTAGTTAGTCAAATGTTTGCCTTAGTATATAGTCTGCCTTTCTATGCATAGAAAACATTAAAGAAATATTTCCAGATACACTAAAACATCTTTAATATAACACAGTAATATAATAATAATATTTTGATGCACGTTGCAAAGTAGCCCCCATTTGTTATCACAAACCACTGTGTGTACCTCGAATTTTTCATATAATAAGATTTATGGGAGTTGGTTTATAACTAAAAATTGTATGTAAGTCAGATGTTCATAACCTGGGGACTTCCTGTATATTTCATAGCAGTTATATATGGTTGAAAATAAACTCATTTTACACAATTTTTAAAAATGTTAATTATGTTGGAAATCACCACTCATCTGTCAGTTTGTCATATTGTGGTGGCTTGTTTGTTGCTATGATCTTGGCAGCTATGCCACTAGTATTTCAAATAACAGCAAGGGTCACACATGGTGTACACATTTCAGTGGAGGTTCCAGACTAAAACAGACTAGGAAGAAGGACCTGACAATCTACTGCTGAAAAAGCTGGCCAGTGAAAACCTTATGATTAGCAGCTGAACACTGATATAGTGCTGGAAAATGAGCCCCTTAGGTTAGAAGGCACTCCAAGAATGACTGAGGAAGAGCTGCCTCCTCAAAGTAGAGTTGATCTTAATGACACTGACAGAGTAAAGTTTTGGGACCTTTATTTGTTGATGTGGCACAACTCAAAATTGGAAGAAATAGTTGCAAATATCCATTAATAATCAAAACGTGGAATGTATAAAGTATGAACCTAGGAAAATGAGAAGTTGACAAAACAGAAACGGAAAACTTGAAGACAGATACCCTAAGAATTAGTGAGCTGGAATGGACTGTTATTAGCCATTTTGATTTGGACATTCATATGGTCTACTATGCTAAGAATGACAAATTGAAGACAAACAGCATCACTTCATTGTCAAAAAGAACATTTTAAGATCTATCGAGAAATACAATGCTGTCAGTGATGGGATAATACCCATACACCTACAAAGAAGGCCAGTTAATAAGACTATTATTCAAATTTACACAAAAACAACTGATGCCAAAGATGAAGAATTTGAAGACTTTCACCAACTTCTGCAGTCTGAAATTGATAAAACATGCAGTCAAGATGCACTGATAACTACTGGTGATTGGAATGCGAAAGTTGGAAACAAAGAAGAAGGATCAGTAGTTGGAAAATATGGGCTTGGTGTTAGAAACCACACTGGATATCACATGATAGAATTTTGCAAGACCAATGACCTATTCATTTCAAATATCGTTTTTTTCAGCAACATAAACAGTGACTATAGACATAGACCTCACCAGATGGAATACACAGGAATCAAATCAACTGCATCTGTGGGAAGAGATACTAGAGAAGCTCAATATCATCAGTCAGACAAAGCCAGGGCCAACTGTGGAAATGATCATCAATTGCTCCTGTGCAAGTTCAAGTTGAAGCTGAAGAAAATTAAAACAAGTCCACAAGAGCCAAAGTACAGCCTTGAGTATATCCCAACTGAATTTAGAGACCATTTCAAGAATAGATTTGATGCACTGAACACTAATGACCAAAGACCAGATGAGTTGTGAGATGACATCAAGGACATCATACATGAAGAAAGCAAGAGGTCATAAAAAAGACAGGAAAGAAAGAAGAGAGTGAAATGGAAGTCAGAAGAGACTCTGAAAGTTCCTCTTGAACATAAGATCATAAAGCAAACATAAAAAATGAAGTGAAAGAGCTGAACCAAAGACTTCAAGAAGACAAAGTATTATAACGAAATGTGCAAAGACCTAGCTAGAATTAGAAAACCAAAAGGGAAGAACATGCTCGGCATTTCTCAAGTTGAAAGAATGAATAAAAAATTCAAGCCTCGAGTTGCAATACGGAAGGATTCTATGGGCAAACTTATTCAATTGAATGATGTAGGAAGCATCAAAAGATGGAAGGAATACACGGTCACTGTACCAAAATAATTGGTTGACGTTCAACCATTTCAGGAAGTAGTATATGATTAAGAATTGATGGTATGGAAGGAAGAAGTCAAAACTGCACCGAAGGCATTGATGTAAAACAAGACTCCAGAAATTCACAGAAAACCAGTTGAGATGTTTCAAAAGGATGCAGTGCTAGAAGTGCTCACTCATCTATGCCAAGAAATTTGGAAGACAGATACTTGGCCAACCAACTGGAAGAGATCCATATTTGTGTCCATGACAAAGAAAGGTGACCCAACAGAATGCAGAAATTATTGAACAATATCATTAATATCACACATAAGTAAAATTTTGCTGAAGATCATTCAAAAGCAGTTGCAGCAGTACATCGACAGGGAACTGCCAAAAACTCAATCCAGATTCAGAAAAGGACATGGAATGAGGGATAACATTGCTGATGTCAGATGGATCTTGGTTGAAAGCAGAGAATACTAGAAAGATGTTTACCTGTGTTTTACTGACTATGCAAAGGTATTCAACTTATGAATCATAAAAAATTATGGATAACATTGTGAAGAATGGGAATGCCAGAACACTTAATTGTGCTCATGCAGAACCTATACATAGACCAAGGGGCAGTGTTCAAACAGAACAAGGGGATATTTAGTGGTTTAAAGTAAGGAAAAGTGTGCATCAAGGTTGTATCCTTTCACCATACTTATTCAATCTGTATGCTGTGCAAGTAATCTGTAAAGCTGCACTACATGAAGAAAACGAGGCGTCAGGACTGGAGTAAGACTCATTAACAACCTGCAATATGCAGATGACACAACCTTGCTTGCGGAAAGTGAAGGCGACTTGAAGAACTTACTGATGAAGACCAAAGACTACATCCTTCAGTATGGATTGCAGCTCAACATAAAAAAAAAAAACAAAAATCCTCACAACTGGATCAATAAGCAACATCAGGATAAATGGAGAAAAGACTAACACTGTCAAGGGTTTCATTTTACTTGGATCTACAATCAAAGCCCATGGAAGCAGCAGTCAAGAAATCAAACGACATATTGCTTTGGCCATATCTGCCGCAAAAGACCTCTTTAAAGTGTCAAAGTAGAAAGGTATCACTTTGAGCACTAAGATGAGCCTAACCCAAGCCATAGTGCTTTCAATCGCCTGATAGGCATGCGAAAGCTGCACAATGAATAAGGAAAACCAAAGAAGAACTAATGCCTTTGAAGTATGGTGTTGGTGAAGAATACTGAATATACCATAGACTGCCTGAAGAACGAACAAATCTTTCTTGAAAGAATTACAGCCAGAATGCTCCTTAGAAGGGAGGATGGCGAGACTTTGTCTTACATACTTTGGACATGTCATCAGGAGGGACCAGTCCCTGGAGAAGGACATTATGCTTGGTAAAGTAGAGAATCAGCAAAAAAGAGGCAGACCTTCAACAAGATGGAGTGACACAGTGACTGCAACAATGGGCTCAAACACAGCGATGACTGTGAGGTGGCACAGGACCGGGCAGTGTTTCGTTCTGTTGTACATAGGGTTGCTGAGTTGGAACTGACTCGATGGCATCTAAGAACAATGTTGGAAAAAGAAGTAGGTACCTGTATTAAAATGCCATAAAATCACATTTCCATCATATTTAAAAATGCATGCAGAGAAGGGTAGCCTTGAACACTTGAAGTTTTGAGGTTACCTAGTAAAATATTATAGTGACTGGTTTGTGAAGACAGCTCAGTCATCATCCTTGGCTCATCATTCTTGGTAATTGATGATACCATTCTTATTAAAAGGAGTCTACCATAAACTGCAGAACCATGAGAAAAATATTAATTACTAAAACCTCAGTTTTCTACTATGCAAGATAATTATATATTATATATCATATGGCCGCATTATTTTATAACACTTTGTGTAATCACATAAAAGTGCAAATATTCACAAGGAAGGCAGCTGGGGCATGGAGTTTGCCCCTGCCTAAGAACCTGGATCGTTGTCACTCTGTTTTGTGGCTTCTGATTTTAAGAACAGCCAGAGTGATTTCCTAAATTTCCCAGCCTAATAGCAATGATCATCCTATATCTCTTCATAAATTGCAACCAAGCCAGGGAAAAACAGATTAGGGAAGGGACTAATGTGGCATATTCCAGTCTGGTAGGTGTAAGGTTCTAAGTAAAGTAGCAATGAACTCTGCAAGGGTAACTTTTCATGAACTCGCCTATTCAGAGTGAAAGAGCCAGACAGTGAAGTTGGTACAAGACCCCTTTTCAGTCCAGAAGATCTGGGCTGGGTAAAAGCCTACTAATTGAGTTAGTTTTGAAACCTCAAGAAATGGCTGTAAGTCATAATCAA
Organism: Dugong dugon; assembly: GCA_030035585.1. Classification (NCBI taxonomy): domain Eukaryota; kingdom Metazoa; phylum Chordata; class Mammalia; order Sirenia; family Dugongidae; genus Dugong; species Dugong dugon. Next base: position 149,841,079 of record CM057463.1, on the reverse strand, counting down.
GGGGTAAAGACTAGCTTCAGACAGATTTTTCCTCATTCAGGAATGAAGAAACACATACACACACACTACCAATATGGAGTTAAAGAAAAATAGTGCAAAACTAATATGATTCTGAAGATTCACAAGAATAATATACCCCTGAAAAATGATATATTGCTTGATAAAAAATAAAAATTTTTGAAACTTTGGTACATGGTGGCACAGTGGTTAAGAGCTACGGCTGCTAACCAAAAGGTCAACTGTTTGAATCCATCAGCTGCTCCTTGGAAACCCTACAGGGAAGTTCTACTCCATCCTATAGGGTCACTAAGAGTCAGAATTGACTCAACAGCAGTGGGTAACTGGGGTATCTATGAATTAAAAATATTCATGTATTTGTTTACAAAAAAGTTATTGAGTACCTTCTTTGTGCCAGGTATTTTCATAAGGCAGTGTTTCTCAAGCCTCAGTATACATTAGAGTCACTTGGGAGACCTGAAAAACTTAATGATGCCTGGCCCCCAAGCCAAACCAATTCTGTAGTAGTCAGTGCTGCCCAGGTGATTCTAATGTACAGCCAACAGGCTGAAGATGCAGTTGTGAACATATTGAGTGGCTGATGTTTTGGGAGTAAATCATCAGGCCTTCGTTCTGAGGTGCCTCTGGGAGTTTTGGAACTGCCATCCGTTCAGTTAGTAGCAGAGTGCTTAACAGTTTGCACCACCTAGGGACTCTACTCCTCTCCTAACACATGGGTTTTTATCGCTCATGCCAGATCAGAAGCGTGGTGTGGCTTACATTCCAGTGTGTTTGGGCACTCTGCAACCTATTTGTTCTGGGAGCACTTTGATTTCAGTGAAACTACTCCTGCCTGAAGATATTTCTGGGTATTGCCAGAGTCCCTGCATGGTGCAAATAGTTAATGCCTTTGCCTACTCACCAAAATTTGGAAGTTCGAGTCTACTCAGAGGTGCCTCAGAAGAAAGGCCTGGCAGTCTACTTCAGAAAAATCAGCCACTGAAAACCCTATGGAGCACAGTTTTACTCTGATGTACTTGGGGTCCCCATGAGTTGGCATCACCTCCATGGCAACTGGTTTACTGGCTGCCTGATTCTAGTAGCTTATGCCCACTGGAATTTAATTACCAATTTTCTAATGTGACTATATTAGAAACATAATATATTATACATCATAGTAGATACTTTTGATAGATCTGTCACAGACTGGTTCAAAACATCTGCTAGACTCAAAGTCCATAATCTAATATTTAAAGTTGTACGACTGAATCATTCACTGTTTGGTACACAGAACAAAGATGTACTTTATTGCTTCCTTTTATGTGGTTTGCTCTTTTTTTTACTTTTTCCCGTGCAAAAATTTACACATACATTGTTATGTGACCCTAATTGCTCTCCTCATACTGTGACAGCACACTCCTCCTTTCCACCCCTGATTCCCCATGTCCAATCAACCAGCTCCTAACTCTTTCTGCCTTCCCATCTCACCTCCTGACAGAAGCTGCCCGTTTAGTCTCATGTATCTACTTGAGCTAAGACGCACACTCCTCACAGGTATCAATTTATGGCCCACAGTACAGTCCAGTCCCTGTCTGAAGAGTTGGCCTAGGAAACTGTTTTAGTTCTGGGCTGATAGAGAATTCAGGGGCCATGCTTTCTGGGGTACCTCCAGTCTCAGTCAGACCATTAAGTTTGGTCTTCTTACTAGAATTTGAGTCCTGCAACCCACCTTTCTCCTGCTCCATCAGGGACTCTGTCGTGTTCCCTCAGGGTGATCATTGATGGTAGCCGGGCACCATCTAGTTCTTCTGGTCTCAGGCTGATGAAGTCTATGGTTTCTGTGGACCTTTCTGTCTCTTGGGCTAATACTTTCCTTGTATCTTTGGTGTTCTTCATTCTTCTTTACTCCAGGACCAATTGATGCATCTTAGATGGCTGCTTGCGAGCTTTTAAAACCCCAGACACCACTCACCAAAGTAGGCTGCAGAACATTTTCTTAACAAACTTTGTTAGGACAATTGACCCAGATGTTCCCTGAAAGCACAGTCCCCAGACCCCCACCCCTGCTACTCTGTCCCTGAAATTGTTTCACTGTATTCAGGAAACTTCTTAGCTTTGTTTTAGTCCAGTTGTGCTGAATTCCCCTGTAGTGTGTGCTGTCCTTCCCTTCACATAAGATAATTCTTGCCTACTATCTAGTTAGTAAAAAACCCTCACCCTCCCTCCCCACCCTCATAACCATCAAAGAATGTTTTCTTTTGTGTTTAAACCTTTTCTTGAGTTCTTATAACAGTGGTCTTATACAATATTTGTTCTTCTGTGACTGACTAAATTCACTCAGCATAATGACCTCCAGCTTCCTCCATGTTATGTTTCATGGCTTCATCTTTGTTCTTTATCCTTGAGTAGAATTCCATTGTGTGGATGTACCATAATTTGTTTATCCATTTGTCCATTGATGGGCCCCTAGGTTGTTTACATCTTTTTGCTATTGTGAACAGTGCTTCAGTGAACATGGGTGTGCATATACCTATTCATGTGATGGCTCTTACATCTCTAAGATATATTCCAAGGAGTGGGATAGCTGGATCATATGGTACTTCTATTTCTAGCTTTTTAGGGAAGTGCCAAATCTATTTCCAAAGTGGTTGTACCATTTTACATTCCCACCAACAGTGTATAAGTGTTCCAGTCTCTCCATACCCTCTCCAGCATTTATTATTTTGTGTTTTTTGGATTAATGCTAGCCTTGTTGGGGTGAGATGATATCTCATTGTAGTTTGAATCTGCATTTCTTTAATGGCTAATGATCATGAGCATTTCTTCATGAGTCTGTTAGCCACCTGAATATCTTCTTGGGCAAAGTGCCTGTTCATATCCTTTGCCTGTTTTCTAATTGGGTTATTTGTCTTTTTGTTGTTGAGGTTTTGCAGTATCTTGTAGATTTTAAAGATTAGACCTTGATCAGATATGTCATAGCCAAATTTTTTTCCCAGTCTGTAGGTTGTCTTTTTACTCTTTTGGTGAAGTCTTTTGATGAGCATAAGTGTTTGATTTTTAGGAGCTCCCAGTTATCTAGTCTCTCTTCTGGTGGTTGTACATTGTTACTTATGGTTCGTATTGTGTTTATGCCATGTATTAGGGCTCCTAGCGTTGTCGCTATTTTTTCTTCCAAGATCTTTATCGTTTTTGATTTTATATTTGTCTTTGATCCATTTTGAGTTAGTTTTTGTGCATGGTGTGAGGTAAGGGTCTTGTTTCAGTTTTTTGCAGACAGATCTCCAGTTATGCCAGCACCATTTGTTAGAGACTGTCTTTTCCCCATTGAATGAACTTTGGGCCTTTGTCAAATATCAGCTGCTCATAGGTAGATGAATTTATGCCTGGATTTTCAATTCTGTTCCATTGGTCTCTGTGTCTGTTGTCATACAAGTACCAGGCTGTTTTGATTAACATGGTGGTATACTACGTTCTAAAATCAGGTAGTGTGAGGCCTCCCACCTTGTTCTTCTTCTTAAGTAATGCTTTACTTATTTGGGGCCTCTTCCCTTTCCATATGAAGTTGGTGATTTGTTTCTCCATCTCATTAAAAAATGCCGGTGGAATTTGGATCAGGATTGCATTGTATCTGAAGGTCGCTTTGGGTAGAATTGACATTTTCACAATGTTTAGTCTACCTATCCATGAGCAAGTATGTTTTTCCACTTATGCATGTCTCTTGGTTTCTTGCAGTAGTGTCTTGTAGTTTTCATTGTATAGGTCTTTTACATCTCTGGTTATATTTATTTCTAAGTATTTTATCTTCTTGGGGGCTATTATAAATGGTATTGACTTGGTTATTTCCTCTTCGAGGTTCTCTTTGTTGGTGTAAAGGAATCCAACTAATTTTTGTATGTTTATCTTGTATCCTGAAACTTTGCTGAAATCTTCTATTAGTTCCAGTAGTTTTCTTGTGGATTCTTTGGGCTTTTCTGTGTATAAGATCATATCATCTGATAATAGAGATACTTTGACTTCTTCCCTACCAATTTGGATACCCCTTATTTCTTTTTCTAGCTTAATTGCTCTGGCTAGGACCTCCAGAACAATGTTGCATAAGAGTGGTGATAAAGGGCATCCTTGTCTCTTTCCCGTTCTCAAGGGGAATGCTTTCAAAGTCTCTCCATTTAGGATGATGTTGGCTGTTGGCCAACAAGGAATTTTCCTTCTATTCCTATTTTACTGAGAGTTTTTCTCATGAATGGGTGTTAGACTTTGACAAATGCCTTTTCTGCATCGATTGATAAGATCATGTGGTTCTTGTCTTTTGTTTTATTCATGTGATGGACTACATTGACTGTTTTTCTAATGTTGAACCATCCCTGCATACCTAGTATAAATCCCACTTGTTCATGTTGAATTATTTTTTTGATATATTGCTGAATTCCGTTGGCTAGAATTTTGTTGAGGATTTTTGCATCGATGTTCATGAGGGATATTGGTTTGTAATTTTCTTTTTTTATGGTGTCTTTACCTGGTTTTGGTATCAGGGTTATGCTGGCTTCATCGAATGAGTTTGGGAGTATTCCATCCTTTTCTATGCTCTGAAATACATTTAGTACTAGTGGTGTTAACTCTTCTGTGAAGGTTGGTAGAATTCTCCAATGAAGCCATCCAGGCCAGGGCTTCTTGCTGGGAGTTTTTAAATAACCTTTTCAATCTCTTCTTTTGCTATGGGTTTATTTTGTTGTTCTATCTCTGTTTGTGTTAGTTTAGGTAGGTAGTGAGTTTCTAGAAATTTGTCCATTTCCTCTAGGTTTTCAAATTTGTTAGAGTACAATTTTCATAGTATTCTGTTATGATTCTTTCAATTTCAGTTGGGTCTGTTGTGATGTCACCCATCCCATTTCTTATACGGGTTATTTGCTTCCTCTCCTATTTTTCTTTTGTCAGTTTAGCCAACAGTTTATCAATTTTGTTGATCTTTTCAAAGAACCAGCTTTCAATCTTGTTCACTCTTTCAACTGTTTTTCTATTCTCTATTTCATTTAATTCTGCTCTAATTCTTATTATTTCCTTTCTTCTAGCACCTGAGGGCTTCTTTTGCTACTCTCTTTCTATTTATTCCAGTTGTACAGTTAATGTTTTGATTACAGCCCTTTCTTCTTTTTGGATGTGTGCATTTATTGCTCTAAACTGACCTCTGAGCACTGCTTTTGTTGTGTTCCAACGGTTCTGGTAGGATGTGTTTTCATTCTCGTTTGATTCTAAGAATTTCTTTATTCCATCCTTAATTTATTCTATAACCCAGTAGTTTTTAAGCAAAGTGCTGTTCAGTGTCCATGTGTTTGATTTTTTTTTTCCTTGCTTTTTCTGTTGTTGATTTCTACTTTGATGGCTTTATGGTCAGAAAAGATGCTTTGGAATATTCAATGCTTTGGATTTTGTTAAGGCTTGCCTTATGGCCTAATATGTGGTCTATTCTGGAGAACGTTCCATGTACGCTGGGGAAGAAAGTATACTTGGCTGCTGTTGGGTGCAGTGTTCGGTATATGTCTATGAGATCGAGTTGGTTGATTGTAGCTTTTAGCTCTTTTGTGTCTTTGTTGAGATTCTTTCTGGATGTTCTGTCCTTCACCGAAAGTGGTATGTTGAAGTCTCCTACTGCTATTGTGGAGCTGTCTATCTCTCTTTTCAGTGCTGTTAGAGTTTATGTATTTTGGAGCCCTGTCATTGGGTGCATAAATATTTATTATAGTTATGTACTCCTGGTGTGTTGACCCTTTAATCATTATATAGTATCCTTCCTTATCCTTTGTGGTGGATTTTACTTTAAAGTCTATTTTATCAGAGATTAATATTGCTACTCCTGCTCTTTTCTGAGTGTTGTTTGCTTTATATATTTTTTCCATCATTTGAGTTTTAGTTTGTTTGTGTCTTTAAGCCTAAGGTGTGTCTCTTGTAGGCAGCATATAGACGGATCGTGTTTTTTTATCCAATATGCCACTCTCTGTCTCTTTATTGGTGCATTTAGTCCATTTACTTTCAGCGTAATTATTGATAGGTATAAGTTTAGTGCTGTCATTTTGATGTCTTTTTTTTTTTTTTATGATGTTCACAGTTTCTTTGTTCCACTTAATTTTCTGTGCTGAGTCATTTTTCTTTATGTATTTTCATCTTTTTCATTGTTTTTGATTTTGTGTTTGCTGAGTCTTCCTATTTTTCTAGTTTTTTATTTTGACTTGTAGGATTATTAGTTTCCTTTGTGGTTACCTTAATATTTACCCCTATTTTTCTAAGTTTATACCAGTCTTTTATTTCTTTATAGCACCTTGACTTCCTCTCTATATGAAAAATCTATGTCTAGATTTTTTAAGTCCCTCTCTTTTGTTTCAATGTTGTCATCTTTTACATATTGACATCTGTTTCCCTATTTTCAGTGTTTTAGTTTTGATTTATTTTTGTGACTTCCATATCTTGGTTGATATCTGGTTGCTCTGTCCTGTGTTCTAGTCTTGGGTTGTTATTTGATGTTTCTTATTTTCTAACCAGAGGACTCCCTTTAGTATTACTCGTAATTTTGGTTTGGTTTTTGAAAATTCCCTAACTTCTGTTTATCTGGAAATGCCCTAATTTTGCCATCATATCTGAGAGACAGTTTTGTTGGATATGTAATTCTTGGCTGGCAGTTTTTTTTCCTTTAAGGTTTTATATACGTCATCCCATCGCCTTCTTGCCTTCATGGTTTCTGCTGAGTGGTCTGAGCTTATTCTTATTGACTCGCCTTTGTAGATGACTTTTAATTTATCCCTAGCCACTCTTAAAATTCTCTCTTTACCTTTGGTTTTGGTAAATTTGATTATAATATGTCTTGATGACTTTCTTTTGGGATCTACCTCATGTGGGGTTCAATAAGCATCTTGGATAGATATGTTCTCATCTTTCACGATATCAGGGAACTTTTCTGCCAACAAATCTTCAGCAATTCTCTCTGTATTTTCTGTTATCTGCCCCTGTTCTGGTACTCCAATCACTTATAGGTTATTCCTCTTGATAGAGTTCCACGTAATTCTTAGGGTTTCTTCATTTTTTAAAATTCTTTTATCTGAATTTTCCTCAAGTAAGTTGGTGTCAAGTGCTTTATCTTCAGTCTCACTCATTCTAACTTCCATTGCCTCAATTCTGCTCCTATGACTTTCTATTGAGTTGTCTAATTCTGAAATTTTATTGTTAATCTTCTGAATTTCTGATTGTTGTCTCTCTGTGGAGTCTTGCAGCCTGTTAAATTTGTCATTATGCTCTTCTCTAATCTTTTTAATTTCCTCTATTGAGTGTTTTTGCTTAATTTCCTTCATAATTTCTTGAAGAGTTCTGTATATTAATCTTTTGAATTCTGTCTCTGGTAATTCCAAGAAATTTTCATCCTCTGGAAAATTTCTACAGTCTTTATTTTGGGAGCTTGCTGAAGCCATCATGGATTGCCTTTTTATGTGGTTTGATATTGACTGTTGTCTCCGAGCCACCAATAAGTTATTATATTTATTTATGTTTGCTTACTGTGTCCTAGCTTCTTGTTTTGTTTTGATATGCCCAAATAGGCTGCTCATATAAGCTAGTTTGATTATTGGCACCTTTGAAGCTCTAATGTCCTGTCACCAAGTGGTTAGATCTGCTACTAGGTATGTGAGCTCAGGAGTCTGCCCACTCCTCCTGTATGGATTCAGCTCAGGTGTTTAGGTAGATACCCACCAAGTGTGTGGTGTAGGCTCTCACTTAGAGTCTGAGACAGGCATGGGTGATTGGTGTAGGCACAGGTATCTGGATGCAGCAGGGGGACACACTCTGAGCAAGGCAGGGGTTGACGGCCACCCCTGAGTGTCCAGGAGGAAGGTGAGTCCCTGTTGCCTAAAGCATGTAGGTGGGTGGGTTTTGCAGCCGGACTATGAGCACCTAATACTGTTGGCTTTAAAGACTGGAGGGCACCTCTTACTCATGGGCCTGTATCACAGGTGGCTAGGTGGCATTGGTGGAGCCACCAGTCCTCAGGCTCCTGATGTGTGTAGGTGAAGACCCTGCTTAATGGTCAGAACAATGTCAAATGTCAAGAACCTGCCACTTCACAGCTGAAACAGTTGAAGTTAGAGTTCTGGTATATACCCTGTTGTACTGTGGTAATGAGGGCCTACTCTGTTGAAATGGCCCACACAAGTCTATGCACAGGGAAAGGCACTCAAAGTCTGTGGATCCCTTATGCCTGTGCCTAGGCAAAGGAGCTGTGCCTACCCTGATTTCCTGGCTTAGGGGAGCTGGCAGTTTATTTTTTCCCATTTGTTAATTTGTTCACTCTCCAAGGTCAGGAGAATGGTTCTGGGCGTGTGATGGCTTCAACTTCTGGCCCAGTGACTTGGCAATTGCTGAAGCTTGTCTGGGACTCAGTGCAGAGCAGGGAGTGGGGAGATAAATGGGAGAGAGGTTTTTCTCTAAGGTGGTTGTTTTTGATGTGTGCGGTAAGCCGTACACAAGTAGTTATCTTTCATCGATGAGGGCTGCTTCTCACTGATTCTGGGTGGCCATGTAGACTTTCTGGGGCTGGGTCTCTCCCGGTGTGGAAAACGTGCCTCCCAAGCATCGCCGCTTGCCTGCTTCACCAGTCACCCCCGAGCTGATTGGGCCTGAAGGGCTCAGGCTCTCACCGGCTCAGGTTTGGCAAATCCTCACTGCCTCTGAACCATCTCCCCACCCCCCGCCACTCAGTCCGGTTCCTCAACTCTATCTTTAATGTTCAGGGCTCCCAGATTGCCATATATAATCAATTCACTTGTTTTTTGGGGTCTTTGTTGTAAGAGGGTCTGACTACTCCACCATCTTGGCCCCGCCTCGCTGTGATTTGCTCTTTTGGCTAGAATTTTCTAAGCTAGTGAGTATATGCTCAGATGCCAAATGCTAAGAAAGCATTCCATACTTCTCTTTTTACTTTATGTTTTTACTGAAGGGATATTGATGTTGTAGAAATAGCAAATTAAAGACTGTAGGAATAAATCAATAATAATTTAAATTTGTGGAGGAGTGAGGGTTATTACCTATGTACACAGAAGCCTAGAAAAAGCAATGAGTGGTTCTGCTGTCTTCTAACACTTCTTTAAAATAGCTAATCTATTTGTACAGTTGGACAATCTGCTGAGAGTATTATTAAGTAATCTTTTTCCTTGAACAAAAGCAGAGGTGCATAAAGAAACACACTAGCCATTTTCCTTATAGAGAATCATGATTGATGCTCTTCTGTAGCTTTTAGGCTCACATTCAATGACCAAAGTCACTCAATTATTCTAAACAGAAAGATTCCTGAACCTCCCCGTAGCTAACAATATCTGTCCAAAGTTTTCTTCATTATCTTATTCTATTCAGATGTTTAAATATTCCTTGGCTAACTATGATAAAAATCAGTACATACAGATGTGTTTAACTTCATCATAATATATATATATACTTAATTAAATGCCTTATAATTCATTATGCAATTAATGAAATATATGTAAGTATTAACAGAGATTATTTCTGGGTGGACACTTCAAGTTTTTTTTTTTTTTTAATCTTTTATTTGCACTTTTGAAATTTTCCATAATGAGCATATATTATTTTTACAATCAAAAAAATTGATTTAAAGTCCATGCATGTATAATTTGTATATACCTTATGATTATAATTATGTAAACATAAAAGAAAAACATAAGGAAGAAAATGCAACAAAAATTAGTGGCAGTTATCTCTTGGTAGCATATTTTATAGGTGATCTTAAGTGCTCAATATTTTTTGAGTAAATGAATAAATTTTCTTCTTTATCTTTTTAAATGGTTTTTGGTAATGAATGAGCAAATGCTGCATTCTTCTTGAGAAAAAAATCTATAAAGTGGTAACACTGGTCATTGGTGTTGGCCCATAAGAACTATATTTTGCCCACCTCCTCCAAAAAAAGATTTTACTGTTTATCACAACCTAAAATCACTAGTAAAAATACTTTATATATTTTTACTATATAAAGGATTACTGTCCAAATTATTCTCTATTTGTTGGTTTTAAACTATTGCTTGAATCTTTTATCTTATCTACATTTTTTATGTTTTTAATATCCTATGTATGTTTTAAATTTTTTTGAATCCATGGGCTGAGAAGTGAAGAATGTCTGATTTCACATCAAAACTCTACCGCTTTCTAGCTATGCACTTTAGATATATTGTCTCATTATGACTCAGTGCTCTTATGGTACCGAGCCCATTGGATTTCTATGAGGATTAAGTAACTTAAAGAAATCAGGTAGAGTCATTTAGCAGATAGTAAGTATCCAATACATGTGAGGTACAATTATTTTTATTTTTATTTCCTAATAGTATCTGGAGCACAGTTAAGTGTTCACTAAACAAGTGTTGAGTTGCTTTGACTTTAAAGGATTTCAACTAATCTCAAACCTAAAAAGGAAACTAAAACCCCAGATATTAGAGTTTTTCTTCAACAGAGTATATATTGAGGGACACACTTCGGTATGCTGTACACTAGGGAAGAACTGTTTAACTACTAACATACACAGATTTTACATTACACAAGTAATTATTTTAAAGACATAAAAACTGTTCTCTTGATTTATGCCTGTACCTATGACAAGTGTAATGATGTTTTTGCAAATAATTAGGCAGTAACATGCCCTATACAATTCTTCTCCCACCAGTTTCTTCCTTACTTTTCATTCTCCTGCCTTCTTTAATTTTTACTCTTAAAATCTCTAGTTGGTGCCATTACACAAGCTATAAATGGAGATTGATACACATGAAATGCACACAAGTGTCACATTAAACTGACATAGTTTTAATGTTTGAAAATGTTTTAATGTTTGAAAATGTCTGTTATGGACTGAACTCTGTCTCCCAAAAAGATATGTTGAAGTCTTAACCCCCAGGACCTGTGAATGTGAGCTTGTTTGGAAAGTGTTGAAGGTGTTACCAGCTAACATGTGGTCAAGCTGTTGTAGCAAACCAAAAACCAAACCCGCTGCTGTTGAGTTGATTCTGACTCATAGCAACCCCATAGGACAGGGTAGAGCTGTCCCATAGTGTTTCCAAGGAGTGGCTGGTGGATTTGAACTGCCAACCTTTGAGTTAGCAGCCATAGCTCTTTAGCTACTGTGCCACCAGGGCTCCATGCTGGTGTAGAGTGGGTCTTAACTCAATATAAGTAGTGTCTTTATAAAAGAGAGGAGATGCAGATGTAGACAGAGGGAAGACAGCCACGTGAAGGAAGGAGGCACAGATGGAGTTATGGTGCAGCTGCAAGCCAAGGAACACGTGGGGCTACCAGAGGCTGAGGAGACAAGAAAGGATCTTTCCTTAGAGCCTTGGGAGTGAGCATGGCCCTGCCAACACCCTGAATTTGGCCTATTAGCCTCCAGAACTGTGAGATAATAAATTTCTGTTCCTATGTCACCTACTTTCTGGTACTTTGTTATGGTGACCCTAAAAAACTAATACAGTGCCAAAAAATTCTTTGTATTTTTTTAGGTCAGGGGTTATGCGAGCTCACCTGCATATTGGTGAGAAAGAAACTGACTCAGTGTCCAGTCCGCTTTATGATTCTTTCATATCTCTAAATACCTACAAGTTCTTGATACATGATGTGCACTTTGAATATTTACTGAATAAATGAATATATAAATGAGTGACGTTTTGAACTTTTCCTTCAAATATGTTGAGGTGGAATAGTTCTTTTTTTTTTTCCACAGATATCTGTGAAATGTAGTACATATATATATATGACCTTATCACCAAAAACAGGATAGTATGTGACTGTGATGTGAATGTATGAAAACATATATGTGATAGTTATGATCACTGAGCCCTTCCAATCCATGAATAAAGGAAACATAGTTAAAACTATGTGAGGAGCTCTATTATTTGCAACATGCCACAAAGATAAAATTATAGGTGCTTTATACAAGCAGCTGTCAATGTGTTTATTAAATAACTCCAGTAAACAAGTGCTTGCATATCAAATGACACCTGGCAGCCTCTACATTTTTTTATTGATCACTATCTCTTCATAGTATGCAAAACAGTAAGAGCTGAATAAAATATTTGATTTTAATTCTAAAATATCTATATTTACATAGAAATATCTATGCTCCAATTTTAAAGGCTTTAAGGGGGAAAAACAACTATGGTTTTAGCAGATAATTCACATACTTGTTTAAACTAGTGTCAACTTTATGAGATTTAAAATTTTCTATGCCCTCTAGGTAAGCTTGTTAAGAGGTTAATTTATTCTAATATTATATAATCAAAACAGGATTTGGGCAAACTATATTTGAACCTAGATTAACATAATGACATACTTTAATACAAAGTCTTATCAGCTCCCTACAATTACCAAATGTTCTAATTTAACTGACAATCAAACAATACAGAAGACAATTATAAAAAAGATTCAAGGTATTGTGAAAACATTTTTGCCTCATTATGCTCCAACCTTGGGGGAAAGGCCACTATTTTCCCCTACGGATGTTAAATGATCTTCAGCTTAAACAAAGTTTACATCTAATAAGGATCAGCTTTTGTTTTATGTGAGGTTTCAAGATGAAGTGCTATTTCCTACCCTTTATTATGTTATTATGTGTAATTGGCAAAGGAAAGAAATTCAGCTTAAAATCACCATGCAAAGCAAGGTTTGAGGGACAAAAAAAGCATTGTCAGAGCTTTCCAAAGAGGTTGGAACCCTATCTGTCCAAAGGCAATAAGGGGTTTTGCAGTGCCAGAGGGCCCCAATCCCCAGGCCTGGGCCTCACCCCGTTTCCCAGGAGAGGGCAAAAGGGGGAGAGGGTAGTATTTCTTTCAGCTTTTCCTTCAGAAAATATTCAAAGGACAAAAACCAGCAGCCTATTTTTAAGCTTGAGGACGACAAAGAGAAAAATGAAGACTAGTATATAGACACATGGAGTGCTCACTTCAAAATTTTCCAGAATAATTATCTTTCATAAATGTCAGTGTGATTTGGGAGTATGTGGGTGTGGTGGGGGAAATCAAGATGAATAAAGAAACAAAGCACTGACATGGACATTATGGGACTTGAACTTGAATCACTGTCCCAGTTAAAACGAAAGACATGACCTTGAACAATCCACTTAGCCTCTGTGGCCTCAGATCCTCAATTCAAGTGATACTTTCTAATACCCCTAACTCACTCTTTTTGGAAAAAAAAAAAAGGGTTTCTTGGACAAAAGGACATTTAATGTTCCCTCTAGGGCTTAACATTCTGTAATTACAAGTAGTTTGACAAAATACTGGAAGAAAATATGCCAAAATAAGAAAAAGTGTTCATATCAGTGACAGTAAGCTATTGATAATATTTTCCCGTTTTATAATTTTATAAATTTTTCTGTAATACACCTTTATATTAAGTCTGTAAGTAAAATATCAATGTATAAGATACTATTGTTGAAAGCTGTATAATGTAGTAGTGTTTACTCCTTAGCAAACAAGTGCACAACGTGCAATTATTATTTTAGAAAGTCTGATTAAGCATGGAGCCCTGGCTGCTAACCAAAATGTTGGCACTTCAAATCTACCAGCTGCTCTTTGGAAGAAACCCTATGGGGCAGTTCTACTCTGTCCTATAGGGTTGCTATGAGTCAGAATCAACTCGACGGCAAAGGGTTTGGTTTAGTTTTTTGGTTTTGGCTATGCATATTGTGAATGTTTTAGTAGATGGCACTCTTTTCCTAAGGCCTTCACTGTTCTCCAAAGCACTCTGCAGCCTCTAGACCATGGCTCAAGCTCCTCTCTTGCAAAGCCTTCTCTGCCTTTCTTTTCAAGACTGGTTAGCAGAGCAACTGAGCGCTCACTTTGTGCTTGTTTTATATCACTCATCATTTTATATATTTTATTGTAGTTCATTATGTATATGTATCATTTCTCCAGCCTAAATCATAAACACACGAGAGGGAAGCTCTTTCATTTACCCTTGAATTCCCCTCATGTCAATCACAGAGTCTTGCACACAAAGCACTCAATAAACATTTGTGGAGTGACTGAATAATGTTCTTATCTCACCTTGGATTTTCCCCTCCATTATGGTTAATTTATATTTTATTTATTAAATAAATGTTTAAAATATTAAAGAACTGTGCCATATTATATTACAGTAATCTTTGAAGGAATCCAGACAGATCAAACAATATATTGATTGTTTCAATATATTGATGACTGAAAGAAAGCATTTATCCTTAACATGCAAAAAATGGCATAACTGATACAACAATACTTCATGTATTCATTCATGTAGCAAATAGTTAATGCATGGATAGCTACTGCATACTAAGAATTACAGTGGAGAGTAAGGACATTTAAAAAAGATAGAAAGTGTTCTCAAGTTTATAGAACTATCAGAGAAAGATGTTTCAAATAAATATTAAATTTTTTAGAAAATCATTTTAGTTTTGATTAGTAAAATTATAAAATGGCTTCATACATTCCTGCTTTTTTTGAAATGCTATATTTTGATATGAGAAATTTTATTTCAATATAGTTTAGTTCATCAAAATTAAATAGGGTCAAGCTAAACTTATAAGCAGACAGTAATGTACAGAACGTGTAGAAAAATTAGAAAATTCACCCACAGTTTCATTTCAGGAAGGCAAATATAAACACTTTTTGATTTTTTAATTAAAAAATATGGTATACATATGTAGGCTCAGAATGGAATTTTTCAAGTTCCTAATGGAATCGACTAGACTACTATTGTACAAGAAATGTGCAAAAAATGTGTAGAATGTGCAGAAAAATTAGAAAATTCAGCCACCCTAAAATAAAGTCCACTGGATTCATGCAGTCTAGGAATTAAAATTTGTATATTCTTACAGTCTTTTTATGTAATTATGTGAATATACTATACATGTCACACTATTCTGAAATTTTTTTAAGTAAGTCACAGAAGGACACATTATATGATCCCCCTTATATACCATATTTTTACACAAATAATGTGCATGTTATATGTTTTTTGTCATCAGTGCAATCCCTTATGCATTATTTTCCTAGGCGCACGATGTGCGCTATATGTATGGACACGTAATTTACATGGGCACATTATTTGTGAAAAAATACAGTAAAATATCTAGAATAGGCAAGTGTATAGAGAAAATTTTATTAGTAGTTACCAGGGGAAAGTGGGAGGGAGGGGCAAAGAAGGACTCAGTGCTTAGAGGATAATGAGCTTCCTTAAAGGCGATAGAAAAATTTCGGAACAACTAAGAGTGATGATTGAACAACGTGATGAACATAATTAATGTTACTAAATTGTACATGTGAAGATTGTTGAAACTGTAAATGTTTTGTTACATATATGTTTATCAAAATAAAAACAACAAAACTCTAAAATTAATAAACATGAACAAAAATGTATTTTTCATATTTCTCTTTATATAAGTATTTAGTATAATAATTTCAGTGGTCACACAGTATTCCATGCTATTTAGGAATCATAATTTATTTAACCATTCCCCCTGTAAGTGGGCATTTACTTTTTTTAACATTTGCATTTTTATGAACAATGTCATAATTACAATCCTTTATACATAAATATTTGTGCATTATTTCCTTAAGATAAAGTATTATACACACCTCACTGGATTCTAAAAGAATAAACTGCTCATAATTTAATTTTTTCTTGATAACTCAATATCATCACCATCAAAATAAATCACTGTATTTGTTGCAGTATACAGGAAGGTGGTAAATGGCTTGCTCTGGAGTTGGAATGTCTAAGCTGAAATCCTACTGGCAGCATCCAATAGCTGAATGATCTTAGGCAGGTTAATCAGCCTCTCTAAGGTTCCTAGGTGGTGCAGATGGTTTGCACTAGACTGCTAATCTAAAGGTTATTGGTTTGAACTCGCCTATTGGTACTACAGAAGAAAAGACCTGTCAATCTGCTTTAATTAAGATTATAGCAAAAGAGCAGGAGGGAGTGGGAAAGGGGGAAATACTGCTTTGGGAGCACTGAGTTTCTGTTTATGGTGATAGAAAATTCACATTGATTAAGGGTAACAGCTGCGTAGCTGATAAATGCAACTGATTTCAATAATTTGTACACCTATGAAAGGTTGAATTGGCAAATGTTGTGTGATATATATTTTTACTAAATAAATAAAGAGCAGCTGCTGAGGCTGCTTATATACAACCAAACACCTCATGGGATTTGGTTTCTTGGTTTGGAGGTTTAGAGTCATGATTTTATGAGACATTTCAGTTAACTGGCCTGATATCATTTTCAGTGCTTCTGTTCTACCTCCTAGTTCATTGCACAGTGCCTGGGGTCTTAAAAGCTTGCAGGCAGCCATCCAAAGTACAATTGGTTTCTATTCACCAAAGCAACAGAGGAAGGAGAGTCAGGAATAGGAGGAGGAAATCAATGTGTGGCTAATTGCCTTTATGAACAACTGTCTCCTTTGCCATGAGACCTGAAGAACTGGATGGTACCCAGCTAACATTACTGAATGTTTTGATCAAAGATTCTATAGAAGAATCCTGATCAAAAGGGGGAAAATGCGGAAGAGAATTTTAAATTCAAATGCAATCCAGACTTTCTGGAGCCATTGAGACTGGATGAACCCCTAAAACTACTGCCCTAAGATAATCTTTGAAGTTTAAACCAAAAATATCCTCTGACGTTTTCCTTAAACCAAACAATAGTTTAACTTAATTAGTAAAGAATGTCTGCCCCGAGCATTGTGTTCTCTTAAGAACTGTACATATGGGATCAACTTGACAACAACAACTTGAAAGATTAGAAAGGAAGCTTAGGGGGCATTGAGTTTATGTTAATGGAGGAAGAATAATTCAGAAAAGAAAAGTGAGAATGGTTGTACAACTTGAAGAATGTAATCAATGCCACTGATTTATACATGTAGAAATTGTTGAAGTGGTAAATACTCTGCTGTGTATATTTTCAACAACAACAAAAATAAATAATTTTAAAAATAGATTACAGCCAAGAAAACCTTATGGAGCAGTTCTACTCTGTAACACATGGGGTCATCATGAGTTAGAATTGACTAGGTGGCAACTAACAAGAAGAACAGGACGTAACACAGTGAAACCTGTGAGAGCCGGAACTTGACGGGACTGCCTTGTTTTTCTGGGTCTCACAAGTTTTCCACCTGTTGGTGCAGTTGCCACTTTTCTATTGCTCTCTACTTAGTGAAAAATATTTGAGTTTTCCTTCTCTGACAGGTTTCTACCTTCCACAGGTTCTGGCTTTTGCAGGTTTTATTGTATCTTCATCTGTAAAATGACTATAATAGCATCTATCATATACATCATGAAGATGAAATGAGAAAACACACATAAAATTTATAGCCTTGAGCCTGATAAGGGCATAAAGTTAGTAAATATTTACTTGATATGAAGTATACCATTTTATCATAACAATCATAGTAGCTACCAGGAACAGCTAAGTTTTTCAAGCTTGTTTATACCTCTCAACAGTCAACTACTGGTTTTCAGTCTTAAAATATGCTATTTGTGTTTTTCTAAGTATCATGTTAGATTTTAAGATATAAAAGATATAATTATTTATGTATGGATTTATTCTTGCACAGAGAATCTTACTAGGATGGATGCTCTCTTAGAGGACATTTTGGAAATTGAGGGTATGCTATTGTTTGTCATGTGATTGGGGGAGATCAAATGGCTTCAGTGGGTAGGAGCCAAGGATACACTATGTCCTGTAATAAATGCAACAATCTTGTGCACCAGAGAAGTATCCTGTATCCTAAATGAATTTCAAATATCCTGCCTACCCTTATGATTGAAAATTTTCAGTTATAATTTTCTGAACATAGAAATCAAACTTCATTTTGTTTATAAATATAAAACTTTTTTAAAAGACACTATTCTAATATACACTAAGTTTTCCAGGAATACAAGCACAAGAAGACTGACTATACTCGGACTTATTTAGAACTTTAATAAATGTCTTCATCATTTTGAAAATCTCTTCTCCAAAAAGCAAATATTCTGAAAGTATTTGCGATAACATATTGTCACATTTGTGGTGTGTCTATATATTGCGGCAAGTATCTATTTCAGAAATCACATATATTAAAGTACATATTTTAATATGAAAATATTTATATACATATATGGAGACCTGGTGACGCAGTGGTTAAAAGTTCGGCTGCTAACCAAAAGGTCAGCAGTTCAAATCCACCAGCTGCTCCTTGGAAACCCCATAGAGCAGTTCTACTCTGTCCTCTGGGGTCCTATAGTGTACAGTATATACATATATACACATATAAATATATATACATACATATATACACATATATACATATAAACACATATACATACGTATACACAAACACATAAATATATATATATATATATATATATATATATATATATATATACATCTAAACACACACACACACACACACACACACACACACACACACACACACACACACACACACACATATATAGGAGCCCTGGTGGTGTAGTGGTTGAAGCGCTTGGCCAATAACTGTAAGTTTGGCCATTTGAACCCACCAGCCACTCCAAAGGAGAAAGATGTGGCAGCAGGCTTCCGTAAAGATTTATAGCCTTAGAAATTCAACTTAAAGACAGACTTAGGAAAGGAACTCGTTCATAATCCAGGGACTGCCATATGTATACCCCTGGGAGGTGCAAACCGTTAAGCACTGGGCTACTGTTCACAGGCTTGGTTGTTCAAACCACCCATGGGCTCCTCAGAAGAAAGGCCTGGCAATCTGCTTCCAAAAGCTCACAGCCACAAGAACCCTATGGAGCAGTTCTACTCCACACACGGGGGGTCACCATGAGTCAGAATTGACTCAATGGCAACTGGAAATACACATATACCTAATTAATTCTAATTATCCATGGTAGTTATATTCTCTAAAGTCATTTGGAACACTGAATTACTTAATACCAAAACAGCTTTGTTCTACCTCAGCTGGTAATCTGCATCTGACGACTCGAGTCTTTTGCCTGTCTCTGCCTGTGCATGTCCACAAATGAACATGAAAACCAGGTGAGTACTGATCTGGCAGTTACAAATTTTGGTGAACAGGCGAATTTGCAAAGACTGAATCCTCAAATAATGAGGATCAATTACATATATATGAAATTATATGTGTAGGTAATTTATAGTATCTTTTATTTCACTTCAGGAAGGCAAAAGATAAATTACAAAAATATTTCTTACATAAAGTGTGTATTAGGTCTAAAAAAGTTGAGAACCATTACTCTAGGATCGATTGCTCTCAAACAAAAATATGTCACCTCCAATGTCGAAAGTAAATGGTCACTGAGTTAGGCTCTCTCTTGTGAGCTTCAATATAGTCCCTTTTATATTAATTTTGAGTAGGTAGAGACACTTTTATGCAAACTTCCAAATTTTTTGCTGTATTCTGGAAACTTTTATTAGATAAGATACGTTTTAGCATATGAGGAATTAAAAAATACATACACTAGTTAAAAATAGATAAGATACCCTTTAGCATATGAGGAGTTACAGTATTTAGAAAAATAAATACATACATACATATATTTGCACATAATTTATCATAAATTATACTAAATAATACCTGAGCATTTCCAGAGAATTATTAATTTTTTATTTTCCCTTATATATTATGTCACCATTTTATCAGCCTTTGTAAAACCACTGTCTTAAAAAGAACCCAGTGCTAGGTTATGCAGGTGAATAAATAAATAAATAATCAGTTTCTCAGAGTAAGGTTATTTCTTACATCTGTGATTCTCCCATGCTTTTCCCTTTGCATACAACACATTCTACTCTTCTCTACCTGGTAAACTCCAACCTATTCTGTAAGAACAAATTCATATGTCATCTTCTTTACAAAACCATCCTTTATACTCTGAGACACAGTTACTCTCTTTGCCTAGGGTCACAATTAAACTTAATTGCTTCTATTCTATCAGTTAGCATATAATCTCTGATCTTTTTTTCTTTATGTGCCTGATTATTGAGAATAAAATTTCCTCAGCCTCCTAAGGAAAGCCTAATAGTCTATAGCCATTGTAACAAGTTAATGCTAGAACTGGTTTTTAAACCTCTTTAACCAATTCCTGACAGTTCTACAGCCAAGGTGACAAGTCACCACCGGAACCAGCTTACCAAAACAAAACAAACCTGTTGCTGTTGAGTTGATTCCACTCATAGCGACCCTACAGGACAGAGTAGAACTGCCCTATAGGGTTTCCAAGGAGTGGACGGTAGATTTCAACTGCCAACCTTTTTGGTTAGCAGCCGTAGCTCACCATAGCACATAACGACTGCACCACCAGGGCTCCAGAACAAGCTTTAGATCTGTTTTATTAGCCAGTCTCAGCTCAGTGCAGTGAATACACTTCTGAAAGCCAGCCAGTCAGTAAGAGGACATACTTTTTAAAGATATCTAATGAACAAAAGCCTCACTCGAGTGAATACATTTCTGAAAGCCAGCCAATCAACAATCATGTCTTTCTTGAGTACCACGTTTCTGAATCCCACTGCTAAAAGTCACTAATCCCTAATTTGCATGCTTTCTATATCAGTTCTTGATTCCTACATAAGAAATTACCCCAAATTAGAAGCCTAAAGTAACAAACATTTATCTCACATAGGTTCTAAGAGTCAGGAATCTGTAGTGCTTCCCTGGTAGTTGTTTCTGTCTCAAGATCTCTCATGAAGTTGCAGTCAAACTGTTGCTGGGGCTGTAGTTACCTGAAGGATTGACTGGGGTTGGAGGCTTCACTCCCACCGTGGTCTATTCACACAGTTGTTGGCAAGAGATCCCAGTTCCTCACTGGCTGTAGGCAGACAGTATCGGTTCCTCACCACATAGACTTCTCAACAGGGCCACCTGAGTGGTCTCACAACATGGAAGCTAGCTTTCCTCAGAATGAGTTATCTAAGAGAGAGCAAGGCAGAAGCCACATTGTCTTCTATGACCTAGCCTCAGAGGTGACATACTATCACTTCTGCTGTATTCTGTTGGCAACAGAGACCATCTTGATACAATATGAGAGAGAACTATAGAAAAGCAGGAATACCAGGAGGCATGGATAATTGGGGCCATCTTGGAGGCTGGCCACCACTATTGCCCAAAACCCTATATAACAGCAGTGTGGTTTGGTCAGACAGACTGTGCTTAACCAGCATAACCCTTTCTTAAGTGGACAGTAAATTCAGCTTTGTGTTTTTATTTCAGATATTGAGTGTTGGTCTCATCCTTTATCATTTCTGTTTGTTGGAACTTCCAAGATTATTTTGGAGATCCTCATCTGACAGCATTCTATGGCACCCATGAACCAATACGAGTGCTCACTGAGATCACTTGAGCCCAAACTTTAATAGTGCTTTGGATCTTCTGGAACATGAACCTTTCTAGGCCAGGAATTCAGTCTTAGTTATTTCTTAATCTCTAATGCCGGGCAAACAATAGACATTCGTTTAATGCTTGTTAAATAAATAGCTATAGAAGTCAAATAATAGAACATTAAAGTCCCCTCCAATTTTCATTTTACAAAGTTAAGTAATAAAGCATTAAGTGGTTGTTGTTGTGTGTCATTGAGTCAATTCTGACTCATAGCAGCCTTATATGACAAAGTAGTACTACCCCATAGTGTTTCCTACGCTGTAATCTTTATGGGAGCAGATCATCAGGTCTTTTCTCCCTCAGAGCTACTGGTGGGTTAGAACTGTCCACCTTTTGGTTAGCAGCTGAGCACTTAACCACCAGGCAACCAAGACAGGCAGCATTGAGTGGTAGACCGCTGTAAGCAGCGAGTGGTAGACTGTTGTAAATGTGCAACTCACATTTACTTTATGTTATAAACCTGATGCCATCTTAATCTCCTTTGCCTCATAAGTTTCCAACCCGCTTGGCTAAAATTGGGTTTGGAGGATAGGTGACACATTTTTTTTATTTTCACTGAAGCGTAGAGAAAAAGAGAAGTCACATACAACACACTCATTCCATTAAATCACCCAATGCCGTTGTGTCAATTCTGACTCATGGCAACACTGAGTAGAATTGTGCTCCACAGGGGCATTAATGGCTGAATTTTCAAAGTAGATTGCCAGACCTTTCATCAGAGGTCTCTCTGGGTGGACTCGAACCTCCAACTTTTAGGTTAGCAGCTGAGCACATTAACTATTTGAACCATCCAGGGACTCCTCCATCAAATAAGGAGTACCTAATTTATTACCCTAAAGAGTTTTACTAACCTGGGAATAGGTGAAAAGTTTTAACCAGATACAATATAGCATTCATTTTCATCTTTCTGTTGGACAATTCCTGGCAGTATACTGAGTGTTTAAAGTTTTAACAAACCCAAATGTATAAAAATTTTAAAAAGCACAGTTTTCCCACCAGCAAATACACTTGTCATGAAAATAAATTAACAGTATTTGCCATTAACAAAGAATATCAAAAGGAAATTAGGGAAAATGAAAGTGGAGGACTTTAACAGTATATATGTAGTAGAAAGGTAAATGACCAGGTATATATCCTGTGATGGTTAAGGCTGTGAGTCAACTTGACTAGGCCATGATTCTCAGTGGTCTGGCAGTTATATCGTGATGTAGTTTGGCAGTTATGTAATGATATAGTTATCCTCCATTTTGTGATATAATGTAATCACCTCCATGATGTGATGTGATGTGATCAGCCAATCAGTTATAAGGGGAGTTCCTTGGGGGTGTGGCTAGCATTCAATATATATGGATGTTCTGGCAAAGCTCACTGGCTTTTGCTTGCTCTGAATCCTGTATCCAGCTCATCATCATCTGACCTCTGGTTCTTGGGACTTGAGCCAGCTGCCTGCCATGTTGCCTACCAGTCTTGAATTTGTCAGCCTCTGCAGCCCATGAGCCAACAGTCTGCTCTCTGACCTGCTGATCTTGGGTTTGTCAACCCCTGCAGCTATGTGAGTCAGGAGAAGCCTCCAGCCTGACACCTGACGCCATGAACTTAGGACTTGCCAACCTGTACAACTGTGTGAGCCTTTTTCTTGAGATAAATCTCTCTCCTCTCTCTCTCTCTCTCTATATATATATATGTATATATACATTTCACTGGTTTTCCTTCTTTAGAGAACCCAGCAGGCTAAGACATACGCAAACAACTTTTCAAGTTCCGTGGATATAAATACAGTTTTCAGCAACTACATTATTCTTCTCTGCAAGCAGACACTCTGTAGGTCAAGCATGACATTGAACTAGCTATAATGCATTTAAACATATCCTAGTTATAACAGACCATCTCCTATACTCGAGCAGATATCTATATATAAAATATATAGAGCTTCTTTCAAACCAAGATTTATTTGAGTCTTTCATTTCACCATAATTAATCCTACTGAACACCTCAAAGAACAGGTTCAAAACTCAACTTAGTTCTGACAAAGGTAATGTCTGTATTCTAACTAAGTGAAGGAAAATCAAGATGAGTCAGGGTAGCAAATTTAAGTAGGCAAAATAAATTACACACATATCAGATGGTTACATGAAAATGAGGCACAAAAAAAGGAGATAAAAATTGTGAATAGAAATCCAAGGAAATGCTGGGCTGTGTATAAAATAGCCTGAAATACAGTGACAAAAATATAATCAGAATATGCAATAACTAAGATTATATTTACAACAAATTAGACACGTACTGGATTATCATGTCTCATTCTGAGTTCCATCATTTAAAAGAAACAAGAAAATTTGACAAATGTTTAGAGAAAAACACCAAAAAGCATCAAAGATTAGAAAGAAGGTCTATAAGGAGTACTATTTTTTAATGGCCTGTTTTAGAAAATAGAGAGTCTTATTAATCTGTGTATGGCCTTTATTATGTGGATAGTAAAAAAAGTTACAGTTGCAATAAAGGCTATCTAAGAAAACAAAGTCTTATGTTTCAAGATAGAAAATTCTGAGAGAGAAGATCATCAAAAGTCAGACTTGACTATGAAGGACGATTGTGTAATTGCTGGAGTCTAAAGATGGGATAGATTCTCATTTGGCTAATGTAAGTCAGGTCTTGCCTAAAGGCAGAGGTATAAACTGAATAACACAAAAAGATACCTTGTACTTTTATGAGTAACAAAACAGCAATTAGGCCAGGGAATCAGTCTCCAGTATTAATTACATGACTTAAACAACCATATGTTATAAGAGTAAGTAAAATCTATTATATGAAGGGCTGGAAATGATACATGAAAAAAAAGCACAACTAGAGGTCTTTGCTTGTTACTCAGGACTTTACCTAATTATAAACCTTACATTAATACAATAATATAATTTCAGTTAAGAATGGACCATTGGTTTGAGAAAGTAATTTAATCATTCATTTGTATTCCCTAAATGATTTTCCTGGAGAGATAATGGCTAACCTATATATACCTTCAAGATAGCCCCATTAGAATTGCAAGTGTTTTAGGCTAAAGATGTTCTTTAACATAATCTATAGCTTCCAGGTTGAAAATTAACCAAGGTCACAAAAGCTTAATGAAGGAGAGGAACAAGTTCAGAGTATTTGTGACAGGCTGGTGGGTCAGGGGAGCATTAGGACGGACAACTCATAAGGAAAGAGAAGTGATGACATGTTAGTAGACTGGCCTTCCAAAATAGCCTTTCCAAAAATAAGTTTGACAAGACACATGTCCCTGGAAAAAAGTTTAAAGACTTTTTTTTTTTTTTTTACTTCATTGACAGTCTGAGATTATAAAATTATGATTCAGAATACATTGTGCATTTTAAGCAATTTGAAATTATGACTTACACAGAATATCAGTTACATTCAAACCACCGTGCTAGAATTATGGGATATAAAAATATGGATATGCTGGATATTTTTAGAGCATGTATGGTCCTCATACTAGATAATTTGTTAGGAACCCATGCCATTTATAGAGCATTTTGTAACTCTATTAACTAATCTTCAGTTCTTGCTGATGATCTGAATCTACAAAGTGAAATCAATAAACTTGAGTGCCTACATTGTGGGGAGTACTGTTCTACGCTTTAATGTTGGAACATATAATAAATACTAAGAGCTATCTTCCCTAAAATGTTTATAGTTGAGGAGTTACTGAGTTTCAGAAAACACTTCTGTAATAGACTAATCTTTTTCAAGGCAAACGCTGCAACTCTCTTGTCAATCAATTTAATAACAACTGTAATTTAAAAAGATGCAAGGCCCTGATCGCTTATCCAAGGGAAAAGAAAAAATATCAGCATAATTGGCTCGGAAGATAGTTTTTCAGCTTACAGCATAACGTTACTTGGATATTTCTTTCTGTTTCTTAAATTTAAATCAAATTTTCAAAAACAGTTTCTAAACACAAACACAAATATTTAGAAAGATATGGGTCACATTCTACTAATTTTCAGTTGGAAAATTTCAAAAAGAAAATAAAAGGCAACTAGGGTCCTGAGTCATTTTATAGAATCTAAACCCCTGAACTTAAGATATTCCTTTTCATAATTTTCTTTCCCCTTCTTTGCTTCTTCTTCTTCCTGTAGGCTACCACAGAACTGGGCAGTTAAATATACCTTTAAATGAACCAGCTCAATAAGATTGCATTGATTTTGTATACTTTGTATACGAGTTCTAAAATGCTTGTTTTAAAACTTACAGAGAAATCATCTTTCAAAAATATTACCAAAATATAAGTTCATAACCTTGATCCTTTAATATTTATTATCCTTTCGACTTTGTTTTTATAGCTTTATTAAAGTATAAATAACAAACAATAAACTGCATTTATTTAAATTATACAATTTGATTAATTTTGACCTATGTATATTTATAATGGTTAACAGCTTGGCTGCTAACCAAAAGGTCAGCAGTTTGAATCCAACAGCCGCTCCTTGGAAACCCTATGGGGGCAGTTCTACTCTGTCCTATAGAGTGGCTGTGAGTCGGAATCCACTTGATGGCAAAGGGATTTTTTTTTTCTTTATTCATAAAAGTATCACTACACTCAAGATAATAAACATTTTTATTACCCAAAACCCCTATGCGTCTGTCAGTTTGTCATACTGTAGGGGCTTGCATGTTGCTGTGATGCTGGAAGCTATACCACTGGTATTCAAATACCGCTCATGGCTGACAGGTTTCAGCTGAGCTTCCAGACTAAGGCAGACTAGGAAGAAGGGCCTGGAAGTCTACTTCTGAAAAGAATTAGCCAGTGAAAACCTTACGAATAGCAGCTGAACATAGTCTGATGTAGTGCTGGAAGATGAGCCCCTCATGTTGGAAGGCACTCAAAATAAGACTAGAGAAGAGCTACCTCCTCAAAGTACAGTCAACCTTAACGACGTAGGTAGAGTCAAGCTTTCAGGATCTTCGTTTGCTGATGTGGCATGACTCAAAATGAGAAGGAACAGCTGCAAACATCCATTAATATTCTGGATATGGAATGTACAAAGTATGAATCTGGGAAAATTAGAAATTGTTAAAAATGAAATGGAATGCATAAACATCAATATTTTAGGCATTAGTGAGCTGAAATGGACTGGTATTGGCCATTGCAAATCAGACAATTGTATGGTCTACTATGCCAGGAATGACAAATTGAGAGAAATGATAGGGCATTCATCTTCAAGAAGAACATTTCAAGATCTATCCTGAAGTACAATGCTGTCAGTGAAAGGATAATATCCATATGCCTACAAGGAAGACCAGTTAATTCGACTATTATTCAAATTTATGCACCAACCACTAAGGCCAAAGTTGAAGAAATGGAAGACTTTTACCAACTTCTGCAGTCTGAAATTGATCAGACATGCAATCAGGATGCATTTATAATTACTGGTGATTGGAATGCAAAAGTTGAAGACACAGAAGAAGGATTGGTAGTTGGAAAATATGGCCTTGGTGATAGAATTTGGCAAAACCAACGACTTATTCACTGCGAATACCTTTTTTCACCAATATAAAGAGTGACTATACACATGGACCTCACTGGATGGAATACACAGGAATCAAATCCACTACATCTGTGGAAAGAGATGATGAAAAAGCTCAATATTATCAGTCAGAACAAGGCCAGGGGTCGACCATCAATTGCTCATATGCAAGTTCAAGCTGAAACTGCAGAAAATTAGAACAAGTCCAGGAGAGCCAAAGTATGACTTTGAGCATATCCCACCTGAATTCAGAGACCTTCTCAAGAATAGATTTGATGCTTTGAACAGTAATGACCAAAGACCAGACGAGATGTGGAATGACATCAAGGACATCATACATGAAGAAAGCAAGAGGTCATTAAAAAGACAGGAAAGAAAAGACCAAAATGGATGTCAGAAGAGACTCTGAAACTCACCCTTGAACTTTGAGTAGCTAAACTGACAGAAAGAAATGATGAAGTAAAAGAGCTAAATAGAATATTTCAAAGTGCGGCTTGAGAAGACAAAGTAAAGTATTATAACGACATATGCAAAGACCCAGAGGTAGAAAACCAAAAGGGAAGAACACACTCAGCATTTCTCAAGCTGAAAGAACTGAAGAAAAAATTCAAGCTTCAAGTTGCAATATTGAAGGATTCTATGGGGAAAATATTGAAAGACACAAGAATCATTAAAAGAAGATGGAAGGAATACAGAGTCACTATACCAAAAAGGATTGGTCAATGTTCAACCATTTCAGGAGGTAGCATATGATCAGGATGGTACTAAAGGAAGAAGTCCAAGCTGCACTGGAGGCACTGACAAAAAACAAGGCTCCAGGATTGAAAGAATACCAATTGAGATGTTTCAAAAAATGGATGCAGTGCTGGAAGTGCTCACTTGTCTATGTCAAGAAAGTTGGAAGACAGCTATCTGGCTAACTGACTGGAAGAGATCCATATTTACGCCTATTCCCAAGAAAGGTGATACAACTGAATGCAGAAATTATCAAACAATATCATTAATATCACATGCAAGTAAAATTTTGCTGAAGATCATTCAAAAGCGGCTGCAGCAGTACATTGACAGGGAACTGCCATAAATTCAGGCCAGATTCAGAAGAGGACATGGAACCAGGGATATCATTAATGATGTGAGATGGATCCTGGCTGAAAGAAGAGAATACCAGAAAGATGTTTACCTGTATTTTATTGACTATGCATAGGCATTCGACTGTGTGGATTATAACAAATCATAAATAACATTGTGAAGAATGGGAATTCCAGAACACTTTATTGTGCTCAGGAGGAACCTGTACTTGGATAAAGAGGCAGTCATTCAAACAGAACAAGGGGATAATGCATGGTTTAAAGTCAGGAAAGGTGTGTATCAGGGTTGTAACCTTTCACTATACTGATTCAATCTGTATGCTGAACAAATAATCTGAGAAGGTGGACTACATAAAGAAGAATAAGGCATCAGGATTGGAGGAAGACTCATCAATAACCTGTGATATGCAGATGACACAACCTTGCTTGCTGAAGTAAAGAAGACTTGAAGCACTTACTGATGAAGATCAAAGACCACAGCCTTCAGTATGGATTACACCTCAACATAAAGAAAACAAAAATCCTCACAACTGGACCAATAAGCAACATCATGATAAACGGAGAAAAGATTGAAGTTGTCAAGAATTTCATTTTACTTGGATCCACAATCAACACCCATGGAAGCAGCAGTCAAGAAATCAAAAGATGCACTGCACTGGGCAAATCTGCTGCAAAATACTTCTTTAAAGCGTTGAAAAGCAAAGATGTCACCTTGAAGACTAAGTTGCACCTGACCCAAGCCATGGTATTTTCAATTGCTTCATATGCATGTGAAAGCTGAACAATGAATAAGGAAGACCAAAGAAGAAATGACACCTCTAAATTGTGGTGTTGGCGAAGAATATTGAACATACCATAGACTGCCAAAAGAACAAACAAATATGTCTGTCTTGGAAGAAGTACAGCCAGAACACTCCTTACAAGCAAGGATGGTGAGACTATGCCTCACATACTTTTGACGTGTTATCAGGAGGTATCAGTCCCTGGAGAAGGACATCATGCTTGGTAAAGTACAGGGCCAGCATAAAAGAGTAAGACCCTCAACAAGATGGATTGACACAGTGGCTGCAACAATCGGCTCAAGGTTTGTGAGAATGGTGCAGGACCCGGCAGTGTTTCATTCTGTTGTACATAGGGTCGCTATGAGTTGGAACCGATTCAACAGCACCTAACAACATTACCCAAAAGGTTTTCTCACACACTTTTGTACTCCATCACCTCTCACTCCTATTGCCCACCCTATCCCCAGGTAACTACAGATCTGCTTCTGTAACTACAGATTAGTTTGCATTTTCTAGAATTTATATAAATGAAATCGTTCAGCATTCTTTTTGGTCTAGCTTCTTTCACTTAGCATAATTATTTTAAGATTCAACCATATTGTTATATGTATAATACCACCAGTAGTTTGTTCTTTTATATTGTTGGGTAGTAGTCTATGGCATAAATATATCACAATTTGTTTATCCATTCACTGGTAGATGGGTATTTGAGTTGTTTCTAGTTTGGGTCTTCTACGAAAGAAGGGTTCTATGAATATGTACATACACTGGCTTTGTATGGACATATACTTTCATTTCTATTGGGCAAGTATCTAGGAGTCCAATGGCTGGGTTGTGTGGTAGTTATATGTTTAACTTTGTAAGAAAGTGTCTATTTTGTAAAGTGATTTTTACCATTTTACATTTGGAACAGCAAAATATTAGTGTTGCAGGTTTGCACATATCAGCACTTGGTAGGGTCAGTCTTTTTCATTTCTGCCATTTTATAAGGAGTTTAGTATAACTCATTGTGGTTTTTATTTACATTTCCCTATGACTAATGAAAGAGCCCTAGTGGTACAATGGTTAAGTGGTCGGCTGCTAACTGAAAGTTTGGTAGTTGGAACCTAGCCAGTGGCTCTTTGGGAGAAAGACCTGGTGATCTACTCCTGTAAATATTACAGGCAAGGAAACCCTATGGGGCAGTTCTACTCTGTGATATGGGGTCTCTGTGAGCTGAAATCAACTCAACCGCACCCAAAAACAACGACTAATGGAAGTCCCTGAGTGGAACAAACTGTTAACGTGCTTGGCCACTAACTAAAAGGTTGGAAGTTCAAGTCCACCCAGAGATGTCTCAAAAGAAAGGCTTGGTGCTCTACTTCTTAAAAAAATGGCCATTGAAAACCCCATGGAGCACTGTTATACTCTGACACACATGGGGTCCCCTTTGAGTCAGAGCCATTTGATGGCAACTGTTTTTCTAATGACTAATGAGAGTGCATATCTTTTTATGGGCTTATTTGCCAATCACATAAATTCTC
This sequence comes from Dugong dugon, assembly GCA_030035585.1. NCBI lineage: Eukaryota > Metazoa > Chordata > Mammalia > Sirenia > Dugongidae > Dugong > Dugong dugon. Next base: position 149,810,740 of record CM057463.1, on the reverse strand, counting down.
TTTTTATTTTGTGTTTGTTCAGTGTTTTTATTTGACTTATAGTAAGATTTACTCTTTTTAGTGTCCATTTCTGTGAGTTTCACTAATTCATGGAGTTGTGCAGCCACCACCAGCATCAAGAGTTAGAGTAGTTCCATCACTCTGAGAACTCTCTCATGCTGCCTTTATGTAGTCAAACCTTCAAACCAGCCTTAAGCCTAGGCAATCATAGCTCTGATCACTGTGTTTATAGTGCTGCCTTTTCCAGGATGTCATTTAAATTAAATCATACAATATATAGCCTTTGAATCTGGCAGTGGCATCACTGGGAGGGTGGGGTGGGGGAGGCAGGTGGTGCACACCACAGCACATGACACTGTCAGAAGGGGTAACACCAAAACTACTGTCTATAAAAATACCCCTGTAGGTAGTTATAATAGCAAAAATATCTTTCATAAGCCCAGCTTATGTGTATCAATATACCTACAAGGCTAAAACTATATGCTAATATATTTTTTGAACCTTCTAATGTGCTCCGGTCAAAGCTGTCATTATTACCCAATTACAAGGATGGATCGATTCATGTGGTTTTGTCTTCACACTCTACAAGCATGCACTGTTATTTTCATTGTTGCTGGTATTTTTATAGTTTCTGATTTTGTCAAATTGTCTGGTGTTTTAGCTACAATATTGTGGTAATTAGTATTTGTGAACCTATATCAATAACTTTTTTAAGAATGAAGTAGTAATTAAAGGAAAAGGAGTGGTACACACGAATCACGATTTACAAAAGAAAATACTAAGGATTCTGTATGGTCTGGTATAGAAGGAGGTCCATGGGGGGGTGACATCATGAGTTACTGCACTGGGTGACACCAACCCTAGAGACACCACAGGAGCCTGGCCTTTTTAACTTATCATGATGCATTTGAGATTCTTTCATGTTGTTGTGTGTACCAATAATTCAATCCTTTTTATTGCTGAATAGTATTTAATTGTATGGATGTACTAGATTTTGTTTATCCATTCACCAGTGAAGAGCATTTGTATTGTTATCAGTTTTTGGTAACTATGGATAAAGCTGCTATATATAACTGTGTATAGGTTTTCATGGAGCCCTGGTGGTGTGTTGGTTAAGATCTTGGCTGCTAACCAAAAGGTCATCAGTTTGAATCCACCAGCCAGTGTTGGAAACCCTATGGGGCAGTTCTACATAGGATTGCTAAGAGTTGGGAATGATTTGATGGCAATGGGTTTGGTTTTTGGTTTATAGGTTTTCATGTAAACAAAAGTTTTCATTTCTCTGGGGCAAATACCAAGAAGTATAATGGCTGGGTTTTACGGTTATTGTATGTTTAACTTTATAAGAAGAGTATCAAAATATTTTCAAAGTGATTGTACCATTTTCCATTTCCACCACCAATGTAAGAGTGTTTCAATTGCTCCACATCCTTGTCAGAATTGGTACTGTCATATTTTTATTTTATTTTAGCCATTGTATAAGTGAGTGACCAAAAAGAATTGGTTGATGTTCAACCACTTCAGAAGGTAGTATATGATCAAGAACTGATGGTACTGAAGGAAGAAGTCCAACCTGCACTGAAGGCACTGGCAAAAAACAAGGCTCCAGGAGTTGATGGACTACTAATTGAGATGTTTCAACAAATGGATGCAATGCTGGAGGTGCTCACTTGTCTATGTCAAGAAATTTGGAAGACAGCTACCTGATCAACCAACTGGAAGAGATCCATACATGTGCCTATTCCAAAGAAAGGTGATTTAATTGAATGTGGTAATTATCAAACAATATCATTAATATCACACACAAGTAAAATCTTGCTGAACATCATTCAAAAGTGGTTGCATCAGTACATCGACAGAGAACTACAAGAAGTCCAGGCTGGATTCAGAAAAGGACGTGAAACTAGGGATATCATTGCTAATATCAGATGGATCTTGGCTGAAAGCAAAGAATACCTAAAAGATATTTACCTATGTTTTATTGACTATGCAAAGGCATTTGACTGTGTGGCTCATAGCAAATTATGGATGACACTGGAAGGAATGGGAATTACAGAACACTTAATTGTGCTCATGTAAAACATATACATAGACCAAGAGACAGTCATTTTTAAAATCAGAAAGTGTGTGTCAGGGTTGTATCTTTTCATCATATTTATTCAATATGTATGCTAAGCAAATAATCCAAGAAGCTGGACTATATATGACGAAGAACTGTAAATTCTAGAAAGAATAACGAACAACCTGCAATATGCATATGGAACAACCTTGCTTGTTGAACATGAAAAGAATTTGGAACACTTACTGATGAAGACCAAAGACCACAGCCTTCAGTATGGATTACACCTCAACATAAAGAAAGAAAAATCCTCACAACTGGACCAATAAGCAACATCACAATAAATGGAAAAAATATTGAAGTTGTCAAGGATTTAATTTTACTTGGATCCACAATCAACAGCCATGGAAGCAGTAATCAAGAAATCAAATGACATACTGCACTGGACTTAAAAAACTTTAAATTGCTCAAAAGCAAAGAAGTCACTTTGAGCACTAAGGTGTGCCTGACCGGCCATGATATTTTCAATTGCCTCATATGCATGCGAAAGCTGGACAATGAATAAGAAAGACCGAAGGAGAATTGATGGATTTGAATTATGCTGTTGGTGAAGAATACTGAATATATCATGGGCTGCCAGAAGAACAAACAAATCTGTCTTAAAGTATAGCCAGAATGCTCCTTAGAAGTGAGGATACTTTGGACATGTTTTCAGGAGGAACTAATCCCTGGAGAAGGACATTATGCTTGGTAAAGTAGAGAATCAGCTAAAAAGAGAAAGGCCCTCAATGAAATGGTTTGACACAGTGGTTACAACAATGGACTCAAACACAGCAACGACTGTGAAGATGGCGCAGGACCAGATAATGTTTCATTCTGTTATACATAAGGTTGCTATGAGTCAGAACTGACTGGAGGCACCTAACAACAAAAACAACAGTAAGTGTAGTTGTAGCTCATTGTTGTTTTAATTTGTAATTTCCTAATTATTGATGCTGTTGGAAGCCCTGGTGGTGCAGTGGTTAAGAGATTGGCTGCTGATTAAAAGGTTGGCAATTCTAATCCACCAGGCGCTCCTTGGAAACCCTATGGGGCAGTTCTACTCTGTCCTATAGGGTTGCTATGAGTCGGAATCGACTTGAGACTTGATGACAATGGGCTTAATGAGGTTGAGCATCTTTTTATATGCTTATTTGCCATTTGTATATCTTCTTTTGTCTATTATGTTTTGACAAAAATGCAGTCAATTCATAGATGAAAGATAGTCTTTTCAGCAGAGTGCTGCAACATTTGAATATCAATCTGTAAAAAAAAATTGAACTTCAATCTATACCTTGAGAAAAACATTAACTCAAAACATATCATATATCTAAATACAAGATGTAAACCTATAAAGCTTCCAGAAGAAAACTTTGTGATCAAAGGTTAGGGTAAAATTTCTTGGCTATGACTGCAAAAGAATAAGTCATAAAATAATAAATTAGTAAATCAAAACTTCTTCTTGACTGTAGTTATATCTTCATGGGTATATACGTATGTCAAAATGTATACATTTAAACTTCATCAAAATTAAAAACTTCTGTGCTCCAAATATATCATTAAAAGACTAAAAAGACAAACCATAGACAGGGAAAAACTATTTGCAAAGTATATATGTAAAGGACTTGTATCCATAGTATCTAAAGGATTTTCAAAACTCAATAATAAAAAAAGAAATAAACCAATATAAAAATAGTCAAAAGATTTGAATAGATATCTCACCAAAAATGATATATTAATGACAAATTAGCACATGAAAAAATGCTGAATATCACTAATTATTAGAGAAATGCAAACTTAACCACAATAAGATACCAATATACACCCACTAGAATGGCTAAATTAGGAAGTCTTAACATACCAAGTGCTGGTCTAGATGTTAAGCACATGTAACTGTCCTCTCTCTGCTGGTGGAAAATGTGAAATGATATAACCATTTTGCAAAACATTTTAGCCATTTCTTAAAGTGTAATACATACACCTACTCTATGATTCAGCCTTTCCAGAACAATAAGCAAACACATAATACAATCCCAGGCAGTGAGAAATGCTACGCAGAAATGCTGACACCATAATACAAGGTGTTATGGATTGAATTGTGCCCCCACAAAATTTTTGTTGGAATTGTAATTGTACCTGTGAATGTAATCTTGTTTGGGAATAGGATTTTCTTTGTTATATTAATAAGGCCATATCAGTGTATGGTGTGTACTAAACCTAACCACTTCCCTGTTATAAAAAGAGAAAATTAGATATGGAAGCAAGCAAAAACAGGGGTGGGGGTAGGGATGGGGAAGATGCCATAAGAAGATCTTAAAGAAACATAGGAATGCCAGGCCTATAGAAGCTGAAAGAGACAAGGATTTTTGCCAAGAGACCAGAGAGAGAGAGAGCCTTCCCCTACGGCTGGTACCCAGAATTTAGACTTATAGCCTCCTGAATTGTGAGAATATAAATGTCTGTTCTTTAAAGTCACTTGTGGTATTTGTATTACAGCAGCACCGGGTAACTAAGACACAAGGTAAGCAGCTAAAGAGTAACAAAAGCAGGTTGTTGTTGTTGTTAGGTGCCGTAGAGTCGGTTCTGACTCATAGTGACCCCATGTATGACAGTATGAAACACTGCCCAGACCTGCGCCATCCTCACAATCCTTGCTATGCTTGAGTCCATCATTGCAGCCATTGTGTCAGCCCATCTCATTGAGGGTCTTCATCTCTTTCCCTGACCTTCTACTTTACCAAGCATGATGTCCTTCTCCAGGGACTGGTCCCTCCTGATAACATGTCCAAAGTATTTGAGGCAAAGTCTTGCCATCCTTGCTTCTAAGGAGCATTCTAGCTGTACGTCTTCCAAGTAAGATTTGTTCATTCTTGTGGCAGTCCATGGTATATTCAATATTCTTCACCAACACCATAATTCAAAGGCATCAACTTTTCTTTGGTCTTCCTTATTCATTGTCCAGCTTTCACATCCATATGAGGTGTTTGAAAATACCATGGTTTGAGTCAGGCACACCTTGGTCCTCAGAGTGACATCCTTGCTTTTCAACACTTGAAAGAGATTTTTTGCAGCAGATTTGCCCAACGTGATAAGTCATCTGACTTCTTGACTGCTGCTTCCATGGGCGTTGATTGTGGATCCAAGTAAAATGAAATCCTTGACAACTTCAGTGTTTTCTCCATTTATCATGATGTTGCTTATTGGTCCAGTTGTGAGGATTTCTGTTCTCTTTATGTTGATGTGCAATCCATACTGAAGGTTGAAGTCTTTGATCTTCATCAGTAAGTGCTTCAAATCCCCTTGGCTTCCAGCAAGCAAAGTTGTGTCGTCTGCATATCGCAGGTTGTTAATGAGTCTTCCTGCAATCCTGATGCTGTGTTTTTCTTCATATACTCCAGCTTCTAGGATTATTTGCTCAGTATATCAATTGAATAAGTATGTGAAAGGGTACAACCCTGATGCTCACCTTTTCTGATTTTAAACCATGCAGTATTCCCTTGTTCTGTTTGAAGGACTGCCTTTTGGTCTATGTGCAGGTTCCTCATGAGCAAAATTAAGTGTTCTGCAATTTCCACTCTTTGCAATGTTATCCATAATTTGTTATGATCCACACAGTCAAATGCCTTTACATAGTCAATAAAACACAGGTAAACATCTTTCTGGTATTGTCTGCTTTCAGCCAAGATATGTCTGACGTCAGCACTGATACCCCTAGTTCCATGTCCCCTTCTGAATCCACCTTGGACTTCTGGTAGTTCTCTGTTGATGTACTGATGCAACCGCTTTTGAATGATCTTCAGCAAGATTTTACTTGTGTGTGATATTAATGATATTTTTCGATAATTTCCGCATTCTAAAAAAATGTAATATTAGGTTCTAATAAAAATCCATAATACTTGAAATTTCATAATCCTTTTTATCTTGCTATAGATTGTATACCGAAGTTCACTTATGATAGCACATAACTAATTTATGTTTTTCTTTTAAAATTGTTGTTGTTGTTGTGTGCCATCAAGTCGGTTCTGACACATAGCAACCCTGTGTACAACAGAACGAACACTGCCAGGTCCTGCGCCATCCTCACTATCATATTATGCTTGAGCTCATTGTTGCAGCCACTGTTTTGATCCATCTTGTTGAGGGTCTTCCTCTTTTTCACTGACCCTCTACTTTACAAGGCATGATGTCCTTCTCCAGGGACTGGTCCTTTCTAATCACATGTACAAAGTACATGAGATGAAGTCTCACCATCCTCCCTTCTAAGGAGCATTCTGGCTGTACTTCTTCCAAGACAGATTTGTTGATTCTTCTGGCAGTCCATGGTATATTCAATATTCTTCGCAAATACCATAATTCAAAGTCATCAATTTTTCTTTGGTCTCCCTTATTCATTGTCCAGTTTCTCATGCATACAAGGTGATTAAAAAATACCATGGCTTAGATCAGGTGCACCTTAGTCCTCAAAGTGTAATCTTTTGCTTTTTAACACTTTAAAGAAGTCTTTTGCTGCAGTTTTGCCTAATCATATATAGAGCTATACATTTAGGGAAAATTTTATCTAAGTGTTAAAGATCTTGTCCTTTCAAGATCTTTCCCATTTACAACAACCTAACAGCTGAGAACATGTCAAAGACATTCATTTATTCATTCAGCAAATATTTATTGAGTCCTGTTACTATTAGACAGGCACTTTATGAGACACTAGACATACAGAAGCACACAAAACAGCGATCTTTAGTTTATATTCTAGTGGAGGCACCAAATTGCAAAATGACCAATTTTTTAATTGTAAGCATAATACCTAAGAAATAATGAGAATATTCTAAATAGCCTATGTATCACCACACATCACTGAAGTGATGAATGAGAATGAAATAGCTTAAAGTGTCATTTCATCTTTATTATAAAAGAAATAATAAGGTTTAGCATCTTACCTATATATTTATATCCTTCTTCCCCATTTATTATGGGTCTTAGCCAAGTTGATTTAAGTTGTGTATTTTTAATCACGTGAGCACCGAGAGGAGGATAGAGTGTGAATATCATTTCAACTGCTTTGAACTTCTTGATTAATTCAGAATATCTTTCGTGGTCATCTGTTAAAAAAAAAAAAAAAGAATACTAAAACTTAAACTTTGATATTTTATAAAATGTCTAATGTGTTTCTTTTATGGAATGCAATTTGGATGCTAATGGTTACACTAAAAAAAAGATTTTCTTAGCCAAAGATACTTCACCAAAAATCTTACTGTTAAAATAATTAGAGAAAATTAAAGAGTAAGGGCTTTACTAATATCATCTTCAAACACTATCAATTTAAAGCAACATAGTTTATAGCTGTGGAAAAAAATTAAGATAATCAATGAACAGTATTCACATTATACATACTACAACCATATATTTTTATTTTTGTCAGCCTTTAAACAACAAAATCAGATTAATCTGACAAAACTGTTGAGTAAATGTAAAGTTCCAGAAACTGGAACTACTGAAAGAATTAATATTCTTTGGCTATTTTTTAAGAGAATATAATAATGCATATGCTATGGTTGATTTTTTTTCTTAGACAAACATTTATATAGCATGGACACTGGGTGGTACAAATGGTTTGCACTTGACTACTAACCAAAAGGTTGAAGGTTCAACTCCACCCAGTGGTGCTGCAGAAGAAAGGCCTGGCTGGTGATTTACTTCCGTAAGATTGTTGTTAGGTATTACGGAGTCCATTCCTACTCACAGTGCTCCCATGTGACAGAGTAGAACTGCCCCATAGGGTTTTCCTGACTATAATCTTTACTGAAGCAGATTGCCAGGTCTTTCTCCCGTGGAGACACTGGGTGGGTTCAAACTGCCAACCTTTCAGTTAGGAGCCAAGTGCTTAATATTTGTGCCACCAGGGCTCTTTCTGTACAATTTTAGCCATTGAAAATCCTACGGAGCGCAGTTCTGCACTGAAACATGTGGGGTTGCCATGAGTTGGAAATGACATGACAGGTACGGATTTAACTATATGCAGGGAATTGTTCCAAGTGCTTTAACATATGAACTCATTTAGTTTTAATATACCTATGAGGTAGACCCTATTATTGTTTTTATTTTACATGAAGAAACTGAGGCCCAGAGAAGTAAAGTAACATTCTCAGTCTGTAAATGATGAAATTAGACTTGGATTATCTGAGGAAACTCTTATCTGTAAACATAGCTTTGTTATATGAACATGACCTTCAGTAACTTGTAGAGGAGAAAACTGAAATTAAAAGATAACTTTAAGTTCAAAGTAAATAACTATCTGACTATGGCCCTTGGGTCTCCAGTTTGTAATATCAGTCTACCAGTGTTCTAAAATCCAATGAGGCAGTCTCCTGAAACAATTTACTCCAAAAGGATGAGCAAGGAGATGCTCAGACTGTAGATATCTACTCCTCTTGTGAAGGAAGGTAAGAATGGAATTTAATCCTTAAATCCATAGGAAATCACATGTTGTTGTTCTGTGCTGTCTAGTTGATTCCAACTCATAGCAACTCTATATATGACGGAGTGGAACTGTCCCCCAGGGTTTCCTAGGCTGTAATCTTTAGCAGGTCACCAGGTCTTTTCTCTTGAGGAGTCTCTGGTGGGTTTGAACCACTGACCTTTCGGTTAGCAGCCAGGAGCTTTAGCCACTGGGACACCAGGGCTCCTTAGGAATCATATAACTAAACTAAATACAACAAATAAAATAGGGAAAGGAAATAGATCAGAACTTCTCTCTTTGAAATCATAAACAAACAACAACAAAATGAAGTAGGAAATAGCAGTAATAGCAGCTGTTTAGTGTGAAAGGACAAATTGCATTTAAGACCTCCCCTCTCCCTCTCCTTTATAGTTTTCAAATTCATTTTCTCTTTAAAAAAAAAAAGAAGAAGAAGATGTTTAGTACCATTAATTGGCAGGATTATTCTTATCAGTTTTAATAAAGCATTTTATTTTCCATAAAGACAGATGTTTCAATTTCAGGAAAAATAAAATGCCTATATTAAAATCTACATGTTGGAGAATGTAGAACTGCCACTTTCTGTATTCCTGGCTTATCCTGATTGAAGACTAAGTAGAAAAACATGCAGCCTGTGGAGTGTTAAACTTGCAAAGATAGCATGGTATAATGATAACTGTAGCATTGGACACACATTGAAGTTTTCTAGCTCAGTGCTTTGCTACTGTCAAAATTTGCCATTGGGTAATGTAAATGGAGCCTTGAAGCTTATATAAACAAGGCTCTATGAATTGTGAATGATTGTTCTTTCCTTTGAAATGTCTTTCAAAGTTGATTACAAATAAGTGCTTTTCACTTTATAACAAAACTCCAGAATGTACTAAAAAAAAAGTTGTTTTCTTCCTATTTTATTACATGTCATTTCAAGAGAAAAATAGGAATTTAATTTTTGTTGCTGATATTGATAATTTTTGCTACTTATAGAGCACCGTTCTTTTAATATGCTACTCAGTCAATATTACTACACTGAATTTAAATGTAATAATACTATTCTCAGAACTCAAGAGAATAAGAGCTTTTTCTTAACTCTTTTCACCAGGCCATTAATGTAGTACAGTTTTGGAGATCTTACATTTCTATGTGCCTATATAGGGTCTCTGGGAGACTTCGTGGCTCAGGGGTTAAGTGTTTGGCTGCTAACTGAAAGGCTGATAGTTTGAACCCACCAGGCTCTCCATGGGAGAAAGATGTGGCAGTCTGCTTCTGTAAAGATTACAGCCTTGGAAATCCTACGGACAGTTCTGTTCTGTCCCTATAGGGTCACTATGAGTTGAAATCAACTCCACAGTAATGGGTTTGGTTTGGATATAGGGTCTCTATGAGTCAGAAATCATTCAAAAGTGGCTGCAGCAGTACATCAACAGGGAACTGCCAGAAATTCAAGCTGGATTCAGAAGAAGAAGTGGATCGAGGGATATCATTGCTGATGTCAGATGGATCTTGGCTGAAAGCAGAGAATACCAGAAGATGTTTACCTGTGTTTTATTGACTATGCAAAGGCATTCGACTGTGTGGATCATAACAAATTATGGACAACATTACAAAGAATGGGAATTCCACAACACTTAATTGTGCTCTTAAGGAACCTCTACTTAGATCAAGAGGCAGTCGTTTGAACAGAACTACAGGATACTGTGTTGTTTAAAGTCAGAAAAATAAAGCATGTCAGGGTTGTAGCCTTTCACCATACTTATTCAGTCTGTACGCTGAGCAAATAATCCGAGAAGCTGGACTATATGAAGAAGAACAGAGCATCAGGATTGGAGGAAGACTCATTAACAATCTGCGTTATGCAGATGACACAACCTTCCTTGCTGAAAGTGAAGAGGACTTGAAGCACTTACTGATGAAGATCAAAGACTACAGTCTTCAGTATGGATTCCACTTCAACATAAAGAAAACAAAAATCTTCACAACTGGACCAATAAGCAACATCATGATAAATGGAGAAAGCTTTGAAGTTGTCAAGGATTTCACTTTACCTGGATCTACAATCAACACCCATGGAAGCAGTAGTCAAGAAATCAAACAACACATTGCATTGGGTAAATGTGCTGCAAAAGACCTCTTTAAAATGTTAAAAAGCACAGATATCACTTTGGAGACTAACGTGCCTGACCCGTGCTATGGTGTTTTCAATTGCCTCATATGCATGCGAAAGCTAGACAATGAATAAGTAAGACTGAAGAAGAATTTATGTCTTTGAATTATAGTGTTGGCAAAGAATACTGAATATATCATAGACTGCCAAAAGAATGAACAAATCTATCTGAGAAGAAGTTCAGCCAGAATACTCCTTAGAAGCAAGGATGGCAAGACTATATCTCACATACTTTGGACATGTTATCAGGAGTTACCAGTCTCTGGAGAAGGACATCATGCTTGGTAAGGTAGAGGGTCAGTGAAAAAGAGAAAGATTCTCAATGAGATGGACTGACACAGTGGCTGCAACAATGGGCTCAAGCCTAACAACGATTGTGAGGATGGTGCAGGACTGGGCAATGTTCTATTCTGTTGTACATAGGATTGCTATGTGTTAGAACCGACTCAACAGCACCCAACAACAATAACAACAACATGAGTTAGAATCGACTTGATGGAAATTGTCAATGGGTAGTCCTGGTTCTGTGGCAAAAGCCCACTCAATTTCCATAACTAAATCTCACAGGTCACCAGGTGGTTAACTATCTTCATTGAGAGGAAGCAGCAGCAGTTGAGAGCAGGGGCTCTAGAGCTACCCAGTTTGGGTGTGATTCCTGGATCTGCCATTAACAAGCTGTGTAAGCTGAAGCAAGTTAAGTAACTTCTCTCTGGCTCAGCATAGTAATAAAATTGTCCACATTACATCACGATAGCAGCTTCCAGTCTTTTCCCCCCTCTTGCTTGTGCCTTGGGTGGGTGGGTGGCAAAGAAGCTATATTCCTGAAGCCATTGCCCTTTCTGGTCACTCTTCACACTATTTTGGATACTTTAAGGCTCAGCAGTTCCTGTGGAATATTGACCAGTGTCCTGGGGGTTTCTGCCAGTTCCAGAAATTTTTGGATCATCAGTGGCTCATGGGCTACTAATTGGTATTAGAATAATCTTCCTTGTTGTTATTATTATTAGCAATAGCACCAATAAATACCATATTTCATTGAATCTGACATTCCAGATTATGATAGCACCATAATTTTGTATCCCACTAGGAATTTTATAAAAGACTGACAATTTAACAATGGCTTGCCATTGGTCATACACATAGCACAATTCAGAGATATTAAAGTATGAAAATTAATGAAATATGGTAAAATTAAGATGTTCAGTTGCCTAATTAACAAGTTCACTTCACTAACAATTAGGCATCTCAAAGTCTACAAGCCAAAGCCTGTCCTGTGCCAGGGCTCCCTGTCTCAGTAACTAAGATCCATCTAATGGCACAACCTACAAAACTGAGAGACTTCCTTGATACTTGCCTCACTCCTCATAACCAGCATCTAGAAAATCTATCACCTATTTTTATGTAAATGCATTTGCCTCCTAACTGGTCTTCTTTAGATTACTCTTGGCCCTGTTCATTCTTATCTCTAAACAGCAACCAGATCTTTAAAATGCAAACCCAATCATAAATTGTCCTATTTAAACCCTTGCAATGGCTTCCTGATGCTCTTAAAATAATGCCTGGCTCCTTACTATGATCTAGAAGGTTCTGAACCTTCTGGCCACTGCCTCTACCTCCATCTATTTGCCCTGGACTTATTTCAGCTTCTGAAATACACCTTGCTTCCTCCTGCTTCAGAACCTTTGTAAAGATGCTCTGTCTACCTGTGATATTCTCCTCACAAACCAGTCTTTCCATTGCCTCGTTGACTTCTACACCACTTTCATATCTCTCTCCAAAGTTGTCTCTTCTCCCACTTAAACTAGATTAAGCCTCCACATTATATGACTTCAGAGTTATTTCTCTCTGTGCCTTTCCTCCATTACACTTATTAAAGTTTGTAATTGTATTGTTTACATTATTATTTGATTAATACCCATCTCCCTCACCAGGCAATAAGCTCTAGCAGGGCAAGATTCATGATTTTTTGCTAACCATTTTACCTCCTAGCACCTAGACCCATACCTGAAACTTAGAAAAGGTCATTAAAGTATTTTTAATTAATGACTGAATATGATAATAATTGCTAGTATTTATTGAGAGCTTAGTATATGGCAGGTAGTGTGCTAAACAGGTTACATACATTATATATACCCGTTGCCATCGAGTCAATTCTGACTCAAAGAGACACTATAGGACAGAGTAGAACTGACCAGTAGGGTTTCCAAGGAGTGGCTGGTGGATGATTCGCACTGCCGACTTTTTGGTTAGCAGCAAAACACTTAACCACTGTGCCACCAGGTTTGTGTTGCATACACTAGCTTATTTAATCCTAAAATCACATGTATTTAATTTGTTGAAAATCCCATGACTTCATTATTATCGTACTCTTTTCACAACTAAAGGCACTGAGGCACAGAGATGTTACAGAGTATTTTCAAGACCTCCTCACTAGTGAGTGAGTGGAAGAGCTAGAATCTAAGCCTAATTCTGTCTAACTTCAAAACCTGTCCATTTAACCAGGATGCCACATTGTATTAACACATAGTTCCTGGTATCCTGGGACTGTTAGTGGCTTCATAGATTGCTAGTCAACTAGTGGTGGTCTCTCCCTTTGAAGCCTACTTCCAGACTATTTCAGCTGTCCCTGTAAAATACAGGCTTCTAGTCACCACCATGGTTTCTCTCACAAAGCAGCATCTCCTAGCTCTTCCCAGTCAGTTTTCTGATTCTTGCCTTCTCCACAAGAACTCATTTTGTAGGGGTCATTGTAGAACCCTCGGATCCAAACCCCTTTTCACAGACTAATTATTACCCACTCAGTTTGCTAGAGATGTAAACTTGTATAAAATCCCACAGTGTGACTTCTTTAGTCACCTCTAGTTTCTCCTGCCTCTCAGATAAGAGAGACTCAGTATACTTATTGTTCAGGGTGGTAAGTTCTCAGAGAACCCAAAGATGCCCTACTCGCTCTCTCTCAAACCAGGCTCTATATTATTGAGAGCTTATTGCCTCCCTCCTGCAGAATCTGAACTTGAATACTGAAGACAGTATGTCAGGCTTCACAGTAATTAAAAAAAAAAAAGTTAATTGTAAAAATTTTTAAATTAGGAAATTGACATAAAGCTATCAGCTTTACATTCTGCTAAGGATGATAAAAATAAAGACCATCTATCATCACAATTGTTCCTTTTTTATTATTACTTAAGGACATTTTAACAACAAAAACGCATAAGTAACAAAATCTCAAACGGATGAACAATACTTTACACTGAACGGTAAGAACCTTAGACTTAAAGAAATTTCAAAATTTTCAGTTTCTTCCTAAGATGTCTTACCTTTAACATAAATTCCAGCAACAATACAATACTTAAAAAGGGTATGTATATGAATTATTAAATTCAGGATCAGTCCAAAGTGCATCATGGAGAGTTAAGTGGCTAACAAGGCTTTACTAGTGACCTTAGGTTATTGAACCAAATGGCAGACCTAGTTATTGAAGTCTATTATTGACAAGTATTGGCAAGTATGGGTAGAAACAGCCTAATCCTTTACCTTTACCCCATACCTGCACTGTTATGTAACTAAATGTATCACTATTTGGGGCAAAAATCTACTTTATAGCCTTCCTCTTAACATAAACTTAGTAGGCTAAGAACAATGGCAGCAGGTAATAGAGGTTTTTACCCATTATGATTATTATATATTCAAAATGCTAATTTGTCTTTCATGGGCCAATGACCAGTCATGTGACATTTTCCCTATGGGGTTATATGTAAGCTTGAACTGGTGGTCAAATAATTTATAGCCCACTATAAATGACCAGTTTCTAAGTTTTGTACTTTTAATACCACGTTACCATTCAGTTAAATCACATTATGTTGCATTCATTTTCTTTGAATTGAAAGAAGCAAATGTCATACTTTTCTGCCATGCCATTTTTATCTAAGCCTTTTCTATCCATTAGTAATTTTAAAAAAGGATACCAATTTATCAGTATGAAAAATTATATATGTCTTAAACAATGGAAAATGGATCTAAAGACAGTCTCATTCTTGAATAAATGAAATTTCCTTACATTTAATTTATTTTTAGCTGAAATAGAAGATCTTAAAGATCATTGGTGAAGGAGTAAAACATTTAGATTCAAAACCAAGGGGCAAACAGTTGAGAAGGCAGATAAACAATATGTCACCAAATGATACAACCTGCAAAAAATAAATGCATGGACCACTGATCTTACATTACAATTAAATAGCAACAGTAATTAATTTAACCAAGAGTAAAAATGTTCATTAACACTTGAGTGAGAGTGAAGGATACAAATAAGGGTAAAAATTACCTAAAAAATTGCTGAAGTATAGCAAATAGTACCACTTTTAAATACCCTTAGATCATGAAAAGAGGCACGCATTGTGAATTTCACAAGAATGTTCCTTACTGTATATCTCAAAGATTAAAAGCGTGAAAATCACGCCTTTGATACATACCTTTATAAATCAAATCAAAACTGTTATAAAACAGAGAATTGGGTGATCACAGTCATCTGATTTTTCAGTAACCAAAGTATGGTTATTTCAAAAGGTCCACCTTTTCAGTGGAATAAATACATAGAGTTCATGAAGAAATATGCTAACATTCTAATTTTATTTACATGTCAATTTTCAAAAAACTTTTTAGACTTCTAAGCAAGTTAGATACATTTTCAAGAGGTGTATAGCAAAAGCTAAAAGACTTTTTTCTGTCTTAAGGCAATTTAGAGGGAAACACAGATCCTGTTACTATACATAAAAATATTGTATAGTTTGCCCAAAAACATTAAAATAATTGTGGTTAATAATTCCAATAGAATTATAAGAATTTCTTTCCAGAGGTATTTTTTTCTTCCAAAAGCCTGTGTGTGTGTATGTATATGTGTGTGTGTGTGCGCAGGGGTGTGCAAACACTGTCTAAATAAATGTTTGGAGTATAATGATAATTTTAAACATTCTATGTTAAAACATACACCCTTCATTTTCTCTGAAGATAGAAGTCTCAGGATGGCCAGACTGAATTTATTAACATGACTTTAATCTGACAGACTAAATACACAAATGCTTCTCCCAGCTTAGTTTAAATGCTCTCACTTGTGAGAGAGTGATAGACTAAGAAAAAATTCTTAAAACTTGAGAGCGCACACTGCCAGCTTTTCTTAGGCTCACCATACATAGTTCACAAGATATTTCTTTTCATGTTTTTTGGGAGAGTATTTAACAAAGAAATTTACCTGCTAGGTTGAAAGCATTAAAATTCCAGTGATTAAATATAAGCACTTTTAACTGTTAGACTTTGAATTATCCAGTCTCCTTGTTTTTCTTGCCACTGATTGACATTTTTTTTTTGGCTTTTTTTTTGGCATATATATATGTACACACACACATACATAAAAGCTAGGGGGAATTACAACCCATTTTTAGCCTATTTCGTTAGTAATATCAGTTTTAAAAGGTTTATTGGGGAGGAAGTTGGCACTATTTATACACATTCAATATTTTAAGTACTACTATCCCATACTGGAGCCCTGGTGGCATAGTGGTTAAGAGCTCAGGCTGCTAACCAAAAGGTTAGCAGTTCAAATCCACCAGTCACCCCCTTGGAAACCCTATGGGGCAGTTCTCCTCTGTCCTATAGGGTCATTATGAGTCAGAACCGACTCACAGCAATGGGTTTCCGTTTTACTCAGCAATTATAACATACTGGCAAGCAAAAATAGTAACAAAAACAAAAAATATTTGTCTGCCCTTTCATGTGCTTAGGACTCTTTTCAGATTTAGGAGACAAAATAACACCAAGCTATTTCATGCAATAAAAACATAAACTCCAAATAAGTGAGACTCGATTCTGATGGATTTTTCCAAATGAATACCAAATATATGTTTGTTTGTTTTAATAAATTCTGTCTTTAATAACTGGAACCATTCTCTAGCTTTATGGACTTTACTTTCCAGAATCATTTACATTTCTCAATACTAGTAAAACCAGAACTGTTGCTCTCAAGTCGATTCCAACTCACAGCAACCCTATGGGACAGAGTAGAACTGTTCTATAGCATTTCCAAGTGGCGGCTGATGAATTCAAACTGCCGACCTTTTTGATTAGCAGCCAAGCTCTTAACCACTTGGATACCAAGGCTCAAAAACTAGTAAAAACTTCTATAATTTCAGGTCTGTTTATTTATTATCCAAAAATATAATCACTTAATTTTTTTTCTGAACAAGTTTGGGCACATGACAATAAGTAGAAACATTTACTTATTTAACAAATGTCAGATTTCCTACTTCTGATTACTTATAAATAGCAATAAATACTAATATCTCTGGTGAGAGTTAAAACACATTTTTTTCTCTCCTTCTCTTCCATAATAGCTAAGAAAACTATTCTTTAATCTATCAAGAATACAAATATAACTGTATCTTTAGTCAAACATGGAAATGCCCATAATCTTGAATAACATGGAACAATATATGTCAGAAACAGCAAAATTCAGACCTAAATTAGAAGCAATGCCTAGAGCTGACACAGATCTCCTCAAATCTTGAAGAAGATACAGATATCTTTGAAACAAAAAGTCACAGTTCTGAAGGACCCCCCGCAGAAACCCTCTGACAGAGTGATAAACCTAGATGTATGGAAGGACCATGGAAGAAGCAAAGAATATAACTGAGGAGAAATGGAGAATGTAACTAACGACTCTAGCTCATGTTGTTGTTAGGTGTCCCTGAGTTGGTTGCAACTCATAGTGACCCTATGTACAACAGAAGAAAACACTACCTGGCCTGCGCTATCCTCACAATTGTTGCTATGTTTGAGTCCACTGTTCCAGCCACTGTGTCAATCCATCTCATTGAGAGTCTTCCGCCTTTTATTTGACCCTCACTTTACCAAGGATGATGTCAATATCAAATCACATAAAGAGGTAGGTCATAATGGCTTCAGCAAGCCACCAAAACAAAGATTCAAGAAACCTTCTGGAGAAAGACAACTTATTGGAATTCCCAGAGGTAGAATTTAAAAGTTAATATACAGAACTCTTCAAGATATCACAAAGCAGATTAAGCAAAATGCAGAACAAGCCAAGGAACACACAGGCAAAGCAATAGAGGAATTTAAGACGGTTATACAAGAGCATAATGACAAATTTAACAGGCTGGAAGAATCCATAGAGAGGCAGCAAACAGAAATCCAAAAGGTTAACAATAAAATTTCAGAATTAGGCAACTCAATAGAAAGTCATAGGAGCAGAATTAAGGCAATGTAAGTCAGAATTAGTGAGATTGAAGATAAAGCACATGATACCAACTTATTTGAGGAAAAATATGATAAAAGAATTTTAAAAAATGAAGAAACCCCAAGAATTATGTGGGACTCTATCAAGAGGAATAACCTGTGAGTGATTGGAATACCAGAATAGGGGGATAACAGAAAATACAGAGAGAACTGTTGAAGATTTGTTGCCACAAAACTTCCCTGATATCGTGAAAGATGAGAAGCTGTCTATCCAAGAAGTTCATCAAACCCCACACAAGGTAGATCCCAAAAGAAAGTCACCAAGACATATTATAATATAACTTGCCAAAACCAAAGATAAAGAAAGAATTTTAAGAGTGGCTAGGGATAAACGAAAAGTCACTTACAAAGGAGAGTCAATAAGACTAAGCTCTGACTACTTAGCAGAAACCATGCAGGCAAGAAGGCAATGGTGTGACATATATAGAGCCTTGAAGGAAAAAAACTGCCAGCCAAGCATTATATATCCAGCAAAACTGTCTCTCAAATATGATGGTAAAATCAGGGCATTTCCAGATAAACAGAAGTTTAGGGAATTTATAAAAACCAAACCAAAATTACAAGAAATACTAAAGGAAGTCCTCCATTCAGAAAATCAATAACATCAGGTAACAACTGTCTTAGTCACCTAGTGCTGCTATAACAGAAATACCACAAGTGGATGGTTTTAATGAAGAGAAGTTTATTTCCTCACAGTCAAAGTAGGCTAAAAGTCCAAATTCAGGGCATCAGCTCCAGAGGAAGGCTTTTTCTCTCTTTCAGCCTTCTTCTATTTGGTGTTTCCCCATACTAGGAGCTTCTCTGCAAAGGGACCCCAGTCCAAAGGACGCACTCTGCTCCCAGCACTGCTTTCTTGATGGTATGAGGCCCTCCTGTCTCACTGCTCACTTCTGTCTTTTATATCTCAAGAGATTGCCTCAGGATACAATCCAGTCTTGTAAACTGAGTCCTGCCTCACTAACACAACTGCCAACCATCCTCCCTTATTGACATCCAAGAGACACGATTTACCACACATGGGAAAATCACACTATATTGGGAATCATGGCCCAGCCAAACTGATACACACATTTTTTGGGGAACATAATTCAATCCATGATAACAACCAAAGACTAGAACACAGAACAGAACAAACAGATATAAACCCAGATAGGGAAGTCACAAAAATAAACCAAAGCTAAAACACTGAAAATAGGGAAAGAGAGACGTCAATATGTAAAAGATGACAACGTTAAAACAAAAAAGAGGGACTAAATAATGGAGTCATAGATCTTTCATATACAGGAAGTCAAGGATATATACAGAAACAAAAGATTGGTTTAAACTTAGAAAAATAGGGGTAAATATTAAGGTAACCAGAAAGGAAACTAATAATCCTACACATAAAATAAAAAACAAGAGAAACATAAAGACCTCGCAAATACAAAATCAACAACGATGAAAAGAATATACATAAAGAAAAACGACTCAGCATAGAAAATTAAGTGGAATGAAGAAACTGTCAACAACACAGATACACAAAAAAAATACATCAAAATGACAGCACTAAAATCATACCTATCAATAATTACGCTGAATGTAAATGGACTAAATGCACCAATAAAGAGACAAAGAGTGGCAAAATGGATATAAAAACACAATCTGTCTATATGCTCCCTACAAGAGACACACCTTAGACTAAAGACACAAACAAACTAAAACTCAAAGGACGAAAAACATATATCAAGGAAACACTCAAAAAAGAGCAGAAGTGGCAATATTAATCTCTGACAAAATAAACTTTAAACTAAAATCTACCACAAAGGATAAGGAAAGATACTATATAATGATTAAAGGGTCAATACACCAGCAAGATGTAACCATAATAAATATTTACGCAGTCAACCACAGAGCTCCAAAATACATTAAAAAAAGCTCTAACAGCATTAAGAGACATAGACGGTTCCACAATAATAGTAGGAGACTTAAACATACTACTTTTAGTGAAGGACAGAATATCCAGGAAGAAGTTCAATAAAGATTCGGAAGATCTGAATGCCACAATCAACCAACCTGATCTCATAGACATATGCAGAACACTCCGCCCAACAGCAGCCAAGTATACTTTCTTTATCAACGCACATGGAACATTCTCAAGAATAGACCACATATTATGCCACAAAGCAAGCCTTAACAGAATCCAAAGCACTGAAATATTACAAAGCATCTTTTCTGACCATAAAGCCATAAAAGTAGAAATCAGTAACAGAAAAAGCAAGGAAAAAAAATCAAATAGATGGAAACTGAACAACACCTTGCTCAAAAACTACTGAATTATAGAAGAAATTAAGGACAGAATAAATAAATTCACAGAATCAAATAAGAATGAAAACACATCATACCAGAACCTTTGGGATTCAGCAAAAACAGTGCTCAGAGGTCAATTTATAGCAAT
This sequence comes from Dugong dugon, assembly GCA_030035585.1. Lineage (NCBI taxonomy): Eukaryota > Metazoa > Chordata > Mammalia > Sirenia > Dugongidae > Dugong > Dugong dugon. The sequence continues at coordinate 149,790,270 of CM057463.1, read as the reverse complement.
AAATGCTCATATCCAACAAGAAGAAAGGGCCAAAATCAAAACATTAACCCTACAACTGGAACAAATAGAAAGAGAGCAGCAAAATAAGCCTTTGGACACCAGAAGAAAGGAATTGATAAAAATTAGAGCAGAATTAAATGAAATAGAGAAGAGAAAAACAACTCAAAGAGTTAAGCAGACCAAAAGCTGGTTCTTTGAAAAAATCAACAAAACTGATAAACTACTGGCCAAACTGACAAAAGGAAAACAAATAACTTGAATAAGAAATAAGATGGGCAGTATTACAACAGACTCAACTAAAATTAAAAGTATCATAACAGAATACTATGAAAAATTGTACGCCTATAAGTTTGAAAACCTAGAAATGGACAAATTTCTAGAAATGACAGCAAAGAATTTAGAATATTTCATAAACTTAGTTGATAAAGCAGTGGCAAGGTTTGAGAGAATTGATTCCAGTTTTAAATGAAGTTGTACCACGGGTAAAATGCTATCAAACAGCATCACATATTACAGAGAAATCTTTTGTGAAAGGAAGAGTCAATCGATGTGGCAAATTCCACTGTTGTCTTATTTTAAGAAATTGCCACTGCCACCCTAACCTTCAGTTACCACCACCCTGATCAGTCAGCAGCCATCAACATCAAGGTAAGACGCTCCACCAGCAAAACGATTACAACTTGGGGAAGGTTCAGATGATGATTAGCATTTTTTAGCAATAAAGTATTTTTTAATTAAGGCATGTGCATTGTCTTTTTAGACATAATGCTATTGCACTTACTAGACTACAGTATAGTGTAAGCATAAATATCATATGCACTGGGAAACCAAAAAATTCTTGTGACTTGACTTTATTGCAATATTCACTTTATTGCAATGGTCTGGATCCAAGCCCACAGTATCTCTGAGGTATGCCTGTAGTTGCCATTTATGTTGTTGAAGAAAGATATTAGCAATGAATAAGTCACCGTTCTTGCAAAATTCTATCATGTAATATCCGGAATCATTTCCAGATGACATTTGAGGGAGCTGAAGGAAGGAATATTGACATATGTGTCACATCCAAAATAAATTCACCCCATCCCAATGTCTGCAAAAGTCTCAACCCTTCAAAGCTTCAACTCAAAATCCAAAATCTCATCAGCTCATAACCCCCAAATCTTATCTAAATCATCTACATTTGGTATGGATGAGGCTCTGTATATTATCAATCCTGGGCACAATTCCTCTGCATCTGTGGATCTGTGAAACTCAAGAACAAGCTATCTGCTCCCAAATGCTGAGACAGACTTAAAATAATAGATATAGACATTTCCTTTCCAAAAGGGAAAAAAATGAAAAGAAGAAAGGAGTCATTCATCCAAGTAATTTCAGTTATGAAATCCAGATTGACTACTTCAATTAGTTTTCAAGGCCTGGAAATAATCCTCTCTGGTTAATTCTTCCTTTTTCATAAAAAGTGGCACAGGCTTTCAGATAAGTAGCTTTATCAGTATTTTTTTTTTTCTACCTGTACAGTTTTGGGTGTCTAGTTGCCTTCCTTCATTTCATGCTGCCTGTTTCCCTTTTTGGAGCCATGGTGGCACAGTGGTTATGAACTTCGCTGCTAACCAAAAGGTCAGCAGTTCAGATCCACCAGCCACTCCTTGGAAACCTTATGGGGCAGTTCTACTCTGTTGTATAGGGTTGCTACGAGTCGAAATGGACTTGCTGGCAAGTGGATTTTTGTTTTATTGTTTTTGTTTTCTCCCTTTTAGTTCAAACCGGTGGTGTTCTGTTGATATAACATTCTCAAGAATCTTATGGATCTCCCATGTATGTCATGAGGATTTACTCCATTAGAAAGATTCCTCCACAGAGCTTTCCTGGAATATCTCATCTCTATTCCAGGTTTCTGCTGAGACAGCTGAAGGGCCCTATAAGTTGTATACTTAAGAGTCTTTGTGTGACTAAATACTCTGACCTTTTGACCTTCCTGAGGTATTAGCAAAAGATTGTTTGCCCACACTCTTGGCTTTTCCTCTAGAGCACATATTTCTATTAACAGTCTATTTAAGGCAATCTAGGCTTTCTCTTTCATGCACCTCAAAATTCAGTCTGCTCAATTCCACATTTTTAGGAATTCTTACACCAGTACCCCACTTTCAGTACCAAAATCTGTATCAGTCAGGGTTCAACTAGAGAAGCAGAACAGTAGGAGATATCTATTAAGAAAGTTTTCGCAAGGAAGTTGTTTAGGCAATTGCATGGACTATCTGGGCAAGTCTGAAACTCATTTACGAGGTCATAATGAAGGGCAGCCTGGAACTCTTGAGCTCGGGATGAAGCTGCTATCCATAGTAGAAATCCTTCAGGGAAGACTTAACTCTGCTTTAAAGGACTTTCAAATGATTAAATCAGGCCCACCAGATTATCTGGGATAATCTCTCTTACTTAAAGTCAACCAATTATGTACTTCAATAATGTCTACAAAATACTTTCACAGCAACACCTAGATCAGTGTTTGATTGAATGACTGGAAACTGTAGTCTAGCCAGTTCAATACATCAAAAGACCAATACAAGCCCAATGAACATTCACTGGTGTTAGAATGATACAGAAAATATTTTTATGGAACCCAAACCACTTTTTATGAGTGATAACAAGTAGGCTTAAGATTTCCAAAACAATATTCAATAAAAGAATAAAAATAACTCTAAAGTTCTGAGAGAAAGTATGATCCAGGTGTTTTAATATGAAGCAAAGTATAAAGGCGCCAACGAACATTCTCAGGAAATACAGTATCCACAACATCTTCTTGGAATAAAAGAAAACAACAAGATGCTACATTTTTTCAGATACAACCTAAGTTGAACCAAAATAAAGAACTCAAGAATGAAGAAGCCCACAATAAGAGAGAGAGAGAGAGAAAGGAAGGAAAGGAGGAAGGAAATTGGTAAGACCTGAATCCATTTAAATATGAAGAACTATAACATCAAAAAACTGCAGGACTTAAAAAAAGAATAAAAATGTTAGAAACCTTGAACGTATTTATAAAATTATAATATTTTTAAAATTGGAAGATGTTTGAAGGAACATTTAAATACAATTTTTCTCATTTTATTAGTAAGGTATCTGAATAGGATTTTGATAAATTGGGAAACACTTTAAGTATTTAAAATTCTAAAAGCATTCATTAAAAGAACAAAAATAATACAGAGTAATTTCTAACAAAGTTAAACTCACAGCGGGTAGCATAGTATTTTAGCTAGGCATATTGTTGCCTGTAACAATTTAGAAGTTTTGTTATCAGTGAAAAATAGGAAAAGGCCACACGTGTATATATTTATAATTGTCTTCTCCCACTCTCCAAATGAAGTAAAGACATTTTGAAAGAAACATGCTTCCTTAATTTTCATACCATACTTTGTCTATAGTATATAAATAGCACACTTTTTCTATAAATATGTCACTATATACTGTTTTCCAGACCTAAGTAAATGTTTATCAATCCAATTATCTAACAACTTAATTTAGGAGAAAAGTGGTGTTTGGGTGAAATATTTCTGGCCTTTGAATTAAGATAAGCAGCAAAATTCCAGTGTTTCGTGCATGCCATTTCTTGGAAATATAAGACAACTTGGGTTATTTCACTTTGGGATTATTTTCCTAAAGGACAAGATCAATTGGTTGAATAAAGATAGGCTTACATAATTTATAAAGTGTATGTGGTCCACTGTGCTGTAGTTAATTTCTTTTATAGGATAACAAGCTTAAAGGATAAAGAGAATTAGAGACATGATATTTCTCTATTTTAATGGGGCTTAAAGAAGATTTTGTAAAAATTATACAAAAACTAAAGAAAATCAGATTAGCAGGCACTGAGATAAAATGGACTGACAGAAATAATAAACAGATTATTTTTAGTGGTCCACGGACAACTGACAACAGACATTACTTAAACTGATAACAAATATGAGCCTAACATATTGTATTGTCTTGAGTAAATAAGAGGTAATATAATGTAGTTCAGAAAATGCATTGAAATAATCCTCAGAAATAGTACAAAGTAGACAGAAAAAGGTAGATGCATTTGACTACATTAAAATTAATAAAAAACCACTGCTGTAGAGTTGATTCTTACTCATACAACCCTATAGGACAGAGTAGAACTGTCCCATAGTGTTTCCAAGGCTATAAACCTTTACAGAAGCAGACTGCCACATCTTTCTCACATGGAGCAGCTGGTGGATTCAAACCGCCAACCTTTGGTTAGTAGCGGAGCACTTAACCACTTTGCCACCTCCTGTTTAACAAAAGACCACTTTTGCCCTCAATGTCCATTCCTTTTTGAGTTGGAAATACCTGTTGAAAGCACTAAATGCTATAATGATATCTCATACACTATGATTTGATCATAGTCACAACATTTATCATTTGCCTTTAACTCTGCAGCATAATCAGCAAAGATTTGCTGACAACCAGCTCCTTCTTGTGAATAGTATGACCTATAGATGGGCCTTCAGGAGCATTTCTTTTTTGCACATCAATGCAGCCGTCTTCAGGCTCAGAAATTATTGTTGTTAGGTGCTGTCAAGTCGGTTGTGACTTACGGTGACCTTATGTATAACACAACAAAACATTGCCCGGTCTTGTCCTATCCTCACAACAGTAGGTATGTTTGATCCCATTTTTGCATCCACTGTGTCAATCCATCTCACTGAAGGTCTTCCTCTCTTTTGCTAAATCTCTATTTTACGAAGTATGATGTCCTTCCCCAGGGACTGGTCCCTCCTGATAACATGTCCAAAGTAAGCTAGATGAAGTATCACCATCCTTACTTCTAAGGAGCATTCTGGCTGTACTTCCTCCAAGAAAGACTGGTTTGTTCTTCTGGAAGTCCATGGCATATGCTCAAAAATTAGCAATAACTAAACATAGTTGTCAGAGAAAAGGAATGACTAAACAGTCAACAGGGAGGGTAAATCTGGATTCCAGCAAAAACACATGGAAGTATATGTCAGTGTATGTGTGTGCCTGTGTTTGAATAAACGCATTAATGTAAATCTCTGAGTTTTAGACTATTTAACAAAGGGCCAAGAATATGTGCATAGCTATTTCTAATAGAAACTAACATACTTTTTAGCTGTTACACATATGAAACTCTAGGTATCTAATTTCAAAAATAGGATTGAAGTCAATATAATAAAAGCCACCTAGTGCATAAAAATATAACCCTAAAAGACAAATGATAAGATCACCTATATAGCACTACTTTCTGAGAAGAAGGATAACTTACAGGGGCCCAATTTAGTAGTTCAGCTACATGCTACCTGTGCTTAGGGCTATTGCTATCATCATCAGATGCTAATGCAAAAGGTTTCCAGACTTCAGCATTTTTATTGATATTATTACACTATTCGTGTCTTTCGCAACTGGCCAATAGATTCTCCTCTGGTGATGGAACCTCGATTCTGCTTTTTAAAGGAAGATTTATGTTTCAAGCAGCATCAACATGTTTTATTTAGGATTGAAGTTGGGAATAAAAAGGAGTATCTTTTTTTTTTCTTCTGAGAAATACAGCTGTCCATTCATTTATGTTGTCGTATGATCTACAACTGATCTGGTATAAAACCAAAAAACGTTTTCTCCCATATTCACTCCCATGAGATTTAGATTAGTGTTACAAACCAAAGAATATCTTCTACCTTTTCTTCACTAGTGTTAGCATGTAAGCATTTATTTTTTCTCCAAAATTTCTGTCATTATTTTATCTAACTTTCAGAACAATCACTGGGGTCTAAGAACAAATATATGAGGATTATTACATTCTTACATGTAATGTTTTCGATAAAGGTATCATGTTACTGACTTAAATACTAAAATATAGTTTAAATGTTTGTTTCTTTTATTAGTACCCATGAAGAATTTGGAACTAGCCATTCATGCTTGCTCATTAGATGACTTTTATGACCCCCGAGATATATTTATAAGAAGGCTGTCTAAAAAAAGGAATACATTCTTGTGTAATGGAACAGAATGAATTCTTTGTGTCCAGCTATGAGATAATAGAATCCATGATGTCAAGTTTTTCCAATATGCTTCATTCAAAAGAGCTATATGGTTCAAATATGAATAATACTTAAACTCTTGAACAATACTAGAAGTCTCTGTCAATCGTATTTTTATTTAAAAAATGTTTTAAGATGTAAAGTGGCATTTTACTGGGTAGTGAATTTTACAGACATGGGGCAAAACTTGAGAAATTATTTTAACAAACCAAAACTTAGAACTTCTTACATGGCACTAGGACATTAATTTTAATTCTCTGGAAGTGACTGAAGGAAATAATGGGCCTTACATTTACTCATTTATTAATCGTATAATTAGATATGAAATTCATGTTAAAAATTCAAATTGAAGACATTATGCATTCTTTAAATTGTACATAAAAATATTTCCATGTATCATTCATTTTATCTGAACACTTAATAAAGAAATTTAGGGCAAAATATACTGTCTTAAATTCCCTTAAAAGAAAGTCAGGATAATAAGTAATAATTCTATAGAAACAGAATTATGAAGCTTGAAGATGACTTATACTTTAAATTTACTAGAGTAAAATTCAAACGTCAACAGGTATATTAAGTTTCAAAAAAAGTTAATTCATGATGTTAAACGAGAATAAATCTATAGTCATTCATTTATTTATTAAACCAAATTTATTAAGCAATTACTATGTGTAAGCCCTGGTTGCTCAGTGGCTAAGTGTTTGGATGCTAACCAAAATGTCAGTGGTTTGAAATCACCAGCCACTCCACATGATAAAAGACCTAGCAATCCACTCACTTAAAGATCACAGTATAGGAAACCCTACGGGGCAGTTCTACTCTGTCCTATAGGGTTGCTATGAGTCAGAATCAACTTGACAGCATACAATGACACTATAGTAGGGATAAAAAGATAGAAAAGTTGTCTTTCTCATCATAGAGCTGATGGTCTATTGGGATACGAGATCAATAATAAAGAAGTAAATAAATATATACATAATTACATTTTCTTACTCATGTCACAAGATATAGGACTTAGTGATGTGAGACAAAATAATATGGTAGGGTAGAAGGAGAAGCAAAAACAACTTTAGATAGGTTTATGAGAGATTGGTTTTACAGGTAGTTGAAAGTACAAGAATATTTATAGGAACACAAATATCAAACACAAAAAAAGATAAAATTTACTATGTCTAGCATGCAAATAAGTGGGGAATACAACTAAGGATAAAAGTCAATCTATTAAAACAGACTCAAAAATGGCATGATGATAGAATTAGTCCGTAATGACATTAAGATAGTTACTGTAAATGTATTCCATACATTCCAAAAGTTAAAGACTGAGCATGTTTAGTAGAGACATGAATAATATTTTAAAAAGCCTAAAGCCAAACATCTTGAGATGAAAATGGAAATGTTTGAGAAGATAAAAAATACACTGGATAGGATTAATGGTAGATTAGATATTACAGAAGAAAAATAAACTGAGGACATAGCAATAGAAACTATGCGAAATGAAAGAGAGACTAAAAAAATAAATAAAATATTAGTGAGCTGTGGGACCAACTTCAAGTAGCCTAATATATGTAAACTCTAGTTCCCTTAAGAAGAGGAGCAGAAAGAACACAACTTTTTCTGAAATAACAGCCAAAAATTTTCCAAATTTTATGAAAACCATAAATCTACAGGTCTAAGAAGCTCAATGAACCTCAAGAATAAGAAACATGAAGGAAACTACAGTGAGACACAACATATAAAATTGTGTAAATCTGATAATAAAAAAATAATCTTTATATCAACCATAGGAAAAAAGATAAACTAGATATAAAGGAACAAAGATAAGGATTGGAAACACTGAAATGTCAACCCACTTCTGTAAATAATTGATAGAGCAAGTAGAAAACCATAAGGGACACAGAAGACCTGAACAACTATCAACCAACTTAAGTGACATTTACAAAACATTCCACCCAGAAACAGTATAATACACATTCTTTTCAAGTGCACACAGAACATTTACCAATATAGATTAAATTCTGGGCGAAAAAAAGAAAAGTCTCAATAAATTTTAAATTATTTAAGTAATATATAGTAGGTTCTAGGACCTGTCAAAGAGTTAGAACACATACTCTGTTAAAATAAAAGCAAAAAGATTTACTGAATGTTCAAAGCAGTTGGAACCAGGGAAACACAAAGTGAAGTCATGATGTGTTCCAAGGTACTGAAATTACACAGGCATATTTATACAGTAAAACCAGAAACTTTAAGATACAATATTCTGATTCCCTGGATAGTCATTAGGGGAGCTACAGGCGGACTTGCTGGAAGCTGGGAAACTTCTGTGATTGGATTAGGAAGTATATGTCTGTTTTGTTGATTGGTTACTATTTGAAATTACTGAAGTATGTGACTGTAGGGGGTTTACAGGGTGGCTACAAAACAATCACAGGACATTCCTTTCTGCTAGTATAGTTTTGAACATATTGACAACATTTCTCTTAGCTTGGTTACAAACATTTCCTTAGATACCAAATTAAGACTGTATAAAGGTTAACGCCTTAATACTGAGTAGTCTTTTCAAAATGAAGTTTGAGTTCAGGCCTACAGACAGCCATCTTTCAGTCATGTCAAGCGTCCCAAAGAGTTTAGGGTGCTCTATCTCAGGCCACAATGCAATTAAGTTAGAAATCAATAACACATATATCTCTGGAAAAATTCCAGGTGTTTAGAAACTATATAACAATTTCCAAATCACTCCTGCCTCAAAGGAATATTATAAAATATTTTGAACTTAATAAAAATAAAAAAATTAATATAGTAAAATTGATGGGGTGCCACTAAAGCAATAATTAAAGACAAATTTATAGTTCTAAATGTCTATTTTAGAAAGAAATGCTTCTCAGGTCAAAGGACTGACCTTCTACCTTAAGACACTAGAAAAAGAAGAGCAAATAAAACCCAAATAATATAGAATATATTAATATAGGAGAAATTAAATAATACAAGAGCAGAAAACAGAAAAATAGAGAAAATCAATGGAACAAACTTGATTCTTCAAGAAAATCAATAGAATTGATCAATTTCTAGCCAAACAAATGAAAGAAAAAAAAAGTTTCCAGTATCAGGAATGAGAAAGGTGACTTCACTTCAGAGACCATAGATATTAAAATAATAAAGGAATTGTACAGACAACTTTATGCCAATAAATTCAATCAACTTTCATGAAATTGACGAATTCCTTGAACGACACGGTTGAGCAAAGTTCACCAAAGAAGAAATACATAAACTGTATCTGTGAAAGAAATTGAATGTGTGGTTAAACACCATTTCACAAAGAAAACTCTAGGCCCAGATAGATTCAGAGGTGAATTCTTCTGAATATTGAAGGGAGAAATAACAGTAATTCTATGGAAAGTTATGAATTCTATAATTTGAAGATTTTCTATAGCAATTCTTTTTAAAAATGAATAAAAAGTAGTTTGTGTGTATTTTAAGAGGAAGAAAGAAAAATCAGATATTTTGATTTGTTACTTCACCTCCTTCTCCTTATCTATTGAAGTCATAGTTAATTGATTTAGGTCATATAAGCATTACTATTCCAAATGATATGTGCTTGACTATAACCTAAAGATTAGCAGTTCAAACCCACCCAGTGGTGCCACAGAAGAAAGGCTTGGTGGTCTGCTTCCATAAAGATTATTAACAAGTAAACCCTAAGGAGCAGTTCTACTCTGTAACACATGGGGTCACCATGAGTCAGCATCGACTCCATGGCAACAGGTTTGGTTTTTTTGGTTTATGCACACATCAGCATAGGCTATGCCATAGAGAAGAAGGGAAGAAGTACAATGATGGGCATACCATGAACAAACATAAAATAGGGTAGAGATATAGATGGTACCCAACTAACACAGAAGTCAAACTTTGTAAGTGCGACAGGAGAAGACTTACAAAATCCCATTGGGAAACCAAAAACAGAAGTGTTTAAAAAATGCTTAATTTTGTGTTATGAAACACTTAGTAACTAGGCACAGCGCTAATCACTTTACTCACATTATCCTGACTGTTATGTATTTAATTGTGTCTCCTCAAAATGTGTGTCAACTTGGCTAGGCCATGATTCCCAGTACTGTGTGATTGTCCACCATTTTGTCATCTGATGTGATTTTCCTATGTGTTGTTAATCCTACCTCTATGATGTTAATGAGGCAGTTATGTTAACGAAGCCATGAAACTAGGTTGTAGCTTGAGTCTATCTCTTTTGAGATATAAAAGAGAGAAGCAAGCAGAGAGACAAAGGGACCTCATGCCACCAAAAAAGAAGTGCTAGCAGCTCAGTGCATCCTTTGGACCTGGGGTCCCTGCACTGAGAAGCTCCTAGACCAGGGGAAGATTGATGATAAGGACCTTCACCCAGAGCCAACAGACCGAGAAAGTCTTCCCCTGGCGCTCCACCCTGAATTCAGATTTCTAGCCTCCTAAACTGTGAGAGGACAAATTTCCATTTGTCAAAGCCATCCACTTGTGGTATTTCTGTTATAGCAACACTAGATAACCAAGACATCTGAGAAATAATGTAGTTTCATTACAGAAAAATAAGGCCTACAAAAACATAAAATAAACTTTCTTAAGCAGTAAAAAGCTTGTTGTTGTTTAGTAAATAAGTTTGAATACTTGAACAGAATAATTAGCTCAGAAAAAAGTGGTAATGAAACCTCTTGTCAATGGCTTATAGAAAAATAAAAACAGTAAATAATTTTAGGGGCCAAGATTAATGAAATGCAATAAGAAATTAGTGAAAATACTGATAGCATTTAAGCTCTAAAGTGTAAGATTCTCTAATCCACTTAGGGTACTTTTGCTTTTCTTAGATGATAATCTTTTAAAATATTTGTTAATATTTGAGACAGAAGACCAACCTAGGAGTTTATTTTTCTTATAGAAAAGACTCAAATTCTTCTTTCCAATGTTTTTTTTTTTTAATAGGCAAATTAGGTCGATGCCTTAAACATTTTGAAAGATAATTCAGAATTTATTAGTTTAGTACCAAAATATTTTCTCCAAGTGGAGAACAATACAGAAATTTGATGATTGATTTATAGGTCACAAACTGACAAATCCAACCCATAAAAACTATTTGGTTTCCATTATCCTCTGCAAAGTACTAGGTTTGGAGGATTATGCTTTACCACAGATTAAATAGTTTATTGTTTGGGTGCCCTAGGCAGCCATCCAGTCTAGTTAATGGCTAACATGAGTCATAACAATAAAGCTAGATGTAGGGTTTCTGTTACTGTTATTTTACCTTCAGCACCACTAGATATAGTGCAGTGGGAACGTGAATCCCTGAAAATGCTCCCATATGTTTCATACAGTGGCTTTGATTATGATGAATGATAAAACTTCCTAATAGCTCAAGAAACATTATACTCCCTTCTCTAAAAGACTATGATATGATCATAATCATATTCAAGATGAGTATGAAACAATTGATTTTTTTTTCTTTCAGTGGAATAAAAGACACAGGATGAAAACAGAATGATCTGTGTTGAACTATTTATCACAGTGTCTTAAGGTCACATAACCCAACCTTAAGGTCAGATGAAAATCCATGGATGGCGTAAACCACTAAGTGCTCAACTACTAGCTAAAAGGTTGGCAGTTCAAACCCACCCAGAGGTGCCTCAGAAGACAAGCCTAAAGATCTCCTTCTGAAAGGTCACAGCCTTTGAAACCCTATGGAGCCAGGGCTCCAAACCAGTTCAGAATGGTTCAGTAATTTCCATGAGAGCGGTGTATGCACTGCATAGCAACCAAATCTGTTGTCCCTCTAATTTTGACCCGAGTAGGAAACAAATAAGGGTGCCCTGCTCAAAGATGGCAGCCAACCATGCTGCTTTAAAAGCATGTCGCTCTCCACAGTCCTGCCAATAAACCAATCTTCCATATCAGGCTCCTGAAACTTTTGGGATCCATGTGAGAGACTAGATTACTGGCAGGACTGTGGAGAGTGACACACATTCAAAGTGGTGTGGTCGGCTGCCATCTTTAAGCAGGTCACCACTGTTTGTTCTCTATATTTGCTTTGCAAATACATCAGCTATATTTGCTTTGCAATGCATACACTGCCTTCATTTAAGTCAGCAATTACTGAACCTTTCAGAAATGGTTCGAAGTCCTGTATGGAGCACAGTTCCACTCTGCATATATGGAGTTGCAATGAGTTGGCAACTAACAACAAGGTCAGATATTTATCATTCTCAGCCATTCCCCTCTGTCTTTCCAATGCCTGACACACAGTAGATATTCAACGAATGGTGGCTGTTGGATTAACTGGAAAGACAGCCATAAAGAAGTAACTGAAAAAATAAAATGCTTTTTAAAAAAATTTCACAATATAATTTTAACTTGTTCTCAAGATTTGAGAAATGGGTGGGGACATAGAGGGATATTTTTAGCTATATAAAATTTCCACTTTTGAGTTCCCAAATAAATGTCTGAATTACCCTGAGTATCATAATTATATTACCTCAGGTTAAAATGATCTCTGGGATCAAAGAGGAAACTTTATGTACCAGGCATAGTGTCATAGAAAAGAGGATCAACAGTCATATATTGAAAGAAAGAAGAAAAAAATAAAAAAGGAAAGGAGGAGGGGAAGAGAAAGGAGGGGATGTTTATTTTTAGTGAAATAAAGATGTCTCCCTTAAAAAATAATAAAGTATTGAATTTCAAAAATCCTGGTTATATTCTTGACATACTAGTATTATAAACCAAAAAAAAAAAAAAACCCGCTGCCGTCAAGTCAATTCTGACTCATAGCAACCCTATAGGACAGAGTAGAACTGCCCCATAGGGTTTCCAAGGAGCGCTTGGTGGATTCAAACTGCTGACCTTTCGGTTAGCAGCCGTAGCTCTTAACCACTACACCACCAGGATTTCCATTAGTGTTGTACTACTTTGAAAATTTTCTCTGTGAAAAACAAATGATAAAACATGACACTAAAGTAGTTGTTCATGCCAAACAAGGGTCACAAGGAATTCTACTGTTCATGGTAAAATATCATCTAATGATCACTTTTACCGTGTTATGGCATCAAAAATTAGCTCTGCTGGATTGGCTTGAAAAAGTATGCTTATGAGCATCTGTCTTTGTTTATTTACATCAGCCTAGGTTAGAAAATGTCAAAGAAATGAAACATGAAAAAAATGTATAAAATTTTATTTTATTTTCAATGTTGAAATTAATTGGAAAAAAAAAAGTAGATTCTAGTGTGGGAAGTTTCTTGTCAATGGCAACATGAAGTCAATAAAACCGAAGAAGTAACTTACTTAGATCCATCCTGAAAATATACCAGAGAAGCATGGATAGTTTTCAGGAGAAGAACTCTCCATTTGTAAAGACTGAGTTTTATCAAAACTTGGATTAGTCCCAATAGAAATGTCTGTTCTTGCACCATCAGATGAGGTTTTTTATTACACTGCCAAGTAAAAGAAGTGATGTGTAACTAAAGACTGAGAACATTTGGGAGAAACCACATGCCTAGATATAAATGGTCAAAATGATTTGTGTCATACGTAGAAGAACTATGAATTCCCTTAGAATTCCATAAGGAAACCCAAACTAAGCTAGAAGGAAGATACAGATGCTTGAGAATGTTAAGAAGCAAACTTCTATTCCTTCTTTTTTAATGAAGTAATAGAAAATGTGAAAGTGAAGATCCTACACTATGAACGCCAGCTGCTTGATGGGGCTTTCTCTATTAAACATATACTCTGCTCTTCTTTAGATAAATTGTACCTAAAAGGATTTTATGTTATACCTATTAAGTTATCTATGAAAACCATTTGCTGTCGAGTTTATACCGACTCATGGTGACTCCATGTGTATAGAACTGTGTTCCACAGGGTTTTTGATGGCTGATATTTCAGAAGTAGGTCACCAAGTCTTTCTTCTGAGGCACCACTGGGTGGACTCAAACTCTATTCTTTCAGTTAGCAGCTGAGCACATTAACTGTTTGCACCACCCAGGGATTCAAGTGATCTATAACCGTGCTTTTCTTCCCCCATACAAAAATTTATACATACATTGTTGTGTGACGCTAAATGCTCTCCCCATACTGTGACAGCACACTACTCCTTTCCACCCGATTCCCCATGTCCATTCAACCAGCTTCTAACCCTCTCTGCCTTCCCATCGCACCTCCAGACAGTAGCTGCCCGTTTAGTCACTTGTATCTACTTGAGCTAAGAGGCACACTCCTCACGAGTGTCACTTTATGTCCCACAGTCCAGTCCAATCCCTGTCTGAAGAGTTGGCCTCAGAAATTGTTTTAGTCCTGGGCTGATAGAGAATCCAGGGGCCATGCTTTCTGGGGTTCCTCCAGTCTCACTCAGACCATTAAGTCTGGTCTTCTTACTAGAAATTGAGTTCTACACCCTACCATTCTCCTGCTCCATCCGGGACTCTCTGTCGTGTTCCCTTTCAGGGTGCTCATTGGCGGTAGCCGGGCACCATCTAGTTCTTCTGGTCTCAAGCTGATGAAGTCTCTGGTTTATGTGGCCCTTTCTGTTTCTTGGACTAATACTTTCCTTATGTCTTTGGTGTTCTTCATTCTCCTTTACTCCAGGTGGTTGGGACCAATTGATGCATCTTACATGGCTGCTTGCAAGCTTTTAAGACTCCAGACGCCACTCACCAAAGTAGGATGCAGAACATTTTTTTAATAAGCTTTGTTATGCCAGTTTATCTAGATGTCCCCTGAAAGCCTGGTCCACAGACCCTTACCCCTGCTACTCTGTCCCTCAAAGTGTTTGATTGTATTCAGGAAACTTCTTAGGTTTGGTTTAGTCCAGTTGTGCTGATTACCCCTGTACTGTCTGCTGTATTTCCCTTCACCTAAGGTAAGTCTTATCTACTATCTAGTTAATAAATAACCCTCACCCTCCCTCCCCACCGTCATAACCTTTACTTCTTTTACGTTACTTCTGTTTAAACCTTTTCTTCAGTTCTTATAATAGTGGTCTTATACAATATTTGCCCTTCTGTTACTGACTAAATTCACTCAGCATAATGACCTCCAGCTTCCTCCATGTTCTGTTTCATGGCTTCATCTTTGTTCTTTATCCTTCCATAGTATTCCATTGTGTGGATATACCATAATTTGTTTATCCACTCGTCCATTGATGGGCACCTAGGTTGTTTCCATCTTTTTGATATTGTGAACAGTGCTGCAATGAACATGGGTGTACATATATCTATTCGTGTGACGGCTCTTATTTCTCTAGGATATATTCCAAGGAGCGGGATAGCTGGATCATATGGTACTTCTATTTCTAGCTTTTTAGGGAAGTGCCAAATCTATTTCCAAAGTGGTTGTACCATTTTACATTCCCACCAACAGTGTATAAGTGTTCCAGTCTCTCCATACCCTCTCCAGCATTTATTATTTTGTGTTTTTTGGATTAATGCTAGCCTTGTTGGGGTGAGATGATATCTCATTGTAGTTTGAATCTGCATTTCTTTAATGGCTAATGATCACGAGCATTTCTTCATGAGTCTGTTAGCCACCTGAATATCTTCTTGGGCAAAGTGCCTGTTCATATCCTTTGCCTGTTTTCTAATTGGGTTATTTGTCTTTTTGTTGTTGTGGTTTTGCAGTATCTTGTAGATTTTAGAGATTAGACACCGATCGGGTTTGCCATAGCCAAAAATTTTTTCCCAGTGGTAGGTTGTCTTTTTAATCTTTTGGTGAAGTCTTTTGATGAACATAAGTGTTTGATTTTTAGGAGCTCCCAGTTATCTAGTCTCTCTTCTGACACTTGTGCATTGTTACTTATGGTTCATATTGTGTTTATGCCTTGTATTAGGGCTCCTAGCATTGTCCTTATTTTTTCTTCCATGATCTTTATCGTTCTCGATTTTATATTTAAGTCTTTGATCCATTTTAAGTTAGTTTTTGTGCATGGTGTGAGGTATGGGTCTTGTTTCAGTTTTTTTGCAGATGGATATCCAGTTATGCCAGCACCCTTTGTTAAAGAGACTGTCTTTTCCCCAATGGACTTCGGGCCTTTGTCAAATATCAGCTGCTCATAGGTGGATGAATTTATGTCTGGATTCTCAATTCTGTTCCACTGGTCTATGCATCTGTTGTTGTACCAGCACCAGGCTGTTTTGACTACTGTGGTGGTATAATTGGTTCTAAAATCAGGTAGTGTGAGGCCTCCCTCCCACTTTGTTTTTCTTCTCGAGTAATGCTTTACTTCTCTGGGGCCTCTTCCCTTTCTATACGAAGTTGGTGATTTGTTCCCCCATCTCATTAAAAAATGCTGGTAGAATTTGGATCGGGATTGCATTGTATCTGTAGATCGCTTTGGGTAGAATTGACGTTTTCACAATGTTGAATCTACCTATCCATGAGAAAGGTATGTTTTTCCACTTATGTAGGTCTCTTTTGGTTTCTTGCAGTAGTGTCTTGTAGTTTTCATTGTATAGGTCTTTTACATCTCTGTTTAGACTGATTCCTAAGTATTTGTCTTCTTGGGGGCTATTGTAAATGGTATTGATTTGGTGATTGTCTCTTCAAGGTTCTCTTTGTTGGTGTAAAGGAATCCAACTGATTTTTGTATATTTATCTTGTATCCTGATACTTTGCTGAAATCTTCTGTTAGTTCCAGCAGTTTTCTTGTGGATTCTTTGGGGTTTTCTGTGTATAAGGTTATATCATCTGCAAACTTAGATACTTTGACTTATTCCCTACCAATTTGGATGACTTTATTTCTTTTTCTGGCCTAATTGCTCTCGCTAGGACCTCCAGCACAATGTTGAATAAGAGTGGTGATAAAGGGCATCCTTGTCTGGTTCCTGTTCTCAAGGGGAATGCTTTCAAAGTCTCTCCATTTAGGATGATGTTGGCTGTTGGCATTCTATAAATGCCCTTAATTATATTGAGGAATTTCCCTTCTATTCCTATTTTGCTGAGAGTTTTTTTATCATGAATGGGTGTTGGACTTTGTCAAATGCCTTTTCTACAACGATTGATAAGATCATGTGGGTCTTGTCTTTTGTTTTATTTATGTGATGGATTACACTGATTGTTTTTCTAATGTTGAACCATCCCTGCATACCTGGTATAAATCCCACTTGATCACGGTGAGTTATTTTTTTGATATGTTGCTGAACTCTATTGGCTAGAATTTTGTTGAGGATTTTTGCCTCAATGTTCATGAGGGATATTGGTCTGTAATTTTCTTTTTTTGTGGAATCTTTACCTGGTTTTGGTATCAGGGTTATGCTGGCTTTATCGAATGAGTTTGGGACTATTCCATCCTTTTCTATGCTCTGAAATACCTTTGGTAGTAGTGGTATTTACTCTTCTCTGAATATTTGGTAGAATTCTCCAGTGAAGCCATCCGGGCCAGGGCTTTTTTTTTTGTTGGGAGTTTTTAAATTATTTTGTCAATCTCTTCTTTTGTTATGGGTTTATTTAGTTGTTCTACCTCTGTTTGTGTTCGTTTAGGTAGGTAGTGAGTTTCTAGAAATTTGTCCATTTCCTCTAGGCTTTCAAATTTGTTAGAGTATAATTTTTTATAGTAGTCTGTTATGATTTTTTTAATTTTAGTTGGGTCTGTTGTGATATCACCCATCTCTTTTCTTATACAGGTTATTTTCTTCCTCTTCTGTTTTTTCTTTTGTCAGTTTGGCCAATGGTTTATCAATTTTGTTGAACTTTTCAAAGAACCAGTTTTTGTTCTTGTTAACTCTCTTAATTGTTTTTTCTATTCTCTATTTCATTTAATTCTGCTCTAATTCTTATTATTTCCTTTCTTTTGGTGCCTGAGGGCTTCTTTTGCTGCTCTCTTTCTACTTGTTTCAGTTGTTGGGTTAATGTTTTTATTATGGCCTTTTCTTCTTTTTGGATGTGTGCATTTATTGCTCTAAACTAACCTCTGAGCACTGCTTTTGCTGTGTCCCAAAAGTTCTGGTAGGATGTATTTTCATTCTCGTTTGATTCTACGAATTTCTTTCTTCCATCCTTAATTTCTTCTACAACCTGGTAGTTTTTGAGCAAGGTGTTGTTCAGTTTCCATGTGTTTGATTTTTTTTTCCTTGCTTTTTCTGTTGTTGATTTCTACTTCAATGGCTTTATGGTCAGAAAAGATGTTTTGTAATATTTCGATGCTTTGGATTTCGTTAATGCTTGCTTTATGGCCTATTATGTGGTCTATTCTGGAGAATTTTCTATGTACTTTGGAAAAGAAAGTATACTTGACTGCTGCTGGGTGGAGTGTTCAGTATATGTCTATGAGATCAAGTTGTTTGATTGTAGTATTTAGCTCTTCTGTGTCTTTGTTGAGCTTCTTTGTGGATGTTCTGTCCTTCACTGAAAGTAGTGTGTTGAAGTTGCCTACTACTATTGTGAAGCTGTCTATCTCTCTTTCCAGTGCTGTCAGAGTTTGTTTTACATATTTTGGAGCCCTGTCATATAACCATGCTTTAATGTGCCTATAAATTATTTGGGAATCTTGTTAATGCTAATGTTCTCTATATGTGCTTCCCAAATGCCAGTCATGATCCGGTAGGTCTGAGGTGTAGCCTGAGATTCTTAATTTTTAACATGCTCCCAAGTGATGTAAATGCTGGTCCTCAGACCACACATTGAATAAAAGGTTCTAAGGAACTGGTTGGTCAATTCAGGGGAAAGGTCTAGACCTTTCAGAGGTAGACCAAAAGCAGAATAATGACACTTCTTTAGAAAGAAAGTGACTGAGGCAAAACAACTACAAATTGTTGTTGTTGTGTGCCATTGAGTCGATTCCAACTCTTAGTGAGCCCATGTGACAGAGTAGAACTCCTCCAGAGAGTTTCCTTAGGAACTTATCCACAGAGGCACTCGGTGGATTTGAACTGCTGACCTTTTGGTTAGCAAGTGAGCACTTAACAGCTGTGCCACAAGGACTCCTTACAACTATAAATAGCAGCAAAAAAAAAAAAAAATATGGCAAGCCAAGCCAGTTGTCTTACTCTCCATGTGTTTCCCTGGACTATCTAAAGATTGGGAGGGAGAGGAAGGAGCATTAGAAAGATAGATGCAAAAGAAAAACTACTCATCTTTTCCCATCTCCATAACTGCACCTGCCACCCACAGTACACTGAAGTTAATTTTCAATAAAGCAATTGCTTCTCACTGTTTGAATTTCTGTCTTTTTCTGTTAATCTTGCATATGTCTTTTTCTCCCTTTCCCACTTAGAGTCCATTAGTTATCATGGAAACAATGACTCTGCTGTGCATGAGGAATAGTGACATAAGTATTTCAACTAAGGCAAAGTGCCACAAGTTGCATTCAATTCTCAAAGCAGAGCTTATACCACAGTTGGAGAGCAGCAAAATTAAATCAGAAATTAGACTGTTGAGTTATACTGGATTCAACTCTAGAAGGCAGGCTGCTCGTCTCTGCAGGAGAACATACAAATCTGAGCTGCAGAGAATGATTAGGCAATGAACAGCGCACTAGGAGAAAATGATTTTGTAGGAGGAAGGGATAAATAAAAGCTCTCCATCTCTTTTCTACACATTTTAAATATGCCTTTGGTATGAAGTTTTGAAATTACTGCACTGAAAAAATTGTTTTTAAGAATCTTAGGAAAATAACATGATTTCCTTCATTAAGGAAACGGCCTCTGGTTAGGAAAAAAAAGATATCCACATTATATAAGAATTCCATTTATACACTTGGACAAAATGAATACTACTAAGACTGGAGGTGTCCAGTAAAAATCTGAAACTGATTCATTAAATCATGAAGATCAATAATGATAAAATAAAGCACTTTAAAATAAACTGCCATAAACAAGAGTACAGCTTACCACTGCTATTAGCCATAATTGGGCTTTGGAAGGAAACAGAAGCCGAATGCAATACAGTAATTAAGGAACAAGCTTTTGTTAACACTGGCAGTTAAGAGGTTGTGATTTTACAGACTTTGAACTTGTTATAGTGCCCTGAAATTAGTCTATTTTTGCACATATACTGTATTTCTTTTTCTTACAACATTCGTAGGTGTAATCCTGGCTAACAGACAGATTGTTTTCTATTCAAACTATTTAGTATCCATTTAGGGCAAAGATGAGCATTTTCAGAATCCAAAATTACCATGGAAACCATATTCTTAATCCCTGAGGACTGGGGAACAATTGGTTATGAAACTGTGATGGCTAAATTACAAGTCCCTGAATAGTGCATTATTGTAACCACTATCTCAATTCTAAGCATATGGGTTTTTATTTTGTTTCTCTTTAAAATGAACTCATTGTTCTTTTTAAGACGCCTATAACATTTTGATTAGATAACTTAAAGCAAATATAATGGCTGAGGATCAAAATTAAAATTATAATGAATATAAAAGAATGATTGCAATAGTCAAACCAGATGTTCAACATTTCTGGAAAAATAACATAGCTTCAACGTAAAAAATAATAATAATAATAAGTTCAGAAGTAAAACATGAAAATAACACCAGTAGACCCGGTAAGTAGAAACCTTTTTAGAAAGTTCCTAATCATGCTACCATGCTACTTTGAAACAAAACTTGAATCTCAGAGGAGTAGCTAATTCAGATAAAAAATTAGAGACAATTGTGTATTTTTTTCTAGGTTGAGCACAGTGGCATTCATCTTCTCCATCTTTTGTTGTATATATATTACTGCTACTCAACTAATTAAAATGAAATATTGATCTCAGATTTTCATACCTCCAATCCCTACAGAAAGGACACTTAACCCACTTAAGGGTTCTGCTCTGCTTCACATTCTTAATTCGGAGATTTTAAACTGCTTTTAGCATCAACCTTACTCTGAGATTATAATCTACTTCTACTAACTGGTTTCTAGACTTAGTCCTTATGAATAAATCCCAGTGTGCATCTTAAATTCACTGCAAATCCAGGACCCAGATCCCCCCTGTTCCCCTAAGCAAATTCTTTACACAGTACCTTGTATGTTTCTAGTCCCATCTGGGATCAGAATCTACCCTGCTTTGATCTTACCAGATCTCTCTGAACTAGGAACCCAGCCTTATAGCCACTACCTTGCCAGATTTGTCTGATTTACCTGTCTTGAGTCTATTGCCTCCTATCACACACTTTGATGCCATGCCTTGCTTACCTATAGCAAACCAATGCATCTCTCTCATAAGCAGACTTAACTTGCCTAAACTGTACCATCAACAAGTGCTTTTGGGGGATCTCCTTTTTTTTAAAAATTTTTTTTCCTTTTTTTTTTTTTTTTATTGTACTTCAGATGAAGGCTTACAGAACAAATAGTTTCTCATGAAACAGTAGTACACATATTGTTTTATGAAATTGCTTAACAACCCCACGACATGACAACCCTCTCCCTTCTCGACCTTTTTTTTTTTTTTTTGGTGAAAATATACATAGCCAAAGATACACCATTTCAAAAATTTCTACATGCACAGTTCAGTGACATCAACTACGCTCTTCCAACTGTGCTGCTATTCTCACTTTAGATGAAGGCTTACAGAACAAAATAGTTTCTCATTTAACAGTTAGTACACATGTTGCCCTATGACAATGGTTAACAACCTCACAACACATGAACACTATCCCTACTCAGCCTTGGTTCCCTATCACCAGCTTTCCTGTCCCCTTCTGCCTTCTGGCACTTGTCCCTGGACTGCTGTGCCTCATTAGTCCCATTTGGTTTATGGGGCTGGCCACTCCCCGGCTGAACAGTGAACCTAGGAAATGACTTCACCTCTGAGCTAAAAGGGTGTTTGGGGGCCATACTCTCGGGGTTTCTCCAGTCTCCTTTAGGCCAGTAAATCTGGTCTTTTTTTGGGTGTGTGTGAGTTAGAATTATGTTCTACATCCTTCTCCAGCTCTGTCCAGAACCCTCTGTTGTGATCCTGGTCAGAGCAGTCACTGGTGGTAGCCGGGCACCATCTAGCTGTACTGGACTCAGTCCAGTGGAGGCCTTGGTAGCTGTGGACAATTAGTCCTTCGGACTAATCTTTTCGTTGTATCCTGTTCTCTTCATTCTCCCTTGCTCCCAAAGGGATGAGACCAGTGGAGCATCTCAGATGGCTGCTCACAGGCTTTTAAGACCCCAGACACTACTCACCAAGATAGAATGTAGAACATTGTCTTTATAAACTGTGTCATGCCAATTGAGCTAGATGTTCCCCAAGACCACGACCCCCACAGCCCTCCAACTAGCAATTCAGACTTGAGGGGATCTTTTTAGATTGCCTTGCTTGACTTAGGGGGTCTTTATCATCTCTACGTTCTTGTTGTCTAGGATAAGTGCTACCCAGCTGAACTCTCTGGGATGATGAAATGCCCTGTATCTGTGATATACATATGGTTGCCACTAGCATTATATGGCTGTTGAGAACTTGAAATGAGATTAGCATGACTAAGAAACTGAATTTTTAATTTTAATTAATTTACAACATATAGACAGAGCAAGTCTAGATCCTCCCTACCCTCTTAGTAGTTTACAAATAAAAATAATGAGATAAAATTGAATAGAAATAGTTATGAAGTCTAAAGTAGGTGTTCACATAGAGATACAGATAAAAGAAAATCATACATATTACCTTCTGTCACCACCACCACCCTGCCCAATTTCATCTATACCTGTGACACTAACTAGCCTATAGAAGTACCCAAACTGTGAATACCTTAAACGGTAACATAGTCAATATGATAGGTAAAGGAGAAGGGGAAAAGATGTTTAGATGCTGGTCTTTGTGCAAGATACTTTTTCATAAGCCATTGGGTATAAATGAGATAAATTTCAATAAATAACATGATAGGTTTACATTTTGATTTTTAAATTAATTACTCAATACAAAATGTGACCTATATGGTTTGGCAAGCACAGTTTATAAATACACAAGCTTTTAATTGGTCTTCAAGCTCCATAGAAGCCCTTGTAATAAGGTAGCTAAAAACATTGTGTTTCTCTGTGTAACAGGATGATATTAGAAGCCAAGGGACAAAACTTGTATCTAAAGTTACCAGAGGAGTACAAAGACTGATACACCATATTCAAAGTGTATAAAGCTACAAGCTGTTGAGACTATCTCCCTACAGAGCTTGCTGAGAGATGCATACTGTGAAAAACAGTTCTAACTTCCCTCAGTGATCACTGCACTACTCAACCACCACCACCACCATTGGGAAAAATAAGGATGCCTTTGAGGGGAAGCCAGTGTAAGAAAGTTGTACCTTCTCACCTCTTTGTGGAAATCTTCCCAAGGGCAAATGAAAAAAATTCCAAAAACTTGTTTGTAAACAAAGGGGTTTCTTCAAGGAAGACTTACTTTTTGATTTCTAGTTGGGAATCTACTTAACCACTAAGCTTATAGACCTACTTCTGTGCTACTAGCGAAAGGGAAAAGAACAGGGGGAAAAGATGAAAAATGACATAGTAGAGAACTTCCAGTGGCAAAGAAAGGACTGCACTCTTAGTTCTCAGTTTCTCAGAGATCAAGGAGAGTAGACAAGTTGGAGCATTGGTCACAGATTTGCTACGAGCTTGAAAGAATCACACAAATAGATGTAAGAATTAGAGGACTGCATAAAGACATCAACAACTGGGGAACATTCAGAAGATGAGTTCTAGCTTTACAAGGGGCCATAAACGCTCATGGGAACTTTTGGGGTGTGAGCCCTTCATCTGTGTGGCATTTTTAAGTTCTTACCATAGACATTTAGTCTATACATAAAAAAGGGTATAATTCACAGCAAAGAGTATAGGGGCTTATATGGAAAAAATGCAAAGATCTAACACATATATAATGAAGCCCTGGAAGGAGAGAAGAGAGAGAATAAGAAGAAATTTAAGAATATTCCTAAAGTTCAAAAAAAAACAACAAATTCAGGAAACCCAAAGAGTATAAATACAAATAAAATCATACAAAGGCATATATAGCAAATTTTCTTTTAAAAATAAGACAAAGATGTTAAAGGAAAATAGGAAAAAAGACACATTTGCTTCAAGAGGGAAAAAATAAGATTAGTCTGACTTCTCAATAATGTAATGGAAGCCTAACAATAATAGAATTATATCATCAAAATATCAAAAATAAATGAATGCCAATCTAGAATTTTATACCCAGCTAAAATATCCTCAAACAAATGAAGAAAAAATAATTAATGTATTCAAACAAACAAAAAGAAAAAGAAAAATTTCTTCACAAGTTGATCCACAATAAAAGAAGTTCTTCAAAGAGAAGAAAAATCATCCAAAATGGAAATATGAAAACACAAGATGAAATAAAGAACAATTTGAAAGGTTAAATATTTGGGTGAATCTAAGTGAATTTGACTGTATAAAAATATTGTCCTATAAAAATAATAATGTATTAAGAGATTTAAAATACATGTAGAACTAAAAAAAAAAAAATTGCCACAATAGCAAAAAAAAAAGCAGGATCGAGGAATAAAATAAAGTTTAAGTGTTCTAAAGCGTTTACATTCTTAGAAGTGGTAAAACTATTAACATTAAATTTTAATAATGCCATAACACATGTTGTAATCTCTATGGTAATCATGACAAAATATAATAATAAAAGATTATATAACTAACAAATGATAGAGAATAAAATATAAAAACATTTAATTAATAAAAAATAATTCAGGAAAAAGGAGAAAACATAAAACAAGTTGAACAAACAAAAACAAATAATCAGATGATGGATTTAAATTCAAATATATAACAAGCTAACAACAATTGTGAGGATGGCGCAGGATCGGGCAGTGTTTCATTCTGTTGTACACAGGGTTACTACCAGTCAGAACTGACTCAACAGCACCTAATAACAACATATAAAATACACTTACTCCTCACTTATTGATATGGTTAGGTTCCAAAGACGAGGTCATTATACAAAAATCAGCATTATGTGAAAATGGAGGATTTTTTTTTCTGTTTTCAGACCATCCATTTGTCCAATTTTTTTTTAATTTAGAAAATATAATTACAGAAATAACAGCTAAGATTTACTAATGTGCTCATCACTGTGACAAGTCCAGTTATGGATTATTACTCTGTGGAGAAGGAGGCTTGGAGAAGACAAAGCTAGATAAAGCTGGACTGTGTGATTGGAGGGCCCATGGCTTAACCACTTCACCTTCCTCTGTGCTGGGTCAGAGCTTCCCTCATGGAGCTGCCCCCAGGGCTCCACTCCCACCTCTGTAAGCCCTACATTTGTGATTCTGGAACCTGCTCTGCCCTCCAAGCCTGGTGAGTCACTGAGGCTCGGTGCTTTCTCTGAGGGCGCTGGGAGCCTTGCCATGCACCCAGCCCCACTGAGGCAGAGATTTCAAGCCCAGTTCAGCTTACTTTGGGATGTCATTAAACTCGCCTGAATTTCTTCCAAATACCCTCTCTGATGCCTCTTTCTTTCCCCCTTCCCACTCCACAGCAATTTTGAGCTGCAAGACCTCAGACCACAAAGGAGCTGGCAACCCAGGACAGGTGTCTACTGGCTTGGTGCTGCCTGCACATCTGCCCAGAGGCAGGGGCCATGGAGGAAGCTGGCCCCATATGGCAGCTGGATGCCATACCCCTGCTGGCAAGAGGGAGCAGAGGGCATGGGGCAGCACAGATTACCTTCCCAGAGGCCACCCAGAGTCCTTCCTTGAGGGAGAGGATGCTCCACAGTCATTGCTGCCATGCCCGCTGCCTGGTTAATGTGAAAAATAGTCAGATAGTAGATTTTTTACTATTGTAAATGCAAAATGTCAGACAATGAGACAGTTGGTAAGTGAGCAGTAAGTGTATATACTGAATAAGTGGTGCAATTCACAAAGATTGTCAGGTTGAATAAAAGCAAGCAAAAGCAAATTTATACTGCTTAAAAAGACATCTTAAATATAAAAATGCTGAAACATGAAAGAAAACAAATGGAAATAGATGTGCTATGTAAGCAATAACCAGATTTTTTTTTAAAAAAAAAAGCTATTGTAAATATATCAGACAAAGTGAACTTTCATCAAAGAGCATTATAAAGATATAGTATAAAATTTCATAATGATAAAAGGTGTCAATCCACAAGTATAACCTAACAATTCTAAATGTATTTGCTACTTATAACATAACTCAACATATATAAAGCAAAAACTGATACAAACACAAAGAGAAATGGACAAATCCACAGCCATAACAATTGAAAAAATATCTGTTGGCCTTTCAGTTTCTGGTTCAACATATAAGGAGCTTGGAAGTCATCACTCCTATTCTCAAAACAAGAAAGAGCCTGAACAAACTAAAAAATCAACAAATCTTATATCCACCAGAGAGTTAGGTCACAGGGAAAACTAACACCCTGAAAATTGGAGGGACAGACAAATACAGAGAAGTACAGCTTACTGGGAGCAGAAGCTTCTGTCTGAGCCAGCAAATGATAGATAGGAGCACTTAATGGGTAATTACCTAATTGCTGGAGACTGAGGGTGGACAATTTTGAGAGAGAAAAACTCCCGGGGCCCAGCCTTATGGGGACCCCTCACACTTTCATCACTTTTAGGAGCTCCACCAGGTTCTCACAGTAAGATCAAAGAAAAATCCCCTCAGGTATCTAGCAGGGTCAGGGAAAAGTAACCATTTTGAAATATGCTCATAGCACTCTGTTCTCATGAATAAATACTTACTCTGAAATAAAACTATTTTATCAGAGCCTAACTGACTTGAGTTTTACCTGAGCCTAACCAACAAGGGGCGGGAGGGTGGGTAAAGAAATACCCAACTCCAGCCCCCCATAGCCTTTGATGTAGGGGAACAGAAATACCCAACTCCAATCCTCCCTAGCCTTCCTATCTTACTTAAGGTAAGAAAAATAAAACAAATAAGCCAAGAAGAATTTGTGAAGGGCAAAGCCCAGAAGCACAGACTCTCTAAAAGACTGAGACCTAATAATAGGATAATAGAATGTTGCCCTTCCCCTCATACCTTACATTCACCTCAACAGGGCTCCTGTATAATAACAGGGGATTACAACTAAAGCCTCAGACACTATACTAGAAAATGTCTCTAGGGATACCCAAATAAAACATGGGAGACAAAATTAAGGACACTATAGAGATTTTGAAATTATTAAATAATGTAAAAGATTATAATTAATATGCTAAGGTCCCTTATTTAAAAAACTGGACAACATGCAATAACAGATGGGCAATGCAAGCAGAGAGATGAAAGGTCAAAGAAAGAATCAAAAGAAAATGCTAGAAATCAAAAAACTAATAGAAATGAAAATACCTTTCATAGGCTCATTAGTAGACACGACCAAGGAAAAAAAATCAGTGAGCTTGAAAACAAATCAGTAGAAACTTCCAAAGTTTAAAAGCAAAGAGAGAGAGAAAGGAAAAAAATAAAAAAGACTATCCAAGAACTATGCACAATTATGAAACGTGTAACATACATATAAGGGGAATAGCAGAAAGAGAAGAAAGAGAGAAAAAAATGGAAGAAATATTTAAAGTAATACCAGTTGAGAGTTTTCCTGAATTAATGACAGAACCAAACCACAGATCTATAAGGTTCAGAAAACCCCAAGTAGGATAAGTAACAAAAAATCTAAAGCTAGGCGTATCATACTCAAACTGCACAAAATCAAAGGCAAAGAGAAAATCTTCAAAGTAACCACAGAGGAAAAAACACCTTGCTTAAAGAGGAAAAGGTACTGCTGATGCAGTGGTTAAGTGCTCTGTGGCTAACCAAAAGGTCAATGGTTCAAACCCACCAGTCACTCTATGGGAGAAATATGTGGCCATTTGTTTCCATAAAGATTACTGCCTTGGAAAGCCTACAGGGCAGTTCTACTCTGTCCTATAGGGTCACTGGGTCAGAATCAACTTGACAGCAATGGGTTTTAGTTATATAGAGGAACAGAATAAGAATTACAACTGATTTTTTATCATAAAATATGCAAGTAAAAGAAGAGTGGAGTGCAATATTTAATGTGCTGAAAGAAAAAAAAAAAATCTAGAATTCTGTATCCAGAAAAATTATCCCTCAAAAGTGAAGGGGCAGGGGAGGTTCCTGCAAAATGGCGCTCTAGGCAGAAGCACCATGCAGTCCCTCCAAAGCAAAGGTCTGAAAAACTAAGCCGAACAGAGAATACAACAATCCTGAAACCCTAAAACATCAAATGAAGAGATAAAGAACTCAGCCAAGCACCAAATGGAGTGAGAAAACTGACAGAGAATGGAGAGCAAGAAGAGATTCATGCAGAGGTCCCCTACCAGCTAATGCAGAGTGGATCCGCATCTTGTACTCCTATTGGAGACCAGCAAACAGGGAGTACGAGAAAGCAGCCTCACAGAGCATCCAGCAGGAGATAAAACAACCAGAAAACTCAGAAAAAAGAAAAACAAAATGTTATGTGGGATACAATCAAAAGCAAAAATTTGCGAGTCATTGGAATTCCAGAACATGGGGAGAAAACAGAAAACACAGAGAGGATCACTGAAGAACTGCTGACAGAAAACTTCCCCACAATCATGAAAGATGAAAAGCTGGCCATCCAAGAAGCTCAAGGAACCTCATATAGGATAGACTACAAAAGAAAATCACCAAGGCATATCGAAATCACACTTGCCAAAAAAAGACAAACAAAGAATCCTGAGAGCAGCTCATGAAAAACAAGAAGTCACATACAGAGTAGAAACAATAAGACTAAGCTCAGATAATTCCGCAGAAACCATGTAGGCAAGAAGGCGGTGGGATGACATATATAAACTCTTGAAAGAAAAAACTGACAGCCAAGAATAATATATCCTGCAAAACTCACGTTCAAATTTGATGGTGAAATGAGGTCATTTCCAGATAAACAGAAATTAAGGGAATATGTAAAAGTCAAAACAAACTTACAAGAATTATTAAAGGGAGTTCTTCGATCTGAGGACAAACATCTGTGGCTCACAGGCAGAACCAAGGACACAGGATCGTACCAGCCAGATACCAATCTAGGAAATGAACTCTCGAGGACTTTCCAAAACCAAACATAATACAACAGGGAACCAGAGCAGTTAATCAGTAAATGTCAACAACATCCAAACAATAAAAGAGGGAATAAACAGCATAGGTATAGAACCTTGGAGAGGAGGGCAAGGCGATACCAAGTAATGGTAGACTGCGTCAGACTCAGAAAGATAAGAGTAAAATTCATGTTAACCACAAAGAAAGTTAACAAACATACTCATTAAAAAAAGAGGAAAAACATAAAATCTCAGCAAAAACAAAACCTACAAAAAAAAAAGAAATGAAAAAAAAATCCACAAACAAAAGTAACTCAACACAAGAGTGTAAGAAGAACAAAGAAAACTTCAGCACCACAAAAAAAAAAAAAAAAAAACACTACAAAATGACAGGAACAAACTCACATCTATCAATAATTACACTGAATATAAACGGACTCAATGCACCCATAAAGAGACAGAGAATCACAAAATGGATAAAAAAAAAAAACAGGATACGTCAACATACTGTCTACAAGAGACACACCTTAGAAACAAAGATATGAATTTATTAAAAGTCAAAGGTTGGAAAAAAATATATCAAGCTAACAACTACCAAAAAAGAGAAGGAGTGGCAATTCTAATCTCAGATAAAATAGACTTTAAAACGAAATCTACCATAAAAGACAAAGAAGGACACTATATAATGATTAACGGGATGATCCATCATGAAGATATAACCATAATAAACATCTATGCACCCAATGACAGGGCTCCAAAATACATAAACTCTAACAACACTGAAAAGAGAAATTGGCAGTTCCACAGTAGTAGTAGGAGACCTCAACACACCACTCTCAGTAAAGGATAGAAGAACTAAGAAGAAAATCAGCAAAGATACAGAAGACCTAAAGGGCAAAATCAGCCAACTTGACCTCATAGACATATATAGGACACTCCATCCAACTGCCATAAAGTGTACATTCTTTTCCAATGCACATGGAACGTTCTCCAGAATAGACCACATCTTAGGCCATAGAGTAATCCTCAACAAGATCCAAAATGCTGAGATAATTCAAAGTATCTTCTCTGACCACAATGCCATCAAGGTAGAAATTAACAATAGAAAGAGCAAGGAAAAAAAATCAACTACATGGAAACTGAATAATACCCTGCTTACACATCACTGGGTAATAGAAGAAGTCAGAGATGGAATCAAAGAATTCCTAGAATCAAATGAGAATGAAAACACATCCTACCAAAATATTTGGGACACAGCAAAGGCAGTCCTCAGAGGACAATTTATAGCAATAGACGCACATATCAATAAAGAAGAAAGGGACAAAATCAAAACATTAATTACAGAACTCAAACAAATAGAAAGAGAACAGCAAAAAAAGCCCACAACCACTGGAACAAAGGAAATAGTAAAGAACAGAGCAAAAATAAATGAAATAGAGAACAGAAAAACAATAGAAAAAATCAACAAAACCAAAAGTTGCTTCTCTGAAAGAATCAACAAAATCGACAAACCACTGGCTAGACTGACAAAAGAAAAACAGGAGAGGAAACAAATAACCCAAATAAGAAATGAAATGGGGGACATTACAACAGACCCAACTGCAATCAAAAGGATTATAACAGAATATTATGAAAAACTATACTCCAACAAATTTGAAAACCTAGAGGAAATGGATAAATTTCTAGAAACACACGGCCTACCTAAACTACAACAAAGTGATGTTGAAAATTTGAACAAACCCATAACAAGAGAAGAGATTGAAAAGGTAATAAAAAAAACTCCCAACCAAAAAAAGCCGTGGCCCAGATGTCTTCACTGGAGAATTCTACAAAACATTTATAGAAAAGCTTGCACCAGTACTACTCAAGCTATTTCAGAGCATAGAAGAGGAAGCAACACTTCCAAATTCATTCTATGAAGCCACCATAATGCTGATACCAAAACCAGGCAAAGACATCACAAAAAAAGAAAATTACAGACCAATATCTCTCATGAATATAGATGCAAAAATTCTTAACGTAAGTCTAGCTAATAGAATTCAGCATCATATCAAAAAAATAATACACCACGACCAAGTAGGATTCATACCAGTTATGCAAGGATGGTTCAACATTAGAAAATCAATCAATGTAATCCACCACATAGATAAAAGGAAAGGAAAGAATCACATGATCATCTCAATTGACACATCAAATATATTTGACGAAGTCCAACACCCCTTCCTGATAAAACCTCTGAATAAAATAGGTATAGAAGGGAAATTTCTCAACATAATAAAGGGCATCTATGCAAAACCAATGGCCAACATCATTCTTAATGGAGAGAGGCTGAAAACATTCCCCTTGAAAACAGGAACAAGACAAGGATGCCCTTTATCACCACTCATATTTAATATTGTGCTGGAAGTTCTAGCTAGAGCAATAAGGCAAGAAAAAGAAAGAAATGGCATCCAAATAGGTAATGAAGAAGTTAAACTGTCCATGTTTGCAGATGATATGATACTATACATAGAAAACCCTGAAGAATCCAAGAGAAATCTACCGGAACTAATAGAAAGATCCAGCAGAGTAGCAGGATACAAGATAAACATTCAAAAATCAGTTGGATTCCTATACACCAATAAGGAGAATGATGAAAAGGAAATCAGGAAAACAATACCATTTTCAATAGACCCTAAAAGATAAAACACTTAGGAATAAATCTGACCAGGGATGTAAAAGACCTATACAAAGAAAACAACAAAACACTACTGCAGGAAACCCAAAGGGTTCTACATAAATGGAAAAACATACCATGCTAATGGATAGCCAGACTCAACATTGTGAAAATGACAATTCTACCCAAAGCAATTTACAAATACAATGCAATACCGATCCAAACACCAACAACATTCTTCAAAGAGATGGAAAAACCAATCATTAACTTTATATGGAAAGGGAAGAAGCCCCGAATAAGTAAAGCACTACTGAAAAAGAAGAATAAAGTTGGAGGACTCACACTACCTGACTTCAGAAGCTACTATGCAGCTACAGTAGTCAAAACAGCCTGGTATTGGTACAACGACAATGACCAATGGAACAGAATTGAGAACCCAGATGTAAATCCATCCACCTACAGTCAACTAATCTTCGACAAGGGCCCAAAGTCCATCAAATGGGGAAAAGACAGTCTTTTTTAACAAATGGTGCTGGCAAAACTGGATATCCATCTGCAAAACAATGAAACAGGACACATACCTCATGCCGTATACAAAAAACTACTTCAAAATGGATGAAAGACCTGAATATAAAGCCTAAAACTATAAAGTTCATAGAAGAAAAAATAGGACCAACACTTCAGGCCTTAATACACAGCATTAACAGGATACAAACCATAACCATCAACGCACAAACCCAAATAGATAAGCTAGGTAACTGGGATCTTCAAAAAAATCCAACACCTATGCTCTTCAAAAGACTTCACCAAAAGAGTCAAAAGGGAACCTACAGACTGGGAAAAAAGTTTTGGACAGTACAAGTCAGACAAAGGTCTAATCTCCATAATCTACAAGAAAATCCAACACCTCTACAACAAAAAGACAAATAATCCTATTAAAAAATGGGCAAAGGAAATGAACAGACACTTCACCAAAGAAGACATTCAAATGGCCAACAGACACATGAGGAAACGCTCACGATCACTAGCCATTAGAGAAATGAAAATTAAAACCACAATGAAATACCTTCTCACCCTGGCATTACTGGCACAAATCAAAAACACTGGAAATTACAAATGTTGGAGGGACTGCGGGGAGATGGGGACTCTTATGTACTGCTGGTGGGAATACAAAATGTTACAACCATTTTGGAAAATGATATGGCGCTTCCTCAGAAAGCTAGAGATAGACATACCATTCAATCCAGCAATTCCACTCCTAGGAATATATCCTAGAGAAATAAGAGTCGTCACTCGAATAGACATATGCACACCTATGTTCATGGCAGCATTGTTCACAATAGCAAAACAATGGACACAACGTAGATGCCCATCAACAAATGAATGGATAAACAAACAATGGTACATACACATAATGGAGTACTATGCAACGAGAAAGAACAACAAGGAATCTGTGAACCATCTCATAACACGGATGAAACTGGAGGACATTATGCTGAGTGAAATAAGTCAATCACAAAAGGACAAATATTGTATGAGACCTCTATTGTAAAAACCCATGAAAAAGTTCACACACAAAATGTAACAATCTTTGTTGGTTACCAGGGATGGGAGGGGTTGGGGGAAAATACTAAAAAGGCAATAGATAAGTGGTATCTTGGGTGAAGGGTGAGACAGTACACAATACAGGGGAAACCAGCACAACTTGTACAAGGAAATGTCATGGAAGCTCCATAGACACATCCAAACTCCCTAAGGGACTGAATTGCTGGGGGGAGGGCTGTGGGGACCATGGTCTTGGGGAACATTTACCTCAATTGTCATGAAACAGCTTTTAAAGACAATACTCTACATTCTACCTTGGTGAGTAGTGTCTGGGGCCTTAAAAGCCTGTGAGCAGCCATCCAAGACACTCCATTTGTCTCATCCCTTCGGGAGCAAGGGAGAATGAAGAGAACAGGATACAACGAAAAGATTAGTCCGAAGGACTAATTGTCCACAGCTACCAAGGCCTCCACCGGACTGAGTCTGGTACAGCTAGATGGTGCCCGGCTACCACCAGTCACTGCTCTGACGAGGATCACAACAGAGGGTTCTGGACAGAGCTGGAGAAGGATGTAAAACATAATTCTAACTCACAAAAAAAAAAAAAAAAAGATCATATTCACTGGCCTAAAGGAGACTGGAGAAACCCCGAGAGTATGGCCCCCAAACACCCTTTTAGCTCAGTGGTGAAGTTATCTCCAAGGTTCACCGTTCAGCCTGAGAGTGGACAGCCCCGTAAAACTAAATGAGGCTAATAAGGTACAGTAGTCCAGTGACAAGGGCCAGAAGGCAGAAGTGGACAAGGAAGCTGGTGATAGGGAACCCAAGGTTGAGTAAGGATATTGTTGATGTGTTGTGAGATCGTTAACCATTGTCATAGGCAACGTGTGTAGTAACCATTAAATCAGAAACTATTTTGTTCTGTAAGCCTTCATCTTAAGTGAGAATAACAGCACAATTGGAAGAGCATAGTCAATGTCACTTAATTGTGCATACGGAAATTTTGAAATGGTGTATCTTTGGCTATGTGTATTTTCACCAAGAAAAAAGGTTGAGAAGTTAGAGGGTTGACATGTTGTGGGGTTGTTAACCAATGTCATAAAACAATATGTGTACTACTGTTTCATGAGAAACTATTTGTTCTGTCAGCCTTCACCTGAAGTACAATAAAAAAAAACAAAACAAAAAACAGCTGTCAGCAAACTACAACCATTGGGCCAGAGTTGTCCCCTTGCCTGTTTTTGTGCAGTTCTTGAGTTAACCGCAGTTTCTGCTTTCTAATGGTTGGGAAAAAAGCAGTGCTTTCTGTGAACTGAATAACATTTCATGATATTTATATGAAATTTGCATTTCAGTGTCCATAAATAAAGTTTTATTGGAACACAAACAAAAAAAAAAGTGAAGGAGGAATAATGTTTTTCCTAGCCAAAAAAAAAAAAAAATTCAAGATATCCGTTACTAGTAGCCTGCCTTAGAAGAAATATTAAAAAATATTAAAAATATTTTTAAAAACTTTAAGAGAGGAGGAAAATGATATCAGTCAGAAATCTGGATCTACATAAAGAAAGACAGAGTGCTAGATAAGGAATAAACAAAGGTAAAATAAAATCATTTATTTTTTATTCTTAATTTCTCTAACAGATCATTTGTTTGTTCAAAGTAATAATAGTGGGGGGAGCCCAGCAAGATGGCGCTCTAGGCAGAAGCACCATGCCGTCCCTCCACAGCAAAGATACAAAAAACTAAGCCAAACAGAGAATCAACAATCCTGAAACCCTAGAACATCAAATGAAGAGATAAAGAACTCAGCCAAACACCAAACGGAGTGAGAATACTAAAAGAGAACGGAGAGCGAGGAGAGACTTATGCAGAGATCCCTTACCATCTAACACAGCGTGGATCCACCATCTTGGACTCCTATCAGAGACCAGCAAACGGGAGAACGGGAGAGCAGCCTCGCGGAGCGTCCAGTGGGAGATGGAACGGCCGGTAATTTGTGGTGTGCGCTTTCCCACTCCCCTCCCCTCTCCATCTAGGCTGGGGCTCCCCTGCTTCCCGTGGCCAGGGTCCCTGGGCCGGGGGGCGCCAGTGCTTGGATTCCATGCGCCCAGGTCGGTGGCTCTCTGGGAGCCGTTTGTTGGCTGCTGGTGTTGCTTCTTCTGCCGCCTCCCCCTCCTTTTGCTTGTGTGCCTGGTTCCGAGCGCCGTCTTTGCTCTTTCCTGCGGGGCTGTGGGGCTGCGTTCGGGTGTGTGGCTGCTTCCAGGTCTGGGCTGCTGCACTGGTGAGATCCCGGGGCCTTTGTTCGTTAGCCCCTCTGCTTCCCGTGGCCACAGTCTCCTGACCCGGGACTGCCGGCTGCTTGGAATCCACGCGCCTGAGCGGGCGGTTCTCCGGGTGCCGTTTGTTGGCTGCTGGTGTGGCTTTTTCTGCTTCTTCTGGTTTCTCACTTGCCTCTCGCTACCTCCCCCTCCTTTTGCTCGGGTGCCTGGTTCCGAGCGCCGTCTTTGCTCTTTTCCTGCGGGGCTGTGGGGTTGCGTTCGGGCGTGTGGCTGCTTCTGGGTCTGGGCCACCACACTGTTGGGGTCCTGGGGCCTTTGTTCATTTGCTCTTCTGCTTCCTGCAGCCGAAATTTCTTGACCCGGGGACGCCGGCTGCTTAGATTCCACGCGCCCGGGCGGGCGGCTCTCTGTGTGCCGTTTGTTGGCTGCTGGTGTTGCTTTTTCTGCTCCTTTTGGTTTCTCGCTTGCCTCTCGCTGCCTCCCCCTCATTTTGCTCGGGTGCCTGGTTCCGAGTCCCGTCTTTGCCCTTTCCTGCGGGACTGTGGGGCTGTGTTCGGGTGAGTGGCTGCTTCCAGGTCTGGCCTGCCGTGCTGATGAGATCCTGGGGCTTTTGTTCGTTTGC
Organism: Dugong dugon; assembly: GCA_030035585.1. Lineage (NCBI taxonomy): Eukaryota > Metazoa > Chordata > Mammalia > Sirenia > Dugongidae > Dugong > Dugong dugon. The sequence goes on along the minus strand of CM057463.1, from coordinate 149,754,131 downwards.
TCCTCTGCTTCCCGTGGCCACAGTCTCTTCACTGGGGTCTGCCAGCTGCTTGGATTCTGCGCACCCGGGCGGGCGGCTCTCTGGGTGCTGTTTGTTGGCTGCTGGTGCTGCCTTTTTTTTTTTTCCTCCTGCTTCTTTTGGTTTCTCACTTGCCTCTCGCCGCCTCCCCCTCCTTTCACTCAGGTGCCTGGCTCCTTGCACCCTCTTAGCTCCTTTCTGAGGGTCCCCAGAGCACAGGCAATTTGTGATATACGCTTTCCACTCTCCACGCTTCTTCACTTACACTCGGCCTCCTCTGTTTCCCACGGACACAGTCTCTTGTCCAGAAACACCAGCCCGCACTGGCTGGCTCTCTGAGTACCATTCATTGACTGCTGGTGTTGCTTTTTTTTTTTTTTTCTTTTTTGATTGGTTTTGTTTTCTTTTCCCTCTTTTTCCCTTTTGTCTTTCTTCAATGCTCAATTTCTCATCTCTCTATCTCTTCCTTCTCTTTCTGATCCCTGAATACCAGGCATTGTATGCCTCTGCACCTTCTGGCCAGGCTATGCTGTGAAACCTAAGACCGACTTCCCCAGACCTCATAGCTGCATCTGTGGGATCCCTGGGAACTTTGCCGTTCTTTAACTTTTCTGATTTTTATTTGTTCATTCTTTCCTTTTCTTTCTCTTCCCCCTTCTGGTTTTCTCCATCCCATAGTCTCTCATCTGTCCATTCCAACGGCAAGCTCCCCTAGCATTCTTTTATGTTTGTATGTTTTTCGCTCCTGCTCCTCTCTCCTCTCTCCCATATCCAGCTTAGCTTCACACATAACTATCTCACCGCTGCATCCTCCCTACCTGCACCGTGCACTTGACACCACACCACCAAGCTGTGCAGGCACGCCCTATCGGAACCTGCCTAGCACTGACTACCGACCGTCCTGGTGGCTGCGGTGAGTGCCACAAACAACCCGTCCCAGTGGCTCCTCTTCAGCTAGACCTGCCCAGATGTACCACAAGGATGAAACAAAAAAATCTACAATCAATAAATGAGAGAAATATCTACTGAATGCCCCCAAAACAGCAAACAATATCAAAACATTTACAAAAACAAGACAAGATGGCTCCAATAGGCGTCCAAATTAAAACACCAGATAACTCTCCTGTGGAAGAAAATACACTAGAACTACCTGATAGGGAACTCAAATCACTAATACTCAGAATTTTCCAAGAACTGAGGCAAAAAGCTGACAAACATAGGAAAAAATAGACAAATTTATGGAAAATACAGACAAAAAATTGGAAGAATTCAGGAAGATAATGCAGGAACAAAATGCCAAAATAAATTCACAACTCGAAATTATACAAAAACAAGAATTAGAAATCCAAAAGATAAACAACAAGATTTCAGAAATGGATGATGTCATAGAAGGGCTGAGAAGCAGATTCGAAACCGTGGAAGACAGGATCAGTGGAACTGAAGACAAACACTTGGATACAACTCTGTTTCAGGAAAACTCAGAAAAAAGAACCAAGAAAAATGAAGAGACCCTGAGAGATATGTGGGACACAATTAAAAGGAAAAACTTACGAGTGATTGGCATCCCAGAACAGGGGGAGAAAACAGAAAACACAGAGAGGATCATTGAGGAACTGCTGACAGAAAACTTTCCCAATATCATGAAAGATGAAAAGCTGGCCATCCAAGAAGCTCAACGAACCTCATATAGAAGAGACCCCAAAAGAAAATCACCAAGACATATCATATTCACACTCGCCAAAACTAAAGACAAACAAAGAATCCTGAGAGCAGCTCGTGAAAAACAAGAAGTCACATACAGAGGAGAAACGATAAGACTAAGCTCAGATTATTCGGCAGAAACCATGCAGGCAAGAAGGCAGTGGGATGACATATATAAAATCTTGAGAGAAAAAAATTGTCAGCCAAGAATAATATATCCTGCAAAACTCTCATTCAAATTTGATGGTGAAATGAGGTCATTTCCAAATAAACAGAAATTAAGGGAATATGTAAAAGTCAAACCAAACTTACAAGAATTATTAAAGGGAGTTCTTCGATCTGAAGACAAACAGCTTTAGCCCTCAGGCAGGACGTAGGATGCAGGTTCATACAAACCAGATACCATTCTAGGAAATGAACTACTGAGGACTATCCAAAAACAAAAGAAATACAACAGGGAATCAGAGAAATCAATCAAAGGATGACAACAACATGAAAACAATGAAAGAGGGAACAAACGGCATAGGTATAGAACCTTCTAAAGGAGAGGAAGGCAAGGTGATACCAAGTAAGGGTAGACTGCTTCAAACTTAGAAAGAGAAGGGTAAAATTCATGGTAACCACAAAGAAAGTTAACAAATCAACTCATAAAAATAAAGACGAAAAGCATAAAGTCTCAGCAAAAACAAAACCTACAAAATCAAAAGAAATCAACACAAAATCCACAAACAAAAGTAACTCAGCACAGGAGAGTAAGAGCAAAAAAACTTCAGCACCACAAAAAAAAGCACTACAAAATGACAGCAACAAACTTCCATCTATCAATAATTACACTGAATGTAAATGGACTCAATGCACCCATAAAGAGACGGAGAGTGGCACAATGGATAAGAAAGCAGGATCCAGCAATATGCTGTCTACAAGAGACACACCTTAGAAACAAAGATGTGAATTTATTAAAAATCAAAGGTTGGAAAAAAATATATCAAGCTAACAACTACCAAAAAAGAGCAGGAGTGGCAATTCTAATCTCAGATAAAATAGACTTCAAAACAAAATCTACCATAAAAGACAAAGAAGGACACTATATAATGATTAATATAATGACGATCCATCATGAAGATATAACCATAATAAACATCTACGCACCCAATGACAGGGCTCCAAAATACATAAAAAAAAAAACTCTAACAGTACTGAAAAGAGAAATTGACAGTTCCACAATAATAGTAGGAGACTTCAATACACCACTCTCAGTAAAGAACAGAACAACTAAGAAGAAACTCAGCAAAGATACAGAAGACCTAAAGGACACAATCAGCCAACTGGACCTCATAGACATATATAGAACAATCCATCCAACCGTTGCAAAGTACACATTCTTTTCCAATGCACATGGAACGTTCTCCAGAATAGACCACATCTTAGGCCACAGAGCAATCCTCAACAAGATCCAAAACGTTGAACAAAAAAAGCCCTGGCCCAGATGACTTCACTGGAGAATTCTACAAAACATTTACAGAAGAGCTTGTACCAGTTCTACTCAAGCTATTTCAGAGCATAGAAGAGGAAGCAACACTTCCAAATTCATTCTATGAAGCCACCATAACACTGATACCAAAACCAGGCAAAGACATCACAAAAAAGGAAAATTACAGACCAATATCTCTCATGAATATAGATGCAAAAATTCTTAACGTAAGTCTAGCTAATACAATTCAGCATCATATCAAAAAAATAATACACCACGACCAAGTAAGATTCATACCAGGTATGCAAGGATGGTTTAACATTAGAAAATCCATCAACGTAATTCACCACATAAATAAAAGGAAAGAATAAAATCACATGATCATCTCAATTGACGCAGAAAAGGCGTTCGACAAAGTCCAACACCCATTCCTGATAAAAGCTCTCAATAAAATAGGTATAGAAGGGAAATTTCTCAACATAATAAAGGGCATCTATGCAGAACCAACAGCCAACATCATTCTTAATGGAGAGTGGCTGAAAACATTCCCCTTGAAAACAGGAACAAGACAAGGATGCCCTTTATCACCACTCCTATTTAACATTGAGCTGGAAGTTCTAGCTAGAGCAATAAGACAAGAAAAAGAAATAAAGGGCATCCAAATTGGTAATGAAGAAGTTAAACTCTCCCTGTTTGTAGATGATATGATACTATACATAGAAAACCCTAAAGACTCCACGAGAAATCTACTGGAACTAATAGAAAGATTCAGCAGAGTAGCAGGATACAAGATAAACATTCAAAAATCAGTTGGATTCCTATATACAAGTAAGGAGAACGATGAAAAGGAAATCAGGAAATCAATACCATTTTCAATAGCCCCTAAAAAGATAAAATACTTAGGAATAAATCTGACCAGGAATGTAAAAGACCTATACAAAGAAAACTGCAAAACACTGCTGCATGAAACCCAAACGGATCTACATAAACGGAAAAACATACCATGCTCATGGATAGGCAGACTCAACATTGTGAAAATGGCAATTCTACCTAAAGCAATTTACAAATACAATGCAATCCCGATCCAAACCCCAGCAACATTCTTCAAAGAGATGGAAAAACTAATTATTAACTTTATATGGAAAGGGAAGAAGCCCCGAATAAGTAAAGCACTACTGAAGAAGAAGAATAAAGTTGGAGGACTCACACTACCTGACTTCAGAACCTACTATACTGCTACAGTAGTCAAAACAGCCTGGTACTGGTACAACAACAGAGACATTGACCAATGGAACAGAATTGAGAACCCAGATGTAAATCCATCCACCTACGGTAACCTGATTTTCGACAAGGGCCCAAAGTCCATCAAATGGGGAAAAGACAGTCTTTGTAACAAATGGTGCTGGCAAAACTGGATATCCATTTGCAGAAAAATGAAACAGGACCCATACCTCACACCGTATACAAAAACTACTTCAGAATGGATCAAAGACCTGAGTATAAAGCCTAAAACTATAAAGTTCACAGAAGAAAAAATAGGACCTACACTTCAGGCCTTAATACATGGCATTAACAGGATACAAACCATAACCATCAACACACAAAACCCAACAGATAAACTAGATAACTGGGATCTTCTAAAAATCAAACACCTATGCTCTTCGAAAGACTTCACCAAAAGAGTCAAAAGAGAACCTACAGACTGGGAAAAAAGTTTTGGACAGTACAAGTCAGACAAAGGTCTAATCTCCATAATCTACAAGAAAATCCAACACCTCTACAACAAAAAGACAAACAATCCTATCAAAAAATGGGCAAAGGAAATGAACAGACACTTCACCAAAGAAGACATTCAAATGGCCAACAGACACATGAGGAAATGCTTGCGTTCACTAGCCTTTAGAGAAATGCAAATTAAAACCACAATGAGATATCATCTCACCCCGGCATTATTGGCACGAATCAAAAATACTGGAAATAACAAATGTTGGAGGGGCTGCGGGGAGATGGGAACTCTTATACACTGCTGGTGGGAATGCAAAATGATACAACCATTTTGGAAAATGATATGGCGCTTCCTCAGAAAGCTAGAAATAGACATACCATTCGGTCCAGCAATCCCACTCCTAGGAATATATCCTAGAGAAATAAGAGTCGTCACTCGAATAGACATATGCACACCTACGTTCATGGCAGCATTGTTCACAATAGCAAAAACGATGGAAACAACGTAGGTGCCCATCAACAGTTGAATGGATAAACAAACTATGGTACATACACACAATGGAGTACTATGCAACGAGAAAGAACAACAATGAATCTGTGAACCATCTCATAACATGGATGAAACTGGAGGACATTATGCTGAGTGAAATAAGTCAATCACAAAAGGACAAATATTGTATGAGACCTCTATTGTAAAAACCCATGAAAAAATTCACATGCAAAATGTAACAATCCTTGTTGGTTACCAGGGATGGGGGGGGGGGAATACTAAATAGGCAATAGATAAGTGGTATCTTGGGTGAGAGGTGAGACAGTACACAGTACAAGGGAAATTAACACAACCTGCACAAGGAAAGGTCATGGAGGCCCCATGGACACATCCAAACTCCCCGAGGGACTGAGTTGTTGGACGGAGGGCTCTGGGGACCATGGTCTCGGGGAACATCTAGCTCAATTGGCATGACACTACTTATAAAGATAATGCTGTACATTCTACCTTGGTGAGTAGTGTCTGGGGTCTTAAAAGCCTGTGAGCGGCCATCTAAGATATTACACTGGTCTCATCCCTTCGGGAGCAAGGGAGAAGGAAGAGAACAGGATACAATGAAAAGATTAGTCCAAAGGACTAATTGTCCACAGCTACCAAGACCTCCACCGGACTGAGTCCAGTATAGCTAGATGGTGCCCGGCTACCACCGCTGACTGCTCTGACCAGGATCACAACAGAGGGTTCTGGACAGAGTTGGAGAAGGATGTAGAGCATAATTCTAACTCACAAAAAAAAAAAAAAAAAAAGACCAGATTTACTGGCCTAAAGGAGACTGGAGAAACCTCAAGAGTGTGGCCCCCAGACACCCTTTCAGCTCAGAGGTGAAGTTACCTTCAAGGTTCACTGTTCAGCCTGGGAGTGGACAGCCCAGTAAAACTAAATGAGACTAATGAGGTGCAGGAGTCCAGTGACAAGGGCCAGAAGGCAGAGGGGGAGTAGGAAGCTGATGATAGGGAACACAAGTTGAGTAAGGATACTGTTGATGTGTTGTGAGATTGTTAACCATTGTTATAGGGCAACATTTGTAGCAACTGTTAAATGAGAGGCTGTTTTGTCCTGTAAGCCTTCACCTTGGGTGAAAATGGCAACACAATTGGAAGAGCATAGTCAATGTCACTTAAATGTGTACGTAAAAAGTTTTGAAATGGGGTATCTTTGGGTATGTGTATTTTCACCAAAAAAAAAAAAAAAAGCTGAGAATTCAGAGGGTTAACATGTTGTGGGGTTGTTAACCAAAGTCATAAAACAGCATGTGTACTACTGTTACATGAGAAACTGTTTGTTTTGTAAGCCTTTACCTGAAGTACAATAAAATATTAAAAAAAAAGAAAAAACAAAGTAATAATAGTAACTATGCATTTGGTGATTATAGCCTCTGGATAAGTGAAATGAAAATTTGCAACCTAAATAAGAAAGGATTAGTCTGTAGAAGTTACTAAGAATGCCAACAAAAAGAATAAAAATTAGAAAAATGGTTTAAAAAATTTAGCAAGAAATTAACTGAAGAAATACAAACGTTAATAAACATTTGAATAGATATTATTTACTACCCCAGAAGTACACAATAAAATTACTGAAATGTACTTTTTGTCCATTAAAATGTTTAAAAAGTGATTGATAATATTGAATATACTGGAATTAAAACCCAGGCTGACTTGGCATATCCTTTTCATCACCAAAAATATTGCTTCAATCAATCAATGGTGTTATGTGGCTGTGAAAAATGCTAATATGCACATTTCTATCATATCAGCTAGTCACCTCATTGGCCTCATTTATTTCTCCAGTTGACTTCAGCTAGGCTGCAAGTCCACTGAGTAAAGGAACCGTGATGCATGTATCATAGAACCTGACAGCCTTTCTTCATATTTGTCTTATAAATGACGTTTAATAAAATTAATAATAATGTTCAATTAATGGGAACTTAGTTTACACTAGTAGAAATGTTCTCTTCAGCATGGACCAGGCTACATCTGAAATGATATACTCAATTCTATGATCTACACTTTTTGTGGAATTTTTATCAAGAGGAACATGACCACAGGAGGGCTCCTTGGATCACTATGGACTACTTAATGTGAAAAGAACTGGAAATACATCCCCTTGAGAAAAGCAAAATATTCAGACGGACATAATTAAAAAAAAAAAAAAACAACAAACCCACTGCTGTTGAGTCGATTCTGACTCGTAGCCACCATGATAGCTGTCTACAAATGTTAGAAGAGCATGAGAGGGAAGATAGGTGAGATTTATTCTCTTTAACTCTAGAAGGCAGAATTAGGAGAATAGGATATAAATTACAGAGAGACGGTTTCATTCAATTTCATGACGTATTATTTAATAAGTAGTGATGTCTGAAAGTAAAAACACATTCTGCCACAGATAATGATGCACTGTTCACTGGATATGTAGCCAAACAACCACTTTTCAGGAATGTTCACTAGGAGAATAAATGCCCACAAAAATCCCTTTCAATGATCAGACGTTATGATCTTAAATATGGGAGAATATCTGAATAAACTAGAGTATTAGGGAGAGAGCAAAACCATGATAAAAAAAATCTTAATTCGTTTGCTTATTCATACTAACAGACACGTGTTGAATATATACTTCTGCAGGCACTGTTCTAGGTTTTGGGGATGCATCAATGAGCAAAACAAAGGTCACTGTTCTGTAATACAGACAATAAACAACATGACAGAAAAGCGCATTATTCAGTATATTTTTCAGTTAGGATCTCAGTAGGAAACAGATGACACACTTAATAAAGAGTTTAATAAAGAGACTTAAAATGTGCAGTTACAGCAGCACTAAGAAATTAAGACAAGAGTGATAGCTGAGGGGAAGAAAGTTTTTTGTTTTGTTTTGTTTTTTCTTTAAGATAGGAAGATAAAAGCATCTGTGGATATATGTGAGAATGATCCAGTAATCAGAGGAAAATTGATCATTTGGAGGTAAATGTGAGAATTTCTAGAGCAATGTTCTCAAAGAGGCAAGATGAGCAGCATCTAGGGCACCAGTGAAGGCACGGACTATAGACTGGAGCACGCAGAGGTTGGTGCATCTGTGGGAGCAAGAAGGCAGAGTAAGTTACGGACATAACAAAGGCACCAGCATTCCTATTTCTTGTAGAAAAGAATGAACCGGTCTATTTGCCTGGTGGTAGAAAACAAAACTCAAACCCAATCTTAGTTTCCTCTTTTAATCTCCCCAGAGTGGCAGGAGGGACACAGGTTCCCCATTATGAGTCAGGATTTATATTACAATGAAATAATTTATAGGTAAATTGACTTCATTTGGAAGCGAAAGAGTGACCAAAACACTTCTAAGGCTTAAGTGACAAGCAGGAGCCTGGATGACACAAGTAGTTTGCCATCAGCTGCGAGCCTAAAGGTTGGCAGTTTGAACCCACCCAGTGACTTCACAGAAGAAAGGCCTGGAGAACTGCTTCTGTCAAGATTACAGCCAAGAAAACCCTATGGAGCAGTTCTACTCTGTAACAGGTGGGGTCGCCATGAGTCGGAGGCTGGCTCAAGGGCAGCTAATAACAACAAGTGACAAGCAGTAACAGTAGGCTGTGCCCACGTGGATGTGCTCACTATCTGAGTCCGTTTCAGGGCAGTAGAGTCTGAGGGTACAGGCCTGCAACAGGAAAGAAGTCTGTGCATTGCAGCCTGGAAAAAAGAATAAAGTGTTAATTACCTTTAAAGCGCCAAAAAAGACACCCACCTAGAGGTAGAAGAGGTCAGATCCCAGATATCCCTTATGGGACTAGATTTAGTCTAAGTTCTAAGGAGAGAAATGGCCTTAATTTTGTTCTTTAAACCAGTTGTAGGAAACCTTAAGAGCCAGATATGGAAAAAAAGCACACCAAGAGGGTGAACCTCCCTGCCTGCCAAACATCCCTTGTCATATGAGTGGCACTGAGTCCTATTGCTCTTTAATAATATTTCCTACTAATATAATAACAACAACTTTTCATTTGAATAGATTTTGCAGTTTACGAAGTTCTTTACATACATTAAATGGAAATTAAATTGAAAGGAGCCTTACAAATTGAGGAAAGACAGGAATCTGGCTTCTAGGAAAACAGCTGGATGCATAGAAGTTTATATGCCATCAGCACTGTCCTGTAATCTCCTGACTTTTATTCAATCATGCACCAAAGACAAGAATTTTAGGGGAAAATAAACAGCAATAGATCTTACATCTATCAAAGGACATCATTTACGTGAAATACGGCTTTGTTCATAAAGTTAAAACTAAGGGTCTGAATGCCCTTCCTGCCACCTTTGATAAATCAATTTCTGATGTTCATTTGAGACTTTATCTTAGACAACCTTTTATTGAAGTTATTTTTTTATGTCTCAACTGAACCTAAACTAGGACTGACAGTTAGGCTTTCTGCTGAACCAGCAGGCTGTGATCTCCCAGGAGCCGGTTAACAAGAGCTGATAAACACATGGAGAAGGAAACCTGTAAAGAAGAAATTCCACTCTGGTGATGGGGGAAAGAAATGTGAATAACCAGGAGTGGATATTTATGGGACACTTACTTTGCTCCATGCACCATCCAAGGCACTTGAGACATATAAAGGAAGCAAAAATAGACATGGTCCTTACCCTCACGGTACTTACCGTCAAGAGGAGACAGATAGTACACCACATAGTCTCACAGATAAATGTAAACAGAAATGAAGAGTTAGGAAATGTAAGTTGTGAGTTTTGAGTGGGTGGCTAAGGTAGAGTGAAAGATAAGTTTATTGTGAATGAAGTGGTCCTGTGTGTTACACAAGAAATCCATGTGGATGTTGAAATTGCCCAGGATGCAATAGCTCAATGTCAAAGATTTCATAGAATGAGAGCAGCCATTGGCAAAAATTGGTGGGTGGTTAGCCAAATGGCACAGAACTCTTAAAGAAAAGTCTATTATAAGAAGGATTTATGGTCTGGAAGCAAAACCAGGAAATCAGAAACATATCAATCCCATCTCCTGCCCTGAGGCTATGGATCTTAAGAAAACAAGGAACTAGTACTTGAGATAGCTACAGGAGAACTAGCATCTTCAGGGGAGAGTTACATTTATACTAAGACTGGGAGCCAAGGGAATCAGATACAAGAGTTGGACGATTGGGGGCCATCAGTTCCAAGGGTACAGTGGAATAATTTAGGTCTCAGAAAGTGAGAACAGATGTATAAGGAAAAGGAAAGTAAAATATTATTCGGATGAGGGCTTATACTTTGAGTGTTGACTGACGAAAAGACACGTTTATTCACTTACTTAAAAATTTAACAAATATTAAACATCCATGGGTTCCAGCGCTGACAATACAGTGGAAGAAGCAGTATAAGTAGAGTGGTTAATAGCACTGACTCGGGAGCCAGCCTGCACGGCTTTAAATTCTGGCTACAACAGTTACTAGCTGTGTGACTTTGGGCAAGTTACTTGACATTTCTGAGCTTTAATTACCTTATCTGTAAAATGTAATATACCCTTCTAATAAGTTTGTGGTGAGGATTATATGAATTAGTCTATTAGAACATTCCCTGGAATGCAGTAAGTACTATGAAACAACAAAATAATGGTAAACAAACAAGATAATCCAATAGCAGTGATGCTATGATGAATACAGAGAAAGAGAATTAGCGATGCAAAGAGCCACTGACAGCTTAGTGCCGTTCTGGAGAGTTGAGGGCTCTGGCATTTGACTGCCTTGGTTCAGTCCCATCAAAGGTGGGACACTGGGCAAATTTCTTAAGCTCTGTGTCTCTATTTATTCATCTCTTAAATGTGGATAAAGATAATAGCATTTACCTAATGGGGTTGTTTAGGGAATTAGGCAAGTTAACACTTGTCAGTTTCTTAGAATTGTGCCAGAAACACAGTAATTGTACTATATTACCAATGACTTATTTATCAGAAATACTTTTTTTCAACAACATAATTGATTACTATGCACATGGACCTCACTTGACAGACTACATCTGTGGAAAGAGTCATTGAAGAAGCTTAATATTATCAGTCAAGACAAAGCCAGGGGCTGACTGCATAAAACACCATCAATCACTCATGTGGAAGTTAAAGGTGAAGTTAAGAAAATCTAAGCATGTCCACAAGAGCCAAAGTATGACCTCGAATACATCCTGCCTGAATTCAAAGACCATCCTAATAATCGATTTGATGCACTGAACAGGAATAACTGAAGATCAGAAGAGTTTGGGAAGACATCAAAGATATAATACATGAAGAAAGTGAAAGGCCATTAAGAAGATAAGAAATATGGGAAATACCAAAATGGATATCAGAAGAGATTCTGAAACTTGCTCTTAAGGGCAGAGTAACTAAAGAGGGCAGAAGAAATGACAAAGTAAAACAGCTGAACAGAAGATTTCAAAGGGCGGCTTGAGAAGGCAAGGTAATGCATTATGATGAAATGTGCGAAGATCTGGAGTTAGAACACTAAAAGGGAAGAACACGATCAGCATTTCTCAAGCTGAAAGAACTGAAGGGAAAATTCAAGCTTTGAGTTGCATTACCCAAGGATTCTATAGGCAAAAAAATGAATGACACCGGAAACATCAAAAGAAGATGGAAGGAATACAGAGTCACTATACCAAAAAGAACTGGTTAACATTCAGTCATTTTGGGAGGTAGCATATGATCAAGAATCACTGGTACTGAAAGAAGAAGTTCAAGCTGCACTGAAGGTATAGGCAAAAAACAAGGCTCCAGGAATTGACTGAATACCCATTGCGATGCTTCAACAAATAGATGCAATGCCGGAAGCACTTACTCATCTATATCAAGAAATCTGGAAGACAGCTATCGGGCTAACCAGCTGGAAGAGATCCATATTCATGCTCATTCCAAAGAAAGGCAATCAAGTAGAATGTGGAAATTGCAAAAAATTATCATTAGCACTACATGTTAATAAAATTATGAAGATAATTCAAAAACAACTGCAATCCTGCATTGACAGGGAACTGCCAGAAGTTCAAGCTAGATTCAGAGGAGGACATGGAACAATGGATATCATTGCTTTTGTCAGATGGATTTTGTCTGCAAACAGAGAGTATCAAAAAGATGTTTACCTGTGTTTTATCAGCTATGCAAAGGCATCCAACTATATGGATCATAACAAATTATGGATAACATTGCAAAGAATGGGAATTACGGAACACTTAATTCTGCTTATGCAGAACTTGTTTAAGGATCAAGAGGCAGTCATTCAAACAGAACAAGGGGATACTGACTCACAGCAGCCCTACAGGACAGAGTAGAACTACCCCAAAGGGTTTTCAAGAAGCGATTGGTGGATTTGAATTGCCAACCTTTTGGTTAGCAGTTGAGCTTTTAACCACTGCACCACTAGGGCTCCTTACATGACCACTGACATGTAAAAAGTCTCTGTTCAAGCATCACAAGCATAGTTATTATGCCATTAATAGATCCAAGTTTAATCACTGTGATTTAAGATTTTAAGATACAAATATAAAGATACTTCATAAGATTTTATCTTGATACTTGATTCTCTTAACATGTAAAAACTATAAGAGTTTATTGATATTGCTATGCTAAATATTTTAATGTCTGTATTTACATATGAAAAATGTTTGCCACACAATATTTATAAACTACAAAGATAATTAAAACATTCAGAACTAAATATATTAATTTCCCTTACTAATAGTCAACAATGAATCCGGTACAACAAGGAATAATCTGATTGTAAAACAGACATTATAAAAACACAACAGTTACGCTAAAACGAGCAAATTAACTTTAAGATGATAAAAATTCTCTCTTTGAAAATAATGTTTACTTTTGAAAAATAAATTTGGGATGGACTGCTGTTGTTAGGTGCTGTCGAGTCATTTCTGACTTACAGGGACCCTGTGTACAACAGAACACTGCTCAGTCCTGCACCATCCTCACAATCCTTGCTATGTTTGAGCCCACTGCTACAGCCATAGTGTCAACTTATCTTGTTGAGGATCTTCCTGTTTTTCTCTGACCCTCTACTTCACCAAGCATAATGTCCTTCTCTAGAGACTGATCCTTCCTGCTAACATGTCCAAAGTATGTGAGATGAAGTCTTGCCATCCTCGTTTCTAAGGAGCACTCCGGCTGTACTTCTTCCAAGACAGATTTGTTCATTCTTCTGGCAGTCTATAGTATATTCAATACTCTTTGCCAATACCGTAATTCAAAGGCATCAATTCTTCAATCTTCTTTATTCATTGTCCAGCTTTTGCATGCATATGAGGCAATTGAAAAATACCATGGCTTAGGTCAGGTGCACCTTAGTCCTCAAAATGAATCTTTGCTCAATTTCTGGCAGTTTCCTGTTGATGCACTGCTGCAATCGTTTCTAAATTATCATCAGCAAGATTTTACTTGGGTGTGATATTGATATTGCTTGATAATTGCCACATTCTGTTGGATTACATTTCTTTGGAATGGTCACAAATATAGATCTCTTCCAGTTGGTTGGCCAGGTAGCTATCTTCCAAATTTCTTAGCATAGACAAGCAAGTGCCTCCAGCATTGCTTCCACTTGTTGAAGCATCTCAGTTGGTATTCCATCAATTCCTGGAGCCTTGTTTTTCACCAGTGCCTTCAGTGCAGCTTGGACTTCTTCCTTTAATACCATCCGTTCTTGATCATACACTACCCCTGAAATGGTTGAAAGTCAACTGATTCTTTATGGGATAGACTCAAACCAAACCAAATCCATTACCTTCGAGTCAATTCCGACTCATAGCGACACTACAGGACAGAGTAGAACTGCCCCATAGGGTTTCCAAGGAGCAGCTGGTGGATTCGAACTGCTCACCTTTTGGTTAGCAGCTGAGCTCTTAACCACTGCACTATCAGGGTTCCTGGGATAGACTAGGAATTGGAAGTAACCAAAATTTGAAACTTCTAAGTTAATTTTCATATTAATTTCAATTCAGGTCTAGAACATAAATGCACAAGGAAAGTTGTTAAGCGTATTTTCCCAGCTATATCATTGCCATGATAACTGTACACTGCTGCTTTTGATGTTGCCCTGCATTAAAAAGGGTAAAGAGGAAGGTGATAGCTTTTTCCTTAGGGACAGAAAATAGGCAGGTATAACCCAGTGGTCTCTGCTCTGTGCTTTAATTTGGGGTGTTTTGTTAGCTAAGTAAATTCTAGAGAAAATAGAAGAGGCAGAGTAGGGTAGTCTAAGATAATTCCCAAGAAAAGAAAAGGCAATATCAGATACTTTATCTGAAAGATAACTTCAGCTGATAACGTATGTGGAAACTTGAAAAAATGGTGGCCTTCTGTATAGCACAGTGAGAAGGTAGACCTTTTGATGGCATAAATGGCAATGTAAAAAGAGAGTAGTAATTTAAAATATTTTAAATAAAACTACAGATCAAACAAATTTTAGTGATCTATAATTAATGGCCTCAAATCCCATCCAGCTAAAAGATTTCTGATGTAGCCCTCTCCAAATACATTTTGAATAGAGATTTAATTGGATGTTCTACTTAGAGGCCATGCTATTGAAATAGGCTTTTATCAGCATCAAATGGGCATAGTAACATAATTCAACAAGCATGAAAGTAATGAAATGGGATTAAAAAAAGGAAAACATACACCCACAAAGGTGAACACAGTGTTGGAGGGCTTCAGCTGCATTTTTTAAATTCTGAATTAAACACAAAATGTCCAGCATAGTCTTCCCAGAAAGTACATTGTTTGTTGGAAGCCAGAAAGCTGCTTCAATGTATTCTGCTTCCTTATTTTGTTGCACATTAATATGCTTAAAAAGCAACACATTGTGAGCTTGGGAGCTGTTAGGCATTTATTTACCATGGTGGGTTAATCTCATTCAGTGAGGTATAGAAACTCAGTAATGAGTGCTACAGTATATAAGCTAATTGCTAGGATAAAACCAAATGAATAATTACTTAACTCCAGAATGAGGCCTGCGGGAATTTTTCTTTAATAAAGCTTTAATTCACCAGTGATAATGAATGCAATCTCACATACTACTGAATAACACCATTAGCATAATGGCTGTGATACAAAAACTATAATTAGAACAGAAACGTTAATTACAACCACCAAGGTACTGAATGAAATACTGTTGTTTAAGAAATTGACCTGCTTTGCTGTCATGCATTATGGGCTCAAGGATATCTCTGTAATTAAATATATATAAAAAAATATATATGCATATATATATTGAAATAGGTTTTGTCATTCTTCTGAAAGCTTCTTAAACATAATAAATATGTTAATGAAGGACTGTTCTAGAATTTGATATGCATGTTAAATATAAACATGATTAAAACCTTTGGTTTTTATCTTGGTTAAATGCAAACATCAATATTTGTATTTTAAAAAATCCAAAATTAGAGTAGGGGTGCCTGATATTGCATTTTACTTATGTTTGCTCTACAACCACTAAAAGCAGTTACTGAAAATGAACAGATTAATCAAGTGTGAAATATTACTATAAGCTGAAAAAATAAGTTGCATAATCAATGCAAAAAAAGGCGAAGTCCTAAACTAATGCTTTTAAAAGACTCAGCTGGATTCTTAAAATTCTTTGAATTTCAACTACCAGATATATAAATATATATATATAATATTTAACTACACACATAGTAGGAGATTTGTGTATCTAGGTACTTATATGTTGATAAACATTTTGAAATCAAGGGTCACACTCTTTTAAACATCCCAAACAATAACAGCAACCATGACAGCCCTCTACTGCTATACAGAAAATTTCAGTGGGTTATACTTAGAAATACTGTCAAAAAGATAAAGCCACGTGCCTCAAATATGGTTTACTGCCAACTGTAATGGTATTGAATTTTCATCACAAAAAGAACTTTATTTTTAAGATAGGACTTCTTCAAAAGAAACTAAATATCTTATTAACCCAATCAGTAAGACTAGAAAAATGTTTTAGAATAATATTTATAACTTATCCCTGGCTACTCTTTATCCTTTTGCTTCATTATTCAGTTTTAATTGAATGAATATACTTCCCACTAATTTGCTATTGATTTCTTTCTTCCATTTCAATGCATTTTTCTAATATTCCCACACAGTATTTGAAGTCTCCGTAATGCATCTGGAAAATGCCTCTCTTCTCAGCATTAGCCAGCCCATGAAAACTCCATCCTCTAATGGAATATTATCTTCTTGCAGTAATGCGTATGAAAGGTGTATTTATCCTTCATAGTACTTATTACCATTTTCAGTGACCTGGATGATTGTTTACCATAAGGGGACAGCTAACGATAGCTTCCACCCAGGCAAAGGCCCAGGCAATGGCCCATGCTGCTTTCACATCCTCTTATGCTAATAAAAGGTGTGAGTGGGACTGATTCCTGTTTTCAAGCTTCTCTCTTGCATCCACAATCCTGCTGAACTATGCCTAAAACAACTCCCAGACCTAAACTGCTGGTTTTGACTTTTAAACTCCAGACTCATATGGGAGAGTCTAATAGGTAACTATAAATCTTATTAGACCTTTGGCCACAGAAAGCTTCGCCTGTATCTGGAAGCTCATCTTCTTGTACATCTTTGGATGGGTTACAGAATGTATACTGGAAAGGGAAGAAAAACTATGATCTTACAAGTTGGATGGGTCAAACTCTTGTACTGATGGGATGAGAGATCACCCTCATTTCTTGGACACATATATTTAATTGTCTATTAAGCATCTCAACTAAATAATCCACAAACTATTCTTTAACTTGATATTAGTCTGCAAAACTTCCTCCCCCTCCTATATTCCCTACCTCAGTTAACAGTAACACTACTGGCTCAACCACCCAAGCACGAAACTCAGAATTCTTTCTCTACATCCTCATATTCAATTGGATAACAAACTTTAAATATTTTTTTTTTAATTTCATTTCTTTCTTGCCATCCTCCATCCCCTCATATTTTTCTCATTGAGGAAGAGGAGATTTAGAAGAGAAAATGATCTTCCTATAAGAAAAACTTGAATGAGCTTTAATCTACCTTGAATTAAAAAAAAAAAAAATTAGATCAATTAAAAGAGAACACTAAAATTTTTAAAACAACGCTTTAGTCTGGATGGCATGAATTTTACCATTCTTGGAAGTGTGTCACCAGCTGACTATAAAAGCCAATAAACCACACTAGATGCCATTGAGTTGACTCTAACTCATGGTGACCACATGTGTAGCAGAGCAGAATTACGCTCCTTAGGGTTTTCAATGGCTAATATTTTGTAAGTAGATCACCAGGCCTTTCTTCCAAGATGCCTCTAGGTGGACTCGAACCACCAACCTTTTGGTTAGCAGCAAGTGCATTAACCATCTGCACCATGCAGGGACCTCCAACTGACTATAACCTGTGTTAATTAACTACAGTTAGTCCATCCAAGCAGCTACAACTCCCCAAAACTTACATATTAAAGTTGCCTGTAACCATATGGTTAGAGAGAGATCTCATATTTCTAGCATTAAGCAATCAGTCCCTATGACTTGCCTATCTTTCTAAAGGAGGAGATGGAAGGGGATCCTAATGACTCCCAGCAATCAGTACTTTTACCCTTGGGTGATCTCTGCAGTTGGAGAATGCATGCATAGTCTGAGAAAGATTCACCTTGCTGTGCAAACACACAGAAAATAAATTCAGTTAATTCAAGTGCCATTGCTGCTGCTAACACTGTCCTTCACTGAGGAGAAGAAAAAAAAAAAAAAGGTGGGTGCGAGAAGTGGGAAGGACTATGAGGAGGAAATTTAGAAATGGCACAAAAATCTACATTCCACTAAGAGCTTGCTGATGTATACATGTCTTAAAATGAGAATCATAATCAAACACAAATCATCTATTTGTTGCATAAAAATTAGCAAACATGGTTCAAGCTCTCTCCAGATACAATGCGCTTCTTTTTTTTTTTTTTTGGCACCTTCCACTTCATAACATACGAAAACTCCTGTCCAAACAGAGCCTGATACTACACCCACAATAAGATTCAGCCTCCTCTGTATTTTTAATTAACTCAGGGCCGAGAGTTGTTTTTAACAGCTAATGTTTTGTGTGAGTTACAGTATGCACACTGCTGAGACATAAATGCAAAGTAATCACTCTAATAAGTAGATATAAACATTTACAACAATTGCAACAAGTCTCTGCAACAAATAAGGGAATATCAAGAAAAATAACCAACCGCAAGCTGGGAAATAAGCCTCAATACGACTACATGGGTTGTATGAGCTTTTAACGTCATTCAAAGCTCTGATCTTCGGTTGCCTTTCATAATTTCAATACCCCTAAGTCACTAATGAGCTTGTACTTTCAATGCCAAAAACAAGAATCCTGATTAGGAAACACACACAAAAAAACAAGACTTCCATTTTCATGTTTGTGCCAAAGACACCAGCAGAGAACTCAAGGCGCTTGATGCACCATTTACATAACAGAAAGAAATCTTAGTATCTTAGTCCAGGGCCAAAGAGGCCAGGCCATCACTACCCCACCATCTCCAAAGAACTATAGGCCTTAAAGTAGGAAGAAGCTTGACAGGTGAAGAGCAGAGAGAATGCCAGGGGAGCTGGAGCAGAGTGAGGCAGGAGAGAGCAGAACAAGATGACACTAGAGAGCAGGCAGAGAGGCCAGCTTGCGACGAGCAGTGACAGGCCAGGATAAGGGATATAGATTTTATTCTAAGTGTAATGAAGACATGGGAGAGTTGAAGCAAGGTAGATATGTTCTCTGACTTATGTTTTTTAAATATTACTTCGGCTGTCAGTTAGAGAATGGATTATATAGGGCAAAAGTCAAAAGAAAGCTATCAGTGGTTATTGTAGTAGGAGACTTGGCCTTCGGGGTGGGACTGGAGATGGAGGCAGAAAGTATAGACAGCTCAAAGAGAGGTGTTAGAGGAGAAAGTAAGGAAAAGGAAGAGATAGAGAATGATTCCCAGGTTTGGAACTTGGTCAGATGGGAGAATGATGATATCAATTATAGACACAAGGAATACAGGGAAAGAATAAAACCTTAGAATTCAAGTCAACAATTTTTAAGTTTCTGATCTATACCAAGCACTCTGTACTATATACTATGGCGTATGTAGTAAAGACTAGGATATTATCATTTCCTTTTAACAGTTTATAATCTACTGTGACTCAGGGGGATAAATACTTAAGTAATCATTGAAAAATAGTAGCTAACGTATATATAGAATTTATTATGAGCTAAGCACTAGTCTAATAGCTTTACTTATTTAATCCTCACAAAAATGTATTTTACAGGTAAGAATATTGGGGTCCAGAGAAGTAGAGTGACTAGTCCAAGGTCACGAAGCTGATTAAGTGTTAGAGCCAGGATTCAAAATACAGACATTTGGGGTTCAGAGTCTATCCTCTTAAGCACATATACCATACTATTTTCAGCATGTGCACGTGTGCATACATACAGGCACTGAAAGCTATATGGCACAGGTTCAACAGAAGCACAGTGGGATAAGAAGAAGACTGATTCCAAATCTAAGAGTCTGGGAATACGAAAAAGCCACTGTGAGGAGGGCAGTGCAGAATAAACCCTGATGGCTAGGCAAAATTTTTACAGGAAAGGAGGGTGGGGCAGAGATGCTAGGCAAAATGAGTAGTATAAAGCCACCTTGATAAAAAAGAGATGCAAAGATGAAAGCTTGAGAAATTACTTCTCCTCAGTATAACATTGCTTAAAGCATGATTTGCCAGAAATAATCGACACCAAAAACAAATGTCTAGCCATGATGGAGCAGTGGTTAAGAAATTGGCTGCTAATCAAAAAAGGTCAGCAGTTTGAATCCACCAGCTGCTTCTTGGAAACGCTATGGGACAGTTCTACTCTGTCCTAAAAGGTTGCTATGAGTCAACTCAATGGCAGCGGGTATTGAGTCGGTAAAGTGGTTTGACTGATAAATTTTAATGATAGTGAGAATCTGATAGCTAATTACTTACCTGATCCCTGAATACTGAGTGCTCTGCCATCTCAGAGACGAGGAGCTATTCAGCTGCTTGAGATTAAGCAAATAGAACAGGTTTGTGATGCTCTGAGACCTGGAAGTTTCCATCTCCAGGCCTTTGTGCAGGGAAGTGGAAACATCTCTGAAGAAATGCCACCAACATCTTCATTAAAGGGAGAGTCAAACTAGGGGAGGGCGGGTAAGAGTAGGAGGGCAGGGGAGGGGGGTGGAGAGGAGAGTATCTGCAAATTCTAACCCAGGAATAACAGTATCTAGCACTACCCAACGTGATTCTCACTTATTTTTAATGAGGTCAGGAATTATGAACAAGGGTCACTGTTGTAGTATAAGAATGGTGTAAGGCTCTATATGGTAGGCTGAATAATGGCCCCTGAAAGATGCACACATCATATTCTCTGGAAATTGTGAATATGTCTACTTATATGGCAAAAGAGACTTTTCAGCACTGATTAAGTTAAGGCTGTTGAGATGGGAAGATTGTCCTGGATTATCCAGGTGGATGGATTGTATTGGGTAAATCTGCTGCAAAAGACCTCTTCAAAGTGTTAAAAAGCAAAGATGTCACTTGGAGAACTAAGGTGCATTTGACCCATGCCAAGGTATTTTCAATTGCTTCATATGCATGCAAAAGTTGGACAAGAAAAGGAAAAACTGAAGAATTGACACACTGAAATTGTGGTGTTGTTGAAGAATATTGAGTATACCATGGACTGCCAGAAGAATGAACAAATATGTCTCAAAGGAAGTACAGCCAGAACTCTTTTTAGAATTGAAGATGGTGAGACTTCATCTCGTTTACTTTGGACATATCGTCAGGAGGGATGAATTGCTGGAGAAAGACATCATGCTTGGTAATACAAAGTGTCAGCAAAAAAGAAGGAGACCCTCAATGAGATGGATTGACACAGTAGCTACAACGATAGGCTCAAATATAGCAAGGGTTGTGAGATTGGTGCAGGACCGGCAATATTTTGTTCTGTTATACGTAAGGTCCCTATGAATCAAAGCTGACTGGACAGCACCTAGCAACAACAACAATATCCAAAAGGCCCAAACTAATCATAGGATTCTTATAAGAAGGAGGCATAAAATTCAGAGGAGATGTAAAGATGAAAACAGGTCAGGAAGAGAGAGGTTTGAAGATGTGATGCTGCTGGCTTTGAAGATGGGGAAAGGGGCCACCAGTCAAGGAATGTAAATACTCTGTACAGAAGCGGGAAAAGGCAGGGAAACAGAGTCTTCCCTAAAGCTTCCAAAAGGAATGCAGCCATACTGACACCTTGGTTTTAGGACTTCTAACCTCCAGAAATGTAAGATAATAAATTAGTGTTGTTTTAAGTCAGGAAGTTTGTGGTGATTTGTTACAGCAGCAATAAGACACTAATACAGCCTATAACTTATTATTCATTCATTTCATACAACGGTAAATAAGATAAGGTACCTGCTCCCCAATCCTCATCGTCTAGCAGAGGTGATAGAAACAAACAAGCACAATAAAACCTTTTAAATGATGGAGTTGGGTGACAATGAGAAGTCAAAGAAAGGAAGTCAGTTCTGCTGTGGGACAGGGAGAAATGTTCAGATAGGCTTCATAGAATCTTCCCCTTCTGTCATTCTTTTTTTCTTTTTTGTAAGAATAACGATAAAATTCTGAGTGGGAAAGAACTATGGAATTGTCCTAGGTGGTTGCAAAAATAGGAGGCAGCAAAAAGTGTTTCCCATTTACAGCTGCTAACCAAAAGGTTGGCAGTTCGAATCCACCAGTCACGCTTTGGAAACCTTGTGGGGCAGTTCTATCCCGTCCTATAGGGTTGCTATGAGTCAGAATCGACTCAACGGCTATTGGTCTGGCTTTTGGGTTTTTTCCAGGCAGTCTTTCAGAAAATAGAATGCCAAGGGATAAAACTATGAGTGATGGCAGCTACTACCCCCGTACCTGCATCCTGAGCCTCCTGGGAAGACAGTGAGGAACCCCAGGGAGGGCCCAGACTGAGAAAGCCTCTCAGCTGAGAAACAGAGAAGCCACTGGGCTTTAAGGCACAGACACTGAGCAAAATTAATCTTTCATTTCCTGCCCAGATAATAGGGGGAAATGTCACATTTTCCTGAAGGATTTGTTTTGAGGTAAAAAATAATGTTGAAATGTTATTTCAGTTTTAAAAAGAAAACAACCTACATAAAAAAATGAACAAATCTATGTATTTCTATCAATTGCAAATTCACTGATATACTCTGATTTGTGATTTTTCTCTTTATTTTCTGCTTTTTGATTCCCAACTCTAGATGGTATGCTCACAAAATATTGAATGGTTTTTGTTCTGTTGTCACCAAATTGTGACTAACAGCCCAAAGCTAAATGTCATTGATGCAATAAAACTTCACTTTGTAAAGAGAAGCCCAGACAAATCTGTGGAAAACTTCCAAAGAGAAGTTACAACTGGTCCTGCCACCAGCCTGCCTCGCCCTTTCAGGTTCACCCAGCTGTTTACATAGAACACTAGGAACGTGAAGGAGAATATCTGGAGGAGTGAGTCAGTGGTCTAGGGAAAAGGCAATGTGTTTCCTCCCTCCTTGTTTCAAAAGGGAAGGGGGAAGTATGCTCCTCCCATCCAAAGCCAAGTGATCATGCCTAAAAATTGGGAGGAGCTACAAGGACAGACCAACATCCCATCCCCCAGTTAACCAAAACCAAACCAAACCTGTTGTCATTGGGTTGATTCCGGCTCACAGCCACCCTACAGGACAGAGTAAACTGCCGCATAGGGTTTCCAAGGAGTGGCTAATGGATTCAAACTGCTGGCCTTTTGGTTAGCAGCCAAGCTCTTAACCACTGAGCTACCAGGGCTCCCAGTTAGGTATCTGCTTATGCAACAGACTTGCTCTGGGAATACTGGACCAAAAGAAAAGGAATTGGGGAAAGTGGCAGAAAGAGCAAGTGTTAATAGTGGAAGCAGCCGCCACTTCCATTGTTTGGTGTGGCAAGAATTTCATGTTTCTGACAGATCAAGTTTGCCATGGAAGCTTGGGCTGCCTTACAGGAATTCACCAAAGAAGACTGCCTGTAGGGCAAGGGGATCCCAGAAGCCAGAGGCTCTGGGGTGTGCCATGGGCAGGGCAGAAAGAAACTTAAAGAGGAGCCATGCTGGAACCATCAACCCTACCAAGAAACCACAGTAAAGAGGTTCTCACTGGCTGCTGTGAAGGAAACACACAGTTCATAAGAGGGGAAGTGACTGGAAGGCAGTTAAATAAAAAATATTGTCATGTCTTTTCTCTAATCCTCTCACCAGTTCTCCCCGACCCCTCACTCCACGCTCCAACTCTGACAGAGGCAGAAGAGAAGTGGAAGAGGTAAAGCAGGCCCAGTTGGGAGGAGAGAAGGCTGGCACAGGACATGCTCATTTCCTACTTGTGTGTCCAGCCAAGGCCTGGATGGCGGTGGGTTGTGAGA
The DNA here is from genome assembly GCA_030035585.1 of Dugong dugon. Classification (NCBI taxonomy): domain Eukaryota; kingdom Metazoa; phylum Chordata; class Mammalia; order Sirenia; family Dugongidae; genus Dugong; species Dugong dugon. The sequence goes on along the minus strand of CM057463.1, from coordinate 149,730,214 downwards.
GATGGGGTAAAGGGAAGAAACAAAATTGGCATTTTTGCAATGGGTTAAATGGTAGTGGCCCTTTTTTTTTTTTTTTAATATAACTAATATGTGAGGGGACAAAAAAGCTATGGATCTGCCTGAAAAATTGCTAGAGGATTATTGTTCCCAATGACCCGGGGTTCAATTGTGTCCTACCTAACCCCAATACCGACGAATGTGACGTTATTTGGAAATAGAGTCTTTGCAGATGTAATTTGTTAAGATGAGGTGACTAGAGTGGACGCTAAGCTCTTTATAGCTGGTGTCCTTATAAAGAGAAGTGATCCAGGAAGAGACACAGAAGGAAGAAGGCCAGGAGAAGAAGCCAAAGACTGGAGTTGTGCTACCTGGGGCTGTCAGAAGCTGGAAGAGACCAGGAAAGATCTTCCCCAAGAGCTTTTGGAGAGAGCATGCCCCTGCCCACACCCTGAATTCAGACTCCCAGCCTCTGGAATTGCAAGAGAATAACTTTTGTTTTGTTTTAAGCCACTCAGTCTGTGGCACTATGTTATACCAGCCCTAAGAAACTAATACACTTGCCAAATTCAAACTACTTAATAATTGATGATTACCAGCACAGGTGGCTATTTAGAAAACAGCTGTTATAAGTGATATCTAGCTACAAAGTTTAAGACCATAATTTACCCCTTTAAATGAGCACAGAAAAACACACATATTCACTTCTCCCACAATTACTAAAATACAAACATAATTTCTGACTCCTGGGGAGAAGAACAGAGGTGAGGGATGTTATGTAGAGGACCAGAAATGTTAGGTACAAAATGCTTATCTAAATATACTCTTTAAATTAAAAATATACACTCATGTGCGTCCACCTGCTACCTTTTCTAGGAACAAAAAAGTATAATCACCAGCTTTATCATTCTTTAATTTTCTCAAGGAAACAGTATTTTTCATCAAATATAAAAATATAATTTGCTTTAGTAAAGGAGAATGCAAACATAGCAACTCTAATTTGGAAAGACACTAAGCCTATACTTATTATTATTTTTTTAAATAATATTTTATTGTGTTTTAAGTGAAAGTTTACAAAGCAAATTAGTGATTAAGAGTTCAGCTGCTAACCAAAATGTTGGCAGTTTGAATCCACCAGCGTCTCCTTGGAAACCCTGTGGAGCAGATCTACTCTGTCCTATAGGGTCCTTATGAGCTGGAATTGATCTGTTGGCAACGAGGTTTTTTGTTTTTGGTTTTTTTTTTCCCATTCTAAACCATTTTTTATTTTTTTATTGTACTTCAGGTGAAGGCTGACAGAACAAATAGTTTTTCATGAAACAGTAGTACACATACTGTTTTATGACATTGGTTAACAACCCAAAACATGTCAACCCTCTAACTTCTCAACCTTTTTTCTTGGTGAAAATACACATAGCCAAAGATACACCATTTCAAAAATTTCTGCATGCACACTTCAGTGACATTGACTACGCTCTTCCAATTGTGCTGTTATTCTCACTTAAGATGAAGGCTTACAGAACAAAATAGTTTCGCATTTAACAGTTACTACACATGCTGCCCTATGACAATGGTTAACAATCTCACAACACATCAACAATATCCTTACTCAACCTTGGGTTCCCTATCACCAGCTTCCTCGTCCCCTTCTGCCTTCTGGCCCTTGTCACTGGACTACTGTACCTCTTTAGTCTCATGTGGTTTTACGGGACTGTCCACTCCCGGGCTGAACGGTGAACCCCGGAGATAACTTCACCACTGAGCTAAAAGGGTGTCTGGGGGCCATACTCTCGAGGTTTCTCCAGTCTCCTTTAGGCCAGTAAATCTGGTCTTTTTTTTTGTGAGTTAGAATTATGTTCCACATCCTTCGCCAGCTCTGTCCAGAACCCTCTGTTGTGATCCTAGTCAGAGCAATAACTGGTGGTAGCCGGGCACCATCTAGCTGTACCGGACTCAGTCCGGTGGAGGCCTTGGTAGCTGTGGACAATTAGTCCTTCGGAGTAATCTTTTCCTCATATTCTGTTCTCTTCATTCTCCCTTACTCCCGAAGGGATGAGACCAGTGGAGTATCTTAGATGGCCGCTCACAGGCTTTTAAGACTCCAGACACTACTCACCAAGGTAGAATGTAGAGTATTGTCTTTATAAGCTGTTTCATGCCAATTGAGCTAAATGTTTCCTAAGACCATGGTCCCCACAGCCCTCCGCCCAGCAATTCAGTCCCTCAGGGAGTTTGGATGTGTCTATGGAGCTTCCATGACATTTCCTTGTACAAGTTGTGCTGGTTTCCCCTGTATTGTGTACTGTCTCACCCTTCACCCAAGATACCACTTATCTATTGAATATTTAGTGTTTCCCCCCAACCCCTCCCATCCCTGGTAACCAACAAAGATTGTTACATTTTGTGTGTGAACTTTTTCATGGGTTTTTACAATAGAGGTCTCATACAATATTTGTCCTTTTGTGATTGACTTATTTCACTCAGCATAATGTCCTCCAGTTTCATCCATGTTATGAGATGCTTCACAGATTCATGGTTGTTCTTTCTCATTGCATAGTACTCCACTGTGTGTATGTACCATAGTTTGTTTATCCATTTGTCTGTTGATGGGCATCAAGGTTGTTTCCATCGTTTTGCTATCGTGAACAATGCTGCCATGAACATAGATGTGCATATATCTATTTGAGTGACCACTTTTATTTCTCTAGGATATATTCCTAGGAGTGGGATTGCTGGATCGTATTGTATGTCTATTACTAGCTTTCTGAGGAAGTGCCATATCATTTTCCAAAATGGTTGTATCATTTTGCATTTCCACCAGCAGTGCGTAAGACTTCCCATCTCCCCGCAGCCCCTACAACATTTGTTACTTCCAGTGTTTTTGATTTGTGCCAGTAATGCCGGGGTGAGATGGTATCTCATTGTGGTATTAATTTGCATTTCTCTAATGGCTAGTGATTGTGAGCATTTCCTCATGTGTCTGTTGGCCATTTGAATGTCTTCTTTGGTGAAGTGTCTGTTCATTTCCTTTGCCCATTTTTTAATAGGATTATTTGTCTTTTTGTTGTAGTGGTGTTGGATTTTCTTGTAGATTATGGAGATTAGACCTTTGTCTGACTTTTACTGTCCAAAAGTTTTTCCCAGTCTGTAGGTTCTCTTTTGACTCTTTTGGTGAAGTCTTTTGAAGAGCACAGGTGTTTGATTTTTTTAGAAGACCCCAGTTATCTAGCTTATCTACTGGGGTTTGTGTGTTGATGGTTATGGTTTGCATCCTGTTAATGCTGTGTATTAAGGCCTGAAGTGTTGGTCCTATTTTTTCTTCTGTGAACTTTATAGTTTTAGGCTTTATATTCAGGTCTTTGATCCATTTTGAAGTAGTTTTTGTATACGGTGTGAGGTATAGGTCCTGTTTCATTGTTTTGCAGATGGATATCCAGTTTTGCCAGCACCAGTTATTAAAAAGACTGTCTTTTCCCCATTTAATGGACTTTGGGCCCTTGTCAAAGATCAAGGTAGGTGGATGGATTTACATCTGCGTTCTCAAGTCTGTTCCATTGGTCAGTGTATCTATCATTGTACCAGTAACAGACTGTTTTGACTACCATAGCTGTATAGTAGGTTATGAAGTCAGGTAGTGTGAGTCCTCCAACTTTATTCTTCTTCTTCGGGAGTGCTTTACTTATTCGGGGCTTCTTCCCTTTCCATATAAAGTTAATGATTAGTTTTTCCATCTCTTTGAAGAATGTTGTTGGTGTTTGGATCAGGATTGCGTTGTATTTGTAAATTGCTTTGGGTAGAATTGTCATTTTCACAATGTTGAGTCTGCCTATCCATGAGCATGGTATCTTTTTCCATTTATGTAGATCCCTTTGGGTTTCATGCAGAAGTGTTTTGGAGTTTTCTTTGTATAGGTCTTTTACATCCCTGGTCAGATTTATTCCCAAGTATTTTATCTTTTTAGGTGCTATTGAAAATGGTATTGATTTCCTGATTTCCTTTTCATTGTTCTCCTTACTGGTGTATAGGAATCCAACTGATTTTTGAATGTTTATCTTGTATCCTGCTACTCTGCTGAATCTTTCTATTAGTTCCAGTAGATTTCTTGTGGAGTCTTTAGGGTTTTCTATGTATAGTATCATATCGTGTGCAAACATGGACAGTTTAACTTCTTCATTACCAATTTGAACGCACTTTATTTCTTTTTCTTGCCTTATTGCTGTAGCTAGAACTTCCAGCACAATGTTAAATAGGAGTGGTGATAAAGGGAATCCTTGCCTCGTTCCTGTTTTCAAGGGGAATGTTTTCAGCCTCTCTCCATTAAGAATGATGTTGGCTGTTGGTTTTGCATAGATGCCCTTTATTATGTTGAGAAATTTCCCTTCTATACCTATTTTATTGAGAGTTTTTATCAGGAATGGGTGTTGGACTTTGTCAAATGCCTTTTCTGCATCAATTGAGATGATCATGTGATTCTTTTCTTTCCTTTTATTTATGTGGTGGATTATGTTGATTGATTTTATAGTGTTGAACCATCCTTGCATAACTGGTATGAATCCTACTTGGTCGTGGTGTATTATTTTTTTGATATGATGCTGAATTCTATTAGCTAGACTTACGTTAAGAATTTTTGCATCTATATTCATGAGAGATATTGGTCTGTAATTTTCTTTTTTTGTGATGTCTGCCTGGTTTTGGTATCAGCATTATGGTGGCTTCATAGAATGAATTTGGAAGTGTTGCTTCCTCTTCTATGCTCTGAAATAGCTTGAGTAGTACTGGTACAAGCCCTTCTGTAAATGTTTTGTACAATTCTCCAGTGAAGCCATCTGGGCCAGGGCTTTTTTTGGTTGTGAGTTTTTTTATAACCTTTTCAATCTCTTCTCTTGTTATGGGTCTGTTCAGATTTTCAACATCATTTTGTTGTAGTTTGTGTAGGCTGTGTGTTTCTAGAAATTTATCCATTTCCTCTAGGTTTTCAAGTTTGTTGGAGTATAGTTTTTCATAATATTCTGTTATAATCCTTTTTATTTCAGTTGGGGCTGTTGTAATGGCCCCCATTTCATTTCTTGTTTGGATTATCTGTGTCCTCTCCTGTTCTTCTTTTGTCAGTCTGGCCAGTGGTTGTCGATTTTGTTGATTCTTTCAAAGAACGAACTTTTGGTTTTCTTGATTCTTTCTGTTGTTTTTCTGTTCTCTATTTCATTTATTTCTGCTCTGATCTTTACTATTTCCTTTCTTCCAGTGGTTGTGGGTTTTTTTTTGCTGTTCTCTTTCTATTTGTTTCAGTTCTGTACTTAATGTTTTGATTTTTTCCCTTTCTTCTTTATTGATATGTGCATCTATTGCTATAAATTGTCCTCTGAGGACTGCCTTTGCTGTGTCCCAAAGGTTTTGGTAGGATGTGTTTTCATTCTCATTTGATTCTAGGAATTCTTTGATTCCATCTCTGACTTCTTCTATTACCCAGTGATGTGTAAGCAAGGTATTATTCAATTTCCATTTAATTGATTTTTTTTCCTTGATCTTTCTATTGTTAATTTCTACCTTGATGGCATTGTGGTCAGAGAAGATACTTTGAATTATCTCAGCATTTTGGATCTTGTTGAGGATTGCTCCGTAGCCTAAGATGTGGTCTATTCTGAAGAAAGTTTCATGTGCATTGGAAAAGAATGTATACTTTGCAGCAGTTGGATGGAGTGTTCTATATATGTCTATGAGGTCCAGTTGGCTGATTGTGCCCTTTAGGTCTTCTGTATCTTTGCTGAGTTTCTTTTTAGTTGTTCTGTCCTTTACTGAGAGTGGTGTGTTGAGGTCTCCTACTATTACTGTGGAACTGCCAATTTCTCTTTTCAGTGTTGTTAGAGTTTATGTTTTTTGGAGCCCTGACACTGGGTGCGTAGATGTTTATTATGTTTATTATTATTTACATCTTCATGATGGACTGTCCCCTTATCGTTATATAGTGTCCTTCTTTGTCTTTTATGGTAGATTTTGTTTTGAAGTCTATTTTATCTAAGATTAGAATTGCCACTCCTCTTTTTTGGTAGTTGTTAGCTTGATATACTTTTTTCCAACCTTTGACTTTTAATAAATTCACATCTTTGTTTCTAAGGTGTGTCTCTTGTAGACAGCATATTGATGGATCCTGTTTTCTTATCCATTCTGTGACTCTCCATCTCTTTACGGGTGCATTGAGTCCATTTATATTCAGTGTAATTATTGATAGATGCAGTTTGTTGCTGTCATTTTGTAGTGATTTTTGTGGTGCTGAAGTTTTCTTTGTTCTTCTTACTCTCTTGTGCTGAGTTACTTTTGTTTGTGGATTTTTTTTTTTCATTTCTTTTGATTTTGTAGGTTTTGTTTTTGCTGAAACTTTATGATTTTCCTCCTTTTTTTATGAGTATGTTTTTTAACTTTCTTTGTGGTTACCATGAATTTTACCCTTATATTTCTAAGTTTGAAGCAGTCTACCATTACTTGGTATCGCCTTGCCTTCCTCTCCAATAGAAGGTTCTATACCTATGCCATTTATTCCCTCTTTTATTGTTTGGATGTTATTGTCATTTATTAATTAACTGCTCTGATTCCTTGTTGTATTTCTTTTGGTTTTGGACAGCCCTCGAGAGTTCATTTCCTAGATTGGTATCTGGCTGGTACGATCCTGCATCCTAGATTCTGCCTGTGAGCTGAAGCTGTTTGTCCTCAGATCAAAGATCACCCTTTAATAATTCTTGTAAGTTTGGTTTGACTTTTACATATTCCCTTAATTTCTGTTTATCTGGAAATGACCTCATTTCACCATCAAATTTGAACAAGAGTTTTGCAGGATATATTATTCTTGGCTGGCAATTTTTTTTCTTTCAAGATTTTATATATGTCATCCCATTGCCTTCTTGCCTGCACGGTTTCTGCCAAATAATATGAGCTTAGTCTTCTTGTTTCTCCTCTGTATGTGACTTCTTGTTTTTCACGAGCTGCTCTCAGGATTCTTTGTTTGTTTTTGGTTTTAGCAAGTGTGATTATGCTATGCCTTGGTGATTTTCTTTTGGGGTCTGTCCTATACGGGGTTCGTTGAGCTTCTTGGATGGCCAGTTTTTCATCTTTCGTGATATTGGGGAAGTTTTCTGTCAGCAGTTCTTCAACGATCCTCTCTGTGTTTTCTGTTTTTTCCCCCTGTTCTGGAATTCCAATCACTCACAAATTTTTGCTTTTGATTTTATCCCGCATAACTCTCAGGGTCTCTTCATTTTTCTTTGTTCTTTTTTCTGAGTTTTCCTCAAACGGAGTTGTAGTCAAGTGTTTGTCTTCAATTCCACTCATCCTGCCTTCCACTGTTTCAAATCTTCTTCTCAGCCCTTCTATGACACCGTCCATTTCTGAAATCTTGTTGTTTATCTTTTGGATTTCTAATTGTTGGCTTTGTATAATTCCTAGTTGTGGATTTGTTTTGGCATTTTGTTCCTGCATCATCTTCCTGAATTCTTCCAATTTTTTGTCTGTATTTTCCATGATTTTGTCTATTTTTTCCTCATGTTTGTAGCTTTTTGCCTCAGCTCTTGGAGAATTCTGAGTATTAGAGATTTGAATTCTCTATCAGGTAGTTCTAGTGCATTTTCTTCCACTGGAGAGTCATCTGGTGTTTTATTTTGGATGCCAACTGGAACCATCTGGTCCTGTTTTTGTAAATGTTTTGATATTGTCTGCTGTCTTTGAGGCACTCAGTAGTTATTTTTCTCATTTATTGATTGCAGATTTGTTTGTTTCATCTCTTTTTTAAAAAATTTGACTATGTCTGAGCAGGCGGACTGTGTGTTCTTTGTTGTTTGCTCAGCTGTGCGCTCAATACTTTTCGCCTCCTTCTCCAATGGCAGGGTCAGTCACTCAGATATGGTACAGCAGGGCAAGTCTAACTGAAGAGGAGTTACAGGGACAGGTTATTTATTGCACTTACTACAGCCACCAGAGCGGGTCGGTAATCAGTGCAGGGTAGGTTCCAGTAGGCCGTGCCTGTGCTGCTTGGTGGTGTGATGTCAAGCGCATGGTGCAGGTAGACGGGATGCAGTGAGGAGATTGTTATGTGTGGAGCTAAGATGGATATGGGAGAGAGGAGAGAGGAACAGGAGCCAAAAACATACAAACAAAAAAGAATGCTAGGGGAGCTTGCCATTGGAGTGGAGAGATGAGAGACTATGAAATGGAGAAAAACAGAAAGGGGAAGAGGAAGAAAAGAAAAGAATGAATAAATAAAAATCAGAAAGGTTAAAGAAACGCAAAGTTCCCAGGGATCCCACCAGTGCAGCTATGAGGTCTGGGGAAGTCGCTCTCAGGTGTTGCAGTACAGCCTGGCTAGAAGGCCTAGAGGTATACGACGCCAGGTATTCAGGGAACAGAAAGAGAAGGAAGATATAGACAGACAAGAAACTGAGCAATGAAGAAAGATAAAAAGGGAAAAAGAGGGAAAAGAAAACAAAACAAATTAAAAAAAAAAAAAAAAAGAACAAGAAAGGCCCCCCAAAAAACAGAAAAAAAAAAGCCAACAAAAAAAGAAATGCCCTCAGGAACCCCTCTGCAAGTCTGTGCAAGCCGAGGGGGACGTCCCCCTGCCACGCAGCACCGCCTGGCCAGAAATGGCTCCCAACTCAAGAAAAGGGAAAGAAAACAAACAAACAATTCAAAACAAACAAACGAACAAAAGGCCCGGGATCCCACCAGCGTGGCAGCCCAGACCGGGAAGCAGCTCCTCACACGAATGGATCTCCACGGCCCCTCAGGAAGAAGCAGACATGGCGCACGGAGCCAGGTATTTGAGCAAAAGGAGGGGGAGGTGATGAGAGGTAAGGAAGAAATCAAAAGAAGCAGAAAAAAAAGCGACACCAGCAGCCAACAAATGGCACTCAGAGAGCAAGCTAGTGCTGGCTGTAATTTCTAGGACAAGAGACTGTGTCCATGGGAAGCAGAGGGGACCGAGTGTGGGTGAAGAAGGGTAGGGAGTGGGAAAGCGTATATCACAAATTACCAGAGCTATGCAGCCCCTCAAGAAGAAGCAAATATGGCGCACGGAGCCAGGTATTTGAGCGAAAGGAGGGGAGGTGGTGAGAGGTAAGGAGGAAATCAAAAGAAGTGGAAAAAAGCAACATCAGCAGCCAACAAATGGCACTCAGAGAGCCAGCGCATTCGGGTGTGTGGAATCCAAGCAGCCGGTGTTTCCCGGTCAAGAGATTGTGGCCATGGCAAGCAGAGGAGGCCAAGTCGAAGTGAAGAATGGTGGGGGGTGGGAAAGTATATATCGCAAATTACCGGTTGTTTTGTCTCCCACTGGATGCTCTGTGAGGCTGCTTTCTCATACCCCATTTGCTGGTCTCTGATAGGAGTCCAAGATGGCAGATCCGCGCTGCGTTAGCTGGTAGCGGACCTCTGCATGAATCTCTCCTTGCTGTCCGTTCTCTGTCAGTTTTCTCACTCCATTTGGTGCTTGGCTGAGTTCTTTAACTCTTCATTTGATGGTTTAGGGTTTCAGGATTGTTGTATTCTCTGTTCGGCTTAGTTTTTCGGATCTTTGCTGTGGAGGGACGGTGTGGTTCTTCTGCCTAGAGCGCCGTTTAGTCCAAACCTCCTTTTTTTTTTTTTAGCAATTTTTATATAAATTGTTCTGTGCCACTGGTTACAATTTTCATAATGTGTCAGCATTCTCATTATTTCCATTCTGTTTGTTCTGTTTCCATTTATCTAGCTTCCCTTCCCCTCCTTGCCTTCTCATCTTTGCTTTTGGGTAAATGTTGACAGTTTAGTCTCATACAGTTAATTGTTTAAGGGAGCACGTTACTTATGGGTGATATTGTTTATTTTATAAGCCATCTATTATTTGGCTGAAAGGTGACCTGCAGAAATAGCTTCAATTCCAAGTTCAAAGGTTATCTTAGAGTGATAGTCTTGGGGTTCCTCTAGTCTCTATCGGTCCAGTAGGTCTGGCCTTTTTCAGGAATTTGAGTTTTGTTCTATATTTTTCTCCCATTCTAACTAGGACCTTGGATTGTGTCCCTGGTCAGAACAGTTGGTAGTGGTAGCTGGGCATCATCAAGTTCTTCCGGTCTCAGGTTAGAAGAGGCTGTAGTTTGTGTGGGCTATTAGTCCCATGGACTAGTTTCTTCTTTGAGCCTTTGATTTCCTTCATTCTCTTTTGCTCGATACAAGTAGAGATCCATAGCTGTATCTCAGACGGCCACTTGCAAGATTTTAAGACCCCAGACTTTACTCATCAAACTAGGATGTAGAACATTATGAACCTATATTTTATTGACTAATGAAATACACTGTAAAACCAGAAAGAAATAGCAATATTTAAAATCTAGATGATTACCCTTTGGAGGCAGACAACTAGCAGCTTACTTTAGCAAAGCAAAAAACACCACCAAATTTTTTTTTAATTGAAATGGTCCTTATTAATTATCTAATAGCTGTATACCCTATAGGCAACAAATGAAAGCTCTTAAAGACATGACTGAAAAAAAAAAAAAATACAAACTTGATGCTACAGTAATGTGATTCTAATTAAAGAGGCTTGGATAAATTCAACATGCCTAATCTCCACATGGGAGCCTCAGTGGTGCAGTGCTTAAGAACTCAGCTGCTAACCAAAAGGTTGGCAGTTCAAATCCACCAGCTGCTCCTTGGAAATCCTATGGGGCAGTTCTACTCTGTCGTATAGGGTCGTTATGAGTCGGAATTGACTTGAGGGCAATGGATTTGGTTTGGTTATGGGGTTAATCTCCATAACAGCCCTGGTGGCACAGCAGTTAAGTGCTCAGCTGCTAACCAAAAGGTTGACTGTTCGAATCTACCAGCTGCTCCATGGGAAAAAGATGTGGCAGTCTGCTTTTATAAAGATTACAACTTTGGAAACCTATGTGGCATTTCTACTCTGTCCTATAAGGTTGCTATGGGTTGTAATCGACTTGATGGAAATGGGTTTAATCTCCACAGTCCATAGTAATGAGGACAGGAAATGTAGACTGACTAAAATAGTGGACAGTCAGTTGTGTCTACTCTGGGATATAAATTTTAGTCCAATATTAAAGCCAGAGGATGGAAAAAAATAACATCTTAGAAATTGCCTTAAGACTAAGTCTTCTGTCTGACCTTCAGTCAACAAGTTCCTATAACTCACTACATCCTGAGAAAACACAGCTTTCCCAGGTGGCCCAAGGCAACAGCTTACACTTAGCAGACTTGCCAAACCCTCACTGGGGAGAAGTAGTTTAAATGAACAACCAATTAATAAGTTCCTATTTTGTCCTCATGCAATTTGGTTAAAAAATTTTGTTTCAAAGAATCTGAGATAACAATAAGGAAATGATTAATTGATAAAGGTCTCAAGTATCAATAAAGGCAGCTATTCCTGCAGAGCGAATGCTTTACATTTTGCTTTCTGGAAGTCAGAATGGTTATTTATGATTTAAGGCAGCAAAGTGCCAAAAGACTTGCAGGCTTTAGTTAGTATCTTTTAGATAATATATACCCTCAGCTGTAAGCATCTAGGAAGGAATGAGAATAATCTTCTGTTAGACATAGTGATTTGAAGCTCAAGATAACTGAGAAGAAATAAAGACACTTAGATGTATGAAAAGAGATCAAATATTCATACCTGGATGATTAAATCTGAGATGGCTGAAAGTATTTTCAGATATGAATACACACCACCTTGAATAACTTTTAGAAGTTTTAGGACTTTTAGAAGTTTTTAAGATAAAAACTTGAAAGGATATCAAAACACTGAGACAGGCAAAAGATGTTCTTGTCCCTTTTGTTTTAAGGATGGGTTCCAGAAACCACAGACACATTGACATCAAGAGCAAGAGAAACCATGGGACAGGTTTTTAAGAAGATGCCTTCGATATACTTAGGGGAAAAAAAAGAATGGAAATCAAGAGTCCAACTAGGGTCAGTAAGAATATTCAGATCAAATCAGTATCATTTCTTTTTTTCGTTACTGCTTCTCTTTTAGCAGAGTAGAGGAATACCCTGGAAATACACGTCCCTGACTCCATTAAAGTATTCAAAATCATGTATTATGGGAGATAATGTGGAAAGATGAAGAACAATAAATTGATATCAACCTAGAGAGCTATGCTATTCTATGCCATTGGATTCTTTCCTTTGGCAATATTGTTTCTCAGTAACTGGAAAGAAGACACAGAAGTCATGATTCTCAACTTTTAGAAAACAAAAATCTATGTAAGAAAAAATCAGCCATGGATTATAGAATAAATTTAAAATTATTTTTTCATGGCTTGGTACTTAATGGCCTCAGCCATTAAAATAAAATCTATAGGAATAAATGCTCCTTATACTGTTGTTTATCATCCATTAATACTTTTAAAAATCTAATTGGGCTCCAATTAGATTTTTAAAAAATACTTAATGGATGATAACCAACAATATAAGGAGTCCTGATGGCACAAATTGTTAAGCACTCAGCTGCTAAGCAAAAGGTTGGCAGTTTGAGCACACCCAGCCTCTGCGGGAAAAAGACCTGGAGCTCTGATTCAGTAAAGATCACAGTCAATGAAACCCTATGGGGCAGTTCTACTCTGTCACACAGGGTCGCTATGAGTCAAAATTGACTTTGATGGCACCTAACAACAACAACCAACCAACTAACCAACAATATAGTTTAAGGGAAAATAATCAGACGTGAGTGTGGAAGAGGAGTCACTGGGTGGTACAAATAGTTACCGTGCTCAACTTCTAACAAAAAGGTTGGCAGTTTGAGTCCACCCAGTGGCACCTTGGAAAGATACGCCTGGCCAATCTACTTCTGAAAATTCAGCCATTAAAAACCCTATGGAGCACAGTTCTCGGCTGACACACATGGGGTTGACATGAGTGGAATCGACTTTACAGCAACTGGTTGGGTACGAAAGAGCTTGTGAAGTAGGGAATGGTTATTTTCTACAAAGAATACATAAGGCAGCAGTGTACAACGGTTGCCTAAACTGATGCATAAATAAGCTACTTTGAGCCCTTTGAGTAAGGGACTACGTTTTATTCTTTTTTGTAAATGCCCAACCTCTACCACTGTTCCCATATCAATCTACACAAAGAAAATAGATTTGAATTTCCTCTGTTTCCTCTTCCCCTTTAACCACAACATCATCACTCATACCCATCTTTACTGCTCTCCTCAGGTCATCAGCATTTGGAATCTATTTGCTTTCCATTTCCTCATCAATTATCCCTTGTCTTCTGTATAATAAGGCTTTCCCTTTCTTCTGGTTTTCATTAAACAGACCCCAGGTTAGCTAACAAACCCCCATCTCTCTGCTTTTCTTCACAGGTAAGCTTTATAAAATAGAACTCCCCTTCAGTTCTCCTAATGTCCACATCTGATGCAACTGCCAGTCTTCCTGGTACTTGCTCCTTTTCACCACCCCCTCTATCTTTAAAATCTCATTTTCATGACACTACTCTTTTCTGATTCTTCAGCTAGCTGTCTAAGTGCTCATGCTCAGTCTTATTATATGTCTGATATGTAGTAGAGGCTTAACAAACACATTCTAAAAATGAAGGAATCTAAATGTCTATGTTCTCCAAAATTCTGTATTCTGTTTTATTTCCTTCTTTTTTATGTATCTTCCCTAGGCAATAGCATTATACTTTAATGACTCACATAGCATTATATTATAATAACTCACACAGTTGTAGTTATAGCTCTGACCTTTCTCTTATGCTCTAGACCTCTATGTCCAGCTTCAAATGTAAATGTTAAAATTTGACAGTAAAAAACTAAACAGATGTTTCTCCAGAAAACAATTCCAATCCTCCCCACCCCAACACCCCACTTGCTAATCAACAGCCATCTTCAACTTTTCCCCTTCCCTAATTCCTCTACATTCACTGATCATCAAGTCCTAATGACTGGACCTTTAAAACATTGCTTGAATCTGTCCTCTTCTCTTTAGCCCTATTGTTATATTAGTTTATTGGCTGATCGTGTCTCACGTGGACCATTGCAATTGTTACCTAATTGTTCTTCCTTCTTCTCTCTAGTTATATTCCATCCATGCCAATGCCAGAATCACCTTTCTAAAACAAGTTTAATGATTTTACTCTCAGGCTTAAAAAATGGAGCCCTGGAGGCACAGTGGTTAAGAGCTATGGCTGCTAACCAAAAGACTGGCAGTTCTAATCCACCAGCCTCTCCTTGGAAACTCTATGGGGCAAGGCTTCACTGGTATACATTTACCACAGGAGAGCGTAAAAACTCTTGAGTAGAAGATACAAGACCATTCATGATCTGAATTTTGCCCTTTTTTCCATCCTTATCTTCAGACATTTCCACATATATATCCTAAAGTCCAAACAGCATGGACTACTTAAAGTTCTTTCATTTTCATACTTTGGGCTTCTACACAAGTAGTTACTTCTGTCTGTAATCACTTTTTCCTGACCTCCCTGATTGATCCAACAGAGAAGTTCCCACATTCCCATCAAATCTCAGTTTAACTTAAAGTTATATACTCTTTGATGTCTTTCCCAAGAAGCTACAGAAACACTGAGTTGTAAACTAGTTATTTACTTGCTGTTTTGCCATTTAGACATGTAATCTTGAAGAAAAGATTTTTTTAAAAAAATCATCTTGGTATCCTGAGTCTCTGAAACATAATAGTTATTGCAGTGTTTGATGAATAAAACCAACTTGCATGATTCTAGAAGAGTTTAATCAGGGTGGTGGGAAACTCCTATCAGAACTGCAGAAGAAATTGCAGCTATCTGGAGTGTAGAAAAGAATATTCCTGGTAACATGATGACAAAAGGGCAGGCATTTAACTGCCCATTGCTCTGGTTTCTTACTGGAATGACCCAAAGAAAGTAAGCATATCTATGGTATTCAAGATAAACTTTCACCAAAATTTACCCCTATTGAAAACAAAAATAAAAATTGTTAATGTACCAACTTGATTTGTGTTCACAATTAAATTCAAGGGAAAAAAATGGTTTCTGAGAGTAGATATGAAAAACAAAATGGTAAAACAATGGGCTGGAAATAAGAGGAAAAAAGAACACAATGAGGTAAGGGAAATTGAAGAAATGCAATTAGAAAACTGAAATATGCACCAGGAACAATGAATAGTATAATTGACAGTACAGAAAATTTGAATTCATTATGCAAAGGATAAATGGGAGAAAGTCTCCAAGCAATTAAAGGAAGTCCAAATAAGCAGGAAGACTAGAAAAGCAACGTGTAATTGACATCTATGTGTTATTTGTAGAGATCAGAAAAAAATTTAGATAGAAATACAAATAAGAAATTAAATTTTAAAACAGGAAAAATTTCTGATGCACAAAAACACCTAAATCTGCGTATCTAACAACAACAACAAAAAAAAACCCAAACCCATTGCTATCAAGTGGATTCCAAATCATAGGACCTTACAGGACAGAGTATAACTGCCCCATATGGTTTCCAAGGAGCGGCTAGTGGATTCGAACTGCTGACCTTTTGGTTAATAGCTGAGTTCTTAACCACTGTGCAACCAAGGCTCACAAAAATCCATGATAATTAATGCAGGAAAAAAAAATGTATAGCAATTAAAAAAAAAAAACCTGTTGCCATCAAGTCGATTCTGACTCATAGTGACCCTACAGGACAGAGTAGAACTGCCCCATAGAGTTTCCAAGGAGCACCTGGTGGATTTGAACTGCCGATCCTTTGGTTAGCAACTGTAGCTCTTAACCACTACACCACCAGGGTTTCCATATAGCAATGGCATTTTTAAATTTCAAAGACAAATAGATTCCCCTAACTATCTAGGTTAATAGACTCCCCCTAACTATCTAGGTTAAAGAAGTAGGAAGTAGGAGAGGAATCAAAATTAAGGTAGCTTCAGAAATATTAAAAGCTAGAATAAAATAAAAGGATACATACAGAGTTTTTAGAGAAAATCTTAGATTAAGATATAACCCAGGGACAAGGAAGGGAGATCTGACAAAGTCTGTTTGGTCATTAGTGGAGAAAAATAAAGTTATTTCTTTATTGCAGCTCCTTGAGACTAGCATATTTAATGAACAGGTCTCATATATATTTGTGTCGTTAAATTTACACAATGCAATTATTTTATATATTTCTTTATAGCTTGCTTTTCTTATTTAATTATACACTCCAGAACACTCTAGAATAATAAATAGCACTCTAGCCCTTAGTTCTAATTCATGTGGAACTCTTGCTTTTGAGTCCTTGGTATTAATGTATCACAATTTTTTCAACATTCTCATAAATACACTTTCATTTCAATTTTATTTTTTGCCACTAACAAAAAAAACAAAACCCTACATTAAGCTTCCTTATTTTATACTTGTTAGGTGTCAAGTTGATTTTGACTCATAGCAAGCCTCATGTGGCAGAGGAGAACTGCTCCATATGGTTTCCTAGACTGTAATCTTTATGGAAGCAGATTGCCAAATCTTTCTCCCATGGAGTCATGCTGGGTGAACTTGAACCACCAACCTTTTGGTTAGTAGCCAAGCACTTAACCATTGCACCACCAGGGCTCCTTATTTTATACTAGCTTATTTATATGGAAAACTTTTCCAGAAATCTGATTGCTCAAAAAATGTATGCATATGGTATTGTTATATATTGCAAAACTAATTTCCACAAAGAATACAATGAAATTCCCACCAGCAATGTCGAAGAATCTCATGTTCTTGGAATCACCACCAACACTGATATTGCTATTCTTTTTAATTTTCAACAGTATAATAGGAGATATGTCATTGTTATTTTACTTTGCTTCCTTGGCTACCAGGGAGGCTGACCATGTTTATTGATCATTTGATTTTGTTTTTCTTGGGAATTCCTTATAATATCATTTGCCTATTTTTCTGCTGAGTTATTTCTCTTTTTCTTATCAATTTAAATAACTCATTATATAGAATAGAATTTAAATTGTCAAGTCCTAAGTATTACAAATAGTATGTGCAAATCAATCAAGTCATAGTCATACGTATTATTTTTTTACCTTTTAAAAATAAAACTTCTATTCTGGAGTAATTTTAGGTTTACAGAAAAGTTACAAAGATAGTATAAAGAGTTTCTGAATACTCTCACCTGGTTTACGTTTCCCCTAATGTTACCATCTTTCATTATTCTGGTATATTTGTTGAATCTAAGAATCTAATATTGGTACATTACTAATAAATAAATTCCAGACTTTATTTGGATTTCACCATATTTTCCATGTTGCTGTTAGGTGTCGCCAAGTTTGTTCCGATTCGTAGCAACCCGGTATACAACAGAAGGAAACACTGCCTGGTCCTGCACCATCCTCACAATTGTTGCTATGTTTGAGCCCATTATAACAGCCGCTGTATCAATCCATCTTGTCGAGGGTCTTCCTCTTTTTCGCTGACCTTCAACCCTACCAAGCACGATATCCTGCTCCAGGGACTGGTGCTTCCTGATAATATGTCCAAAGTATGGAGGTGAAGTCACGCCATCCTCGCTTCCAAGGAGCACTCTGGCTGTACTTCTTCCAAGACAGACTTGTTCATTCTTCTGGCAGTCCATAGTATATTAAATATTCTTTGCCAATATCATAATTCAAAGCCATCAATTCTTCTTCAGTCTTCTTTATTCATTGTCCAGCTTTCTAATGCTATGAAGCAATTGAAAACATCATGGCTTGGGGCAGGGTCACCTTACTCCTCAAAGTGACATTTTTGCTTTTCAAGCCTTTAAAGAGGTCTCTGTAGCAGATTTGCCCAATACAATACGTCCTTTGATTTCTTGACGGCTGCTTCATGGGTATTGATTGTTGTCTTAGTTAACTAGTGCTGCTATAACAGAAATTTCATAAGTGGATGGCTTTAACAAAGAGAAATTTATTCTTTCACAGTTTAAAACCTGTTGCCATAGAGTCAATTCCAACTCATAGCAACCCTATAGGACAGAGTAGAACTGTACCATAGGGTTCCCATGGAGTGGCTGGTAGATTCGAACTGCCAACCTTCTGGTTAGCAGCCAAATGCTTAACCACTTGCTCCACCAGGGCTCCTAGATTCATACTTTGTACATTCCATGTATGAATTTTTTAATGGATGTTTGAGTTGTGCCACATCAGCAAATGAAGGTCCTGAAATCTTTACTCCACCTATGTAATTAAGGTTGACTCTATTTTGAGGAGGCAGCTCTTCCACAGTCATATTTTGAGTGCTTTCCAACCTGAGGTGATCATCTTCGGCCACTATATCAGACAATGTTGCACTGCTGTTCATAAGGTTTTCACTAGCCAATTTTTCAGAAGTAGACCAAGTCCTTCTTCCTAGTTTGTCTTAGTCTGGAAGCTCTGCTGAAACCTGTCCACCATGGGTGACTCTGCTGGTATTTGGCATACCAATGTCATAGCTTCCAGCATCACAGCAACACGCAAGCCATCACTGTATGACAAACTGACAGATGCATGGTTGTTTTTTGTTTTTGTTTTTCTATTAATGCCCTCTTTTTGTTCCAGGTCCAATCTAGGATACCACATTGCATTTATTTGTTATGTTTTTAGTGCCCTCTGGTTTGAGATAGTTCCTAAGTCTTTCCTTGCTTTTCATGACCTTTGACAATTGTGAGGACTATTGGCCAGGTATTTTATAGACTGTCCCTCGATTTGGGTTTGTTGGATGTTTTTCTTTTGATTAGACAGGGGTGGTGGGTTTCTGGAAATAATACCACAGAGATGAAGTGGTATCTACACTGCATCATATCAGGGGTCCCAGATACCCCCCATGACATCACTGGTGATGTTAATCTTGATCAGTCAGGTACAGTAGTGTTTTCTAGCTTTCTCCACTTTAAAGTTACTATTATTCCATTTCCATACTCTATCTTTTGAAGTAAGTCACTAAAGCCACACATTTTCTGTAATCAAATATATAATCTGCAGTTAAGCTTCTGGGTTTCCTGTTTTACTTAAAATATTTCCTCATTGCTTATGGAATAAAGTTCAACCTCCTTAACATGAGCCATAGGTGCAAGGATAATGTATCCCTTGCTATATCTTCATCAGCCTCATTCGGGCATACCTATAATATTCTTCCTTTCTCTCCCTCTCCTCTGCTTTAACTGAGTTAAACATCATTCTTTCTTCAGATCTCAACTTATACCTAACTTTTTTAGAAAAGTATTTAATGAGACCCCCAGTTTAGGTCTGCTAATGTGTCTCTGTGCTCCCATGACACATTGTCCTCCCATGTGATGGACCTTACTGTTATGTGTTATAATCCTCTGTATCCTGCACTAGATTACATGTCACAATGGGGCAATGATAGTGTCTGTCCTGTTTTCCTTTGTGTCACCAGGGCCTAGCACAGTGCTTGAAGCATAACATGTACTCAATAAATATCTGATGAATAAATAAATACATGTTATTTCAGAATACTTGGATCTTCACTACAGTTGCCCTCAAAATAGTTGTTTATTATACCTATTTTTCATTCATTCATTCAACTAATATTTACCACACACCTTCTTTTTGCCAGATACTGTGCTAGGTGCCTAGTGAATAAGGCAGACTCATGACTTTATAGCCATTGACTGCATGAAATCATGAAACTTTTTCAAAAGCTAAGGTCACTGCCATTGTCATCAACTGGCCACACACTATGGCTGTCAACATTGATCAACATCTTAGTTTTCAAGGGAACATGAGATCTACTTAATGGAAAACATAAATTAAGTTCTCTTATTCCAATTGATCAGTTTCCCTTAGAAAGCACAAGGAAGTAGTTTATAGAGGTTGGGGAGGTAGGGGTAGGTTGGGGAGCAGAAATGTGGAAGGAGGGTGGGGAAATGGTTTAGAAATAAGACTTTTCAGCAGTGTGTTGATACCATGCCAAAACTTAGATTTGAAAATTTTACTTCAAATGCTAAGCTAAGAAAGTTGGAAAAGAAATGGCAGTGGCACAGTTAAATCCTTTATTACAGATATTTATTTAGCTTAACTTGAGAGAATTCACAAATATAAATTTTAATGCAGAGCTTTTGACCTTTCATATTAGGTTTAATTTATTTCTCTTTTAAATTGTGTAAGTATTTTCATTTGATTCTGTGTTGTCAGTTGAATTATTCTTTTAAGTCAAAGGTGAAGCTTACAATTATGAAATCCAAGCATTTTTGTGACTTATGACCCAACCATCTCATATTATTGCTGACTGGGTGAACCCCAGACCTCCTAAAATATTAATTGTGTAATTTCTGCTGAGGCCCTTGCTATTTCTCATAAATATGTTTCAAAAAAAAAAAAAAATGAAGTCACTACAATCATCCAGTGTTGTGAATAATTTTTATCTCATAAAGTTGAATTGAAATGTTTTTAATAAATACACCCTTAGCTTCCCATAGTATGATTGCTTGGATTGCTACGTGAATATAACCAATGCGGATTTAATCTAAATTTAAAATACTTTGTTAGATCTCTATTTCCTAGTCTATAAAATACCTACAGTTTTCTGCTGAATAACTGAACCCCAGCCATGTCCTGGTTGCCTTGCTCGACTACAGAGCTAATCCAGACTAACGAACTATGCGTATCCCCAATTTACTCTAGCTAACTAGTAACCCATAAAGTCTGAAATTAGAGACAGTAAATCTAAGCTCTTTATTCCAAAGAGATTCTTTGAAAGATTTACGATTTCCCGTCTGATGTTTTACTTCTAAAGGGTATGGAATAATTTAAAACTTGGATGGCCCACTCAGTAAGGAGAGGGAATTGGATATTTCTCAGTATAATGAGCCAGTTCCTGAAGGTGAATGAGACTTCTGCAGTTAGTGCACTCATCTTATTTATAGCAACCAAGTCATCCTTATGTTCTTCTGTCAACATAGCTTTAAGAGCTGTTATTCACTGCTTTTAAAGAAAAATACAAATACACAAAACAAATATTCCCTCCCAAAAAGTAAGTGTGAAAATGAAAAGAAAGAAGAGAGGTACCACATTTATCCATTTACTTGCAATAAATAAGGCAAGCTCTCCACACGGAAGTACTGGAATAATTAAACTATTTTTCCAAAATTATTCTAGTATATTCAATTACGGATTTTAATTATTTTAGCAAAGCAACTCACAGTGTTAATGAAAGAGACAGTAGTAAAAATCATGGCGGAGTTAGCTTTCATGTTTTTGCATTCTATAAGCCTTATTAGACAATGTTAATCAAATATTTGATGAATACTAAGAGCCTTTTGGGATAGTAAAATGAATATTACCATCGTGACTCTGAGAACTAGGTTGAAGTATAATCAAAGTCAGTTAAGGTAAGTGGATTTCACTGCCAAAGGGAACATTGGTGGTTGACAAGAGGCCTCTGGAGAACTGTTTGGTATTAAATAGAAATAATACAAAAATAAAAATTAAAGCACTTTGAGTTTATGACATAAACTACTGGAAACCAAAAATACTAGGATGCTGCTGCTCTTCTAATCTTCAGCTCATAATGGATAAGACAAAATGATCAGGATATAAGAGAACAGAAGATATTCCTTATCATTTCATTTCTTACATTATATTTATGTGTTATCTAAATACATCTTTAAAAATAAAAAGAGAAAGAAGGAAAAGAAATTAAAATGAAACCAATATTTCTTGGACAACTTGTATCATAATCACCTGGGGGTGACAGTTACAAATACAGATTCTTGGTACTCACCCCAAATCTAATTAATTGATTGCTGGGGTTAGGTCCAGGAATTTGTTCTTTAAATAATCTACCCAAGTTCTTCTTAATCACATCAAGGTTTGAGATCAAAGTTTGAATTAGTTTGTTGAGTGAAAGGATATGCTCAGTGTTCCTGGGTCTCCAAAAAAGATACGTTGATGTCCTAACACTTGTACCTGGGGATGTGACCTTGTTTGGAAATAGTGTGTTCTTTTGTTATGCTAAGGAGGTCATACCAGAGTAGGGTGGATCCTAAATCTAATCCCTTATGAGTGGTGTTTTATAAAAAAGCAGAATAGACACAGACACACACACAGGTGAAGAGACTGTGTAACATTCCATCTACAAGCCAAGGAACACCAAACAATGTCCAGGGATACCAGAAGGTTAAAGAGACAAGGGATGATCTTCTCTTAGAGCAGAGCATTGCCCTGTGGATGCCCTGAATTCAGACTCCTAGCCTACAAAACTGCAAGACAATAAATTCCTGTTCTTTAAAGCCACCCACTTAGATGGTATTTTTGTTATGGCAGCACTAGAAACTAGACACTAAGTATCTATTAGGATTCCTCCCTCTTCCTCCAAACATTATAATGACAATCTTTATAAAGTATACGGATTCATTTTACCTTCCTTAATATCACATAATGAAATACTTCACTTATTTGAAGTTAAAAATATATATATATTGAAACTTGTATCAAGCAGCTATTGCTGTGAAACTATATACTTTCTATCTTCCATTAGGCTAAAGTTAGTCACATGGCAAAGCCCAATATCAAGAGTGCATGGATGTATTCTCCTACCATGGGGGTGGTAAGGAGGAAATAACTATTCACAAGCCTAAAGGTCATGATTAACCTTATCCAAAATTACAGTAGATCTCTGCTAACCTAGTGCTAACTGGGTGGGTCAAGGAGCCCTAGGAATGGGTTCTTCTCCTACCCACTCTCACTGCCTAAAATATTAGAATTTAAATTTATTTCTTTGGGTTAAGTCTCTGTAATATGTAGGAATACTGTAGCATAACTCAAGCTTCCTAGAAAAGAGGAAATATTAAGCTTGAACAAAGTAAAATATTTTTACATATTTTTCCAAATAAGAGAAAATTTAAGAGGCTACTGCAGTTGCATATTCATAAGTCATATAGCTCAGATATAAAGTAGAAGCTAGGAGAGTAGAAAAGAAAGAAAGGAAGCCAGAGATTCCATGAAAGAAAAATCAAGAGAACCTGACAACTGATTGTATAGAGTGAGGCATGTGGAAAGTACCCCACTGGATTTAGGTTCCAGTGGATATCAGGATGGAAATGACCTACAGAATATTAAAAATGTGAGAAGAGAGCCTAGGTAAGAAGTCAGACCAGAGAAAGAGATGCAAATGACAATGACAACGAACTTTGAGAAAGGTGATGAGATCACCTGAGGAAAAGTATACAAAGCAACCAAGGAGAAACTCGCGGGGAGCTCTTGCATTTGGAGAAGAGCTAGGAAAGGAAACAAATGGAGAAGACATCTGAACACTTCCTTGTCCAGGACAGGTCAGCCTTACAGTAGATAATAGATAACAGATCACATAGGCTGATCTAGAGAAGATAGCAGACAAATGACTCTAAATCCCTATGTTGTGATTTCTTGTCAAACAGTGCGACAGAGTGTTTAACAGGATTTACTGCTCTTTTCTAGGTAGAAATCAACTTCCTGAACCCAGTAAAATACATAAATAACTAAGAGCAGCTTGATGCTATCTGCAACATAGAGAAAGTATTATGTAAACATGTGGTTATTTTTCTATCGATATTTGACGGCTGTTTGACTCTGTGCCATTTTGGAAAAGTAGAAAATGCATTCTATCTTTTTTTTCTTTTTTTTTTTTTGCTTGCATAGAGAGTAATATTTGCTTTTCTTTGAATCAGACCATACCTTTGAGACTTGTTAAAAATGTGTCATTTGATATGTGTCATGCTTTTAAAACACTATCATGTTTGATATCCAGTAAACAATATATATTAGACTTGGTTGAGACACATCCATTAAAAGGAAATGGTATGGTAATAATGGTTAATGTTTTTTAAGCCCTTATCTATATGTCTGGCACTGCTCGAAGTGCTTTCCATGTATTAGCTTGTTTATTCTATACAACTTCCTAATGAGGTGGCTATCATTACTATCTCTTTTTGCAGGTAAGAAATCAGAGCAAAGGTAGTTTGAGTAATGTACTTGTCTTAGTAATCTAGTGCTGCTATAACAGAAATACCACAAGTGGATGATTGTAACAAAGAGAAATCTATTCTCTCACAGTCTAGTAGGCTACAAGTCCAAATTCTGGGCATCAGCTCCAGGGGAAGGCTCTCTCTCTCTGTTGGCTCTGGGGGAAGGTCCTTGTCATCAATCTTCCCTGATCGAGGAGCTTCTCTGCACAGGAACCTCAGGTCCAAAGGATGCGCTCTGCTCCCAGCACTGCTTTCTTGGTGGTATGAGGTTTCCATGTCTCTCTGCTTGCTTCTCTCTATCTCAAAAGAGATTGGCTCAAGACAAAATCCAGTCTTGTAGATTGAGTCCTGCCTCATTAACATAACTGCTGCTAATCCCATCGCATCAACATCATAGAGATAGGATTTACAACACATGGGAAAATCACATCAGATGACAAAATGTTAGACAATCACATAATACCAGGAGTCATGGCCTAGCCAAATTGATACACATATTTTTGGGGGACACAATTCAATCCATGAGAGTACTCAGCATCTCATAAATGGCAGATGTTGTTGTTCTGTGCCATTGAGTTGATTTTGACTCACAGCAACCCTATATGACAAAGTAGAACTGCCCCATAGTGTTTCCTAAGGAGCAGATCGCCAGGTCTTTTCTCCCACGAAGCCACTAGTGGGTTTGAACCTCCAACCTTTCCATTAGCAGCCCAATGCTTAACCATTGCGCCACGAGGTCTCCTTTTAGATGGCAGATACAGAATTCAAATTTACATGGTCTGACTCCAAGACCTCAGCTGACAACATGTCCGTCTTTACCAGGGAGATTCACTATTTTGCCTGTTGTCCCAGCATAATTATTAATAGCATTGTCCTTCATTCTTAAAGTGTTCTGTTTAGGATGATATATTATGTGGTTAGCCTACTCAGAGTCCAAACTCATCAATTTACACGAAGTTGCCTCTCTGGCAGAAAGCTAGCAGCATTGAGAAAGACGAAGGGGAAAATGAAGAAACTGCTGCTAAGAGCGGTGGGCAGATTAAAGTTAAAATGTATCATTTCAGGTGGCTAGAAAATATATCAGACGTTCTTTTCCTTATGCAGAGAAATGTAATTTTAAAGCCCTCCCCAGGTGTCACCAACCTGTCAATATAAATACGGTCTCATTAGCGTTAATGCACAAGCGTTAATACACAAATTCTAATAGCTCTGAACCTTATCTGAATAATGATAAGATCTCATGCTTTCTTTAAGATCTTCCCCAGTTATTTGGAGTCTCCAGAATATATATCACATAGCTGCAAATGCAATCCACTCATTCTTTTCCGCTTTGCCTCTTCAGTGGGAGTCTGAAACTCAGGCTACGTGGGAGCAACACCTCTCCTCTTCCATTCATCCCAAAAAAGCAGCAGTCTATTAAGTGAACCAGCCTCTCCTGCTGCTCTGGTGGGCACAACAGTTCTCTGTGGTGGTCTCCATGGGGCTGTGGGAACCCAAGCTGCCCTAAGCTCTGTGGAAGAGCAGGGCTAAGGGCAGAATGGCTTATTGAGCTGTGCTTTCTCACCTTGGCCCATATACAGCAGCTTTAACCCAAAGTCTCACCAAGTTATTCATGAATAGCACCTTCTGATCAGGGGCATAAATCCTCTTTATGCTGGCCTCAAATCCAGGCTCTTAGCTGGAGAACAAGGGATGACAAGGAATAGCATCTCTCTTAGCATCCATGCATTTAAAAAAGGAAAGAAATACAATAGGAAATGTGATAATAAAAAAGTTTCCCCTCATTTTCCTACCACAGAAATTGTTAACCTGTTCATGGTTTCCATGAAAATCATTCAGTTTGTCTCAGATACAGAAAGGAAAATTATTCCACCTTTTGTAATTTTTCAATTCAGTTAAAATATCTGAATCTTTAAAACTCCCCAAGAAAGGGTCAAAATTTTAGGTTAAAATGTATTCAAATGTCAATGAGTTTCAGAGTCTCTAAGTTAATTGACTCTTTACACAAAGATTTTTTGAACTTTTTCCAATACATAGCCTGTTACACATCTGTAACAACAACATAAAAAGCTGAGGTGTGAGGGAGAGAAATTCACTGAATTCCACAGTATGTCAGTTTTCCTTTTTGGAAGAAAAGAATAACAGTTTCTCAATAAATCAATCAACTTATACCGGTTGTTATGGATTAAATTGTGTCCACCAAAAATATGTGTGAACTCCTGGCTCCTGTACCTGTGGATATGATCTTGTTTTTCTTTTGTTACATTATATTAATGAGATCACACCAGTGTAGGATGGATCCTAAACCTAATCACTTATGAGTTATAAAAAGACTAGGATAGACAGATACACACACAGGGGAAAGACAGACATCAAGGAATGCTAAGGATCCTCAGCAGGCACCAGAATCTAAAAGAGGGTAGCAGAAGGAATCAGCATGGCTGAGATCCTAATTTGGACTTTTAGTTTCCAGAACTTTGAGAAAATTCATTTCCGTTCTTCAAAGCTACCCACTTGTGGTATTTCTGCTAGGTAACAAAGATACTGGCCCTTTGGACTTCTACCTGCATCTCCTCTCCCACTTCATTCCAACTGAAGCTCTGCCAGGAGTGAGTCAACCTGAGCTCTTCTGGACTGCACAAAAAGATACATTTATGGAAATTTAAGAATTTTGAGACCATATTACCCATGTATTTCATCTGAGGATAATTATGAAACAAAAAGGCATCAAAAGAAAAAACTCAAGATAGAGGAAGATGAAAGGAATTGGTGAAGAGCAATGGTCATGGAACATCTATATCTATGTCTATTGATAGATGTTGTTGTTAGGTGCCATCAAGTCAGTTCTGACTCATAGCGACCCTATATACAGCAGAACGAAACACTGCTGGGTCTTGCGCCATCCTCACAATCATTGTTATGAGTGAGCCCACTGTTGTAGCCATTGTGTTAATCTATCTCATTGAGGGTCTTCCTCTTTTTTGCTGACCCTCTCCCAAGCATGATGACCTTCTCCAGGGACTGGTTCCTCCTGATAACATCAGGCAGGCAGGCAGGCAGATAGACAGAATTAAATCAAAATTATGCATGAAATAATTTCTAAACAAGATCCTGGAAATAAAATATTAGTATTATAGAGGAAAATATAATAACCTGGAAGAGATAGTTAATATTTAACTATCTCTGCAAAACCTAAGTTTGAAAGAGGGCAGAATAAAAGCATTCTAGAGTGAAAAGAATGTCTTGGTGAGTGGGAATAGTATCTTGTTCGCGCATAACAGTAGATAAATATATGTTTGATGATGATTAAATAGAAAGGGGTAGTTAAAATTGATTGAATGGAACATTGCAGTAGAACTTGTCAATTTACATGGGTAAAAAGAAAAAAACTGGCTTGACTGAATCAGCAAAAACAAAAACTAAGGACAAGGGAAAGGAGGAAACAATAAAGTAATATCCATAGTAAACATAATCAAATTGACTGATGAAGCAAAATCCAGTTACATGCAATTTACAAAAAAAAGAAAAAGAAAAAACAGAATTTTAAAAATAATAGAGCAGTATTTAAAACAAAGGATTGGGTGAAGAAATTGTGGGCAGATACAAAAATATAAAAGTATGAGTGGCGATATTAATTTAGAAATGGTGACACTTAAGGTAAAAAAAAAATCACTAAACAGAATATAGATAGAATGGGATAGCAAAGAACAAAATTTATGAAGAGAATATAATTGTACATTTCTATATAACAAACAATATAGCAGCTAAATATATATGAAATACCATTAAATTTAAGCTTTTGACAGGTTTCTGTTTTACACAGTTTCCATCTTTCATAAATTTTACTGTATCAGAATTATAAGAATAATTAATTGAAAATCGAATAAAATTTTAAAATTTAAATAATGGAAGCTTTTACCCACTTCCTGAACCAGAAAGATCTAATAGTAAAAAAAACTTAAGAGTTTTTCTCCTATGTCCAAGAATATTCTTAAAATCTTTAAAAAAGAGTTGATATTTTACATACCTTCTGAATATAATACAATTACATTAGAAATTAATAAAATAAAGATAAATTAAAATACCTTAAGTATTTGGAAATTAAAAACACACTTCTAGAGAAGGTGGAGTTAATATGGCACTGTAGACAGACACACTATGCTGTCCATCTGCAGCAAAGACCTGAAAAACTGAGTAAAACAGATACAAACATCAATTCGGGAACACTAAGCATCAAAAGAAGAGATAAAGAACTAGATCAAACACCAAATAGAAGAAGAAACTGATGGAAAACAGAGAACTAGGAGCAATATGGAGTGGAATTTTTCTGGTACTTAACATAGCACAGCATGGCTATTTTGGAACACAGCCAGCAATGACTCTGGAGAGGGAGTAAGGGAAGGCAACTTCACAGAGCTCCCAAAAGGAGACAGAGCACCCAGTAACCAGAGAAACGCTTTCCCACCACTCACCGTTTTGCCCCGTATGCCATCTCCACCATTTTCTGACAGGCTATGCCCCACAACTCTGCTAGAGAGCCACTGGTCTGCCACCATCCTGAGTTCACCCCACCCCGACCCGCTGACCCCCACCGTGCCATTTTTTTTTTCCTTTTTCTTTTCAATTTCTTACTTTTCTTTCTTTGTCCCACTTAGCCCTGTACACCACTCCACCCCTTCCCGTCAGGCCATACCATGCCGCTCAGCTAGAGAGCCACTGGGCTGCCACCATCCCAAGTCTGCCCTGCCCCCACCCACTGCACCATTTTTTTTTTCATTTCTTCCTTTCCTTTCTCTCTCCCACCTAGCACTATACACCACCTCCACACCTTCCTACGGGGCCACACCGGGCCGCTTCAGCTAGAGAGCCACCAGCCCGCCATCACCCCAGGTCCGTCCTTCCCCCACTCACCATCCCCGACCATGCCACCAGTTTTTTAATTTATTTTTCTTTTTTCTTTCTTCCTTTTCTTTTTCCCTCCCACCTAGTTACATACACCACCTCCCCTGCCCACCACTGGACCTCGCCACACAGGCATGGCTAGAGAATCACTGGTCCGCTGCCTCCTTGGGTGCACTCTGCCCCACCCACCGGCTCCTGCTGTGCCATGTTGTTTTTCTCTTTATTTTCTTTCTCTTTCCCACCTAGTCCCATAAGCCAGCTCCCCTCCCTTCCCACTGGCCCTCAGGTCCACACCAACCCCATTTGCCTGCCCCAAAGCACAGCTAGTTTTTTTTCTCTTTCTTCCTTTTCTTTCTCCCTCCTATCTAGCCCTTTATGCCACTTCTCCACTCTTCCCGCCAGCCCTCACTTCACCACCACAGCTAGAGAGCCACTGGCCTGCTGCCACCCTGAGACCACTCCGCCCCCACCTGACAGCTACCAATGTGCCATTTTTTTCTCTTTCTTTCTTTTCTCCCCCACCGACCTAACTTGTAAGCCACCTCCACTCTCTTCCCATGGGTCCTTGGGTCCCCCTCACCCCCACTTGTTTGCCCCCACTGCACTGCCATTTTTATTCTTTTGTCCTTTCTTTTTTTCTCCCTCCCACCTCTCCCAGTAGTCCATTTCCCCTCCCTCCCCTCTGGCCCCAGCCACGGCGCCATGGTGCCATGGATAGTGAGCCACTGGTGCACCAAACTGCCACTGCCCCAAGTCTGCTCCACCCAGACCCACCAGCCCCCACAACACCACCATTTTTTTGTTTGTTTGTTTCTACCTCCCACCTAGCCCTTACATCACCTCCCCACCTTTCCACCTGTCCCTAGGCCCATTCTGCCCCCCACTTGCCAGCTACCTTTTTTTCCTCTCTCTTTTCTCTTCTTTCTCTCCTCCCACTTAGCTTCATACATAACCCCTCTTTCCCACTGGCCCCCACCATGCCACTGCAGCTAGAGCATCCCAAGCACTCAGTCCCACTGCTGCACCAGGCCTGAGTCACCCATCCCCTCCTGCCACTCAATTAGCTGCTAAACAATGAAAAACAGGCCCATATAACTCCCATCCAACACCCCCATCTATCTGGACAGGGGCTGTGAATGCTTCCACACCACTGGACCAAAATTAGGAGGCAGACAGCACCAGCTCAGTCTACTCTCAGACACATCGCCAAACCACTGTACAAAGAAGTGAGCTCATACTGCCTTTTGCTGCCCTGCCCACCTGTACAAGGTGGTGAGATCTATTATGCCCACAAATGAGCAAGCAGCAAAGCAAGCCTGCTCCACCCATCCTGACATATCAAAACAAAAGAAAAAACAGGATAAAATAAACAAACTTACAATCAGCAAATAAAAAAAATAATAATACCTTAATGTCTTGGAGACAGCAAACAATATCAAAACATATAAAAAAGCTGGACAAGATGGCTCCCACAAGTGACCAAAATAAAGAATCAGATGACCTTCTGGTAGAAGAAAAGGCAGTGAGACTATCTGATACAGAATTTAAAAGACTAACATTTAGGGCTCTCCAAGACAGTAGGAAAGAGATCAAGGAAAACACAGACAAAATCATGGAAAACACAGACAAAACCAACAAAAACATAGCCAAAATCAAGAAAAAAAAGAGACAAAGCAATAGAAGAATTCAGGAAAATAATACAAGAACAAAACATCAAAATAAATAAATGATTAGAAATTATAAAAAAAAACAGCAACTAGAAATACAAAAGATAAACAAAATTTCAGAAATAGCAACTCAACAGGTTTTAGGTGCAAATTTGAAACAATGGAAGACAGAATTAGCAATACTGAAGACAAATCCATGGGGCTCGGTAAACACAAAACCTATAATAATGAAAGAAAGAATATATATCTACAAACAAAAGGGACTCAACACAGAAAAGTAAAAGGAACAAAGAAAATGTCAGCACTACAAAAAAAAGAACAACATCACCACAGCAATAAACTCATAGCTATCGATAATCATATTGAATGTAAATGGCTTAAATGCACTTGTAAAGAGACAAAGAGTGGCAGAACGGATTAAAAAACACGACCCATCAATATGTTGTCTACAAGAGACACACCTTAGACACAAAGATAAATATATTAAAAATAAAAGGATCGAAAAAATATATCATGCAAATAGTAACCATAAAAAGGTAGGAGTGGCAATACTAATATCAGATAAAATAGAACTTTAGGAAAAATCAACCATAAAAGACAAGAAATGACATTATAAAATGATTAAAGGGACAATCCACTAAGAAGACATAACCTTAATATATATCTACACAGCAAATTACAGGGCTCCAAAATAGATAAAACACATTCTAACAGCCCTGAAAAGAGAAATAGACAGTTCCATAATAATAGCAGAAAACTTCAATATACCACTCTCAGTAAAGGACAGAACATCTAGAAAGAAAGTCAACAAAGATACAGAAGATCTAAAGGCCAAAATCAACCAACTTGATCTAATAAGACATATACAGAACACTCCATCCAACAGCAGCAAAGTATATATTCTTTTCCAATGCACATGGAACATTCTCCAGAAAATACCACATTTTAGGCCACAAAGCAAGCCTCAACAAAATGCAAAATATTGAAATAATACAAAGCATTCTTTCTGATCAAATGCCATAAAAGTAGAAATCAATAATAGGAAGATCAAGGAAAAGTTATCAAATACATGAAAACTGAATAACATCTTGCTTAAAAATAATTAGGTAATAAAAGAAGTCAAAGAATAAAAAAATTCCTAGAATCAAATGAGAATGAAAACACATCATATCAAATGACCTTTAAGACACAGTAAAGGCAGCTCTCAGAAGTCAATTTATAGCAATAAATGCACACATCAAAAAAGAAGGGCCAAAATCACAATGTTAGCCTTACAACTCAAGCAAATATAAAGAGAACAGCAAAAGCAGCCCACAGGCACTAGAAGAAATGAAGTAATAAAGATTAGAGCAGAAATAAATGAAACTGAGAACAGAAAAATATTAGAAAGAATCAACAAGACCAAAGTTGGTTCTTTGAAAAGATCAACAAAATTGACAAAACATTGGTCAAACTGACAGAAGAAAAACAGGAAAGGAAGCAAATAACCAAATAAGAAATGAGATGGGGGAAATTACAACAGACCCAACTGAAATAAAAAGGATCATAATAGAATACTACGAAAAACTGTACTCTAACAAATTTGAAAACCTAGAGGAAATGGACAAATTTATAGAAACACACTACCTACCTAAACGAACACAAACTGAGGTAGAAAACCTGAAGAGACCCATAACAGACTCAAGAAAAGAGGTTAAAGAAGTAATAATAATAATAATAAACTACCAACAACAAAAAAAAAGCCCTGGCCTGGATGGCTTCACTGGAGAATTCTGCCAAACATTAAGAGAAGAGCTCATACTAGTACCACTCAAACTATTTCAGAGAATCAAAAGGGAAAGAATACTCCCAAACTCATTTTATGAAGCCAGCATAACTCTGATACCAAAGCTAGGCAAAGACACCATAAAAAAGAGAAAATTACAGACTAATATTTCTCATGAATATAGATGCAAAAATTGTCAACAAAATTCTAGCAAATAGAATTCAGCATCATATTAAAAAACAACAACAATAATAATATACCACCACCAAGTGGGATTCATACCAGGTAAGCAAGGATGGTTCAACATTAGAAAATCAATTAACATAATCCACCACATAAATAGAACAAAAGAAAAGAACCACATAATCATCTCAATCAATGCAGAAAAGGAATTTAATAAAGTCCAACACCCATTCCTGATAAAAACTCTCAATAAATTAGGAGTAGAAGGGAAATTCCTCAACATAATAAAGGGCATCTATACAAAACCAACAGCCAACATCATTCTCAATGGAGAGAGGCTGAAAGCATTCCCCATTAGAATGGGAACAAGACAAGGATGCCCTTTATCACTACTCCTATTTAACATTGTACTGGAAGTCCTAGCTAGAGAAATAAGGCAAGAAAAAGAAATAAAGGGTATCAAGACTGGAAAAGGGAAAAAAAAAACCTATCCCTAGTAACAGAAGATATGATCGAATACATACAGAAGCCCAAATATTCCACAAGAAAACTACTGGAACTAATAGAAAGATTCAGCAGAGTAGCAGGATAAAAGATCAACATACAAAAATCAGTTGGATTCCTCTACACCAAAAAGCAGAACTTTGAAAAGGAAATCAGGAAAACAATACCATTTATAATACCCATTGACGTCAAGTTAATTCCAACTCATAGCAGCCCTATAGGACAGAGCAGAACTGCCCCATAGAGTTTCCAAGGAGTGCCGGGTGGATTCGAACTGCAGACCTTTTGGTTAGCAACTGCAGCACTTAACCACTATGCCACCAGGTTTCCCCATTTATAATAGTCCCTAAAAAGATAAAATACTTAGGAAAAAAATCTAGCCAGGGGCATAAAAGAACTATACAAAGAAAACTACAAAACATTATTGTAAGAAACTAAAAGAGACCTACATGAACGGAAAAATCATACCATGCTCATGGATAGGAAAACACAACATTGTGAAAATGTCAATTTTACCCAAAGTCATCTACAGATATAATGTAATGCTGATTCAAATACCAACAGCATTCTTCAGTGAAATGGAAAACTAATCACCAACTTTATATGGAAAGGAAAGAGACCCCTGATAAGCAAAGCATTATTAAAAAAAAAAACAAAAAACCAACAGAGTAGGAGGCCTCACATTAGGTGATCTCAACCTACTACACAGGTACAGTAGTCAAAACAGCCTGGTACTGGTACAATGACAGACACATTGACCAAGGGAACAGAATCAAGAATGCAGATGCAAATCCATCCACCTATGGTTAGCTGATCTTGGACAAAGGACCAAAATTAAATGAGGACAAGACAGTCATTTTAACAAATGGCACTGGCAAAACTGGATGTCCATCTGAAAAAAAATGAAACAGGACCCATACCTCACACCATACACAAAAACTAGCTCAAAATGGATTAAAGACTAAATTTAAAACTTAAAAGGACAAAGATAATTGAAGAAAAAATAGGAACAATGCTAGGAGTCCTAATACATGGCATAAATAGAATACAAATCATAACTAACAATGTAGAAACACCAGGAGATAAACTAGATAACTTGGAGCTCCTAAAAACCAAACACGCTCATCAAAAGATTTCACCAAAAGAATAAAAAAAGAACATACAGACTGGGGAAAAAAATTTTGCTACAACGTAACTGACAAAGGTCTAATCTCTAAAATCTACAGAATATTGAGTACTTCAACATCCCAATAACAAAAAGACAAATAACTCAAGTAAAAAATGGGCAAAGAATATGAACAGACACTTCACCTATGAAGACATTCAGGCAGTTAACAGACACATGAGGAAGTGCTCGCAATTATTAACCATTAGAGAAATGCAAATCAAAACTACAATGAGTTACCATCTCACCCTGACATTACTAGCACTAATTAAAAAAACAGAAAATAACAAAATAGAAATACTATATGGTCCAGCTATCCCACTCCAAGGAATATATCCTAGAGAAAGAAGAGCAGTCACATGAATAGACATAGGCACACCCATGGTCATTGCAGCGTTATTCATAATAACAAAGACTGAAACAACCTAAGTGCCCATCAGAGAAGAATGAATAAACAAACTATGGTACATGCACTCAATAAAGAACAATAATGAATCAGAGAAAACATCTCACAACACGTATAAAGCTGGAGGGCGTTATGCTGAGTGAAATAAGTCAATCACAAAAGAACAAATATTGTATGAGACCACTATTATAAGAATCCAAGAAAAGGTTTACACATAGAAAAAAACAATCTTTGATGGTTATGAGGGAGGGGAGGGGTGGAGAGAGGAAATCACTAACTAGATAGTAGACAAGTGTTAACTTTGGTGAAGGGAAAGATGACACATGATAGAGGGGAAGTCAGCATAACTTAGAGAAAGCAAAGCCCATAAATCTTCCTAGATCCGTCCAAATACCTTGAGGGACTGAGTAACCAGGGTGAGGCTGGGGCTCATGGTTTTAGGGAACATCTAAGCCAACTGGCATAACATAGTTCATAAAGAAAATATTCTACGTCCTATTTTGTTGAATAGCGGCTGGTGTCTTAAAAGCTTGTGAGTGGCCATCTAAAGTACATCTATTGGTTGTATCACATTCAGAGCAAAGGAGAATGAAGATAACCAAAGAAATTATGAAAATATTAGTCCAAAGGACTAATGGACCACATGAATCACAGCCTCCACCATCCTCAGCCCAGAAGAACCAGATGGCACCTGGCTACCACCACTGAGTGGTCTTACAGAGATCACAATAGAGGGTTCTGGACAGAGCAGTAGAAAAATGTAGAACAAAATTCAAATTCACAGAAAAAAAACAGACTTACTGGTCTGACAGAGACTGGAGGAACCCCTGAGACTATAGCCCCCAGAAATCCTGTCAACTCAGAACTGAAGCCATTCTCAAAGTCCTCCTTTCAGCCAAAGATTAGACAGGCCTATAAAACAAACAATAACTCACGTGAGGAACATGCTTCTTAGTTTGATCATGTATACGAGGACAAGTGGGCAATACCTGCCCAAAAGCAAAGACAAGAAGGCAGGAAGGGACAGGAAAACTGGACAAATGGACATGGAAAAGCCGAGGTGGAAAGGTGGAAATTGCAACCAATGTCACAAAACAATTTGTGTATAAATTTTTGAATGAGAAACTAATTTGCACTGTAAAGTTTAACTAAACCACAATAAAATTAACAAAAAAAAAACTTTTAAAGTAACTCTTCCATCAATCCAGTAATTGCATTCCTAAGTATAAGCCCTAAAGAAATAAGTGCGTATGTCCATAAAGACAGATGTACAAGAATGTTCCTAACAGCTTCATGCATAATAGCCTTAAACAGGAAATAAACACAATGTTTATCAACAAGATAATGAATAAACTGTGATTGATTCAACAGTGGAATTCCAAACAACAACAAAAAAAAATGAAATACTGATAAAAACAATAACGTAAGTGACTCGCACCGATGTTAAAAGTGAAAGAGGTCAGAAACAAAGAGTACATAGTGTATGATTCCATTTACATGAAGATGTAAAACTAATCCATGGTGATAGAAGTAAATTTAGTAGTATTTCTTGGGGATGGTTATTAACTGTGAAGGACCTCAAGGGAATCTTCTGGAGTGATGTAAATGTTCTGTATGTTGATTTCAGTGGTGGTTACTCAGGTGTAGAGATATAGACAGGTCATCTGGCTATATATTTAAGATTTGTGCACTTTAGGCTATGTAAGTTATAACTCGATAAAGAAATATTTAAAGTAACAAAACAGAAATTACCTGATATCTAGAAAGGAATGAAAAAGTATATACTTGATTCCAAAACAACTGGAACAACTGAAGTTATAGTTAGATCAAATGTAAGCCTTATAGTCCTCATTATTAAGGAAGAAAAACATAAATAAGGGAATTTAATATTTATCTTAAAATAATAAAAAGCTGATATTAATTTTTTAAAAAGTAGAGGTACAAATCCAAAAGGTGATGATCTGAAATGACTAATAACATAGAAAACGCTTGCAAGCTTTCAAAAGAAATAGGAAAGCAGATATATAAAATAAGAATGAGAAAGGAGACATAATCATTTGTAGAGAAAATATTAAAAGAAATTATAGGAAAACATTCAACAATTTGATTGTAATGCACTTGTAAGCCTAAAGAAAATTAATAATTTCCTAATACTAGTATAAATTACTAGTTGCAATCCAAAAAAAAGGGAAATTTGAGTAGAGCAATTACTTTAAACTGAAACCGTGATCATGATCTTTCTTTTATAGAGGCAACTAGAACAAATGTTCCATACCTAAGTTTTACCTAAGCTTTATCAAATAAATAATTCCAATGTTTTAAACTTTCCTGAACTGTAGAAAATGATTAAAATCTTTAGTTTCTTTTATAAAACCAACGTGATCTTAACAGGAAATTTGATGAATCTATTCCAAAATATCTATAGTCTAGTCTCACGTATGAAAATAAATGAAAACATTCTAAATAAAATATTAGCAAATAGAATCCATCAGTATTATCATTAATAAAAAAAAAAAGTATGGTTTATTCTGGGAAGGTCACTCTTCAATTCCAGCAAATCTATCAATAAAATATAGTGAATCAAAATATAAAAACAGGAAAAAATGTGTGATAGATAGATGCTGAATTGTCAATAGATAGAATCCAGCAATCATTCCTAATAAAAATTTGACTACTACAGACACATACATCAATACAACAGCACAAAGGGCCTTTAATTAAGTCTAAGCATATATAGGAATTTGATATTCAGAAAAGTTGGTATTTTCATTTAAGGGGCTAAGGATTGTTAACTTAGTAAATGATGTTGATGCAAGTCACTGTCCATCTGGAAGAAAATAATTTGGACCCCTGCCTCATACCACATCCAGATGTGAATTCCAGATGTATTAAAGATATGTAAAATTTTATAATAATTTTAGAAGAAAATTTTAGTAGAGTTTGGGAAACCTTTTTAATGAAGAAAGGAAAACTAAAAGTGTAAAAGAAAAGATACATACATTTATTACATAGAAATTTAAAGCTTTTGTATCACAAAAGAGAAACAAATTTCCTAACTGAATGATTGGAAATGGTGGTAAAAATACGACAAATGAAGGATTAATATATACAATATAGTAAAAAGCACATTAAGATCGATAAAAGACAACAATTTTTTAATAGGGGCAAACATTACAAACAGGTAATTCATACAAGAGTCACAAAAATGTGAAAAGAAGCTAAATGCCACAGAGAAATGTAAACTAAAATAAGTTCACATCATTTCTCACTCATCAAATTGGCAACTACATCTGCCACTGGCAATTCAGAAAAAACAAAAAGTATGCTCAAACATGGCTGGTAGAAATTTAAATTGTTACAGTCTTTCTTGAAAATCAGTTTGCAATTACAATCAAAATTTGAATCAACAACCTAACTCTTAGAAATCTATCCCAAAGAAATAAAAGCACTAGTACAAAAAGGTGTTTGTAATGCTCCAAACCATAAACAAAGTAGATTCTGATTAATAGGGAAATGACTGAAAAAATTGGGGTATCCGTATCATTGAACATCATGAAGAAAAAACATCTGCTGCCATACAGTTGATTCCGACTCACAGCAACCTTATAGAATAGAGTCAAATTTCCCCATAGGGTTTCCAAGGAGCAGCTGGTGGATACAAACTGCCAACTTTTTGGTCAGCACCCATAGCTCTTAACCACCAGGCTTCATCATGATGCTATTAAAAAGTTTTAGAGGAGAGGCGGAGCCAAGATGGTGGTGTAGTTAGATGTTTCTTATACCTCTCTTACAACAAAGACCTAGAAAAACAAGTGATTTGATTATATATAAATATCTAGGAGCCCTGAACAAGGCAAAGTTGAGGAATCCGACTGAGTGGTGTGGGTAGAGGGAGGCGGTTTGGAAGAAGCCAGCAGCACCAAAGCAGTGGCGGTGCCCCAGCAGCTCCTTGGTCGCGCTGGCAGCTCCTCAGACATGCTGGTACCCAGTGAAGCGAACAGCTGCGCATGCACTCGGAAAGC
The DNA here is from genome assembly GCA_030035585.1 of Dugong dugon. Classification (NCBI taxonomy): domain Eukaryota; kingdom Metazoa; phylum Chordata; class Mammalia; order Sirenia; family Dugongidae; genus Dugong; species Dugong dugon. Next base: position 149,691,689 of record CM057463.1, on the reverse strand, counting down.
AGTTTCCACATCAAGAGAGATCCAGCAGCAGAGATTCTGCTTGGACACTCCGAACCAGTGAAAAACCGCTCCCAAGCAGCTAAAGATAAGAACATGTGTGCGGCCTTTCACGGGGATTTAAAAAAAAAAAAAAAGCCCATTTGGGAAAACCTCTCTCCCTTTTACCTCCTCCCTCCTCGCTCTGCACCAGCAGTCCACTGGGCCAGAAGTAGATCCCAAAAAGTGCCCTAACCCATTCTTCTGGCCTTGGAGAGGGAACAAATAACCTACTGGCTCCCCTAAGCCAGGAACACAGGGTCAGCACAGCTCCTTTGCTAGGCACAGGCATAAGGGGTCTGCAGACTCTGAGTGCCTTACATCCTTGTATAGACTTGTGGGGACCCATCTCAACAGTGTTAGCCCTCACTACTACAGTGCAACAGGGCAAACATCTGAAGTTTAACTCCAACTGTCTCAGCTGTGAAGTGGCAGATTTGTGACCCTAGAAACAGCCCTGCCCCTTAAGTAGGCACTTTTATCAATCCTCAACAGTGGCTTGAGGACTGGTGGCAGCACCTAAACCTCCTAGTCACCTGCTACAGGAGTCCAAGAAAAAGTGGTGCCCTCGAGTCTTTACAGCCAACAGAGTGAGGAGCTCATAGTCCAGCTGCAAATGTCACCTACCTACTCACCCTAGAGAATAGGGACACGTTTTCTTTCAGACTCTCAGGGGCAGCTGTCAGTCCCCTGCCTGGCTCAGTGCGTGATCTCCTACCACAGCCAGAGTCCAGTGCCTGCACCAATCACCTATGCCTCTCTAGGACTGTAGGTGAGAGCCTGCACCACACAGTTGGTGACTGACTGCCTGGTCACCTGAGCTAAACCCATATAGGAAAATTTAACGGACTCATGTAGGCACATACTTAGTTACAGAGCTATCTACCTGGTGACAGGACATTAGAGCTTCAAAACAAAACAAGAAGCTAGGACACAATAAACGAATACAAAATAAAATTATAATAACTTATTGATGGCTCGGAGACAACAGTCAATATCAAATCACATAAAGAGGCAGTCCATGATGGCTTCAGCAAGCTCCCAAAATAAAGAATCAATAAATTTTATGGACGAAGAGAATTTCTTGGAATTACCAGAGGCAGAATACAAAAAATTAATATACAGAACTCTCCTAGAAATTAGAAAGGAAATTCTACAAAATGCAGAAATTCCCAGGTACACACAGACAAAGTAGTAGCAGAACTTAAAAAAGTTATTCAAAAGCATAATGACAAATTTAATAGGCTGCAAGAATCCATACAGAGACAGCAATCAGAAATCCATAAGATTAAAAATAAAATTTCAGAATTAGACAACTCAATACAAAGTCATAGGAGAATTGAGGCAGTAGAAGTTAGAATTAGAGACATTGAAGATAAAGCTCTTGACGCCAACTTATTTGAGGAAAAATCAGATAAAAGAATTAAAAAGAATGAAGAAACTCTAAGAGTCATGTGGGACTCGATCAAGGGAAATAACGTACGACTGACTGGAGTACCAGAAGAGGGAGGGATAACAGAAAATAAAGAGAAAATTGTTGAAGACTTGCTGACAGAAAACTACCCTGATATCATGAAAGATGAGAAGATATCTATCCAAGATGCTCATCGAACCCCACGTAAGGGAGATCCCAAAAGAAAGTCACCAAGACATATTATAATCAAACTTGCCAAAACCAAAGATAAAGAGAGAATTTTAAGAGTGGCTAGGGATAAAAGAAAAGGCATCTACAAAGGAGAGTCAATTAGAATAAGCTCCGACTACTCACCAGAAACCATGCAGGCAAGAAGGCAATGGGATGACATATATAAAGCACTGAAGGAAAATAACTGCCAGCCAAGAATTATACATCCACCAAAACTGTCGCTGAAATATGATGGTGAAATTAGGGTATTTCAACATAAACAGAAGTTCAGGGAATTTGTAAAAACCAAACCAAAACTACAAGAAATACTAAAGGGAGTCCTACAGTTAGGTAATCAATAACACTAGATAACAACACAAGACTAGAACACAGGACAGAGCAACAAGATATTGACTCAAATAGGGAAATCAAAAATACATCAAAGCTACAACATTGAAAATAGGGAAAGAGATATCAATATGTAAAAACGGACAACATAAAAACAAAAAAGAGGGACTTAAAAAATGCAGGTATTGATTTTTCATATGGAGGGGAAGTTAAGGCGATAGAAAGTAATAAAAGACTGGTATAAACTTAGAAAAAAAGGGGTAAATATTAAGGTAACCACAAAGCAATCTAACAACCCTACAAATAAAAATTAAAAAGTAGAAAAACATAAAGACCCAGCCAAAAAAAAATCTACAACAATGAAAAAGATGAAAAAAAAAAAATACATAAAGAGAAATGACTCGGCACAGAAATTAAGGAGAACAAAGAAACCGTGAACAACAAACAAAAAGAGATATCAGGATGACGGCACTAAACTCATACCGATCAATAATTACACTGAATGTAAACGGACTTAATGCACCAATAAAGAGACAGAGAGTGGTAGACTGGATAAAAAAGCATGATCCATCTATATACTGCCTACAAGAGACACACCTTAGACTTAAAGACACAAACAGGCTAAAACTCAAAGAATGGAAAAAAATATATCAAGCAAACAACACTCAAAAAAGAGCAGGAGTGGCAATATTAATCTCTGACAAAATAGACTTTAAAGTAAAATCCACCACAAAGGATAAGGAAGGGCACTATATAATGATTAAAGGGTCAGTACACCAGGAGAACATAACTGTAATAAATATGCACCCAACAACAGGGCTCCAAAATACATAAAACAAACTCCAACAGCTCTGAAGAGAGAGATAGACAGCTCCACAATAATAGGAGGAGACTTCAACACGCCACTTTCAGTGAAGGACAGAACATCCAGAAGGAAGCTCAACAAAGACACGGAAGAGATAAATGCAACAATCAACAAACTTGATCTCATAGACATATACCGAACACTCCACCCAACAGCAGCCAAGTATACATTCTTTTCCAATGCACATGGAACATTCTCCAGAATAGACAACATATTAGGCCATAAAGCAAGCCTTAACCTAATCCAAAGCATCAAAATATTACAAAGCATCTCTTCTGACCATAAAGCCATAAAAGTAGAAATCAACAACACAAAAAGTAAGGGAAAAATATCAAACACATGGAAACTGAATAACACCTTGCTCAAAAACTACTGGGTTATAGAAGAAATTAAGGATGGAATAAAGAAATTCATAGAATCACATAAGAATGAAAACATCCTACCAGAACCTTTGGGACACAGCAAAAGCAGTGCTCAGAGGTCAGTTTATAGCAATAAATGCACACATCCAAAAAGAAGAAAAGGCCATAGTCAAAACATTAACCCTACAACTGGAACAAGTAGAAAGAGAACAGCAAAAGAAGCCCATAGGCACCAGAAGGAAGGAAATAATAAGAATTAGAGCAGAATTAAATGAAATAGAGAATAGAAAAACAACTGAAAGAGTTAACAAGTCCAAAAGCTGGTTCTTTGAAAAGATCAAACAAATTGATAAACCATTGGCCAAACTGACAAAAGAAAAACAGGAGAGGAAGCAGATAACCTGTACAATAAATGAGATGGGTGATATCACAACAGACCCAACTGAAATCAAAATAATCATAACAGATTACTATGAAAAATTGTACTCTGACAAATTTGAAAACCTAGAGGAAATGTACGAATTTCTAGAAACTCACTACCTACCTAAATTAACATAAACAGAGGTAGAACAACTAAATAAACCCATAACAAAAGAAGAGATTGAAAAGGTTATTAAAAACCTCTCAACAAAAAAAGCCCTGCCCCTGATGGCTTCACTGGAGAATTCTACCAAACTTTCAGAGAAGAGTTAACACCACTAGTACTAAAGGTATTTCAGAGCATAGAAAAGGACAGAATACTCCCAAACTCATTCAATGAAGCTAGCATAACCCTGATACCAAAACCAGGCAAAGACACCGCAAAAAAAGAAAATTACAGACTGATATACCTCACGAACATTGACACAAAAATCCTCAAAAAATTCTAGCCAATAAAATTCAGCAACATACCAAAAAAATAATTCACCATGACCAAGTGGGATTTATACCAGGTATGCAGGGATGGTTCAACATTAGAAAAACAATCAATGTAATCCATCACATAAATAAAACAAAAGGCAAGAACCAGATGATCTTATCAATCGATGCAGAAAAGACATTTGACAAAGTCCAACACACATTCATGATAAAAACTTTCAATAAAATAGGAATAGAATGGAAACTCCTCAATATAATTAAAGGCATTTACAGAAAGCCAACAGCCAACATCATCCTAAAAGGACAGACTTTGAAGAACAGGAACCAGACAAAGATGCCCTCTATCACCACTATTATTCAACATTGTGCTGGAGGTGTCAGCCAGAGCAATTAGGCTAGAAAAAGAAATAAAGGGCATCCAAGTAGGTAGGGAAGAAGTCAAACTATCTCTATTTGCAGATAATATGATCTTATACACAGAAAACCCCAAAGAATCCGCAAGAAAACTACTGGAACTAATAGAAGATTTCAGCAAAGTTTCAGGATACAAGATAAGCATACAAAAATCAGTTGGATTCCTTTACACCAACAAAGAGAACCTTGAAGAGGAAATCACCAAATCAATACCATTTACAATAGCCCCCAAGAAGATAAAATACTTAGGAATAAATCTAACCAGAGACGTAAAAGATCTATACAGAGAAAATTACAAGACACTACTGCAAGAAGCTAAAAGAGACCTGCATAAGTGGAAAAATATACCTTGCTCATGGATAGGTAGACTCAACATAGTGAAAATGTCAATTCTACCCAAAGCAATCTACAGATACAATCCAATCCTGATCAAAATTCCACCAACATTTTTTAATGAGATGGAGAAACTAATCACCAACTTCATATGGAAAGGGAAGAGGCCCCAAATAAGTAAAGCATTACTCAAGAAGAAGAACAAAGTGGGAGGCCTTACACTACCTGATTTTAGGACCTATTATACTGCCACGGTAGTCAAAACAGCCTGGTACTGGTACAACAACAGATGCATAGACCAATGGAACAGAGTTGAAAATCCAGATATAAGCTCATCCAACTATGAGCAGCTAATATTTGACAAAGGACCAAAGTCCATTAAGTGGGGGAAAGACAGTCTCTTTAACAAATGGTGCTGGCATAACTAGATATCTATACGCAAAAAACTGAAACAAGACCCATACCTCACACCATGCACAGAAACTAACACAAAATGGATCAAAGACTTAAATAGAAAATCGTAAATGATACAGATCATGGAAGAAAGAACAGAGACAACACTGGGATCCGTAGTACATGGCATAAACACAATACAAACTATAAGTAACAATGCACAAGCACAAGAAGAGAGACTAGATAAATGGGAGCTCTTAAAAATCAAACACTTATGCCCATCAAAAGACTTCACCAAGGAGTTCCGGCAAAATGGCGCTCTAGGCAGAAGCACTACGCCGTCCCTTCACAGTAAAGATCCGAAAAACTAAGCCCAACAGAGAATACAACAATCCTGAAACCCTAAAACATCAAACGAAGAGATAAAGAACTCAGCCAAGCACCAAATGGAGTGAGAAAACTGACAGAGAACGGAGAGTGAGGAGAGATTCATGCAGAGGTCCCCTACCAGCTAACGCAGCATGGATCCACCATCCTGGACTCCTATCGGAGACCATCAAACGGAGGTACCAGAAAGCAGCCTCACAGAGCATCCAGCGGGAGACAAAACAACCAGTAATTTGCGGTGTGTGCTTTCCGACCCCCCACCCCTCTTGGCCGTGGTTTGGCCTCCTCTGCTTCCTGCGGCCACGGTCTCTTGACCGGGAAGCGCCGGCTGCTTGGATTCCACACACCCAAGCGGGCGGCTCTCTGGGTGCCATTTGTTGGCTGTTGGTGTTGCTTTTTTCCACTTTTGATTTCTTCCTTGCCTCTGGCCATCTCCCCCTCCTTTCGAACAAGTGCCTCGCTCCATGCGCCATCTTTGCTTCTTCCTGAGGGGCTGTAGAGCGCTGGCAATTTGTGATATACACTTTCCCACTCTCTACCCTTCGTCACCCACACTCGGCCTCCTCTGCTTCCTGCGGACACAGTCTCTTCTCCAGAAACACCAGCCTGCACTGGCCGGCTCTCTGAGTGCCATTTCTTGGCTGTTGGTGTTGCTTTTTTTTTTTTTCCTGCTTCTTTTGATTTCTTGCTTGCCTCTTGCTGCCTCCCCCTCCTTTCGCTCAAGTGCCTGGCTCCGTGCGCCATCTTTGCTTCTTCCTGAGGGACTGCGGAGCTCCACTCCAGTGTGGAGCTGCTTCCCGGTCTGCGCTACCGCACTAGTGGGATCCAGGGGCTTTTGATTGTTCGTTTTGAATTGTTTGTTTTCTTTTCCTTTTCTTGAGTTGGGAGCCTTTTCTGGCCAGGCAGAGCTGCATGGCAAGGAACTCCCCTTCAGCTTCCACAAACGTGCAGAGGGATCCCTGACGACATTTCTTTTTTCGTAAGTTTTTTTTTTTTCTGTTTTTTTGAGGGGGGGCCTTTCTTGTTCTTTTTTTTTTTTTTCTTTTAATTTGTTTTGTTTTCTTTTCCCTCTTACGCCCTTTTTGTCTTTCTTCATTGCTCAGTTTCTCGTCCCTCTATATCTTCCTTCTCTTTCTGATCCCTGAATACCAGGCGTTATATACCTCTACGCCTTCTAGCCAGGCTGTATTGCAACACCTGAGAGCGACTTCCCAAGACCTCATAGCTGCACCGATGGGATCGCTGGGAACTACGAGGTTCTTTAACCTTTCTGATTTTTGTTTTTTCATTCTTTTTTTTTTCTTCCTCTTCCCCTTTCTATTTCTCTCCATTTCATAGTCTCTTATCTCTCCATTCCAACAGCAAGCTCCCCTAGCACCCTTTTTTGTTTGTTTGTACGTTTTTGGCTCCTGTTCCTCTCTCCTCTCTCCCATATCCATCTTAGCTCCACACATAACAATCTCCCCGCTGCATCCTGCCTACCTGCACCGTGCGCTTGACATCATACCACCAAGCAACACAGGCATGGCCTACTGGAACCTGCCCTGCACTGATTACCAACCCGCTCTGGTGGCTGTAGTAAGTACCACAAACAACCCGTCCCAGTAACTCCTCTTCAGTTAGACCTGCCTTGCTGTACCATATCTGAGTGACTGACCCTGCAAGTTGAAGAAGGAGGTGAAAAGTATTGAGCGCACGGATGAGCAAACAACAAAGAACACACAGTTCGCCTCCACAGACATAGTCAAATCTTTTTTTTTTAAAAAAAGGGACGAAACAAACAAATCTACAATCAATAGATGAGAAAAATAACTCCTGAATGACCCGAAAACAGCAGGAAATATCAAAACATTTACGAAAACAGGACCGGATGGTTCCAGTAGGTGTCCAAATTAAAACACCAGATGACTCTCTTGTGGAAGAAACCACACTAGAACTACCTCATAGGGAATTCAAATCTCTAATACTTGGAATTCTCCAAGAACTGAGGCAAAAAGCTGAAAACCATGAGGAAAAAATAGACAAATTCATGGAAAATACAGAAAAAATTGGAAGAATTCAGGAAGATGATGTAGGAACAAAATGCCAAAATAAATTCACAACTAGAAATTATACAAAGACAACAATTAGAAATCCAAAAGATAAACAACAAGCTTTCAGAAATTGATGATGTCATAGAAGGGCTGAGAAGCATATTTGAAATGGTGGAAGGCAGGATCAGTGGAATTGAAGACAAACACTTGGATACAACTCTGGTTGAGGAAAACTCAGAAAAAAGAACAAAGAAAAATGAAGAGACCCTGAGAGTTATGTGGGACACAAAAGCAAAAGTTTAGGAGTGATTGGAATTCCAGAATTGGGAGAAAAGAGAAAACACAGAGAGGATCATTGAGGAACTACTGACAGAAAACTTCCCCAATATCATGAAAGATGAAAACCTGGCCATCCAAGAAGCACAAAGAACCCCATATAGAAAAGACCCCAAAAGAACATCACCAAGGCATATCATATTCACACTCGCCAAAACTAAAGACAAACAAAAAATCCTGAGAGCAGCTCGTGAAAAACAAGAAGTCACATACAGAGGAGAAACAATAAGACTAAGCTCAGATTACTTGGCAGAAACCATGCAGGCAAGAAGGCAATGGGATGACATATATAAAATCTTGAAAGATAAAAATTGTCAGCAAAGAATAATATATCCTGAAAAACTCTCGTTCAAATTTGATAGTGAAATGAGATCATTTCCAGATAAACAGAAATTAAGGGAATATGTAAAAGTCAAACCAAACTTACATGAGTTATTAAAGGGAGTTCTTCGATCAAGACAAACAGCTTCAGATCAAAGGCAGAATCTAGGTGCAGGATCGTACAAGCCAGATACCAATCTAGAAAATGAACTCTCGAGGACTATCCAAAACCAAAAGAAATACAACAGGGAATCAGAGCAGTTAATCAATAAATGACAACAACATCAAAACAATAAAAGAGGGAATAAATGGCATAGGTATGGAACCTTCTAATGAAAAGGAAGGCAAGGCGATACCAAGTAATGGTAGACTGCTTCAAACTTAGAAAGATAAGGGTAAAATCCATGGTAACCACAAAGAAAGTTAACAAACCAACTCATAAAAATAAAGATAAAAAACAAAGTCTCTGCAAAAACAAAACCTACAAAAACAAAAGAAATGAAAAAAAATCCACAAACAAAAGTAACTCAGCACAAGAGAGTAAGAAGAACAAAGAAAACTTCAGCACCACAAGAATCAATACAAAATGACAGCAACAAACTCACATCTATCAATAATTACACTGAATGTACATGGACTCAATGCACCCGTAAAGAGACAGAGAGTGACAGATTGGATAAGAAAGCAGGATCCATCGATATGCTGTCTACAAGAGACACACCTTAGAAACAAAGATGTGAATTTATTAAAAGTCAAAGGTTGGAAAAAAATATATCAAGCTAACAACTACCAAAAAAGAGCAGGAGTGGCAATACTAATCTCAGATAAAATAGACTGTAAAACGAAATCTACCATAAAAGACAAAGAACGACACTATATAATGATTAAGGGGATGATCCATCATGAAGATATAACCATAATAAACATCTATGCTCTCAATGACAGGGCTCCAAAATACATAAAACAAACTCTAACAACACTGAAAAGAGAAATTGACAGTTCACAATAATAGTAGGAGACTTCAACACACCACTCCCAGTAAAGGACAGAACAACTATGAATAAACTCAGCAAAGATACAGAAGACCTAAAGGGCACAATCAGCCAACTGGACCTCATTGACATATATAGAACACTCCAACCAACCATGGCAAAGTACACATTCTTTTCCAATGCACGTGGAAAGTTATCCAGAATAGACCACATCTTAGGCCACAGAGCAATCCTCAACAAGATCCAAAACGTTGAGATAATTCCAAGTATCTTCTCTGACCACAATGCCATCAAGGTAGAAATTAACCATAGAAAGAGCAAGGAAAAAAAATCAACTGCATGGAAACTGAATAATACCCCGCTTACACATCATTGGGTAATAGAAGAAATCAGAGATAGAATCAAAAAATTCCTAGAGTCAAATGAGAATGAAAACACATCCTACCAAAACATTTGGGACACAGCAAAGGCAGTCCTCAGAGGACAATTTATAGCAATAGATGCACATATCAATAAAGAAGAAAGGGACAAAATCAAAACATTAATTACAGAACTCAAACAACTAGAAAGAGAACAGCAAAAAAAGCCAACAACCACCAGAAGAAAGGAAATACTAAAGATCAGAGCAGAAATAAATGAAATAGAGAACAGAAAAACAATAGAAAGAATTGAAACGAAAAGTTGGTTCTTTGAAAGAATCAACAAAATTGACAAACCACTGGCCAGACTGACAAAAGAAAAACAGGAGAGGACACAAATAACCCAAACAAGAAATGAAATGGGGGACATTACAACAGACCCAACTGAAATCAAACGGATTATAACAGAATATTTTGAAAAACTATACTCCAACAAATTTGAAAACCTAGAGGAAATGGATAAATTTCTAGAAACACACTGCCTATACAAACTATAACAAAGTGATGTTGAAAATCTGAACAGACCCATAACAAGAGTAGAGGTTGAAAAGGTAATAAAAAAACTCCCAACCAAAAAAAGCCATGGCCCAGATGGCTTCACTGGAGAATTCTACAAAACATTTACAGAAGAGCTTGTACCAGTACTACTCAAGCTATTTCAGAGCATAGAAGAGGAAGCAACACTTCCAAATTCATTCTATGAAGCCAGCATAACGCTGATACCAAAACCAGGCAAAGATGTCACAAAAAAAGAAAATTACAGACCAATATCTCTCATGAATATAGATGCAAAAATTCTGAACAAAATTCTAGCCAATAGACTTCAGCATCATATCAAAAAAATAATACACCACGACCAAGTAGGATACATACCAGGTATGCAAGGATGGTTCAACATTAGAAAATCAGACAACGTAATCCACCACATAAATAAAAGGAAAGAAAAGAATCACATGATCATATCAACTGACGCAGAAAAGGCATTTGACAAAGTCCAACACCCGTTCCTGATAAAACCTCTGAATAAAATCGGTATAGAAGGGAAATTTCTCAACATAATAAAGGGCATCTATGCAAAACCAATGGCCAACTTCATTCTTAACGGAGACAGGCTGAAAACATTCCCCTTGAAAACAGGAATGAGACAAGGATGCCCTTTATCACCACTCCTAGTTAACATTGTGCTGGAAGTTCTAGCTAGAGTAATATGGCAAGAAAAAGAAATAAAGGGCATCCAAATTGGTAATGAAGAAGTTAAACTGTCCCTGTTTGCAGATGATATGATACTACACACAGAAAACCCTAAAGACTCCATGAGAAATCTACTGGAACTAGTAGTAAGATTCAGCAGAGTAGCAGGATACAAGATAAACATTCAAAAATCAGTTGGATTCCTATACACCAGTAAGGAGAACGATGAAAAGGAAATCAGGAAAACAATACCATTTTCAATAGCCCCTAAAAAGATAAAATACTTGGGAATAAATCTGACCAGGGATGTAAAAGACCTATACAAAGAAAACTATAAAACACTAGTGCTTGAAACCCAAAGGGATCTACATAAATGGAAAAACATACCGTGCCCATGGATAGGCAGACACAACATTGTGAAAATGAAAATTCTACCCAAAGCAATTTACAAATACAATGCACTCCTGATCCAAATACCAACAACATTCTTCAAAGAAATGGAAAAACTAATCATTAACTTTATATGGAATGGGAAGAAGCCCCGAATTAGTAAAGAACTACTGAAGAAGAAGAATAAAGTTGGAGGACTCACACTACCTGACTTCAGAAGCTACTATGCAGCTACAGTACTCAAAACAGCCTGGTACTGGTACAACAGAGACATTGACCAATGGAACAGAATTGAGAACCCAGATGTAAATCCATGCACCTACGGTCACCTGATCTTCAACAAGGGCCCAAAGTCCATCAAATGGGGAAAAGACAGTCTTTGTAACAAATGGTGCTGGCAAAACTGGATATCCATTTGCAGAAAAATGAAACAGGACCCATACCTCACACCGTATACAAAAACTACTTCAAAATGGATCAAAGACCTGAATATAAAGCCTAAAACTATAAAGTTCACAGAAGAAAAAATAGGACCATCGCTTCAGGCCTTAATACACGGCATTAACAAGATACAAACCATAACCATCGACGCACAAACCCCAACAGATAAGCTAGATAACTGGGATCTTCTAAAAATTAAACACCTATGCTCTTCAAAAGACTTCACCAAAAGAGTAAAAAGATAACCTACAGACTGGGAAAAAGGTCTTGGACAGTACAAGTCAGACAAAGATCTAATCTCCATAATCTACAAGAAAATCCAACACCTCTACAACAAAAAGACAAATAATCCTATTTAAAAATGGGCAAATGAAATGAACAGACACTTCCCCAAAGAAGACAGTCAAATGGCCAACAGACACATGAGGAAATGCTCACAATCACTAGCCATTAGAGAAATGCAAATTAAAACCACAATGAGATACAATCTCACCCCGGCATTACTGGCACAAATCAAAAACACTGGAAATAACAAATGTTGGAGGGGCTGCGGGGAGATCGGAACTCTTATGCACTGCTGGTGGGAATGCAAAATGATACAACCATTTTGGAAAATGATATGGCGCTTCCTCAGAAAGCTAGAAATAGACATACCATTCGATCCAGCAATCCCACACCTAGGAATATATCCTAGAGAAATAAGAGTCGTCACTCGAATAGACATATGTACACCTATGTCCATGGCAGCATTGTTCACAATAGCAAAACGATGGAAACAACCTAGATGCCCATCAACAGATGAATGGATAAACAAACTATGGTACATACACACAATGGAGTACTATGCAACGAGAAAGAACAACAATGAATCTGTGAAGCATCTCATAACATGGATGAATCTGGAGGACATCATGCTGAGTGAAATAAGTCAATAACAAAAGGACAAATATTGCATGAGACCTCTATTGTAAAAACCCATGAAAAAGTTCACACACAAAATGTAACAATCTTTGTTGGTTACCAGGGATGGGAAGGGTGGGGGGGGGGGGAAATACTAAATAGGCAATAGACAAGTGGTATCTTGGGTGAAAGGTGAGACAGTATACAATACAGGGGAAACTAGCACAACTTGTACAAGGGAAGGTCATGGATGCCCCATAGACACATCCAAACTCCCTGAGGGACTGAACTGCTTGATGGAGGGTTGTGGGGACCATGGTCTCAGGGAACATCTAGCTCAATTGGCATGACACAGCTTATAAAGACAATTCTCTACATTTTACTTTGGTGAGTAGTGTCTGGGGTCTTAAAAGCCTGTGAGCGGCCATTTAAGATACTCCACTGGTCTCATCCCTTCGGGAGCAAGAAAGAATGAAGAGAACAGGATACAAGGAAAAGATTAGTCCGAAGGACTAATTGTCCATAGCCACCAAGGCCTCCACCAGACTGAGTCCAGTACAGCTAGATGGTGCCAGCTACCACCACTGACTGCTCTGACCAGGATCACAACAGAGGGTTCTGGACAGAGCTGGAGACTGATGCAGAGCATAATTTTAACTCACAGAAAAAATACCAGATTTACTGGCCTAAAGGAGACTGGAGAAACCCCGAGAGTATGGCCCCCAGACACCCTTTTAGCTCAGTGGAGAAGGTACCTCCGAGGTTCACCGTTCAGCCTGGGAGTGGACAGCCCTGTAAAAGCAAATGAGACTAACGAGGTACAGGAGTCCAGTGACAAGGGCCAGAAGGCAGAAGGGGACAAGGAAGCTGATGATAGGGAACCCAAGGCTGAGTAAGGATATTGTTGATGTGTTGTGAGACTGTTAACCATTGTCATAGGGCAACATTTGTAGTAACTGTTAAATGAGAAACTATTTTGTTCTGTAAGTCTTCATCTTAAGTGAGAATAACAGCACAATTGGAAGAGTGTAGTCAATGTCACTGAACTGTGCATGCAGAAATTTTTGAAACGGTGCATCTTGGCTATGTGTATTTTCACCAAAAAAAAAAAATGTTGAGAAGTTAGAGGGTTAATATGTTGTGGGGCTGTTAACCAATGTCATAAAACAACATGTGTACTACTGTTTCATGAGAAACTATTTGTTCTGTAAGCCTTCACCTGAAGTACAATTAAATACAAAAAATAAGAATAATAATAAAATTTTAAAATAAAAAATAAATAAATAAATAAAGACTTCACCAAAAGAGTAAAAAGACAACCTACAGACTGGGAAAAGATTTTTGTCTACAACAAATCCGATCAACATCTAATCTCTGAAATCTACAAGATACTGCAAAACCTCAACTACAAAAAGACAAATAACCCAATTAAAAAATGGACAAAGGATATGAACAGACACTTCACCAAAGAAGATATTCAGGAGGCTAACAGACATATGAAGAAATGCTCATGATCATTAGCCATTAGAGAAATGCAGATCAAAACTACAATGAGATATCATCTCACCCCAGCAAGGCTAGCATTAATCCAAAAAACACAACATAAGAAATGCTGAAGAGGTTGTGGAGAAACTGGAACACTTATACACTGTTGTTGGGAATGTAAAATGGTACAACTACTTTGGAAATTGATTTGGCGCTTCCTTAAAAAGCTAGAAATAGAAGTATCATACGATCCAGCTTTCCTGCTCCTTGGATTATATCCTAGAGAAATAAGAGCCATCACACGAATAGATATATGCACACTCATATTCATCGCAGCACTGTTCACAATGGCAAAAAGATGGAAGCAACCTAGGTGCCCATCAATGGATGAATGGATAAACAAATTATGGTATATCCACACAATGGAATATTACGCAACAATAAAGAACAACGATGAAGCTGTGAAACATTGTATAACATGGTGGAAGCTGGAACTTATTATGCTGTGTGAATTTAGTCAGTCACAGAAGGACAAATACTGTATAAGACCACTATTATAAGAACTCAAGAAAAGGTTTAAACACAGAAGAAAACATTCTTTGGTGGTTATGGGGATGGGGAGGGAGGGTGAGGGTTATTCATCAACTAGATATTAGATAAGAATCATCTTAGGTGAAGGAAAGGATAGCACCCACTACAGGGGAAGTCAGCACAACTGGACTAAACCAAGCCAAGAGGTTTCCTGAATACAGTCAAATACTTTGAGAGACAGAGTAGCAGGGATAGGGGGTCTGGGGAGCATGCTTCAAGGGGACATCTAGGTCAACTGGCATAACAAAGCTTATTAAGAAAATGTTCTGTATCCTACTTTGGTGAGTGGCATCTGGGGTCTTAAAAGCTTGCAAGCGGCCATCTAAGATGCATCAATTGGTCCCAACAACTTGGAGTAAAGAAGAACAAAGAACACCAAAGACACAAGGAAAGTATTAGCCCAAGAGAGAATGGGCCACATAAACCAGAGACTTCATCAGCCTGAGACCAGAAGAACTAGATGGTGTCCAGCTACCACCAACCAACGTCCTGACAAGGAACACAACAGAGGGTCCCTGGTGGAGCAGTAGAAGGATGGGGTGCAGAACTCAAATTCTAGTATGAAGACCAGATTTAATGGTCTGACTGAGACTGGAAGTGCCCCAGAAGGCATGGTCCCTGGACTCTCTATCAGCCCAGAACTAAAACAATTTCCAATGCCAACTCTTCAGACAGGGATTGGACTGGACTGTGGGACATAAAGTGATACTCATGAAGAGTGTGCCTCTTAGTCAAGTAGATACAAGAGACCAAAGGGGCAGCTTCTGTCCAGAGGTGAGATGGGAAGACACAGAGAGTTAGGAGCAGGTTGAATGGTCATGGGGAATCAGGGATGGAAAGAAGGAGTGTGCTGTTGCAGAATGGGGTGAGCAATTAGGGTCTCATACCAATGTATGCAAAAAAAAAATTTTGTATGGGAGACTACCTTGAAATGTAAACTTCATTTAATTATAACAATAAAAAAGAAAAAGAAAAAAGTGTTAGAGGATTCTCAGGATGTATTGCTAAGTGAGAAACAATTTACAGAAATACATAAAATATTATTCCATTCTGTAAAATAAACAGTGCTCATAAAAATGTATTTTCAGATGCATATACAAGCATGAAGAAGAGCATTGAATTTTAATTTTTACAACAAAAGTATGTTATTTACACAGTCAAAAAGTCTTTTTTTTTATTGTGAAAATGACTGAAGAACTATTCAAATGTGAAAAAGTGGCTCCTCCTAAAATAGTGTGCAGCTGGCTTGAATTACACAACTAAAAACCTAATCTAAACAAAATAAAAGCTACGTCTGTGTTTAATCATCATGAGAGACTAATCCACCTTAGATTTATAATTCATAGTATTACAATAATGAAATGCTCTCAATAGAACTTTAATAAGTTAATGTTGTTTCTGACTATTGAACACATTGGTAAACATTGGAGCTACAAAATTACACAAAACTGCATTTTTATGGCAATACTGTACATATGAAGGATTAATATGCAGAACAAAAAATAACCATCTTAGTATGTTTTTAATTTTGTTTTCTTGTTGCTACCTATACATTTTGCTTATTGCTGAAGGTTATATTCCATTTGAAGGCAAACATTTATTTAAAAAATTTTACAAATAATTGATTCTATTATTTATTTTTATAACCTCTTAAGCAAAGTAGTTACACATAAGTTCAGCTGTAGGACATTTACAAATCAGCACAGCAAGGGGAATTTTAGTTACGTACCAAAGTACTTCCCTATCTGACTCTTGGAATTCAGAGCTCAGCAAGAACTAAATTGTACTAGTGGTACCAAATTGAGAAGGGACTCATCAGATCAACCTGCCATAAAAAGACCATGATTATCCCTCCTATCAAGTAGGAAGACTAAACTAAGCACGACATTGGCCACACTGATAAAAGCAGGTTGAAATTGTTGAGTCCTTTCTCCAGAATAGGAAGGAAAAAGTATGCAAAGCAATCAACATTTAGGAAACTGTGGTGTGTTGCTTTATATATAAAATATATTCCCCTGTCAACTTTAGTAGGAATATTCTATCTTATAAATAAGCAAATGAGGTTCAAAAAGCTAACTCGCCCAAGGTGACAGACCTAGTTAGTGATGAAACCAGAATTAAAACACATTTCTGTCTCACTCAGATCTATTTGCATCCACTGCACCATGCTACACTAATATAGACACAGCTAGGCAACAATATGAAAAAAAATTAATTTTCTAGAAACAATGTTCAAAGAATCACGCCACTTTACTGTTCCTGATATCAACAAATCACCCAGTAACAGCACTTCTGTCCTAGTCCTCTTGCACATATTAATAACCTAATTATGTTGTATAGGTATCTTTATGAGAGATAATGTTGATTTTAAAGGGAATACTCAGCCGTTTCAACTAAGGCACCATGAAGAAGCTAAAGAGGCTCCCCTGCTTGACATTTCATCAATCATCACTTACCAATCCTTTGGGCTAAAGCATTAAAGGGTTTTGTAAAATTGCATATCTTCTGTATAGCAAGGATAATACTATGAACCCATCACTGTCTTATCAGATACTACTGAATAATGTAAGTTATCTCAAACTCAGAAAAAGATGAAGTAAAAGATAATAAGCCAATTGCCTCACAAAAACTTGAAGAAGCAGGTCATGGGAGAATCAAATGCTACAGTAGGAGAGGAAATAGGAAAGAAGAAGCCTAAGGAATTCAGGTATCAGAAAATGGAAACTGGGATTCTGGATATAGGAAAGGAAGACAGAGGAATCCTTAAAACAAATTTTGCACGTCCCACAGTTTTGTGTTGGTCTAGTTTCAATCCTCAGCCTGTACTTCCTACCATCAGGTAACTTTAGTGGCGTTTGGGATTGCCCTATGGAGGTTCTCTAGAAAGAGGGCGGCACTCTGCTGGAGATGAACCTTACAAGCACTTGAAGAAGTGTTTTCTGCTGGGAGTAAGAGTATTTATTTTTATTCTGCTATGCTTAAAGGCATTTATTAAGTAATAAACTCCTTTAATAAGGGAAAAAGTAGCAACAATGTGAAAGAGAGAAATTGACAAAGTCATAATATGGAATGAGTAAGATGAATTATTAAATACAAATATTATTGGGCAAGAAATAATAAATCAGAACAGTAAAATTTTCTTCATTCCAAATGGTCTGGTTTCAAGTTTTTATATTTAATTACCTGTCCTTGGGTTGGTAAGTGCCATATTTTTTCATAAAACCATAAAAATCTCATCTCATCTCATACTTTTATTGGCATTGCCTAAGTGTTTTCCTTTAGGCCACACCATTTTCCATAGGGATCCTGGAACCAGTGTCATATTCTGAATAAAGATTAACACTATTGCCAAAAGGCCACAGTAATCAGATTTAGGCCAATTTTTCATTGCAAGGACCTCAAAATGTTATGAAATGCTCTACTCGAGAGGTTCTTGACTCCAACCACTCTTATCACACACCCCCTGTAAACCCACTGGTCCAAGCTTTCATTATTTCTCACTTGAACCCCACTGCAATAGCCTCCTAACCAAACTCCCAGCTTGCACTCTTACACCCTACAGTCTATTCAACAGCAGTCGTGAAAATTCTTTTCCAACACAAATCAGAGGAAGTGACCATCACATTTAGAATAAAATCCAAAGTCTCCACCAAGATCTTCTATGTTCTGGTCCCTGGTGACTGCTCTACTGTAATTTCCTCCCACTTTCTGCCTGGCTCTATCTGCTCCAACCACACTGGCTTCCTTGACTTCTCTCAGCATTTACTCCTGCTTTAGAGACCTGGCCCTTCCCACAATTATATGCATGTTTCCCTCCCTCACTCCATTCAGGTCTCTGTTCAAATACCACCTTACTAGAGAGGATTTTCCTGACCTCCCTGCATATATAAAAGTCCTCACATTGCTCTCTATTGCCTTACCATGCTATATTTTTATACACAGCACTTTTCACCAACTTGATATATTTGTTTGCTTCTCCCAGTAGAATGGGACCTACTGTATCCATTTGTCTTAGTTATTTGGTAAGGCTATAACAGAAATATCACAAGTGGATGGCTTTAACAAACAGGAACTTATTCTCTCACAGTCTAGTAGGCTAGAAGTTCCAATTCAGGGCGTCAGCTCCAGGGGAAGGATTTCTCTCTCTGTCAGTTCTGGGGGAAGATTCTTGTCATCAGTCTTCCCCTGGTCTAGGAGCTTCTCAGTGTAGGGACCCTGGGTCCAAAGGATGAGCTCTGCTTCTAGCACTACTTTCTTGGTGGTCTGAGGTCCACTTGTCTCTCAGCTGGCTTCTCTCTTTTATATCTCAAAAGAGATTGACCTAAAACCCAAGCTAATCTTGTAGATTGAGTCATGCCTCATTGACATAACTGCTTCTAATCCGGCCTCATTAACATCATAGAGGTAGGATTTACAACATAGGAAAATAACATGGGATGACAAAATGTTGGAAAATCACACCATACTAGGAATCGTGGCCTAGCCAAGTGGACACATATTTTTAGTGGAACCTAGAATTGCATCAGCCATATGATATACCCGATAAATATTTATTGAATGAGTGGATGGTATACAAAGCTGTATGTATCCATGGGAACGGCAAAGAGGACAGAGAATAGACACCTGAACTGAGTAAACTGCTGGAACAATAAGAGCAGTTTTGAAGTCTATTAATCATGAGAGAATATCATTGCAAAAGGATTAAATTTTAAATTCAATCCGTCTAATTTCTCCTAATATTGTGCTTTACCACCATAGTTGTCATTTGAGGCCTAACTCGGGTAAGATAATCAGAGAGATTTAAGGTAAAAAGGAACTAAGAAAAGGCTAATAACTTAGTCAATGAAAATAAAACTAGCTATCATGGTACCTACACACACACAGACACATACACATTTACTTCTAGTAAAGGCAGTTAAAGTCATATTCTATTTTAAACTATGAAAATCTCCAGGTAGAGGACTAGAACAGGTACAGGTACAGGTATCTAAAAATGTATAGATTACTTTATTTTTATGGTCTATATATAATTACTATTTCTTTTGTGGGGAGTGGTGGGCTAGTAACTTTTGGAATTTATTTGCAACGATACTTTAAAAAGAAACGTATTTTTCAGAAAATCTTCCAAGCTTCATGTTCAATACAATTTGACAATATTGAAATCCATGTGAAAAAATAGTACTCAGGAGTGGCAATAATGGAGTAAGTTATAACATTATGTCAAAAGATGCATTTACTAAATTCAATGTATGACAATATTTTATAGAGAACTATTCAGTTATTTCTTTTTGCTGATAATGCAGTAACATGAGTTTTCCCTCTGAAGATTTGTGTGATAGGCCAGCTTTGAAAAGATTCTCTAACTCATCTCAAGTGGTAAGAAAAAAATAGTATAAAAATAGACATTTGAGTAGAAGAGTTGCTTTCTGATAAACTCTGTTTTTAAACGTAAAAATTTCAAAAGTGCTACAATCCTCATTCGTTTTTTCCTTCTTTCCTTCCATCCTACTTTTCTTCCTTCCCCCCTTTCTCCCTCTGGCTTTCTACCTTCGTCCTCCCCTCCTTCCTTCCCTTCAATGAATATTTCAAAATTATCTTTAAATGAACTAATCTTGATGATACAAAAAAGTGTAAGATTGTGATCCTATCCCAAAGATGCTTATAATCTAAGAACGAGGGAAACATTTATTAGATTTACTGAAGAAATAAATCTACATTTTTAATTTCAATGCATCTGTCATCAGAAACCTACAAATAGTAATTTCTTGGATGTAAGCTGGCATCCAGCAGGTTTTAGAATTCATTATATGCAGCACTAGCAGAACCAGGTCCCACAGAGAAACTGCACACTAGTTATCCTTCTGTTTTATTTTTTATTTTGACAATCAGAAGAATGCCCCTTTTAAATATTTAAACACTGGATCTGATTAAACAGTCCATTTCTGCTGACTCATAACAGACACTGGCCTGGTACTGCTTATTAATTTTCTTGTGAACATATTGTTTATAGCAGATGTCTGATTAACATAACTGGTCGTTGAAGACTCCTTGTTGGCCATGTAAGAGAATAGCTTTGCCTGGCAGCAGGGCCAGCTCCTCCATCACCTCATGTATTTTGATCCTAATCTGATTTAATTCTCTCCCCCCACTTCCTAGCTTTCCCTTTTGTTGGGTGACTCATCCTTGGCTGGCTATGCAAGAGTATTGTCCTAAGTTCACCAGATCATTGTAGAAAATCTGTCTGAATATGCCTGTATAGATATGGCCTCAGGATGGAGGAAAGCTGTTTTCACCTTTAAAATTCTGAAAACAACATGCAAAGTAAATAAACACAAGATCTGGGTGAACAGAAGTGATGCAGGTATGATGTCAGGGATCAGACCATCCTCAAGACCTATAAAGTGATACATTTGCAATAGATACCCCATGCTTGTAATTATTTCCCCAACTAAACAGAACACTAATGAATAAGAAAGTGTTGTCTGGGTCATGCTGTATGATCCCCAGGGGCTTGCCTGGGGAAGAGTTTTTGGAAAGTTATGAAATAAGCAGACTTTTTCTGAAGAGTGAACTTTTTTTTATCATTATAGGACTGTACAGGCATAGTCTATCTTTTTTATTTTTTTCTACTCAATTTATTTCAGAAAAAAGTAGGGAATGTTTTCTTTTCCCATATTTTACCTTATCACTGCCATGTGTCCTTCACTCTGCTGCTGGTGATGGCACCATCTCTCCCCTTCTCTCGATATTAAAAAATCCCAAATCAGTTATCATTGAGTTAATTGTGACTCATGGCAACCCTATGTGTGTCAGAGTAGAGCTGTGCTTCATTCATAGAGTTTTCAGCAGCTGGTTTTTCCAAAGTAGATCACCAGGCCTTTCTTCTGAGGTACCTCTGGTGGATTTGAACCTTCAGCCTTTTGGTTAGCAGCAAGTGCGTTACCATTTGCACCACCCAGGGACTCCTCTTTCTATATACAATGTTCTACTCTATGAACTGTATCACAGCAGTGAATAAGACAGATATGGTCCCTGACATGTTGGAAATCAACAGGCTAGTGAAGGAGATAAACAACAAACAATAAATGCATAATATAATTTCAAGTAGTCATAAGTGGAATGAAGAAAATCGAATCATGTTAAAGAGATGGACCAAGGATAGAGGGCAGAGGACAGTAGGAGGAGGATGGGGTATTTCAGGGAGAAAATTCAGAAAAGACTTCTGAACAACTGATTTTTAAGCAGACATCTGAGTGAAACTCTTGCAAAGGGAGCCATGAAGGAAGAAAATTCTACATAGTAGAAACGGCAAGTGTAAAGAATTCAGTGTCTTCTAAAAAGGAAAGCCATTAGCCTGGCTGAAGTGGAGTAAGCAAGAGGGAGAGAGGCAGGCATTGAGTCAGAAAGGTAGAGAATGTATCATTGGTTAGGTGCTTGGACTGTATTCTATGTATGATAGGAAGCAACTAGAAGATACTTAAATTTTTATTTTGAAATATTTCAGACATGTAAAAAGAGATTTTAAACAAGTGCGCATCTGTGTACATAGCATTCAGCTTAGTGAACATTACAAGAGAAATGAATCTCCTTTATACCTCAACACCAACAAAAAATACAAGGTATTCAGAAATATGTCTAACAGAAGACTTTTAAGACCTTTAGGAAGAAAAATAAAACTTCAGTGAAAAATATAAAAGAAAACTTAAACATAGAGAGATGATTTATTCATATAAAGACTTAATATAAAAAAGAAGTCAATTCTCTACAAATTATCTAGATATTAACTGCGTTCTTTAATGGAACTAGAAAAAGTAATTCTCACATTTAAATGGAAGTGAAAAGAGCCAAGAAAACCAAAGAAAAAAAAGTGGTGGAACTTTTTTAGCAGCCGTAGCACTTAACCACTGTGCCACCAGGGCTCCGTGTAGGGAAGTACAATTCCCACCTAGAGCAGGATGGAGTTATATTGAGAAATAATACAATCTCCCACAAAAGAAAGAAAATAGAACCAACCTAAACATCTATCAACAAGAGAAAAGACATCTACATTATGGTGTATTCATACAGTCGAATAGCAACATCATGATAAAAAAAGAAAATACTGAACTTGTCAAGGATTTCATTTTACTTGGATGCACGATTAACACCCATGGAAGCAGCAGTCAAGAAATCAAATGATGTACTACTGCACTTTTCAAATCTGCTGCAAAAGACCTCTTTAAAGTGTTAAAAAACGAAGATGTCACTTTGAGGACTAAGGTGCATCTGACCCAAGCCATGGTATTTTCAATTGCTTCATATGCATTAGAAAGCTGGACAACGAATAAGGAAGACTGAAGAAGCATTTGAATTATGGTGTTGGCAAAGAATGTTGAATATACCATAGACTGCCAGAAGAACAAACAAATCTGTCTTGGAAGAAGTACAGCCAGAATGCTCCTTAAAAGCAAGGATGGCAAGACCATCTCACATACTTTGGACATGTTATCAGGAGGGACCAGTCTCTGGAGAAGGACATCATTCTTGGTAAAGTAGAGCATCAGCGAAAGAGAAGACCCTCAATTAGATGGACTGACACAGTGGCTGCAACAATGGGCTTAAACATAGCAACAATTGTGAGGATGGCACAGGACTGGGCAGTATTTCAATCTGTTGTATATAGGGTCATTATGAATCAGAATCAACTCCACGGCACCTAACAACAACAGTTAAAATGAATGAGTTAATGCTACATGTGTCAACATAGACAAATATTTTTGAAAAATAATAATTAGCAAAGAAAAAGCTTCAAAAGAACGCATAATTAATGTAAAAACGTTATTTATTAAATATGAAGCTTTATATTGCTTAAGAGAACATATATGTGTATATATGCATATACACACACACACACACATATATATACAGTTAAAGCATAAAGACATGAGTAGTAAGGGAAAACAGCAAATTCAGAACAGTGATTCTGGGGATCAAGAGGAGGGATATGAGAATGCCAATTAGGAGGAGCACCTAGGGGACTCAATTCCATCTTTACCATTTCTTAACCTGGGTAGTATTTATCATATATCCTTTTATCTTTTTATAAATCAGAAGTATTTTATAATATACTTTAAAAATAAATTTAAAAAAAGGTATGGGAGGTAACGAAGTAGAAATGACTAACAGAATCAACATATTTGAGGAATTGCTTATAAAGGAGAGAAAAGGAATTGAAAAGTAACTGAAGAGGGAAGAACCAAAAAGTTAAGTGGCACCTAGGGAGGGTGTGTTTGTAAAATGGAAACTATTACAGCATATTCAGATGCTGATGTGAAGTGGTCCAGGAGAGAAGAAATAAATGATACTGGAGATATGGGAAATAATCAGAAGTAAAAATGGTAAAGACAAGGGCAATATTCCTTAGCAGGAAAAAAAGGAGGGGATCCTGTGCTCAACCAGAAAGGATCACCTTAGATTTGAGAAGGGAAAATCCATCCATTGCAAGAGGTTGCAATGGTGAAGCAGGTTATATGGGTACAGATGCAGGTAGTTTGACAGATTTAGAGGTAAGGAGATAAGAGCGTCTTTTCTAATTGCCTCTGCTATATCAATTTAACCAAAGGTAAGGCCATCAGTGGAGAAGAGAAATATTGGAGGTGTTTAAAATTTGAGGAGGGCTGAAATAGTGTGAAATAGTAATCTGGGAGAGGAGGAAACTGAATTAACTCAAAAATGGAATAAGATTGACGGTACTGCTGATGGGCCACTTGATGTTTGTGGTCAGAAATTTAAAGCGAAATAAATTGACATGGTTGTGGTTTTCTTCCATCACAGCCAGCTGCTTAACCTAGGTAGATAGGTGGTGTTACCAGGTTCAGCCTTTTGGAAATTAAGTATGAAAGGAATAAGGGAGTTAAGATGTAGGCAGAGGTCCCATGAAACTAAACTGAATAAGATGGGAAGTTAAGACCTGAGGGGCTATGAACACTGGAAACATAGTAAAATCAATAGATTGAATGTCTCCATCTGGTTACAGATTTATTGAAGGGAGAGAATTAAAACAATGAGTTAGAAAGGTACAAGGAGGCAGTCAGAGAGTAAGAGGCTAGAAAGAAAGACTGTGGAGGTTTGCAGTTATTGATGATAACAAAGTCTATGGGAAAATGATCAATAGCAATGCGGACTCAAGATTATTAAAGTCTGGATACAGTAGAGACTGCTGTCTGCAAATACTTCCAGAAAACTGAACAAACACGACTGGAAATAGAAAATAGGTCCATAAATACATTAAAGCAAGCTGCAAATGCTACAAGGAAGTAATTATAATCAGCATGATCTAAAGACTAACTAGTCTAGAATGTGGTCATTGGTAATAGTCCTCTTTGTTATTTACTGAAGCAAAAGCACCATGGAGAACATGGTATTAGAGTTTCTAATAGTAATTTGTCCTAGATAGCTGCAGAAAAGCATAAGTGGAGGTGAAAAGTACTCTGGTTCACAGTAGTTATTTCAACCATCATCTCAGACATGAAAAGCATGACTACTTTTTACTACAATCCTTTTTTCCCCCAAAGAGTAGATTAAGATACACCTGTTAGAAATTAACCAGCTGATATAGAACATTAATTCAAGACAAGGGCTCTGGTGGTGACCGTCCAAGTGTGGGGCTCAACTGCATTACCTAACTGCAAGGACCCACAGTGGTCTGGCAGAGTTCCCAGCACAGGAGGGTAACTTTATGTTTCTCTCCTCAGGAAAGTCCTTTAGAATTTGAGTGAGTAAGAGTGATGTTATAGGGGTTATCTTTTAATCCATTCAAATTACTTTAAAAAGCAAATCATTCAGAAATCTATGTATCTTAACTAAATTAGTCTCAAATTATTTGGTAATCACTTTACAACTTGTTGAAACACACAAAGAAATATAAGACCCTGGCTAAGAGCCTCTTGGTTTAAGTGGTTGTTTAATCTTAAACATAAATGTAAATGCTACAAAATATTGTGGGTATATATTCAATTTTGTATTTGTTCTGATTAGTCCTATGAATTAAACTGCACACAAAAAAAAATTGCACCTCAACATAAAGAAAACAAAAATCCTCACAATTGGGCCAATAAGCAACATCATGATAAACAAAGAAAATACTGAAGTTGTCAAGGATTTCATTTTACTTGGATCCACAATCAACATCCATGGAAGCAGCAGTCAAGAAATCAAACAATGTATTGCATTGGACAAATCTGCTGCAAAAGACCTCTTTTAAGTGTTAAAAAGCGAAGATGTCAGGGTGAGGACTAAAGTGCACCTGATCCGAGCCATGGTATTTTCAATTTCCTCAAGTGTATGCAAAAGCCAGACAATGAATAAGGAAGATCGAAGAAGAATAGAAACCTTTGAATTATGGTGTTGGTGAAGAATATTGACTACACCATGGACTGCCAGAAGAACAAACAAATCTGTCGGAAAAAGTGCAGCCAGAATGCTCTTTAGAAGCAAGGATGGGAAGATTTCATCTCACGTACTTTGGACATGTTATCAGGAGGGACCAGTCCCTGGAGAAGAACATCATGCTTGATAAAGTAGAGGGTCAGTGAAAAAGAGGAAGACTCTCAATGAGATGGACTGACACAGTGGCTGCAACAATGGGCTCGAGCATAACAACGATTGTGAGGATGGCGCAGGACCAGGCAGTGTTTCATTCTTTTGTACATAGGGTCGCTGTGAGTTGGAAACAACTCAATGGCACCTAACAACAACAACCAAAAAACCAAAAAAGAGAGGGAAAGTTCTGACATCTGTACTTATTTTAGGTAGCTATTAGCATTGATGGGAGTCATTAACTATAATACACATTAAGCAAATGTGCTTGTATGTGCATACCTCTGTTTATGTACCTCAAAAAATGGCAAGTGAATATAAGGAAGTATATGAAAATCAAGTCTTCTATGTACAAATCACTGAACAACATCAGTTGAAAAGGAATTTTTGGTTACTCATCATGCTAAAACAATACTGGTGGATAAAAAAAAATCACTGGCAGGAATATTCCTAAGGATAGACATATAGAATATAAACCCAGAATCTTTACAATAGGAAAATGAGATACATTAAATGTCTAAAAGACTATGCCCCCAAAGAAACTTACTCTATGAGCATTGCCAACATAACTCTGATAAAAGACAAATTGCACAGCTGTAATCCCATGTAGGTCTCAACGTAGAAACAGTCATAAGAGTTTTAAATTTTGGAAAGTGATGAAACTCTTGGCTTATCATGGCTTTGGAGGAAAACTTTAAGGAAACAATTCTTTGGGCATTAACAGTTAGCCTCTGTGTTGTCAAACTGGTGGCTTTCAGAAAGAATCTTGGTTTTGCAAATCTGAATCATCTACTTTCATTTTAATATCACTTATAATTAATCTAGTGCCTGATTGTCTTCACAGCATGGGACGCATCATGGTGCCTTGTTGAACAAAGCACAGCTACTTTTCAAAGCTTGATTCAAAAATACTAGAACATGTTCATTCTGAAAGGTAACTTAAGAAGTGGACTGAGTGAGCACTGCAAAACTTATTATGACTAAAAAACTGAACACTAAGTCCTTTGGAAGTTTTCACTTCACTGTGGGAATTAATGGGACTCTGGATCAAGAGAAATGCCAGAAAAAACAAAGCTCATTAATGCTATGTTTATGATGTTGGAATAATTATAGTATATCATAAAATTTTGCCTAGCTTAAGAATTTGTTATGAAATATTATGTATTGATGTTTCTTTCACTTATCAGAGACTTTCACAGCGAAGTTGTTCTCACCAGGGAGTTTATATTCCTGATACTATAGTAATTTAACCAAATAAAACAAGGACTTGCTAGTGGATCTCTGCATGTTAGGAGTGCTGGGTATGTAATCCCAATAAACAGTGATCTAACAAAAGGAGCCCAAAGCCCTGCTCTCTAACAGACTTATGAAAGTAATTATAACTTTATTGAAGTTACACCACTCTCCAACCCCTGCTGTTCCTGCTGTTTCTTAAAGATGGTTATTTTCTACTTAAACAGACAGACTTTGGAAGAATAGTTGGTGTTAAGTAATATTACAAAATTAAATCAGATTCACTGTGCAGCTTCCATAACAATGAAACAAATATTTCAACCCAAATAATAAAAAACTCAAAGATTAAAAAAAAAAAAACAAAAAATGGCTGGTTAGAGTAACTTGCTAATTGCAGTAACAACTCACATGATCATAGAGTAGGACGGAAAAAAGGGTAAAAAGGAAAGTTTTTCACTAGCCATGATCATTTCCAGGGGCGTATCATTAGCACAGGCTTTAGTAGGCTTTGCACAGCCATGGCTATGGTGTAGGGGGCATTAACAGAGTTAAATAATGTAAGATGAGACAGTATGTCAAGAACCATCTTTAAAAAATGCTGGGCGAGAGAGCAGGTGGAATTGCAGGAGCAGTTGCTTGGATTAGGTAGCTGCAAGGTGATGATAGATCTTCCAGGATTGCTCTTTGCCTGTAGGGTGTGCACTCCAGTTTATCCAGAGTTATTCAAGCTCTAGGGAAAAGTGCTTAAATAGCTCCTACTGAAACAAACTGATTTATATCCAGAATCCCATTTGCACTGCACAATTGGAAATAATCCAGTTCAACTAGGCAGATGATAGGTAAATAAAGGGCTCAAAAGCAGTAAGAATCCTTTAGGGCAAAGCTACCAGAGTCAAATAGATCTCAGTGAATGATCTGGCATCTTTAGTAACATGGTGCCCTCTTCACTTACACACCTACAAGACACAGACTTTTCCCTCCTCACTGTTACAAGCTGCACTGAATTCTACTTTGCCTTGCACATGATCTCTCTTTTATGTATTAAACGCTTGTCTTTTTTTTTAGTTAACTCATCCTACAATGAATAAATCAACCACTCTCTATACCTCTCCCTGATGACCAAATTTAAGACATACTTACTATCTGTATCATCTTAGCATTTGAGACCCTGTGAATGTCTAAGAACTTAGAACATCACCTTTATGTGTATATATATATATATATATATATATATATATATATATATATATATATATATATATATATATATACACACACACACATGTATACGTATACATATATTTATGATATATATGCATATGTATATTTATAAATTATGTGTGTGTGTGTGTGTGTGTGTGTATATATATATATATATTCAGTAAAACCTGCCAAAACCAGAACCTATCTAAGATGGAAACCTGTCAGAGAAGGAAAGCGCAAATATTTTTCACTAATAGAGAGTGACAGAAAAGTGGTAAGCTGCACCCTGTCAAAGACAGAAAACTTTAAAAACTGGGAAAAACAAAGCAGTCTCATTGAATTTCGGTTCTCACAGGTTTCACTGTATATAAATACATAAAAATCAATTCAGCCACAGGAGGCTGAATTGATTTTAAGTGGAGCAAAAACCCATACCCAGTGGCATTGTCAGTAAAAGTAACAAACTTGGCAGGAAATGAATGGGACAAGGGTGCAATTGTGCTATGTAACCAAAAACCAAACTCATTGCTATCAAGTTGATTCTGACTCACAGTGACCCTATAGGACAGAGCAGAACTGCCCCATAGAGTTTCCAAGGAACCCCTGGTGGATTTGAACTGCTGACTTTCGGTTAGCAGCCATAGCTCTTAACCACTATGCCACCAGGGTTTCCATTTTGCTATATATATGTGTGTGTGTGTATATATATATATACATATATATATATACACACACACACACACACCCCAAGGTATTATGAGAACTCTGGTATTTTTTAACTACATTGGCGCAGTGGTGAAGAGTCTGGCTGCTAACCAAAAGGTCAACAGTTGAAATCCACCAGCCACTCCTTGGAAACCCTGTGAGGCAGTTATACTCTGTCCTATAGAGTCATTGTGAGTTGGAATCAACTCAACGGCAATGGGTTTGTTTGTTTTTTAATATACTTCACAATATATATTAAGTGTTCAAAATATGTTTGTTGAAAATATTTGCAACAGCAATTCCATCAAAAAAAAATATTGTGGATTGCTTCAACCATGAAAGGTATCCATACAGTATGCTCTAATGTATTTCCTTTCACTTTATGATTTACCCTTGAAATTATCAACCAAAGAAGAGAATGTACGTGTACCTACTAAATACCTAAAAAATGGCATCCTTAAAAATGCATTAGGGTGAGTGCCAGACTTTCCTAATTTTATCTTATTTTTGGTTAAGAACTTTTCTCATTTACCTGCCTCCATATTTTTGAGAATTCTGTCCTTCTCTAGTGAATAACTATTTATATTCAGATCCCAGGCTTTACCGAACTGGTTCATGACTAGGATATAAAGACCTGAACCAACATAAATATGAATACTAAGATTATTATTTTCTCCCCATGACCAGCCTCCACAGAGGGCTGAATTGATCTTAAGTATAGAACAAAAACCCATACCAGTGGCACTGTCAGCATAAGTAACAAACTCGACAAGAAAAGAACAGGGAATAGGTGCAATTCTGCTAGCCTGAGGTACAGTCTCAGTTGGGGTAACCAGAGGACCAGACAGAAATTTATTAAGCAAATTCTGTAAATAAGAGTCTTAGAAGGGCTTAATAACTTCTACACACATCCCAACCTAACTCGGAAATCATGGGCATAAACGGGAAAGATCCAAGAGGACCAGAGGAAAGTAAAAGATGAGGCAGACATAAAAAGTGAATGAACTTTGAATGTATTCTCCAACCCACACACAGATGGTAGGCTGAGGGTGGAAGGCTTAAGGGCTCAAGGAATTTGAACAAATCCTCTGCCCAATCACTGGATGACAACTAAATTATACAGACACAGAAGTGACCCCTAGGAAAGCCAGTCTAACAATAAGAGTTAAAGAATATAAGCAAGCAGAGACATCAGCAGCCAAACACCATAGAGAAGACAGATCAGATTCCACATATCAAGTCCAAGCAAGTTACTAAAGTAAATAAATAAAACCTCAGCAGGGAGAAAGGGTCACAATTCAGAGTTGCAACAATATATTATCTAAAATGTCCTATACTCAACAACAACAAAAAAGCAAAGAAACAGCAAAATGTGACTCATACACAGAAGGAAAAAAAGTCAATTAAAAAATGGACTTTGAGTAGATTGACATGTCAAATTTAGCAGAGAAAGATTTCAAAGCTGTTATAATAAACCCAAAAAACCCAGTACCCTCAAGTTGATTCTGACTCATAGTAACCGCATAAGATTTCCAAGGCTGTAAATCTCTATGGAAGCAGACTGCCACATCTTTCTCCCATGGAGCCACTGGTGATTTCAAACTGACAACCTTTCAGTTAGCAATCAACAGTTTTAACCACTGCACCACCAGGGCTCCTAGCTATAATAAATAGGTCCTAATAATTAAATTAAATTTAAAGAATTAATGCAAAATACAATGACAATTACACAAAAATAGTGACTGCAATAGAGAAACAGAAACTATAACAAGAAAGTAAATGGATTCTAAAGCTTAGAAATATAAGAATGAAAAAACCCCCTAGATGGGCTCAGCAGCAGATATGAGAAGTCAGAAGGAAAAAGCAGTTAATACGTTGATAGATCAATAGTTGTTTCCAATCCAAATAGCAGAAAAAATAAAGAAGAAAAATGGACAGAGACCTCTGGGATAACATTAAGTGTACTAACAAAAGTGCATTGGGAGTACTAGAAGGAAAGGAGAGAAAGATGCATAAAAAATATTTGTCTGAGAAATTACCAAATTTGATGAAAAACATCAGTCTACAGATCCAAGAAGTTCAATGAACCCCAAGTATCATAAACACAAAGTGATCTACACTTAGAAACACCACAGCAAAAGAGTAGCTGCTGAGACTGCTTATATACAACCAAAAACCTCATGGGATTTGGCTCCTTGGTTTGGAGGTTTAGGGTCATGGTCACAGGACACCTCGGTTAATTGGCCTAATGTGTTTAATGCTTCTGTTCTACCTCCTAGTTCATTGTATAGTGCCTGGTGTCTTAAAAGCTTGCAAGTGGTCATCCAAGGCACAATTGGTCTCTATTCACCTGGAACAACAGAGGAAGAAGGAGAGTCAGGAATAGCAGGAGAATATGGAATGTGTGGCTAATTGCCTTCACGAATAACTCCTCCTTTGCCATGAGACCAGAATAACAGGATGGTGCACAGCTACCATTACTGAATATTTTGATCAAAGATTTCATAGAAGAATACTGATTAAAAGGGGGAAAATGCAGAACAAAATGTCAAATTCTCATGGACTCCAGACTTGCTGGAGCCATGTAGGGAGGATGAACCCCTGAAACTATTGCCCTGAGATAATCTTTAAACCTTAAACCAAAAATATCCCTTGAAGTCATCATAAAACTGAACAATATTTTAGCT
The DNA here is from genome assembly GCA_030035585.1 of Dugong dugon. Taxonomy (NCBI): domain Eukaryota; kingdom Metazoa; phylum Chordata; class Mammalia; order Sirenia; family Dugongidae; genus Dugong; species Dugong dugon. Next base: position 149,659,565 of record CM057463.1, on the reverse strand, counting down.
TAACAAGCAAAAGTTCTGCTTTGAGCATTATGCTTTTTTAAGAACTATCAAATGGAATCAAATTGACAACGGCAACTTGAAAGATTAGATAGGAGACTTAGGGGGCAGTAAATTTATGTTAATGATGGAGGAACAACTCAGAAAGGAGGGTAACAATGATTGTATAACTCAAAGAATGTAATTAACGTCACTAAATTGTACGTGTAGAAACTGTTGAATTGATGTATGTTCTGCTGTGTATATTCTCAACAATAACAACAAAATAAAAAAATTTAGGAGAAAAAAAAAAAAAAAAACATAGCCAAATTGCTGAAAGACAAACACAAAGAGATAATCTTGAAAACAGAAAGAGAAAAATGTCTCAGCATATACTGGGGAACAAAAATAAGAATAGCAACTGACTTCTCATCATAACCAATGACCGTCAGGAGGCAGTGGAATGAAATATCCAAAGTACTGAATGGAAAAACAACAACAACAACAAGAAGAAAACTGTCAACCAAGAATTCTATATACAGAGAAAGTATTCCTTGAAAATGAAAGCAATAAAAGACATTTCCAAATTTTAAAAAGATTGAGAAAATTCACTGCTAGAAGACACTAGAGGGTAAAAGACACTAGAAGGTAACTCATATTCAGAGAAATAAAGAACACTGAATATAGTAAATATATGGGTGAATATAAAAAACTGTATAATTTTTTTTTAATTTTCTTCCCCTAATATTTTTAAAAATATTATTATATAAGGCCATAATTATAAAAAAGTATTTTTACATTTATAAATTATATGGATGTAATATATATGACAATCATAGCATAGAGGAGGAAAGAGGACATAGAGCTACATGGAAGCAAACCTGCCGTGTTTAACTGGAATTATGTCAGAATTAAACTGAAATTTATTGCGATGAGTGAAGATGTATATTTCAATCCCTGGAACAAGGACTAATAATTTAAACAATATAGTTAAAAAAATTCTTAGTGTAATTACAAATGCACACTAAAAATTTTTGTACAAAACACAAAAGAAGGCAGTAAAGAAGGAACAGAATAACAAAACAGACGTGAACCAGATAGAAAACAGATAGCAAAGGACAAAAATCCAAACATTTCAATTACTGCATTAAATGGGAATAGACTGAAGATTCCAATCAAGCGACAGAACTTGTAAAACTATAAAAAAAATAAAAATAAGCTCTAACTCAATGCTATCGACAAGAGACTTTATGTTAAAAAACATAAATAGGTTGAAAGAAAAAGATAGAAAAAGGAATACCATGAAAATATGAATAGAGGTTAATATCAAACAAAATACACTTTAAAACATTTAGGGGACATTTAATAATCATATCATCATTATTAATACATAAGGACTATATCACAATTATAAATGCATACTCAGCTAACAACAAAATCCCAAACTACACAAAGCAAAAACTGACAATATTGAAAGGGAAAACAGACAATGATTATTGTTGGATGCTTCTACACCCTACTCTCAGTAATTGTTACAACAACTAAACCAAAAACCATTAAGAATTTAAACCACTTGAAAGGCACTATCATCCGAGTTTGTCAACTAAAAACTGATACACATTCTTTTCAAGTGCATATGGAAAGTACTTCAGGATATACCATAAAGCAAACCCCAAATACTCTGGTGTGACTCTCCCAAACTACTGTGAAAATCTTATATCTAACTTTTCCTTACCAAGAAGTCTACCATAAAGAGCAGTGGGTATCCCAGCACCTATATCACCCAGGAAAAACATTTGTCAACACCTCCGGGTGTGTTCCCCACCCCATCCCTCTAGCCATTGCTCAGCTGTTGAAGTTGTGTTGATAGTAGATTTAATTAAAATGTCACATGAAATAAACTGAATGAATTTTGTCTGAAACTCTTCCAGTTAACTAATCAGAGTGGCCAGCTGTGTGGTATACTCCTAGGTAAACACATTAGAAGCCAAGACAATGTAAAAACAAGGGGTGTATATTGTGGAAGACAATTCTCCAATGGTCTCTTGCGTTTATGCAGAGGTACCAGTTGTCCTTTGCGCCAGACTATCTTTTCAGTGTTTGTATAGTTAGTTGTATTAGAAGACAGAGAAAATGTCTCCCTCTGGGGAAAAAAGGCAGACATGCTTTCTGTCCACTATCATAAAGACAAGTTTCCCTTTTGAGTGAAGGGTAGGCATGCTTACTATATTTTAAATGATTCAAGTTCTCTAAGCTCTTGATTCTGAATATAACCCATGTTATGTGTGCAGGTATTATCTGGAATTTTTCATATCACCTGTGGGAATTGGGACTGGGGAACTGGAGCAAAAATGTTCATACTTTGGCTATTACTATTGCTGTGAATAAAACACTATCCTTTTTCTATGATCCAGGAGTTTTGGGTCATCTACTAGTATCCATGAAACTTTGGCAGGCTAACTTGTTAGCTTTAAGTAAGGTAAAACCTCAAATCTTTCACAGTCTTTGACAGAGATAAAGAAGGTTCTCAAATCAATAATCTAAGCTCCCATCTTAAGAAAGTAGAAAAAACTAAATTGAGCACAAAGCAAGCAGAAGCAAAGAAATAATGAATATCAGCACAAACCAAGCAGATACAAAAACCCTTACCTCACACCATGTGCATAAATTAACTCAAAATGAATCACAGACCAAAAAGTAAGAGCTAAGACTATAAAACTTCCAGGAAAAGACAGAGAAAATTTCTGTTTTCTTGTGATGGTCAAAGATTTCTTGGATATGACATCAAAGGCCTACTTCAGAAAAGAAAAAAATTTGATGAGTTACACTTCATAAAAATTAAAAACCTTTGCTCTTCAAACATACTATTAAGAAAATTAAAAGACATGCCACAGAATGAGAGAAAATATTTACAAATTATACATATCCAGACTATAGAAAGAAGACATAATTCTGTAATAAAAAAACAAAGCTCTCAATTATAAAATTAATGAAAGTTTTGAACGGACAGTTCTCCAAAGTAGATGTATGAATGTCTAATAAGCACAAGATGTTCACTATCATTAGTTATTATGGAAATGCAAATTATAATTACAATGAGATGTTTATAGCAGCATTATTAATAATAGCCAAAAAGTGAAATCAACTGATGAATGAATAAACAGAATATGGCATATCTTACAATGGAAAAGTATTTCTCAACAAATAAGAATGAAGTACTGACATATGCTATAACATGGATGAACCTTGAAAACATTGTACTAAGTGAAAGAAGCCAGGCACAATAGACTCAATATTGAATTATTCCATTCACAAGGAATTCCTAAAAATGGCAAATTTCTAGAGACAGAAAGCAGATCAGTGGTTGCCTGGGGCTGGGGTAGCAATAAATATTAACTTCATAGGAGCACAGGAGAGCTCTTTTGGGTTATGAAAATCTTTTACAACTAGATGTACTCATGGTTGAACAGCACTTACTAAAAATATTTTAACTGTACCCTTACAATGGGTAGATTTTTTGGTATATAAATTATACCTAAACAGAGCTGTTAAAAAATAAAAAAGAAATATGCTTGTACTGACTAATAAATGCCAATAAATCAGCTGGATATCCAAGGAAACACCAGTGTCAACAGGTGATATTGCAGATTAGGTGGACATAGCACATGCTATGTCACTATATAAGCACACCCATCCTTATTTAGATGGAATCACAGAAAAAGGGAATAAAAAACCAAATTGACTGAAATTAAATTTCTAGTGGATGGGAGCTAGAAATAAAAATTAAGTTATAGGAAAGCAAAGAGTATGTAGACTAAGATTTGTACCTGCAACATGTATGTAGTGTGATGACATTTTTTATTGTATAAAGAAGATAAATGGTCAGACACACTCCTCAAATGTTAATAGTGGCACTGAAGGTTTCTTCCTTACAAGGCCTCTTCTATCTATTCTAGCTGATCTCTAGCCAGTGGCCTGATGCCATTCAAGAACAAAAATTGCCATAATTTTTCACTTCATCGCCTGTGTGTATTTTCAAAATGTTATACAATAAGAATATATTACATTTTCTTTTTAGAAGTTATTTAAAATAATGCTTCTGTAAGATGTTACCTCTTATATTTTTACATTCTTTTGTCATCAGAATTTGTAGTGTCTCACATTTCTTATACCTTAGAATCAACTGGTTTTTTTTTTATAAATCCTCTCTAATCCCTTCTCTCTGTAATTAAAATTTTATTGCTAGAATTGCTGCTGTTCCTGTGCAAAATTGTTAAAGAGAAAATAAGTATGTACTTCCTGTTTAATAATATAAAGTCATCATTTGAAAAAAGGGAAGAAAATACAGAGCTGTATGTTTGTGGTGGACAAATCCATGTCCCGAGGAACAGGAGGCTCAGGATGTAGTTACAGTTTGCCAGTAATTAGTCAGGCTAAAATAAATCCATTGCATTGAAGCCATATCTACTACAGATGCATAAAGTATTGCACTTGGCTACTAACCAAAAGGTTGGTGATTCAAATCCACCCAACAGTGCTGCAGAATAAAAGTTTGGCAATCTGCTTCCATAAAGATTACAGCCAAGAAAACCCTATGGAGCAGCTCACTCTGTAATACATGGGGTCGCCATAAATCGGAATTGACTCAACGGCAGCAGGTTTGGTTTGGTAGCTTCCATGCTTAGGATTTTAAGATTTTTGTCTACTGTTCCACAATAGAAATGGATTTGTCTTCACTGTTGGGTTTTTATGTTAGTTTTAATTGCAAATAATAAATCAGAAGTTCTATATACATACTGGAAAAACACTGGCAAAACTTTAAAGTTCAAACTTCTAAAAATTAGGCAGATGTATGAATAGATAACCTAGAAACTTTATGTATTATCTTCCTTTCTCTCAAATAGGCCATGCAATCATTACTAGTTCCATTAGTAGGGATTTAAACGTATAACAAAGTAAAGGTTTTCTACTTTCCATAGTCTTTCGCTTTTAAGATCAGCCTATATATGCAGTTTGAAGTTGCATCATTCTAAAGAAAGATTTTCAGACGAAAATCATGTCCTCAGTCACTTTTTTTTGTTGTTGTTACCATAGTGATAAGAATAAAGAATGGGGAAAAAAAAGTTAAAAATACCTGAATGCATACAATTTTAGGAATTTGACCTACTTGGTGCAATACACTGAAGAAGTTAATCAATTGAATTAACTACATATGTGTTAGGTAGAATATTCTACTTTATAAAAAAAGGCATGAGTTGCACATCTGGAGTTATTATCCACAATCAAAGAAATCAGTATGAATGAAGATGACTGACAATCTAAAATGCATAAAATCAGAGTTTGTTTAAAAATGAAATATATACCAGAAGCAAGTAGATATTCATTTAGTTCTTTTTTCTCATAAATTCTGTTTTCTCTCCATTATTTTAGAATATCTCAAAAGAATTTTTTAACTGGACATATATTTAAAATTATTTGAGTGGTACCTTTCTGTAAAGCTTCCCTACGTTAGGAATTATAATAAAAACAATGTTTTAAAATTAAGTTTTCTTTTGACACTTCTAGTTTTAATAAGAAATCTAATAGACTCAATCATTTACAGAATACCGACTGTATTGCAAGGTAATGAGCTAGAATCTGTGAAAGATGGATAAAAGGCAGTCCTAGATGTCAAGAATTTTGTGTGTGTGTGTGTGTGTATGTGTGTCCTTTAGGTGAAAGTTTACATAGCAAATTAGTTTCTCATTAAACAATTCATACACATATTATTTTGTGACACTGGTTGCCAACCTCACAAGGTATCAACACTCTCATCTTCTTGACCTCGGGTTCCCCATTTCCATTCGTCTAGCTTTCCTGTCTCCTCCTGCCTTCCTGTCTTTGCCGCTGGGCATCTGACATGCCAATTTAGTCTCATATACATAGTTGAACTACATGTGTTATTGTTTGTTTTATAAGTCTGTCTAAGTAGTCACTCAGGAGTGACTTCAGTACTGAGTTAAAAGGGTGTCCAGGGGCCATACTCTCAGGGTTTCTCTAGCCTCTGTCAGATCAGTAAGTCTGGTCTTTTCTTTGTGAGTCTGAATTTTGTCCTACATTTTTCTCCAGCTCTGCTGAGGACCCTCTATTGTGATCCCTGTCACAGTAGTCAGTGGTGGTAGCTGAGCATCATCTACTTGTGCTAGATTCAGTCTGGTGGAGGCTGTGGCAGTTGTGGTCCATTAGTCCTTTGGACTAATCAAGAATGTTTTAATCATCCATCTAATTATGTTTTCCGAACACTGATTTTTTAAAGATCTCTACCTAGTAAAATGGAAAGGGCATTGAACTTAACTTGAAGAGACCAGGGTTAAAGTTGTAGTTCTGCCTATAAACTTATAAAAGTCTCTTCCTAAAGTCTCAGTTTTCTTATCTGTAAAATGAGTATAAATGAGCTTATCACCTCCTCCAGCATTATGATAATCAGAAGATATGACATGGGTAGAGGTACACAGATAACATTGAATACAAAATCCCTATAAAAATGAGTCATTATACAATTAGATTCAACATGTAAAAATTTTCAAGAGGTATTTTTATATAAATAAAGACAAAAAATAGTTATTAAAATTTATTTTGATAATTCTTTTAAAAGATAAGAATGATAAACATTTATTGAGCACTTATGATGAAACTCACATTTTACATGAATTATTTTGTTTAAACCTCACAATAGTCCAATGAGTTGGATATTATTATTATGCTCCATTTACACTTGAGGAAAATAAGGTATAGACAGAATAAATAACTTGTTCAAAGACATACAGCTAGTAAGTGGTGCAGCCAGGAGTTGAATCCAGGAAGACTAATTCCAGAATCTTGCTGTAAGTCTAAGCCATTATACATTATATTCCAAAAGAAGCAGTATAATATCTCAATGAAACTGTTAACTTCAAAAAAAACCTGTATTTTTGAGTAGCATCTGGGGTTTTAAAAGCCTGTGAGCTGCCATCTAACATACTCCACTGGTCTCACCCCTGCGGGAGCAAGGGAGAATGAAGAAAGCTAAAGACACAAGGGAAAGATTAGTCCAAAGGACTTATGGACCACAACTACCACGGCCTCTATCAGACTGAGTCCAGAACAACAAGATGGTGCCCAGCTAACACCACTGACTGCTCTGACAAGGATCACAATAGAGGGTCCTGAACAGAACTGGAGAAAAATGTAGAACAAAATTCTAACTCACAGAAAAAGCCCAGACTTACTGGCCTAACAGAGACTGGAGAAACCCTGAGAGTATTGCCCCTGGACACCCTTTTAGTTCAGTAATGAAGTCACTCCTGAGGTTCACACTTCAGCCAAAGATTAGACAGTCCCATAAAACAAAATGAGATTAAAGGGGCACACCAGCCCAGTGCAAGGACTAGAAGGCAGAAGGGGACAGGAAAGCTGGTAATAGGGAACCTAAGGTCGAGAAGGGAGAATGTTGACATGTCGTGGTGTTGTTAACCAATGTTATAAAACAATATGTGTGCCAACTGCTTAATGAGAAGCTAGTTTGTTCTATAAACCTTCATCTAAAGTACAATTTTAAAAAATTAGGAAAAGATAAAAAAAACCTGTATTTTAATTTACTAACACTAATTAATATTTCTGAAATACTTGATTGATTCTATTTTGCTTCATTTAAGTTTTTTCATTTTATTATTATTTATTATAATGGAAACTTGAAAATAACAAATGTAGAACAGTAAATACATTAAAGAAAATCCATATTATAGATTATTACTCAGCCATAAATACTGTTGTAAAAGAATATTTAATGGCTTGAAAACTCATCCATGAATGTCATCAAGCAAAAAAAACACAGATTTTCAAACAACATATAGAAAATACAGGCAGTCCTTGGGTTACATTAAAAAAGCGATTCATTCCTGAGTCTGTCTTTAAGTCGAATTTGTAGGTTAAGTCAGAATAGATATATACAGTTCTTATTTATCATTGGTTAGTCAAATGCTTGTCTTAGCATATAGTATATATTTACTTTTCTGGAGCCCTTGTGGCATAGTGGTTAAGAGTTTGGCTGCTAACCAAAAGGTCGGCAGTTCGAATCCGCCAGCCACTCCCTGGAAATCTATATGGCAGTTCTACAGTGTCCTGTAGGGTCACTATGAGTCAGATTCAACTTGGCAGCAACGGGTTTGGTTTTTCTTTTTTTATGCATGTAAAACTCTTAAGAAACACTTCCAAACTGCTCAATATTTTCATGAGTGGTACAAAATAGTGCATGTGTTCCTTATTATGAAATATTTATATTTAACTCAAGTTTTTAATATAATAGGCTTTATGGCAGTCTGTTCTTAAGTACCAGTTGTCCGTAAGTCAGGTGTTGGTAACCCAGGGGCTGCCTGTAATCTCAATTTCCGTAAAAATAATGCCATATGGACAGAAAAAAAACTGGAAAGATAGACATCAATTGCTATTTCTTAGTAACTTTCATATTTTTTCCATAAAAAAATTACTTAAACAAACAAACAACATAGTCATGACCACTGAAGCACAAAGTAATTTGGATGGTTTTGACAGTCAATGAAAAAACACTTATCAGTAGTCTAGAAAACTGTTTAGGTACTTTGTTTTCGTAGAAAAACAAAGTTCCATAGGTAAAGAATTGGATAAATTACTTTAAGAACTAACTAAGGAGAACTTCAAACATGTAATGAAGCTTCTCCCACTCTGACACTCTGATCTCACATTCTCCGACTGATCTATGAGCCTTTTTCTTATAATAAAAAGGTCCTGGAATATTTTATTTTGTTATTTGTTTAAGCTTTTCTTCTCAATTAATTTGTGGACACAACATCCATCATCGCTAAACATGATAGCAAGCCATAGCATTAGTATAGACATAGAAAGACAAGTTGAAAAGTATCTTTAGGAATTAAGGACATTTCACCAAGATTTTTGAAACCCTGTTGGGCATTCCCACCCCCTTGCTAGTTTTTAGAAAAGAGGGAAATGTAACTCCATTTAAATTTACTTAATAAATATTCTCCATACAATTTTATTATCCTTTCATTTATTTACTGTTCAGAAAAATAAAAGATTTTCTAACTGTAAAATTCCATTCTATTGAAATAATTTACAATTTCAAACATTTAAACTTGGTTATATTTTTCAGTACCAAAGGTAACTATCCAAAAGAAAGCCTTTTGGCATTGATATTTAAAATAAAATGGTTTAAAATACATTCAGCTAGATATAACTTATTTTATATCTATCTATATAGGGAGCCCCAGTAGCATAATGATTAAGCATTCAGCTGCTAACCAAAAGATCTGCGGTGCAAACCACCAGCCGCTCCACAGGAGAAAGATGTGGCAGTCTGCTTCTGTAAAGATTTACAGCTTTGGAGACCCAATAGGGCAGTTCTACTCTGTCCTGTAGGGTCACTATGAGTCGGAACCGACTCAACGGCAACGGGTTTGGTTTCATATCTATCTACCTACTTACCTACCTATCTAAAACCTATAAAAAGCTAAAATCATCTCCATTCCCTCCCCCAAAAAAAGCCTTTGTTGCATTAACTTCTTTTAGCTTACCCTTTATATCTCTTCCTTCATATATATTAAAAGCAGATACAAAGAAACTTGAGGAAAGGGATTTATAAGCCAAGTTGAATGAAAGTAAGAGAAGGAAAGAATAAGGTGAGGAAGGTAAGGAAGGAGGGAAGAAGGAAGATGAAAGGAAAAAAAATGAAAAAAAGGAATACACTACTCACCTGTATGGACCAGATTCCAAACATTGTCAATTTGTTTCTGAGTTGGGAAATGACCACAGTCATTGAAGTACTTAAGGAGCTCACTTCTTTCTAATCCTTGCCAGTCTTCTCTTTTAGCAAACATTGTTTCATAGACTGAAAGGGAAAAAAGGTTCAAAAACACTTTATAAATAACATATCAGGTACAAGCCATCTAAAAGGTTCATTTGGATTTGAAGAAATGTTAACTCCAGATTTATAAGCAAAATTTCAACTTGCTTCCCCAAGGAGAACACTGATATTCTCTAGGCTGGTTTACATGACAACTGTCCACAGACCCTACATACATCAACTCTCAAATCACAGCATAAGACATAGCTAGCTCCTGCTTTAAATGTCAGGATTCCTGGGGCCTCACTCCTGCTGACCCACTTCAGTATTCCTTACTTATTAGCTTTCCCGGTATTTTCTTCTATTTTTGGCTCTCACTCACATTCTATTGAACTACTTAAACTAATGATTCTGATTTGGGCTGCTTATTCCATTTCTGATTTGGCCCCTAATTGGGAACAATGTCTACTTTTTGCTCACTGGCTTCATACATTCCTACTTCCCTAGTTTAAGGTACTCTGCCACTCCTAGCCCTAGGCTACCACAGAAAATCACTTAGTTGGGCAATCCCTTAGCCACCTCCCATATTGACATCAGACGTTAGACACATCACATTAGACAATGACTAAGAGAATTAGCGTGTACATTTTGTAAATTTAATTCTTCATAAACATTTTTATTTTCTCTTCAAAAAGGTTATCCTCCACTCTAAAGCATGATGGATTAACCCTATGAAGTTGATTATTAGTCAGCATTTACAGGATGGCAGAGTTTGCCAAAGTACAGGATCAGTCTGAAATGACAAATGACAAAAGGCACCAGAGAGATTTCTAAGAGAAGATAATATGCTAATATATCATCCTGACACTCAACCATATGGATTTCAAACTTCTACCCATTTATTCATTCATTCATTTAAGGGGATAGTCTTAACAAGAAATATTTAGTAATTGCCTAAACACAAGTATAGCTATTCCAGATCCTCAAACACAGCAGTAAAATAAATAAATATAAATTTACATTTAACATGTCTATGGCTTTTTCTCTCTTTTTCAAATAAGCAAACTATAGCAGTTGCTGTAGGTGCATCCACATTTCCTTGTCTTGACCATTTCTGTGCATGCTGACTTGACTTTCAGTTAGCAGCACCTGCATTGCATTGCCTAAGGGCTCCCTCTGGCTGCAGGACTCCACTCTGCTCACTTGTGCAGCAGGCCAGAAGTGCCAGGGAATTAATGTCCCTCATGGAGCAGGCCCTCAACTGATGAGTGAGGGAGCTGGTAGATGAAGACACACCATTCAGGACAAGCTTGCTGTACTGTTTGCTGGAGGTTCCCAATTCACGCTTTTTGACTTCCTTCACTTCTTTGTCTAACTTCACCTCTCCACTAACGGTATTTCCTGGGATCAACTCCCAAATGAATTAGTTGTACTTGAATTCTTAACTAAGGGTCTGATTCTGGAGAAACCCAAAATAAGATGCAAAGAATGTCACTTTGTCTTTTATGTTTAAGTAAATACAATTTTCTTGGAAAAGGATATGTACTTTTTGTTGTTTTGGTCTTTAATTAATCAGTTTGATTAAACAGTTTCTTCACACGTGATCAGATTGAGGCACATTACAGTTATGTAACCATATTAATAGATAACAGTGTCCTTAATCTACAGATTATGTCCTAGTACAACACACTAGCAGATACACCGGCAGGTATCAAGGTAATTAAAAAACTTAAATCCTGATAATTAATGAAATGTTCTAGTCATTGAAAACTGCTTAAAAATTGAGTATATATCTGCCAAATATCACCCATTAGCAATCAAGAATTTTCTAAGAAATATGAAAACATATTAAAAGAAAAAAAACCAAACCCATTGCATCGAGGTGATTCTGACTCATAGAGACCCTATAGGACAGAGTAGAACTGCCCCATAGGGTTTCCAAGCAGTGGCTGGCGGATTTGAACAGCCGACTTTTTGGTTAGCAGCCAAGCTCTTAACCACTGCATCACCAGGGCTCCAAAGACATATTAGAACTTGCAAATTCTGTGGACTTTAGAGTGACTATTACCTATGTGGTGTAGTGGTTAAGTGCTACAGCTGCTAACCAGAAGGTCGGCAGTTCGAATACAACAAGTGCTCCTTGGAAACTGGGGCAGTTCTACCCTATCCTATAGGGTCGCTATGAGTAGGAATTAACTTGACAGCAAAGGTTTTTTTTTTTTTAATTTTGTTTTGTTTTGTTTTGGTTGGTTAATTATTTAAATTATTCACTTATTGTGATTTAACATTTATTTTTATATTTTATAAAATGCATAAATGTGTATAATTTTTAAAATCAAATAGTAGTAAAGACTACATAAAAACAACAGGCCCTTGCTTCATCTCTCTCCATCCCTAATTCACCAGAAACAACCACTTTCAATTCTTTTTACTCTTTCTTCTGGTACTTACCTCCATATTTCCGAACAGAATGCTAATCCTGATCATACTATTTTTTTCAGTTTTAAATATTACCTATTGACCTACAGTTAAGCATAATGAATATATATCTTATATCATCATTCACACACACCTACACACAGATTTCAACTCTCCCTATGGTTTTTAATTGTGATAAATATATATCCAGTGTTTTCACTTTTTAGCTGTGTAAATTTTGTTCATTGCTGAGTGATTACAGTGTTTTTCTGAGTAGCTTTCTTCCCCCTGGAATTAATACCTTTGTTCCCTTCACTTGCATGACTTTGATTACTTGCTAAGTCTTCCTACTCTCTCTATTAGTTCTGTAAAACACCTAATTCAATTTTTGACATGATCAAAACTTTCATGTTGTTTATCTGTTCCTTTTTATTTCAGAGACATCACTCCTGAAATCCACTGTCCTGCTCCAATCTACTTCTCTCCTGCATTGTCATTGTGAGACTTCCATTTGCCTTTCCCCTGTGTAGTTCCCCTGATTCCTTAAACATCTCTCTTGGATTACTGCCTGGTTTTGTACAGCACATCCTCCTGTAGCTTCCTGAGATAGGGTACATGAGAGGTAAAATGTTTGAGAACTTGCATTCTGAAAATATCTTTATTCTACTCTCACATTTGATTGATAGTTTTGTAGGGTATAGAAATCTAACTTAGAAATGTTTTTTTCCTCAGAATTCTGAAAGCACTGCTACATTTTTAGCTTCCAAAGACACTGCATCAAACAGTTTGATAAAATTATTTTTCCCAACCTTTTGTGTGTTACCTATTTTTTTATCTCTGGAAAACTATATAATCTTCTCTTTGCACCCAGTATTCTGATTTCATGATGATGTGTCCTGATGTGGGGTGTGGGTACTCAAAGGACCCTTCCATACCTTGAAACTCATACTCTTCCACTGTGGGAAATTTTCCTAGAAAATTCTCACCACCACTCTGTTCAAATCATTCTCTCTTCTCTTTTTCTGGGATTTCCCTGGTGGCGCAGTGGTTAAGAGCTACAACTCGAATAGACCAGATGCTCCTTGGAAACCCTATGGGGCAGTTCTACTCTGTCCTATAGGTTTACTGTGAGTCAGAATCGACTCAATGGCAACAGGTAGATTTGGGAACAGAGCCCTGGTGGCACAGTGGTTAAGAGCTAGGCTGCTAACCAAAAGGTCAGCAGTTTGAATCCACCAGCTGTTCTGTGGAAACTCTATGGGGCAGTTCTACTCTGTCCTACATGGTCACTATGAGTTGGAATTGATTCGATGGCAACAGGTTTTGAAATTTGGGAACACCTAAATGAGCCTCTAATTTTCATATCATTTCTATTCTACTATTCATATTTTAGGTCCCTAGAGGGCCAAATGATTTACATTCAACTACTAGCCTAAGGCTGGCAGTTTAAACCCACCCAGTAGCACCATGGAAGAAAGTCCTGGTGATCTGCTTCTATAAAGATTACAGCCAAGAAAACCCTATGGAGCAATTCTACTCTGTAACACATAGGGTCACCATGAGCCAGAAGTGACTCTATGGCAACAGTTTTTTGTTTTTTTTTTTAATTCATGTTTTTTTATCTTTTCTGTTTCACTTTCTAGAAGGTTTTTTCATCTTTCTCTTCCAAATCTTCTACTGAATTTTTTGTTACTGCTTCCATTACCTTTAAGTAACAAGATTTTTTTTTCTTGTTCTTTTAATGTTCCTCTTTTATGACTTCCTGTGTCCGTTTCATGGATTCAATATCTTCTCTTAGTGCTCACCCTTGAAACAGCCCTCAGGTTATCAGTTACAGCTTTTTCTTCTGCTGCTCCTTGTCATGTTTTTCTTTCCTCCAAGTTCCTGTTTCTTGTTGTAGTTGTTGCTTAAATGGTATCTATATTTTTATTAGAGGATTTATTAGAAAGCTAAAAATAATTCTTATTTTAAAGAATGTGTTACTAAAATGCTGACTGGAAGTTATTCAACTAAAAGACTGCATCAGGTGTGTGGGTGGGGAAACAGCTGTCTTGTGGAAGATCCCACAAATCAGAAACAATAAGCCTTTTATTGCGAACTGTTTAAATTCCCCATGGAGGAATCTTCCAATATCTTTCGTGATAGGTATAAGCAAGAAAAAGGAGTTATACCAAGTGAAAGGGGCTTTGGGTAATTGTAGCTTTTGGTATGGAAACATAGGTTAAATGCCTTCTTTTACAGTAGAGTGTCCCCCTCTGCCCTTAGTTTTGCTGAGAGTTGTTGAGACCATAGTTGACCTGGTGTTACCTTCAATCATCTAATAAGGTGAGGGAGTAGTCACCTGGAAATGAATGGTGGAAAAGGATACATGTATAATTCTTCTGATCTCAAGAAGTCCCACCTTCACCTCTTCTCCACACCCTGCTATCTCCTGGAGCATCTGGAGCTTTTAATTCCTGTCTGTTTCCAAGGGTCTGCAGCAAATTTTAGCTTGTTTCTTTTTGACTTCCCTAACTGCTACAGCTTAACTTTCAGCTTTCTTTTTTCTACTAAATCAGTTAACTCTCTTCAGTCTACTTTCTGGCTTCAAAAATGTCTTACCTGCTGTCATCACATAAACTAAGGATTCCTGGTTGTGCAGGAGAAAGATGTGGCAGTCTGCTTCTGTGAAGATTACAGACTTGGATACCCTAAGGGGTAGTTCTACTTTGTCCCATAGGGTTGCTATTAATCAGAATTGACTCAACAGCAATGTATTTTTGCAAACATAAGCTCAGTTGTTTAGTTTGCCATATTTATCAAAAAATCATATTTCATATATTTTTATATACCTCCTCACCTGAGATATAAGGAAAGTTTAGCTAAAATACTATAAACTGGAAAACTCATGAGCATTTTGAAAAAAAACACAGTATTTAATGTAACCTGGAAGAATATAGAGATATTTAATATTTTTATATTTATGGTTAAAAAAATTTAAATGCATTTATTCCATCGGTTATGAATACTTTAACATAACAGCTATAGTCTTTATTATTGTAAAAGTAATGTATGTCCATATTAGAAACATTAGACATTAAAATGCGTTAAGGAAAATAAAATTAATGACACTACCACCACTCAGTACAGCAGTTTGATAGTCTTCTAATTGTTGTTTTCCTTTCTCCTTTAGTTCTTTGCTATTTCCTTCATATTTTCCCTTCTTCCTTCTTTTCTTTCCTTTCCTACCTTGTTTTCTTCCTTCTTAGTCCATCCATCTCTAATCCAATATTTTTTCTCCTCTTTTCATCTTTCCTCCTCTTTCTATTTTTTTATTGTACTTTAGATGAAGGTTTACAGAGCAAATAGTTTCTCATTAAACATTTAGTACAGTTATTGTTTTATGACAATGGTTAACAACCCCATGACATGTCAACACTCTCCCTTCTCAACCTTGGGTTCCCTGTTACCAGCTTTTCTTTCCCCTCCTGCCTTCTAGTCCTTGTCCCTGGACTGTTGTGCCCCATTAGTTTCATTATAATCCAATATTTTTGGAAAGGAGTGAAATTTAGATAATTCTATACTTACTGTTTTGACGTCTACTTAATTTATCTAACTTACCGAGAACATTATTGCTTCCAGTAAATATTCTTAATGGGTTCATGCTATTCTATCATAAAAATGCTTATTATTTATTAAACGATCCCCTTCTAATTAGATATTTAAGTTGATGCTCATTTTTGCTATTAATTAAAAATATTACAATGAATGGCCATTGTATAAAACTCTTTGAAGAACCCTGTATTTCTGAGGTCTTTTTGCTGAATCCAAAACCACAGTTCTGCACTGACACTGATTCTCTTTTGAGCCTTTGGACTCTGACTAGCTGGGATTTTCACCAATATAGAACAGCTTAAAAAAAATAAAGTTGAAAAAAAAAAAACCACTTTTATGCCAAGTTTAAATTGTCATCCTTAGACGTGAATGGTTATAGCCTCTATAAATGAGCCTCCCAATTTCAAACTACACTCTTTTCCTTGACACTAAGGATAATAATAAGAATAAATAATAACTATCATTTATTTCTAGACTCACCCTTTGACAGGCACAATACTGGAAATTTTATGTGTAATATCCTTCATCCTTTAAAAAACCTGCAAGCTGGTATTATTATCTTACTTTTAGAGGAAAAATAAAGCTTGGATAAGTAAAATATCTGTTGGAAAGAATGTACAGTTTTCAAATTGAGGAATTGGGATGCTAACCTATCTATCCCAAGTCGCCCAATATAAATAACATAATCACTCTCTAATAAAATGATTAGTACAGCAGAAATAGGTGAATCCTCCTTTATCTATTGCACATACACAAAAATACATATATCATGGGTCAAAATTTGTACATTTACTCAGATGTATAAAAAATGTGACTTTTTCTTTATATTGTCCAATGAACCTCATCTTGCTCTCAGATGCCAATTGTGTGCTAATGATGGGAGGAAATCCTAAAACTGTCAGTTAAAGGGAACTCATTTCCAGTTCCAAGCATAACAACGATTGTGAGGATGGTGCAGGACCAGGAAGTGTTTCATTCTGTTGTACAGAGGGTCGCTAAGTTGGAACCAACTAGATGGCACCTAACAGCAACAACATTTCCAGTTTAAACAGTATTTTTTAAAGAGTAGTCAAGTCAAAGTTTATTATTATTTTTTTTTTTAATCAGGGCTCCCTACTGGCCTCCCCTGTCCCTTTTGACTTATTTGATATCTGGGTGCTAGGGTAAGCTTAGGAGCCCTGGTAGTGCAGTGGTTAAGCACTCAGCTGTTAACCAAGATTGGCGGTTCAAACTAACCAGCAACTCTGTGAGAGAAACAACCTGGTGGTCTGCTCCTGTAAAGATTACAGCCTAGGAAGCTCTATGGGGCATTTCTACTCTGTCCTAGAGGGTCTCTATGAGTTGGAATCTACTCGAAGACACAGAACAGCAAGGGTAAGTTTAGGAGTCCCTGGATGGTGCAGATGATTAAGTGCTTGACTACTAGCCGAAAGGTTGGCGGTTTGAATATACCAAGGGGTGCCTCAAAACACAGCCCTGGCGATCTACTTCTGAAAGGTTATGCCCTTGCAAATAATCTGGAGCAGTTGTAGTCTACGCACATAGGCTCACCATGAGTCATAATCGACTCCACAGCAATTAACAACAACAGGGGAAGGTTCTATGTCCTCATCATGGTGCTAGAAGAGCCTATTATTTTAGTGCAGTATTGTAAGTCCTAACCAGCCTGCCTTCCTGAGCTGTCCTCTGTTTGTACAATATGTGGCTGTTTGCTCAAAACTAATCTGGCACTTCCCTCTTGCTGACTCATGCATCATCTTGGGTCTTGCTGGTACGGTACTGCATCTCCTCTGAAGTCTGGCTACCTTGACATTAACTCCTGCCTTTGTCAGTCTGCTCTGTGGCCCTCTACCACAGAGTCACTGATTCCATTTCTCAGTAAACACTTAATGCCCATAGTTATTGCCAACATCCCATACTAAGGTATATGGAAATTTCTGGATCCCCAACACCCAAGCAAAGGCTGTGCGTCAAGGAGTGGGCTGATCCAGGCCATCTATTGGACACCTTACTTAGCTAATTCTACTCTACTGCTCAAGTCCCATGCTGGATACAACACTATCTGTTCAAACTGGACTCTTTTTTGTGTCCTTGCCTCATGTCAGTCTATCCTCAACAAAACTGCCAGAGTGATCTCTTCAAACATAAGTCACATCATAGCTCTGTCTTCACAATCCTCCAATGGCTTCCCAACTCTCTCAAGGTAAAATCCAATGGTCTGTTAAGGCCCAACACAGCCTGAGCCCCTACTACTTCTCCAATTTCATTTTGCTTTGCTCTCACAAACTCCATTCCAGCAACACTAGCCTCCAAGCTTTCTCCAACACTAGTTCCCTCAATGCAGGGCCTTTGTGCCTATTGCACCCTCTGCCTAGAACACTCTCCCTACACATACCCAGCTATCTCACCCCTCATCTTCTTCAAGTCTTTTACTCAAAGAGCTTCTCAGGGCAGAACTATGAGGGTCCAGACTAGAAAACAGAAACTATGCTAGGTGTTTTTTTGTTTTGTTTTGTTTTGTTTTTTCAAACTGAGAAGCTCTTTTATGATGCAAAAATAGTAAAATCTGCAGTTACACAGAAAATAGGAGAAATCAAATGGGAAGAAAGGAAAACTAAAAAAAGAAAAAATAAGCAAGGTTCTAAAGTTTAAAAAAATGAACTTTAGGGACAGTTTTAGGTCATACCAAAATGAGTATGCAATTGAGTAAAATGGTGGAAGCATTTAGAAAGGTATGTGATATAGAAGTGATTAGCTAAATAATAAAACAGTTGGGAAAGAGAGGGTGATCAGTGTAGTAACTGTAAGGTCCTAATACATATTTTAATAAATATTATAAAATCTATGCATTCATAATAGATTATGAAATATAAAACTACTATCCAGAAGTAGAGTATTGAGAATATTTTACTAATTTTGTATTAGTAGTTTGAGACTTTTTGTGTAAAAATCTTAAAATCTGAGTACATATGGGTATAATCTCTCTCTCTTTTTGAGGCTCTGTAAGTAAGAGATGGGACATTGGTGGTTCAATGGTAGTATTCTCACCTTTAATGCTGGAGATCCGGTTTCGATTCCAGTCAACACACCTTATATGCAGCTACCACCCATCTGTCAATGGAAGTTTGCATGTTGCTATGATGCTGAACAGGTTTCAGCAAGCTTTCAAAGACAGACTAGGAAGAAAAGCCTGGCAATCTACTTCCAAAAATCAGTTAATGAAAGCCCTATCGAAATGGTGAAGTGGTATGATCCACAACTGATCATGGGGATGGCACAGGACTGGGAAGCATTTAGTTCCATTGTTCATGCAGGCACCGTGAGTTAACTTGATGGCAGCTAACAACAACAATATAAGTAAACGGGGCCCCAGCAGCTTTGTAATGGGAGAAAGGTCTTCTCTTTCTTTGCCTCTGTCTCTCATTTGCTTTCACTTTGTCCCTTTTTCCCCTTGTTTTCCCATCTCACTGACCCTTTGCCCCTTTCTGCTGTTTATTCTGGAAATCAGGCTGCTGAACTAGGTGGACTGATTGATCTATCTGATCCCCATGACTTATGCAGAAGTTCATTTCCCCTCTCTCTCTCTTCTTTCTTCTATCTAGCCATAGGAAATGAGTCATTCTAACACAAAGAGTTCTGATTATTTGTAAATATCTTTTAGCACTTAACTTTAACATATATTAATAGACTTAACCAAAACTATCCTTTCAATAAATACTTTTGCACCCTTTTGATAAACTAAGTGTTTGCTAGGTAGCAGGTTTTGATGAACAAAACAGACACAGTCTCTGTCTTCATGGAACTTATAATACAGTGTGAAATAAATATTTTATGATTAGCTGAAACTACCAAAAATGTAAATCAGTAAGATGTTGACTCCAAGTAGATATAATTTACTTGCATTATTTATTTTTCTTTAGTCATGAAATTAGCTCTAATACCCAACCGAAAGGTTGGCAGGTTGAACCCACCAGCCGCTCCATGGGAAAAAGATGTGGCAGTCTGCTTCCATAAAGATTACAGCCTTGGAAACCCCATGGGACAGTTCTACCCTGTACTATAGGGTCGCTATGAGTTGGAGGAGACGCGACAGCAGTGGGTTTTTAAGTAATGCTGAATTCATTAAACAAGTAGAAATCAGGATCAGTGAGAGTTAAGATATAACCAGGAGAACCTGTTCTGTGGGTAGAATTCCAACACTCATAAGCAACATGTAATGGATATCTGAGTCTCTAGGTGGCACAAATGGTTAAGCACTCACCAACTAGCCAAAAGGTTGGTGGTTCAAACCCACCCAGAGGCACCTCAGAAGACAGGCTTGCTGATCTGCTTCTGAAAGGTCACAACGTTGAAAACCCTATGAAGCAGTTCGGCTCTGCACACATGGGGTCAGTGTGAGTTGGAATTGACTCGATGGCAACTAGCAACAATAACAACAATGAATATCTATCATTTAGTCTGTTCAGTATCCATTAACTGTACTTCTGGTATCAATATTCCATTATATTTTGGAGATCTAGCCCTCTTCCAGTGGTTACAGCCTATGTACAACTCTCAAGCCCCACCCACCCCCCAACCAAGTAATGGACACATGACTCAAGCTAAACCATTCAGATACTCTGTTCCTGGAATTTGAATTTACAGCATAATTTAAAAAAAAAAAAAAAAGCCTTAAAGTGACAGAGGTTTATCCTTTTCCCAAAGGCACACATCCCTTAGTTCCTGCTTCTGAGATCTCTGGGCCAGCTCTAGCTCATCTTCTGTCTGAAATCTGACTCTTTAGCTACCTTTCCAGCATTCCTCCTTTAAATTTCCTTTTGCTTTGGTTAGCCAGAATTGGTTTTGTTGCTCATAAACAAAGAATCCTAATAAATTAATCCAAATATACAATATATCACCTTAAACTGGAAATAGCTTATAGCAATATAAAATATGACCTAATTTTTGTATCTACAGGTCATGATTTGTAAATTATGTGTAAAGTTTCAGTAGTAAAATTAATTCCAAAGCTAAAACGAATGCAGCACTTACACTTTTTTCTGTCCATCCATTCTTCTAGCTCTGTATAGTTTACAATTTGTCTTGTCCTCCACAGACCAAGTCGATACCTAACACGATGGATTGTTCTGCGATACATGTTTAAAACTGTTTTCAAATCTGGTCCATGATACGAAGCCTATAAAACAGTAATATAGGCAGTAAAGCTCCTTCTATGTTTCCATTTATATTTAATCTGACTTTATCCCTTTCATTTCATCCTTGACATAATTTCTTAGATTATGGATGTATTTATTAATGTTTGTTTTGTAGGTTGGCTAATTACATGCATGATAGATTGAGATAATCTCTCTGAAGTTGAGAGAACTTCACTTACGAGCTGTTTCTCATTAGATATCTATACTTCCTATAGAATAAAGGTTTTAATGACAGATAATTTCATAGACACTTCATAGGTTGGTGGCAAGATTTCTATAACTGCCCATTCAGCAAGGAAAAATACATTTTATTAGGATATTATTGTATAGTGGTTGATTCTTGTCTACGTAGCATACTCTGGGTGCTCAAATCCTTTTCTTTCTTTCTTTTTATAATTGTGTAATCATATTCTTTACCCATTTTTCACTAGGCTTTTTCAGGTTTTTCTTATTGATTTCTAAAAGCTCTTTAAATATTAAAGGAACTAACCCTTATCAGCACATGTGCAAATTTTGTTTTATTAGTTTATCTTTTAACTTTGTCTACATTTTTCTGTACATACATTCTCTACATTATCCTCCTACAGACTTAAAAAAATTCAACTTCTGAAAATTCATCTATTTCAGGTGTTATCTTTTCCAAATAGCCAGTTCTATGTTATTAACTAATTCAATTATTTCTACATCTTAAAATTTCTGGCTCATTAATTTCTTTATATTTATTAGCTCTTTTCTTTTTCTTTTAGGTTTATGTTCCTTTTCTAGACATGTTGAAGTAAATATTTATTTAATTTATTTTCCTTATTTTTTGTTTAGTAATATATTGAAGTTTATAAAATTTCCTCTGAGTCAGCTTCTCTTTGGTATGTTTTGCATACCATTTTTTGCAAGTGAAAAAACTGAAGCATACAATCTTTAAATAACTTTCCTAAGGTCTCATAGCTAGTAGTCCCAGAATTGGTTTTGAAACTGAAGCAAGGAAACTCTAGAGCCCACACTTTTTTATACACTATGTTCCTCTTAATGCAAGTGAATTTAGTGTTTTTCACCCATTCTGTATTTCTTTCTATTTTAGTTTCTGCCCTAGTATATTTCTTTTTATTATATTTATGATTGTTCTTTCTTCTGTCATTCTACTCTCTGTTTGATGTGATTTATTGAAAGCTGGTCTACTATTTTATTTTTCTTCAAATTTGTGAATTTGTGACTTAATTTTGTGACTCTTCTCTGAAGATTTTCAAATACTATGCTGAAAGCTATTTTCCTAATTTATTAATATTATAAATGAAATGATATCTCTTGATGTGCCTGAATGAAAAAATAAATTAGCATACCTTTACTACCTTCCTCTTCTCCTTTCTCCTTCTATCAGATGGCAGGGTCTGAATGTTTGCTAATGTTTTTCAACATTTAATAATGTGTATTTTTAATCTGCCTTTTGTTTGCTATACACTTGTCCTTAAAAAAAAAAAATGAGTTGTTGCACTTTTGGAGAATTCTCCACAGTATGAATCTTGGTGGGAGGCAGAACCCATCTCCCACAATTTGAAGCCAAAAGTCACATTTATGATTCAAGCCTCCTTTGTTGCTAGAATGCAAAAAGGAAACAAAGCTTCATCCTTTATCTGCACCAGCCCCTGATTTTGAATCAGAAAATAATAATACAAAAAAGCAAAACAACAGGAAATCTATTTATGTGTTAGAATAACCGTGGCAACAATATTTATTTTTCAAGGGCAATGTTAGTGCAAGCTGGAACACTCAGGATTCAGAATCAGCTTCAGACTCTTTCTGTCGCAGGATCTGGCTGAAGTCCCGGAGCTACCCAGCCTTCACCATTCCTTCATGTTGCTGAGCTTAGTTCTCCAGACCTCCTCACCATATTCTACTCAGTATCTTTCTCCTCAAATCAGTTACTAGGGTTTTTTTTTTTTGTTGTTGTTGTTAAAATTAAGAATCAATCAGTGTTTTGATTTTTACATGAGCTGACGGGTCCCTGCTTGGTCTGTACTGCTTGGAGGGTCTATGACAGTTGTGAAGAGAGCAGGGTGTTAGGACATCATGATCTTCAATTTGAGTGTCAGTTCCTCTGACTCTAACAAATCCTTTTTGGGCTATAACCCATCCTGTGAGGAAATCCCCTCCCCCTCAGATCGCAGGCATTCTGAAGGTCACCTAGGAGGTTTTCATGGTTAGAAGGCTGGGTCAGAGAAACTGAAAACGGCCCATTTGTGTGGTTCCTGTTATAGCGCGCCTCTCTGAATTACTGAATGAAGTAAAGGAACCATGCTGTCACTGGTGGAACAGCTTTCTGGGCGATAAGATGAGAATCACTGCCAAATTGAGCTACGTTTACTGGTTGGACAGTTTTATATTCCTCAGATGTGTTAGGGTGGAAAAGAATTTAAGAACCACTGATGAATGCTGAAACTTTCTACAGCCCAAATCTCCCTTCTAAGTTTTGAAGCCAAATATCCAACTGCCTCCCAGACATCTCAACTTGGGTTTCTTACAGGCACTTTAAACTTGCCATGTTGACAATTAGACTCTGCCTCCTTTCCTTTCTTCTCCTTTCCACTACCTGTTTTTCCCCTTAAGTTATGTATTTCACTACCATCTACCAGGTTGCCCAAGACAAAAACCTGGGAATCATTCTTGATGCCTCCCTCTCCCTTACCTCCAAATCCAATCAAACCCAAAGCCCTATTGTCCATTTCCACCCCTAGCTCAAGTCACTATCAGCATCCACTGTATTTTTTAAAAAGCATACTAACTGTTCTCTTTCAATCTTGCCACACTTTCCCCCAGTTCATTGTCCAGAGTCAGAATTTTTTCTAAAGTACAAATCTATTCATGTCACTGATCTTTAAAGTCATTCGTCCACATACACTAAGGATAAAGTATAAGCTCCTTAGCATAGTTTTCAAGAAAGTTCTTAATTTAACCCTTATGTTCAGTTTCCTTTACTGCTATTGTCCTCCTAATCATCCCTAAAGGCCCCCAAAACTCTATCTTACCAAAGTCCATTGACATTGTCTTTCCCTGTGCCTTCAACTCTCTCAGCCTCCCACTCTACCAGACAAAACACTACCCCTCGTCTTCCAGACCTCAGTTTATATGGCACTATCCACCAGACACATAGCCCTTTGGTTTAGATGACCTTTCTAAGTCCTCTCACACTATCTAAGACTTTGTTATCTGTATTCCTCTCTGAACTATATGCTCTAAGAGATCATATTACAGGCAGGAAACTGAACCTGGTCTACATATAGCAACTATTATCCGATAAGAAGAAATTAGTGTTAAATAAATGAACACAGTTCTCCAGGTAACTGGGAGCTAACACATTTATATAATAAAACTGCTCTGTACAAGGTCAACTGTGTCATGGGGTCCATGAAGGAGCTTCAGGATTTTGTTTTTGTTTCTGATGTGTTTTTTGAGACAACAAGAGGAAATTCATATTTTATAAAATTTTCAAAGGATTCTACAATCTCCAAAAGATTAACGACTGACCTGCACGTGTGATATTGCTATGGTAACCTTAAGCTCAGATTTTCCAGAATTGTTCCAGTTTTATTTATTCAACCAACATTTATTCAAAGCCAGTTTCAAACACTTTTTTCTTATTGTTACCACCAACTATTAAAATCTCCTGGGAATTTAGGTATTTTTGGCAAATAACAACTGAGTATACCCACTCAGGACTAAAATTTTAAACATTAAAATCACATAAATATTCAGATGAAAATATTAAAAGTCAGCCAAATCCTAAAGGCATTGCACTGAGGAAAACATTTTATGTTTTTATCTCTTTTTAAAATTTTTAGATCATTTTTGCTATACCAGAACACATGCAAACAAGTAACAGAGAGATTTTTTTAAAGGAAAAGAACATTTTGAATGGTAGAAAGAAATAATGCTGATAGTTAAATAGAGCAATCTCTGTGGACCCCCTGATATATGACTGGTATGATAATTTAATGCTTCTTCATTATTTCCAAATAAATCCAAACTGGGAGCATTTCACAGGAAATGGTGAAAATCGTAAAGTCCCTTGAGGAATTTTAAAGCCACATTCTAACAGACACTGTCCAAGGCAACAGGCTCTTAAATGGCAGCCAAGCAATACGACTATAGAAAGTTCCCAGTGGAGGGATGGCCACAGTGCTGACAATTATCCAGTGATTTGCTGTGCAGCCTCTAGAGCAGAAAGTGTATAAAGAATTCCCCCAACAGCAACCCTTCACACAAGCACAGTCCTGAAAACTTACTATTCATGGCATTACAAACCTGTTCCACTAGCATTTCAGCAGTAGGTAAAATAACTTTAATCATATCAACAGAGCAGCCACCTAATATACAAAACAGCATGCCAATGATCAAATAAAAAAGAAAGTCAATGACAATGACAAATTTTAAAATCAAATAAAAATCAGTAGTCTATACTGGCTCTGATCCTTTAAAAGTGCTCCATTCTTTTCATCTCAAATTTTACTTCCACATAGAAATTCAACACTTTCCTTATCTGTCTCTTTTCACCTTCACCTTGGACTCAGTCTTGCTCTCTAGGTTTATTAGACCCTTTTTTATTCCAGAAGCTTTTGGAAGACTCTGCAACTCTCCCCAACAACAGGAAATGCTATAATTAAATGTTATATGTATGAATCCTTAGAAAGCCCTGCTAAACTCCGTAATTACATTTGTGTAACTGTGTAAGGAGGTATTGTGTGATGAAGCTGAACAGTGGCAGGGAGCCAGACCAGGGAGGTTATGTGTACTATGTTAGAGAGTTCATATTTTATCCTGTATGCATTGTAGGGCTAATAAAAAATTATAAGAAATGGAAAAAGTGATCAGAGTTGCATTGTAAAAAATATGGCATATTTTTAAATAGTATATGGCAGATAGATTAGACGGGAGTACGTCTATAGGCAAGGAGACCAAGTAGGAGACTACTGCAATTCTTCACGTGAAAGTTGATGAATGGTAGCTCTGGCAAGGATAGAGAGGAAGCGTAGTGCAAGTAGTGATGTAGAGGTGGACTCAACAGCACTTAGTCACCAACTGAACATGAGAAGAAGTTGAAGGACTCTAAGAGAACTCCAGGTTTATGGCTTGGACAATGGGTGGTAAAATAGTTCATCAACATAGGTAGTACAGGAGAGGAATGGCTTTATGGAGTAAGTGGATTCATTTGAGGCTATGTGGAGTTCGATTTACCACAGAATTTTCAAGAGGGCAATTTAATATCTGGGACTGCCCTTTTCATTTCATCCTTGACCCAATTTCTTAGATTATGGATATATTTATTAATGTTATAGGGCTGAGATATGACTTATATATAACCTTGTCCATGGTTAAAGTAGTTCAAGTAGTTGATATGATATGTAGAATAAGCATGGTCTTTGGAGTCAGAAAGATATGGGTTTGAATTCTAGCTTTATCATCTGCTGTGTGACTTTGGGCAAATAACTCAATTTCTCAGAGCTTTCTACATTTTATAAATTTATTCATTTATAAAATAGGTATAGCATCTACCTCACAGAATTACTGAAGGATTAAGTGAAATAGTATATGGAGCATTTACTTTTTTCCAGGGTTTTACATACATTATCATGTTTAATCATCACTACTACATATGTGTATTATATGTACACACTAAAACACTATAAATATACAGAGAGAGAAAGTACTTGGATGTTTCACACATATTATATTTTTTTTATTTTCAATCTACCTTTTTTTTTATTTTGAATAAATTTTTTTTATTGTTGTAGTTTAGATGAAGTTTAAATTTCAAGGTAGTCTCCCATAAAAAAAATTTATACATACATTGTTATGTGACCCTAATTGGTCTCCCTATACTGTGACAGTACACTCCTCCTTTCTACGCCTGCTTCCCCATGACCATTCAGCCAGCTCCTAACCTTCTCTGGTTCCCATCTCACTTCCAGACAGAAGCTGCTCGTTTAGTCTTTTGCATCAATTTGAGCTAAGAGGCACACTCCTCAAAGCATCACTTTATGTCCCACACTCCAGTCCAATCCTTGTCTGAAGAGCTGGCCTCTAAAATTGTTTTAGTTCTGGGCTGAGAAAATCCGGGAATCATGCTTTCCGGGGTTCTTCCAGTCTCAGTAAGACCATTAAGTCTGGTCTTCTTACTAGAATTTGACTTCTGCACCCCACCTTTCTCCTGCTTCATCAGGGACTCTCTGTTGTGTTCCCTGTCAGGGAGGTCAGTGATGGTAGCCAGGCACCATTTAGTTCCTCTGGTCTCAGGCTGATGAAGCCCCTGGTTTATGTGGCCCTTTCTGTCTCCTGGGCTACCACTTTCCTTGTGTCTTTGGTGTTCTTCATTCTCCTTTACTCCAGGAGGTTGGGACCAATTGGTGCATCTTAGATGGGCTCTTGAAAACTTTTAAGACCCCAAACGCCACTCGCCGAAGTAGGATGCAGAACATTTTCTTAATAAGCTTTGTTATACCAATTGACCTAGATGTCCCCTGAAAACATGGTCCTCAGATCCCCACCCCTGCTACTCTGTCACTCAAAGTGTTTGATAGTATTCAGGAAATTTCTTAGCTTTGGTTTAGTCCACTTGTGCAGACTTCCCCTGTAGTGTGTACTGTCCTTCCCTTCACCTAAGATAATACTTGTCTACTATCTAGTTAGTGAATAACCCTCACCCTCCCTCCCCACCCTCGTAACCATCAAAGAATGTTGTCTTCCATGTTTAAACCTTTTCTTCAGTTCTTATAATAGTGGCTTATACAATACTTGTCCTTCTGTGACTGACTAGATTCACTCAGCATAATGACCTCCAGATTCCTCCATGTTATGTTTCACAGGTTCATCATTGTTCTTATCATTGCATAGTAGTCCACTGTGTGGATATACCATATTTGTTTATCCATTCATCCGTAGATGGGCACCTAGGTTGTTTCCTTCTTTTTGCTATTGTGAACAGTGCTGCAATGAACATGGGTGTGCATATATCTATTCGTGTGATGGCTCTTATTGCTCTAGGATATATTCCAAGGAGCAGGATAGCTGGATCATAGGGTACTTCTATTTCTAGCTTTTTAAGGAAGAGCCAAATCGATTTCCAAAGTGTTTGTACCATGTTACATTCCCACCAACAGTGTATAAGTGTTCTCAACTCTCCACAACCTCTCCAGCATTTATTATTTTGTGTTTTTTGGATTGTTGCTAGCCTTGTTGGGGTGAGGTGATATCTCATTGTAGTTTTGATCTGCATTTCTCTAATGGCTAATGATTTCTTCATGTGTCTGTTAGCCGCCTGAAAATCTTCTTTGATAAAGTCCTGTTCATATCCTTCGCCCATTATTTAATTGGGTTATTTCTGTTTTTATTGTTGAGATTTCACTGTATCTTATAGATTTTAGAGATTAGACACTGATCGGATTGTCATAGCCAAAAATTTTTCCCAGTCTGTAGGTTGTCTTTTTACTCTTTTGGTGAAGTCTTTTGAAGAGCATACGTGTTTGATTTTTAGAAGCTCTCAGTTATCTAGTCTCTCTTCTGGTGCTTCCGCATTGTTACTTATGGTTCATATTGTGTTTATGCCATGTATTAGGGCTCCTAGCGTTCTCCCTATTTTTTTCTTCCATGATCTTTATCGTTTTCAATTTTATATTTAAGTCTTTCATCCGTTTTGAGTTAACTTCTGTGCATGGTGTGAGGTCTGGGTCTTGTTTCAGTTTTTTGCAGATGGATATCCAGTTATGCCAGCACCATTTGTTAAAGAGACTATCTTTTCCCCAGTTAATGAACTTTGGACCTTTGTCAAATATCAGTTGCCCATAGGTGGATGAATCTATGTCTGGATTCTCAATTCTGTCCCACTGGCCTATGTGTCTGTTGTTGTAACAGTACCAGGCTGTTTTGATTACCATGGCAGTATAATAGGTTCTAAAATCAGGTAGTGGGAGGCCTCCCACTTTGTTCTTCTTGAGTAATGCTTTACTTATTTGGGGCCTCTTCCCTTTCCATATGAAGCTGGTAATTTGTTTCTCCATCTCATTAAAAAATGTCAGTGGAATTTGGATCGGGATTGCATTGTATCTGTAGATTATGTTGGGTAGAATTGACATTTTCACAATGTTGAGTCTACCTACCCATGAGCAAGGTATTTTTTTCCACTTGTGCAGGTCTCTTTTGGTTTCTTGCAGTAGTGTCTTGTAGTTTTCATTGTATAGATCTTTTACATCTCTGGTTAGATTTATTCCTAAGTATTTTATCTTCTTAGGGGCTATTGTAAATGGTATTGATTTGGTGATTTCCTCTTCAAGGTTCTCTTCACTGGTGTAAAGGAATCCAACTGATATTTGTATGTTTATCTTGTATCTTGAAACTTTGCTGAAATCTTCTATTAGTTCCAGTAGTTTTCTTGCGGATTCTTTGGGGTTTTCTGTGTATAAGGTCATATCATCTGCAAATAGAGATACTTTGACTTCTTCCCTACCGATTTGGATGCCCTTTATTTCTTTTTCTAGCCTAATTGCTCTGGCTAGGACCTCCAGCACAATGTTGAATAAGAGTGATGATAAAGGGCATCCTTGTCTGGTTCTCGTTCTCAAGGGAAATGCTTTCAAAGTCTCTCCATTTAGGATGACGTTGGCTGTTGGCTTTCTATAAATGCCCTTAATTATATTGAGGAATTTCCCTTCTATTCCTGTTTTGTTGAGAATTTTTATCACGAATGGGTGTTGGACTTTGTCAAATGCCTTTTCTGCATCGATTGATAAGATCATCTGGTTCTTGCCTTTTGTTTTATTTATGTGATGGATTACATTGATTGTTTTTCTAATGTTGAACCATCCCTGCATACCTGGTATAAATCCCACTTGGTCATGGTGAACTATTTTATTGATATGTTGCTGAATTCTATTGGCTAAAATTTTGTTGAGGATTTTTGCGTCAATGTTCATGAGGGATATCAGTCTGTAATTTTCTTTTTTTGTGGTGTCTTTGCCTGATTTTGGTATCAGGGTTATGCTAGCTTCATTGAATGAGTTTGGGAGTATTCTGTCCTTTTCTATGCTCTGAAATACCTTTAGTACTAGTGGTGTTAACTCTTCTCTGCAAGTTTGGTAGAATTCTCCAGTGAAGCCATCAGGGGCAGGGCTTTTTTGTTGGGAGTTTTTTAATAACCTTTTCAATCTCTTCTTTTGTTATGGGTTTATTTAGTTGTTCTACCTCTGTTTGTGTTAGTTTAGGTAGTTAGTGAGTCTCTAGAAATTTGTTCATTTCCTCTAGGTTTTCAAATTTGTTAGAGTACTGTTTTTTATAGTACCCTGATGATTCTTTTAATTTCAGTTGGGTCTGTTGTGATATCACCCATCTCACTTCTCATACGGGTTATCTGCTTCCTCTCCTGTTTCTCTTTTGTCAGTTTAGCCAAGTTTATCAATTTTGTTGATCTTTTCAAAGAACCAGCTTTTTTTCTTGTTAACTCTTTCAGTTGTTTTTCTATTCTCTATTTCATTTAATTCTGCTCTAATTCTTAATATTTCCTTTCTTCTGGCATCTGAGAGCTTCTTTTGCTGCTCTCTTTCGACTTTTTCCAGTTGTAGGGTTAATGTTTTTATTATGGCCTTTTCTTCTTTTTGGATGTGTGCATTTATTACTATAAACTGACCACTGAGCACT
Organism: Dugong dugon; assembly: GCA_030035585.1. Lineage (NCBI taxonomy): Eukaryota > Metazoa > Chordata > Mammalia > Sirenia > Dugongidae > Dugong > Dugong dugon. The sequence goes on along the minus strand of CM057463.1, from coordinate 149,628,854 downwards.
GCTTTTGCTGTGTCCCAAAGGTTCTGGTAGGATGTGTTTTAATTCTTATTTGATTCTATGAATTTCTTTACGCCATCCTTAATTTCTTCTATAACCCACTAGTTTTTGAGCAAGGTGTTGTTCGGTTTTCATGGGTTTGATTTTTTTTTCCTTGCTTTTTCTGTTGTTGATTTTTACTTTTATGGCTTTATGGTCAGAAAAGATGCTTTGTAATATTTCGATGCTTTGGATTTTGTTAAGGCTTTCTTGATGGCCTAATATGTGATCTATTCTGGAGAATGTTCCATGTGCGTTGGAAAAGAAAGTATATTGGTTGCTGTTGGGTGGAGTGTTTGGTATATGTCTATGAGATCAAGTTGGTTAATTGTAGCATTTAGCTCTTCTGTGTCTTTGTTGAGTTTCTTTGTGGATGTTCTGTCCTTCACCGAAAGTGGTGTGTTGAAGTCTCCTACTACTATTGTGGAGCTGTTTATCTCTCTTTTCAGTGCTGTTAGAGTTTATGTATTTTGGAGCCCTGTTGTTGGGTGTGTAAATATTTATTATAGTTATGTACTCCTGGTGTACTGATCCTTTAATCATTACATAGTGTCCTTCCTTATCCTTTGTGGTGGATTTTACTTTAAAGTCTGTTTCGTCAGAGATTAATATAGCCACTCCTGCTCTTTTTTGAGTGTTGTTTGCCTGATATATTTTTTCCATCGTTTGAGTTTTAGTTTGTTTGTGTCTTTAAGTCTAAGGTGTGTTTCTTGTAGGCAGCATAGAGACAGATGGTGTCTTTTTATCCATTCTGCCACTCTCTGTCTCTTTATTGGTATATTTAGTTCATTTACGTTCAACGTCATTATTGATAGGTATGAGTTTAGTGCTGTCATTTTGATGTCTTTTTCTGTGTGTTGTTCACAGATTCTTTGTTCCACTTAATTTTCTGTGCTGAGTCATTTTTCTTTATGTATTTTTTTTTCATCTTTTTCATTTTTGTAAATTTTGTGTTTGCTGAGTCTCTATTTTTCTAGTTTTTTTATTCTGACTTGTAGGATTGTCAGTTTCCTTTGTGGTTACCTTAATATTTACCCCTATTTTTCTAAGTTTATACCAGTCTTTTATTTCTTTATAGCACCTTGACTTCCTCTCTATACGAAAAATCTATGTCTAGATTTTTTAAGTCCGTCTCCTTTGTTTCAATATTGTCATCTTTTACATACTGACATCTGTTTCCCTATTTTCAGTGTTTTAGTTTTGATTTATTTTTGTGACTTCCCTATCTTGGTTGATATCTGGTTGTTCTGTCCTGTGTTCTAGTCTTGGGTTGTTATTTGATGTTTCTTATTTTCTAACCAGAGGACTCCCTTTAGTATTACTCGTAATTTTGGTTTGGTTTTTGCAAATTCCCTAACTTCTGTTTATTTGGAAATGCCCTAGTTTTGCCATCATATTTGAGAGACAGTTTTGTTGGATATATAATTCTTGGCTGGCAGTTTTTTTCCTTCAAGGTTTTATATATGTCATCCCATCGCCTTCTTGCCTTCATGGTTTCTGCTGAGTAGTCTGAGCTTATTCTTATTGACTCAACTTTGTAGATGACTTTTAATTTATCCCTAGCCACTCTTAAAATTCTCTCTTTACCTTTGGTTATGGTAAAAATTTGATTATAATACATCTTGGTGACTTTATTCTGGGATCTACCTCATGTGGGTTTCGATAAGCATCTTGGATAGATAACTTATCATCTTTCACGATATCAGGGAACTTTTCTGCCCATAAATCTTCAACAATTCTCTCTGTATTCTGTTATCTGCCCCTGTTCTGGTACTCCAGTCACTCGTAGGTTATTCCTCTTGATAGAGTCCCACATAATTCTTAGGGTTTCTTCATTTTTTTAAATTCTTTTATCTGATTTTTCCCCACGTAAGTTGGTGTCAAGTACTTTATCTTCAATCTCACTCATTCTAACTTCCATTGCCTCAATTCTGCTCCTATGACTTTCTATTGAGTTGTCTAATTCTGAGATTTTATTGTTAATCTTCTGGATTTCTGATTGTTGTCTCTCTGTGGAGTCTTGCAGCCTGTTAAATTTGTCATTATGCTCTTCTCCAATCTTTTTAATTTCCTCTATTGCATGTTCTGTGTTTTGCTCCTTATTTCTTGAAGAGTTCTGTATATTAAACTTTTGTATTCTGTCTCTGGTAATTCCAAGAAATTTTCATCCTCTGGAAAATTTCTACAGTCTTTATTTTGGGAGCTTGCTGAAGCCATCATGGATTACCTCCTTATGTGGTTTGATATTGACTGTTGTCTCCGAGCCACCAATAAGTTATTATATTTATTTATTTTATGTTTGCTTACTGTGTCCTAGCTTCTTGTTTTGTTTTGATATGCCCAAATAGGCACTCATGTGAGCTAGTTTGATTATTGGCACCTTTGAAGCTCTAATGTCCTGTCACCAGCTGGTTAGATCTGTTACTAGGTATGTGAGCTCAGGAGTCTGCCCACTCCTCCTGTACGGATTCAGTTCAGGTGCCCAGGTAGATAGCCACCAAGTGTGTGGTGCAGGCTCTCACCTACAGTCCTAGACAGGCATGGGTGATTGGTATAGGCACAGGCATCTGGCTGCATCAGGGGGACACACCCGAGTGTCCAGGAAGATGTGTCCCTTTTCCCTAGAGCACATAGGTGGGTGGGTTTTGCAGCCGAACTATGAGCACCTAATGCTGTTGGCTTTAAGGACTGGAGGGCACCCCTATCATAGGTGGCTAGGTGGCGTGGGTGGAGCCACCAGTCCTCAGGCCCCTCATGTGGGTAGGTGAAGACCCTGCTTAATGGGCAGAGCAGTGTCAAATGTCACAAACTTTCGACATCACAGCTGAAACAGCTGAAGTCAGACTTCAGGTATATACCCTGTTGTACTGCGGTAATGAGGGCCTAAGCTGTTGAAATGGCCCACACCAAGTATGTGCACAGGGAAGGGCACTCAGTCTGTGGATCCCTTATGCCTGTGCCTAGGCAAAGGAGCTGTGCCTACCCTGGGTTCCTGGCTTAGGGGAGCCGCCAATTTATTTTTTCCCCTGTTTGTTAATTTGTTCACTCTCCTAGGCCGGAAGAATGGCTCAGGGTGTGTGACACATCCTACTTCCAGCCCAGGGGACTCGGCAATTGCTGAAGCCGGTCCAGGAACCAGTGCAGAGCAGGGATCGGGGAGGTAAATGGGAAAGAGGTTTTTCGCTAAGGGGGTTGTTTTTGGTCCACACGGTAGGTCATATGCAAGTACTTATATTTCGTCAATCCAGGGCTGCATCTCACTGGTTTGGGTGGCTGAGTAGACTCTGCCTCTGGGTTTCTTCCAGTGTGGAATATACCTCCTGAGCATGGCAGCTTGCCTGCCTCACCGCTCACCCCTGAGCTGCTCAGTCCTAAAGGGCTCAGGCTCTCGCTGGGTCAGGTCTGGCAACTCCTCACTGCTTCCAAATCATCTCTCCCTCCCCTGCCACTCAGTCCAGTTCCTCATCTTTGCCTTAGATGTTCAGGGCTCCTAGATTGTCATCTATAATTGATTCACTTGTTTTTTGGGTTTTTTTTTTTTTTGTAAGAGGGTCCACCAGAAGCGTCTGACTACTCCACTATCTTGGCCCCGTCCCCTCACATATTATTTATATAACAATAATTATATCTTCCTTAAAAAAAAAAAAGTATTGACTCCAAAGTCCATGTTCTTCTGTTCCAGTGAGTTGCCTCAGCATTATAATCACAAAGTGGCTTTTTCTCCTTGAAAACATTTCCCCTCTGCTAATTTCAGCATTTATCAATAGTATCTTGGGAGTGAAAGAAACATTCCAATTATTTCAACCTGAAAACAGTCTAGGACTAAAAAGGCCATGATAACTATGACTGAAAGACTACAGAGAGCAGCAGGGATCAGGAAATTATGGAGTGGGAAGCCACTCAGTGAAGAGCTGGAGTCTTCCAGGGTGTGACAACCTGGCCATCAGAGTGCTGCTGATGATTTCAAATGTTATCCCCAACGTGACTATAAACAGTGAGATGAGAAGACTGATACTACTGGAAGGAAATAAAAAATGATTGTAATCTTTCTCTTCTGTTGTTTATAACTCTGATTCAACGGCTCCCACTAAACTGGCCTTTACTTAGGACTACAGAATGATAGTAACCTCATGTGCTAGTAACTAAAGCATATTGCTTTCTAAAAATGAAGGTAGTGACTTCTGGGCAGCATGGCGCTATAGTCAGAAGCACCACACCTTCCCTCCACAGCAAAGATCAGAAAAACTCAGTCAAACAGAGTCATACCTCAATCCTGAAACCCTAGGCATCAAATGAAGAGATAAAGAACTCAGCCAAGCACAAAATGGAATAAGAAACTGACTGAGAACAGAGCGCGAGGAGAGATATATACAGAGGTCCCCTAACAGCTACCACAGCACGGATCCACCATCTTAGACTCCTACCAGAGATAAGTGAACAGGAGGTACCAGAAAACAGCTTCATGAAGCCTCCAGCAGGAGACAGAACAACCAGTAACCCATGATATAGGCTTTCCAACCCCCTACCCTTCTTCACCCCCACTTAGCCTCCACTGCTTCCTGCAGCCACAGTCTATTGGCCAGGAAGCGTGAGCTTCCCTTCAGTGCCACTTGGATTCCACCTGCCCGCACTGGCCAGCTCTCTGTGTGCCATTTGTTGGCTGCTGGTGTTGCTTTTCTCTGCTTCTTTAGATTTCTTTCTTACCTCTCACCACCTCCCCCTCCTTTCTCTCAAATACCTGGCTCCATGTGCCATCTTTGCTTCTCCCTGAAAGGCTACGAAACACCGCTCGGCTGTGAAACTACTTCCCAGCCCGTTTTGCCATGCTGGTGTGACCCCTGGGGCTTTTTTGTTTGTTTGTTTGCACTGATTTGTTGTTTTGATCTGTTTCTTTGTTTTCTTTTCCTTTTCTCAGCTTGGGAGTCCCTTCCAGCTGTGCAGTACCACGCAGCTTATAAGCTACTCCCTTACTCTGCGCAGATGCACAAGGACATCCCTGGGGGTATTTCTTTTATCTTTTTTTTTTGTTGTTGTTGTTGTTTTTTGTTTCTTTGTTTTGTTTTCTTCTCTCATTTCCTTTTTGTCTTTCTTCATTTACAGTTTCTTGATTTACTCATTTTTTCTTTTACTCTTTATTTTTTCAATTTTTTTTCCCCCATTTCTCAGTGTCTTATCTCTGCACTCCAATAGCAAGCTGGTTTAGCACTCTTTTTTGTTTGTGTGTATGTTTTTGGCTCCTTTTCCTCTCTCCTCTCTCTCATCTTTCCCATACCATCTTAGCTCCACACATAACAACCTACCCCCTCCTTCCTGCCTATCTGCACCATGCACTGAACATCACACTCCCAAGCAGCACAGGCACAGCCTACTGGAACCCACCCTGCACTGATTCCCAGTCTGCACTGTCAGCCCTGGTATGTGCCACAAAAAAACTATCCCAGCAACTTCTCTTCAGCTGGACCTGCCCTGCTGTACCATACCTGAGTGACTGACCCTGCCCTTTGGAGAAGGAGGTGAAAAATATCGCACCCACAGACAAGCAAATAACAAAGAACGCACAGCCCACCTGCTCAGACATAACCAAATAAAACAAAAAATCAGGATGGAACAAACAAATCTACAATCAATAAATGAGGAAAATGATCACTGAATGCCCCGAAGACAGCAGACAATATCAAAACATTTACTAAAACAGGACAGGATGGTTCCAGTAGGCATCCAAAATAAAACATCAGATGACCTTCCAGTAGAAGAAAAGGCACTAGACCTAACTGATAGGGAATTCAAATCTCTAATATTCAGAATTATCCAATAGTTGAAACAAAAAACAGACAAAAATGAGGGAAAAAATCAACAAATTAATGGAAAAGGCAGACAAAAAAATGGAAGAATTCAAGAAAATAATACAGGAACAAAATGCTAAAATAAATTCACAACTAGATATCATACGAAAACAACAATTAGAAATCCGAAAGATAAACAACAAGATGTCAGAAATGGACAGTGTCATAGAAGGGCTGAGGAGCAGGTTTGAAACGATGGAAGATAGGATCAGAAAAACTGAAGAAAAACACTTGGATACAACTCTGTCTGAGGAAAACTCAGAAAAAAGAATGAAGAAAAATGAAGAAACCCTGAGAATTACTTGGGATACAATCAAAAGCAAAAATCTGCGAGTGATTGGCGTTCCAGAACAGGGGGAGAAAACAGAAAACACAGAGAGGATCATTGAAGAACTGCTGACAGAAAACTTCCCCAATATCATGAAAGATGAAAAGCTGACCATCCAAGAAGCTCAACGAACCCCTTATAGGATAGACCCTAAAAGACAATCACCATATCATAGACACACTTGCTAAAACCAAAGACAAAGAATCCTGAGAGCAGCTCAAGAAAAACAAAAAGTCACATACAGAGAAGAAACAATAAGACTAAGCTCCGATTATTTGACAGAAACCATGCAGGCAAGAAGGCAGTGGGATGACATATATAAAATCTTGAAAGAAAAAAATTGCTAGCCAAGAATAATATATCCTGCAAAACTCTCGTTCTTCAAATATGATGGTGAAATTAGGTCATTTTCAGATAAAGAAAAATTAAGGGACTATGTAAAAACCAAACCAAACTTATGAGACTTATTAAAGGAAGTCCTTTGATCTAAGAACAAACAATATCAGTCCACAGGCTGAATATAGGACACAGGATTTTACTAGCCAGATACCAGCTTAAGAAATGAACTCTGAAGGACTAAGCAAAATCAAAATAATTACCAAAGGGAACCAGAGAGGTTACTCTTTAAATGACAACAGCATCAGAACAATAAAAGTGGGAATAAACGGTGTAGGTATAAAACCTTCTAATGGAGAGGAAGTCAAGCAATACCAAGTAATAATTAATAGACTGATTCATATCTTGGAAGATAAGGGTAAATTTCAAGGTAACCAAAAGGAAAGTTAACAAACTTACTTATCAAAATAAAGAATAAAAACATAAAGTCTCAGTAAAAACAAAACCTACAAAAACAAAAGAAATGAAAAACAAATCCACAAACAAAAGGAACTCAGCACAGGAGAGTAAGAAGAACAAAGAAAACCTCAGCACCACAAAAAAAAAAAAGCACTACAAAATGCAATCTCACTCCTAGGAACATATCCTAGAGAAATAAAAACTGTCACACTAATAGACATATGCACACTCATATTCACTGAAGCACTGTTCACAATAGCAAAAAGATGGAAACAACCTAGATGCCCATCAACAGATGAATGGATAAACAAACTATGGTACATACACACAATGGAGTACTATGCAACGACAACAACGAATCTGTGAAGCATCTCATAACATGGATGAAACTGGAGGACATTATGCTGAGTGAAATAAGTCAATCACAAAAGGACAAATATTGTATGAGGCCTCTACTGTATAACTCATGTAAAAGTTTACACACAAAAAGAAGCAATCTTTGTTGGTTACAAGGGATGGGGCCGTGGGGAAGAACTAAATAGATAAGCGGTAACTTTGGTGAAAGGTAAGACAGTACACAATACTGGGGCCAGCACAACTTGTACAAGGAAAGATCATGGAAGCTCCATAGACACTTCCAAACTCCCTGAGGGACTGAATTGCTGGGCAGAGGGGCTATGGAGACCATGGTCTCGGGGAACATCTAGCTCAATTGGCATAACACAGTTTACAAAGACAGTGTTCTATGTTCTACCTTGGTGAATAGCATCTGGGGTCCTAAAAGCCTGTTGAGCAGCCATCTAAGATACTCCACTGGACTCACCCCTTCAGGAGCAAGGGAGAATGAAGAGAACAGGATACAAGTAAAAGATTAGTCCAAAGGACTAATGGACCACAGCTACCATGGCCTCCACCAGACTGAGTCAAGTACAGCTAGATGGTGCCCAGCTACCACCACTGACTTCTCTGACCGGGATCACAATAGAGCGTCCTGGACAGAGCTGGAAAAGGATGTAGAACAGAATTCTAACTCAGACAAAAAAGACCAGATTTACTGGCCTGACAGACTGGAGAAACCCCGAGAGTATGGCCCCCAGACATCCTTTTAGCTCAGTGGTGAAGCCCCTCCCAAAGTTCACCAGTCAGCCGGGTATTGGACAGCCTCATAAAACAAAATGGGACTAATGAGGCACAGCAGTCCAGGGACTAGGACCAGAAGGCAGGAAGGGACAGGAAAGCTGGTGATAGGGAACCCAAGGTTGAGAAGGGACAGTGTTGACATGTCCTGGGGTTGTTTACCATTGTCATAGGGCAACATGTGTACTAACTGTTTAACGAGAAACTATTTGTTCTGCAAACTTCATCTAGGGTACAAAAAAAAAAAAGAATTATCTATGTGAGATCAAACCGACAACAGCAACTCAAAAGGTTTGACGGAAAGCCTAGGGGACAGTGAGTTGAAGATAATGGTGATGGAATAATTTGGAAAAGGATAGTGAGAATAGCAGTGCAACTGGAAGAATGTAATTGATGTCACTGAATTGTACATGTAGAAACTTTCAAAATGGTGTAACTTTGGCTATGTATATCTTCACCAAAAAAAAGGTCCTCAAGGTCAAGAAGGGAGAATGTTGACATGTCATGGGGTTGTTAACCAATGTTATAAAACAATTTGTGTACTGACTGTTTAATGAGAAACTATTGGTTCTGTAAACCTTCGTCTAAAGTACAATAAAAAAAATTAAAAAAAGACAAAACAGAAAAAAAATGAAGGTAGTTATTTTTAAAAGATGAGATTTAGTAGTGTTACACAGAAAATTTTAAAATGACACTCTTATGAACCATAAGGTTTCATATAAATCATTTAGACTGTTCGTTTCTCCTAAAATTACCCAGGATTTTTTGAGGCATTCACAAGTTGCATTTACTATTCTTGTAAATTCAGCCTTATAAGCAATACTGTACTTTCCACTACGGGTTTATTTTTATTGATTTGGAATGCAAAAGGAATCAGTAACACCTACTGTTAGAGTCAAATTCAGAGAGTTTCTTTCCTGTGTCCATCAAACAAGTAGAATTCACGTGACACCTGTGTTATAGTGTCATCTTATGCTACCTTAGCCATTACTTTGATAGACATGACAGAGTATAAGGTATACTTAAGGAGCCATGTAATAATGAAGGCCTTATTGTTATGGAACATGTGGGCCTGTATGCAAACAAATGCAGATGTTCTTGATAAGCTCAACTGTGCCTGGTGACTCATTTCCTCCAAGCTCAAAAACCTGTGTCATTATCAAGCTGGAGGGCTTCTACCAAGATATGTTGTACTAAAGCATTGGGTTTACTTCATTATCATCTCCTTTGATACAATGGTACTCTTGATCTTCTTCTGAGAAGACCTCAATGCCCAGACTAGTTTGGAAGTCTCTTGAATTTTCTGGAGGCTTTGAAGACCAGACCTCAGGGTGATTCCCAGCCACACTGGCCTCATACAGCAATGCCAAGGCAAATGTTCATCTCTGTTCATAACTCAACCAATAGACAAAGTATGAAATATACTTCTATCATGGCAATTTGAAAACAAATTCACTAAAGCATTAAAATTGTTTTCAGCATTTATAAACATTACCCTTTTGAGAACATACTATGAGCATAAACCTACTTGCCAAAAACAAACAAAAAAATCTCAAACAAAAAACTTTGCATACAATTTCAGGGAATTTGTGAGATCCACTGAGCCCATGAAAGCCATATGGAGAATCACTGGCATCATATAATACTTTAAAATTTTAGAATGTGGTGTCAAGTAAGGTCAGAAATCTTAATTGAAAATGTAGCAAAGAGAAAATTACATCTATATTGAACCTCTACCTTTTCAACATAATTACAGGGAATTATTTCATTTTAGCAAGTAAAATTTTGCTAAAGACAATTCAAAAACAGTTGTAGCAGTACATCGACGGGAAACTGCCAGAAATTCAAGCTGGATTCAGAGGAGGATATGGAATGAGGGATATCACTGATGATGTCAGATGGATCTTGGCTGAAAGCAGAGAATACCAGAAAGATGTTTACCTGTGTTTTATTGACTATGCAAAGACATTCAACTGTGTGGATCATAACAAATTATGGATAACACTGCAAAGAATGGGGATTCCAGAACACTTAATTGTGCTCATGAGGAACCTGTACATAGACCAACAGGCAGTCATTTGAACAGAACAAGGGGATACTGCATGGTTTAAAGTCAGGAAAGATGTGGATCATGGTTGTATCTTTTCACCATACTTATTCAATCTGTATGCTGAGCAAATAATTCCAGAAACTGGACTATATGAAGAAGAACGTGGCATCAGTATTGGAGAAAGACTCATTAACAACCTGCGATATGCAGATGATATAACCTTGCCTCCTGAAAGCAAAGAGGACTTGAAGCACTTACTGATGAAGATCAAAGACCACAGCCTTCTGCATGGATTACACCTCAACATAAAGAGAACAAAAATCCTCACAACTAGACCAATAAGTAACATCAGGATAAATGGAGAAAAATATTGAAGTTGTCAAGGATTTCATTTTACTTGGATCCACAATCAATGCCCATGGAAGCAGCAGTCAAGAAAGCAAATGATGTATTGCATTAGGCAAATCTGCTGCAAAAGAGCTCTTTAAAGTGTTAAAAAGCAAAGATGTCATTTTGAGGCCTAAGGTGCGCCTGACCTAAGCCATGGTATTTTCAATCACCTCATATGCAGGTGAAAGCTGGCCAATGAATAAGGAAGACCAAAGAAGAATTGATGCCTTTGAATTATGGTGTTGGTGAGGAATATTGAATATACCATGGACTGCCAGAAGACCAAACACATCTGTCTTGGAAGAAGTACAGCCAGAATGCTCCTTAGAAGCCAGGATGGCCACACTTCATCTCATGTACTTCGGACATGTATCAGGAGGGACCAGTCTCTGGAGAAGGACATTGTGCTTGGTAAAGTAGAGGGTCAGCGAAAAAGAAGACTCTCAAGGAGATGGACACAGTGGCTTCAATAAAGGGCTCAAACATAGCAGTGATTGTGAGGATGGCACAGGAGTGGGCAGTGTTTCGTTCTGTTGTACACAGGGTTGCTATGAGTCAAAACTGACTCACTGGCACCTAACAACAACAACATTTGATTTTAAGTTACTAACAGTCCTACAGAATAGGCCTGGTGAAATTAACCCTGAAGGAGGACAATGAAAGTGGGGCACAAAGAGGTTAAATAACTCACCTTAAACCGCACAACTAACAAGGGCAGACCCAGATGTAATGCAAGCCACCCACCCTGAGCCTTTGCTCCTTCCATTAGACCAACAATTTCCAACCTGAAGTCTCAGGATCCCTAGGAATACGTGAGGCTCTTGCTTTGATTATATAAACAGGGAAAATAAGTGCTTACTTAAAATCAAGGTATTGAATAGACAGAAGCTTTCAAAATATAATATTCACTGAAAGAAAAAAAAGAAGAAGAAAAGCAGTACTTAGCCTAAAAAGACTGAGCGCCAGTTGGCTTGAAAAATGTCTCCATTGCTGGGAAACTATTCATTTATTAAATACAAAATATATCACAGATACTGAGAGCAAATCTCTGAGCAAGACTCCTGGACCCAAATTCCAGGCCTGCCTCTTACTCTACGACCTTGGGGAAACAACTCACACCTTCTGTGCCTCAGTTTCTTCATCAGTAAAATAGAGATTATAAATAATAGTACTATCTCATAAGGTTTCTATGAAGAGTAAAGGAGTTAATTGATGTTAATCCTTAGAACTGTGTTTGGCATATACTATTCAAACACTCTAAAGCATTAGCTATATCTATTATGTTCTGATTTCATAGATTTAAACATAGAACTCCATAGTGGTTGCTACTAGCTTTCTATGGTGATGGTAAATTTGTGAGAACTCTCAAAAGGTTACATTAACAATTTACAGAAGGAGCATGGATAATAGCTTTCCCTTCATTTTTAGTGTCCTCCTCAGGTGGGTGTCTATCCACACACACACCCACAATCTCTTATGTAGTGGCAAATGTTATTAATGGGGGTGGTGAAACTACTCTGGGCTCTTCCTCTTGCTGAGGTTGGTTTCTCAGCAATTTCTATGCATATTGCTTCAGTCTTGCCTTTTTCTATGTTTCATGGCTATCGGTGTGAACTCCTTCCATAAAAACTGCTCCAACAGTCTTTATCCAACCTCTTATATTAATTCTGTGAGAAATTATTCCTTAGGGCAAGATACACTTAATTGTCAAGTAAAATACAAAATACTAAGGACTCAAATTATTTGTCTAGTGTATTCAGATCGTCTGTGCCGGCCTTCCAAATTCATAGGGAAGAAGATCTATTTCCCTTATTATTAAAAAGTGACACATATGACTGGTTTATTGATAAGAATTTCACATATTTATAATTTACCAAACAATGAAAAATCCTTGTAAAGGACAACAAAGAAACTGCCAGAATATCCAATAAATGCCTATTACTGACTTTGAGGTTATGGGAAATTAAGGAACAAGCTTAACTAAATGCAACCCATACCTCAGACCCTAACAATGTTTAAACAAGTGAGGTGCAAGTTTTGTGGGCAAAAGGAGATATAAACATTAGAGAAGAAAATGTAGAGGAATCACCCAGCTTTGGATTGACTTGAGTACATTTCAGAAGCAATTCATCAAGAAGTTCTTTAAATACTGGCATTGGTGTTCTCACCTCTCTACCCTCTTGTCTCACAAGGAGAGTGGGGACAAAGTAGGATAAAGTTAATTACAGAGTAGACTATCTGTGAATATTTATTCTATGCACTCAGAAAGAAATAATAATCTCCTATAGGTCACTAGGCACACTAGTCATGGATTTCAAATTCAATTTTCATATGGAAAACTCTGGTAATAAAGTAAGTGTTGCACACAAACAGGATCCTTTGGAAATCTGAGGTAGAGAGAAACCATGACTTTCTCAGATTTTTAAAGATTCTATGTCTGTGGGTGCAGGGTGATGATAATGATGATGATGAATCTACAAACCAGGTGTATCTGGATCACCTAATTTTTAACTTGGTTTTTACAAGTATGCAAATATATATTATAATTGGTATATAACCTGCAATGAAAAGAAGAGATCCTCTGCAAAGATATACTACACTGTCTTCCTTAAATCCTATGCCAGAAAATCAGCCTACGCCAATAGATTTTCTAACTTGATTACAAAAAACCAAACCCGCTGTCATCGAGTCGATTCCAACTCATAGCAACCCTATAGGACAGAGTAGAATGGCTCCACAGGGTTTCCAAGAAGCGCCTGGTGGATTTGAACTGCCAACATTTTGGTTAGCAGCTGTAGCTCTTAACCACTACACCACCAGTGTTTCCAATGTAAGTAGCTCTCTTGAAATATTCTCAGGTCTTCTTTTGGAAAATGGGAAATGAACAACTTTCTGTGTAACCATAACAACAGAAAGATATGCTAGCATATCTTAGTTTCTGATGATTTAAAAAGTCATCCATATAACTGTTTCCTTAAATAGGGCCCAGGGTTTACAGGTACTTTTTGCTCCATTTCCTCTCCCTTTGCCTCCTATGGAAGTCTTTACCCTCACCTCAGTGATAGGCAGAGGATTATCTTCTAATGGCATTACTGTGTTCTCAGAGAGATGTGTTTGAAGTACCTGCTGTAAGGCAATTCTAGAGGGATCCTCCCAGAAGAAACAGGAATTAGAGTAGGCAGGTGGGCCACTATGTGTAGCTGTTTTCCCAAATTCCTGATTATTAGTAAAACTTTAGCCCTCAAGTTAAGGTTTTCTAAGATCCATCCATTCAAATTCTTCCACATTTTCCCAGCTAAAATGGGTTCTTATGATTTATTTTGAATTAAGGATTATTATTTATAAAGGCTGTCCTAAGGAGCCCTGGTGACACAATGGTTAAGCGCTCTGCTGCTAACCAAAAGGTCTGAAGTTTGAACCCACCAGCAGCATCACAGGGGAAAAGACTTGGTAATCTGCTCCTGTAAAGCTTACAGCCTAGGAAACCCTAATGGGCAGTTTTACTCTGGCATATAGGGTCACTATGAGTCTGAATTGACTCCAAGGCACACAACAGCAAAGGTTGTCCAGGTGGATTGTGTGTGTGTGTGCATTTGTGTGTATATGTGTGTGTTCTGCAAGAGAACTAAAGAGTATGGGAAGTGGAGGAAAATTGCTTTAAATGGAGAATTACCTGAGAGGAAAGGAGAAACACTTTTAGTGCAAAGATAACTGGTCCTGGCTAAGGATAAATGGCCCCAGAACTGTTGGGTTAAGGATAAATCTTGCCTTTTCTTCAGAGTTTGAAGTTTGGTAAAATCTGAAACTGTCAGCAGAGCAGACAATTCATAACATTTTCTTAAAAGAATGTAGACAATACTTAGATAAATCATAGATATATTGACTAGTGTCATGAATTGAATTCTGTCCCCCAAAAAGGTGTGTATCAATTTGGCTAGGACATGATTCCCAGTATTATGTGATTGTCCACCATTTTGTCATCTGATGCAATTTTCCTATGCGTTGTAAATCCTATCTCTATAATGTTAATGAGATGGGATTAGCGGCAGTTATGTTAATGAGGCAGGTCTCTATAAGATTGGATTGTGTCTTGAGCCAATCTCTTTTGAGATATAAAAGAGAGAAGTGAGCAGAGAGACATGGGGACCTCATACCACCAAGAAACAAGAGCGAGGAGAATAGCGTGTCCTTTGGATCCAGTGTCCCTGTGCTGAGGAACTCCTTGACTAGGGGAAGACTGATGACAAGGACCTCCCTCCACAGCTGACAGAGAGAGGCCTTCCCTTGGAGCTGATGCCCTGAATTTGGACTTTTAGATTACTAGACTGCGAGAGAATAAATTCTCTTTGTTAAAGCCATCCACTTGTGGTATTCTTGTTATAGTAGCACTAGATGACTAAGACAACTAGGTAATTATTCAAAATTCTGCTTAATTGAATCTAAATAAGAAATTACAACATATTATATATCTAGCTCATTTCTTACCTTGTTTATTATCCTTTGGAACCGTTTGCGTTCAAGCCACCCCCTAACATGCGCCTGCATGACGATGATCATTCTAACTATTTTTTTGGTGATCATGAATCTGTCCCTTTCTCGGAATACTTGGAAGATTTCTATGTGTGGTCCAATTCTTTTAACTTTACTTTCACCTTTTTCACTTTTACTTGAAATAGATGTTATCCTAAAAATAAAACATAAAACTTTCTTACTGTAAGTAAAAAGAAAAATAAACACTTCTACAAGCAGTCTTAAATTCATCTCAATGATGAATATATTGAAAGTAGGAAATGTAATTGGTGCACAGAATTCATACTTGGTACCACCTGAACATGCCAATAAGGTTCCTCAAAGAAGGCTGAGTATGCCAGAATCAATATAATGTATAAAATTAACCTCTGCACTAAGGAAATCAAAAAGGAAAGGAATTTGTCAAAGTTTATCAACAATTCCTCAAAAGAGAGAGAATCTGATGAACAAGATATTTTCATATGAAAGGTAAGGCAAGTTTACTCAAAATCATTTTCCTGTCCCAGAAGCTATTTTAAACTAAAAACTGCTTCACTTTGGCACTGATACTCTGCTTACCAATCATCATCCAAAAAGTAATTTTGATTTCCACATACTCTCAATAGAGAGAAACTATAGGGTAGCAGTATGTTCACAGACTCTAGGATCTGCGGAAGCTAAGAATCATGCCGGAAACCATGATAAACCCTGCAATATTGATGGCTTGTTCAGTGAAGATAGACACGTGAGAACACTGCTGATTTTCTACCATGTGCAGACTGCCTGTAACCTTAGTAATCTTGTGTGTATGTGTTTTTCTTTATATTTTTTTATTTATTGTATTTTTATTTTATTTTATTTATTGTATTTTTTATATGATGGCTTTTTTTCCCCCCAAATTCTAAGTCCAAAGTCCAGTTCCCTTGCTATTCTTAGCATATAAAAAAATTTTTTTTCTTCTTCTTCTCAATGCTGTTATTTCTGAATCTCGCTTTCACAGCGGCAGGTTCCACTGTGATGCCCAAGTCAATTCATCCATCAGAGCTGAGTCTTGTCCAAGAAGTGCAAAGAATGTGGCTTCTGTATCCCATGCCCAATCTGAGTCCCAGAGTGACTCTCACTGATGGTTTCTGCATGTTTTTTGTGTTTCTATTTTCTTCTCTGAGTCTGTTTTGATTTCTGCATTAAACTAGTCTCTTGAACAAATCTGTTTTGTACATGGCCATTTTTTTATTCCCTTGGTGTCTGAAATGTTGCCAGCCTGATTCTGATTATTTGACCCAGCCATCTAGTCTCTGTTGGGCAGTAGATGACAGGTAGTCTTAGCTCTGTCATTTTGCGTTTGTCTTTTTTGTGGGAATTTCTATCCTCTGGTTTGTATGTCACTTGCACACCACTATAGCTAAAGTCATTCAAGAAATAATTTTGTGCCCACTAGAATGGAGATCAGCTTCAGATCAAGAAACTTTCATAAAGTATTCCTTGGACATTCTTTTTGACTGTTTGACTTTCCTACTGCCACGGTGCCACAACTGACCATGAGATTTGCCAAGGCAGCACAAATTTTGCTTTGTATTTACTTTTGATCTATAGCTACAGACCCATAGAACTGAGGCTGCTAGCTCTCTCTGTGCCTATGTGTGTAAATTTTAAAAGTCCTTTCCCTCCTTGCAAAACAAAAGAATTTCTACTTTTCCGATATTCTTACAACTATAGCTCTTTTCTTTGTATCTGTGGCTGGTTCTTTCTCTTATCTTCTCTCTCTCTCTCTCTCATGAGAAAACTTTTGTAGATTAATGAGTCATAAAAATATATGATTTTGTGCCTTAAAGAGACATCTTACTCAATAAGGCATATCTACCTCAAAAGAGTAAGAAAATAAAGGTTTGTTCCTTCCTTTCTTTCTTTGCTTAAATCAAGATTGATTTTGAATGCTTAGGAAAGAAAGAGTTCCACCTTCTAAGAGAATTTTTGATCAGTTTATGTAACACATTTTATGAATGGGTCTTGATGTATGAGATAAAATGGGAGTGCAGATGAAATGGAAATGCTTTTCTCTGGCTTGCTTGGAACTTCAAGACCTACCGTGAAATCTATAGAATTCTGAGTTCATGGCTTTTTCTCCTATCTCTCAAAAATAAGAGAAGTATTATGAAAATGCTCAAAAGAGCCAAGCAAAGAAGTGAGGGAAAGCACCATGTTCTAACAATAAGGTGTAAACAAATCATAAAGGGACATGAGTGATGGTAGGCTGATGTGCACTGTGTACTGCTGAGGCACCAGAAGCTGAGACTAGAGCTCTGCTGGCCTCCTACGCTGCCTTAAATTGTACACAGTTCTCAGTCACCTATTTTCAGTATGTATGTATACGAACAGAAATTAAGTATTTTGGTTAAAAACTATAGTTAATATGAATTATGAACAACTGGGACTACATTAAGTAAAAGAAATACAAATATGTTTCAAAAATGATGGATGTGTTTTGTTTGCTTTTTTTATCAATGAAAAAAGAAAAGAACTTTATCTTAGTCTCCAGACATACAGACATTGATAAATAGAAGCTGAAAGAACTGAAGAAAATATTCAAGCCTCAAGTTGTAATACTGAAGGATTCTATGAGCAAAATAGTTAAACGACTATTTTACACAGGAAGCATAAAAAGAAGACTGAAGGAATACACGAAGTCACTGTACCAAAAATAACTGGTCGATGTTCAACCCTTTCAGGAGGTAGCAAATGATCGAGAAATGATGGTATGGAAGGAAGAAGTCCAAGCTGCACTGAAGGCACTGGCGAAAGACAAGTTTCCAAGAATTGACAGAATACTAATTAAGATGTTTCAACAAATGGATGCAGTGCTGGAACTGCTCACTCATCTGTGCCAAGAAATTTGGAAGACAGCTATCTGGCCAACCAACTGGAAGAGATCCATATTTGTGCCCATCCAAAGAAAGGGGATCCAACTGAATGCAGAAATTATCAAACAATATCATTAATATCACATGCAAGTAAAATTTTGCTGAAGATCATTCAAAAATGGTTGCAGCAGTATATCAACAGGGAACTGCCAGAAATTCAAGGCAGATTCAGAAGAGGATGTGGAATGAGGGATATCATTGCTGATGTCAGATGGATCTTGGCTGAAAGCAGAAAATATCAGGAAAATGCTTACCTGTGTTTTATTGACTATGCAGAGGCATTCAACTGTGTAGATCATAACAAATTATGGACTGCATTGCAAAAAATGGGAAATCCAAACACTTAACTGTGCTCATGCAAATCTGTACATAGAACAAGAGAGAGTTTTTTGAAGAGAACAAGGGGACACTGCATAGTTCAAAATCAGAAAAAGTGTGCATCAGGGTTGTATCCTTTCACCATACTTATCCAGTTTGCATGCTGAGTAAATAATCCAAGAACCCGGACTATATGAAGAAGAACATGGCATCGGGATTGGAGGAAGACTCATTAACAACCTGCGATATGCAGTTAGCACAGACTTGTTTGCTGAAAGTGAACAGGACTTGAAGCACTTAGTGATGAAGACCAAAGTCCAAAGCTTTCAGTGTGTATTACTCTCCAACATAAAGAAAACAAAAATCCTTACAACTGGACCAATAAGCAACATCATGATAAATGAAGAAAATATTGAAGTTGTCAAGGATTCCATTTTACTTGGATCCACAATCAACATGCATCAAAGCAGAAGTCAAGAAATCAAATGATGTATTGCATTGGGCATATCTTCTGCAAAAGACCTCTGTAAAATGTGAAAAAGCAAAGATGTCATTTTGAGGACTAAGGTGCACCTAACCCAAGCCATGGTATTTTTAATCGCCTCATATGCATGTGAAAGCTGGACAGTAAATAAGAAAGTCCAAAGAAGAATTGATGCCATTGAATTATGGTGTTGGTGAAGAATACTGAATATACCATGGACTGCCAGAAGACCAAACAAATCTGTCTTGGAAGAAGTACAGCCAGAATGCTCCTTAGAAGCCAGGATGGCCACACTTCATCTCATGTACTTTGGACATGTTCTCAGAAGGGACCAGTCCATCATGCTTGGTAAAGTAGAGGGGTCAGAGAAAAAGAGGAAGACCCTCAACGAGATAGGACTGATACAGGGACTGCAACAATGGGCTCAAACATAGCAACGATTGTGAGGATGGCGCAGGACCAGGCAGTGTTTCCTTCTATTGTACATATGGTTGCTATGAGTCGGAACCAACTCTATGGCACATAAGTATAAATCATAAAACAGAGAAATGCTTGTGAATCCTTGACTATAAAGTGATACATAGATAGTATACAAAATGAAGAAAATTAGAATTTGATTTCCTTTCTGTTACATTGACAAATTGATCTTTGATTACAGAGTCTGGAAAAATCATTCTGTGCCATCAACAGATTGTGATAGATAACAATATTCCTTGTATCACACACACAAAAAAAAACCTTCCATTTTCATGCTTGTGAATCTTTTTCTTCTTCATGACCCACTTACAAAAATGTAGTGTTGCTAATATTTAACATTACTTGTAGCTGTGTTTCATGTTTTTATTCTAAAGACACTTTACTTTAAAGGCTTTTGCTCATACTTTGCCTCCTCTGGCAATTCTTACTTATATTATGCATCTCAGATTCAAGCTCTAAATTAAAAATATAAAACTGTTTTAATACCTTTTTAACTTGACTCTGTTTTGGGCGTCCCAAATAGCTGCAGGACCATACCATACCAAAGATGTTCTGCTTCACTGTATAAAAGGAGGGATGCTAGAAATGACAAAGTATACTTTGCATGGCCCATATTTTAATCTAATTCAACACTACAGTGAGAGCTGCCCAATTTACCAAAGACCAGAATATGAAATGAGGTAACTAATCAAAGAAAAGCTTTGCCTCCTTAAGTTAAATATATAACAACTAAAATATTATTAATATAAATATACTAGAAGCACACTGCAGTAAACTGATTGCATTGATGGCCCAATTAATGCCTTCTTATATCTGTATCTTTGCAATGTGACTCTGCAGCTCTAACCGTTAAGTGGTAGAGTCCATCTACGTTACGAATCTGAGCCGGCCTTGTAAAATGCTTTGGCCAATAGAATCCAATGGAAGTGATGATGTGCCAGTTCTGAGCATGTGCCTCAAGAGGCCTTACACAGTTCCATACTCTCAGATACCTGTATCTACATGGGAACAAGCCATCAAGTCTCTAAAGGATGAGAGAACACATGAAGAACAGACAAGTCATCAGGGCTTCAGTGAGCCCAGGTAATATCTGCTGAACCTGGACCATATCATAAGAATTGCCCAATGAGAAATAATCGTTGCTGTTTCAAGCCACTAAGTATTGTAGTGTTACTGTGACAATAGATAACTGATATTCATTATGTTTGCTCACAAAGGCAAACATAATGTAACTGTCAATCTGATTGTTTTAAATATTTTATTTCAGATGTAAATTATCACGTCAGTAGTGACAGTCATTATGTACATTTTATTGGATAAATCTTTTTTAAACCTTGAGGTTTGTCACTGCCATCACTTTCACTAATAAGTTCTTATTTCAAGGTGATCAATGACTAAATCCTTATGGAATAATTACGTGTGTTCTCATTAAAGTACTCCATTCCCCTCTACTCTGATATTATTGGTTATTATACAAAATACACACTAAATATAAAATATGCTATTCAGTCTTATCATCAACAGATGGTTTCTATGTTTTCCTCACGCTTACCCAAAGCCCCTGCTACAAGATAGGTCATAAATTGAGTCTTCTGAAAGAAGCATCAAAAGAATGATAGCCCCAAAGTTCCGGCAAAATGGCACTCTAGGCAGAAGCACCACGCCGTCCCTCCACAGCAAAGATCCGAAAACCTAAGCCAAACAGAGAATACAACAATCCTGACACCCTAAAACATCAAAAGAAGAGATAAAAAACTCAGCCAAGCACCAAATGGAGTGAGAAAACTGACAGAGAATGGAGAGCGAGGAGAGATTCATGCAGAGGTCCCCTACCAGCTAACGCAGCGCGGATCCACCATCTTGGACTCCTATCGGAGACCAGCAAATGGGGGTACAAGAAAGCAGCCTCACAGAGCGTCCAGCGGGAGACAAAACAGCCGGTAATTTGTGGTGTGCACTTTCCCACCCCCCACCCCTCTTTGCCCCGGCTCGGCCTCCTCTGCTTCCCACGGCCACGGTCTCTTGACTGGGAAGAGCCAGTTGCTTGGATTCCACACACCCAAGCAGGCGGCTCTCTGGGTGCCATTTGTTGGCTGCTAGTGTTGCTTTTTTTTTCTGCTTCTTTTGATTTCTCACTTGCCTCTCGCTGCCTCCCCCTCCTTTTACTCGAGTGCCTGGCTCCAAGCGCCGTCTTTGCTTCTTCCTGAGGGCTTTTGTTCATTTGTTCATTTTGAACTGTTTGTTTCCTTTTCCTTTTCTTGAGTTGGGAGCACTTTCTGGCCAGGTGGAGCTGTGGGGCAAGGAACTCCCCTTAGGCTTCCACAGACGTTCGGAGGGATCCCTGAGGACATGTCTTTTCTCGTTGGCTTTTTTTTTTTTTTTTCTGTTTTTTTTGGGGGGGGGGCGTTTCTTGTTGTTTTTATTTTTTGTTTGTTTTGTTTTGTTTTCCCTTTTTCCCTTTTTGTCTTTCTTCATTGCTCAGTTTCTCATCCCTGTATATCTTCCTTCTCTTTCTGATCCCTGAATACCAGGTGTTGTATGCCTCTGCACCTTCTGGCCAGGCTGTGGTGCGACACCTGAGAGTGACTTCCCCAGACCTCATAGCTGCATCGGTGGGATCCCTGGGAACTTTACAGTTCTTTAACCTTTCTGATTTTTATTTGTTCATTCTTTTCTTTTCTTCCTCTTCCCCTTTCTGTTTTTCTCCACTTCGTAGTCACTCATCCCTCCATTCCAATGGCAAGCACCCCTAGCATTCTTTTTTGTTTGTTTGTATGTTTTTTGGCTCCTGCTCCTCTCTCCTGTCTCCCATATCCATCTTAGCTTCACACATAACCATCTGCCTGCTGCATCCTGCCTACCTGCACCATGCGCTTGACATCACACCACCAAGCAGTGCAGGCACGGCCTACTGGAACCTGGCCAGCACTGAATATCTACCCGCCCTGGTGGCTGTAGTGAGTGCCACAAACAACCCGTCCCAGTGGCTCCTCTTCAGCTAGACCTGCTCTACTGTACCATATCTGAGTGACTGAAACTGCCAGTTGGAAAAGGAGGTGAAAAGAGTTGAGTGCACAGACGAGCAAACAACAAAGAGCATGCAGTCTGCCTGCTCAGACATAGTCAAATTTTTTTTTTAAAAAAAGGGATGAAACAAACAAATCTACAATCAATACACGAGAGAAATAACTACTGAATGCCCTGAAAACAGCAGACAATATCAAAACATTTACAAAAACAGGAAAGGATGGTTCCAGTAGACGCCTAAAATAAAACACCAGATGATCTTCCAGTAGAAGAAAAGGCACTAGAACTACCTGATAGGGAATTCAAATCTCTAATACTCAGAATTTTCCAAGAACTGAGGCAAAAACCTAACAAACATGAGGAAAAAATAGACGAATTCAAGGAAAATACAGACAAAAAATTGGAAGAATTCAGGAAGATGATGCAGGAACAAAATTCCAAAATCAATTCACAACTAGAAATTATACGAAAACAACAATTAGAAATCCAAAAGATAAACAACAAGCTTTCCGAAATAGATGATGTCATACAAGGGCTGAGAAGCAGATTTGAAACCATGGAAGACAGGATCATTGGAACTGAAGACAAACACTTGAATACAACTCTGTTTCACAAAAACTCAGAAAAAAGAACAAAGAAAAATTAAGAGACCCTGAGAGTTATGTGGGACACAATTAAAAGCAAAAATTTACGAGTGATTGGCATTCCAGAAACGGGGGAGAAAAGAGAAAACACAGAGAGGATCATAGAGGAACTGCTGACAGAAAACGTCCCCAATATCATGAAAGATGAAAAGCTGGCCATCCAAGAAGCTCAACGAAACCTATATAGAAGAGACCCCAAAAGAAAATCACCAAGACATATCATATTCACACTCGCCAAAACCAAAGACAAACAAAGAATCCTGAGAGCAGCTCATGAAAAACAAGAAGTCACATACAGAGGAGAAACAATAAGACTAAGCTCAGAATACTTGGCAGAAACCATGCAGGCAAGAAGGCAATGGGATGACATATATAAAATCTTGAAAGAAAAAAATTGTCAGCCAAGAATAATATATCCTGCCAAACTCTCATTCAAATTTGGTGGTGAAATGAGGTCATATCCAGATAAACCGAAATTAAAGGAATATGTAAAAGTCAAACCAAACTTACAAGATTATTGAAGGGAGTTCTTCAATCTGAGGACAAACAGCTTCAGCGCACAGGCAGAACCTAGGACGCGGGATCATAAGAGCCAGATACCAATCTAAGAAATGAACTCTCGAGGAGGTCGGGGGCAAGATGGCGCTCTAGGCAGAAACACCACGCCGTCCCTCCACAGCAAAGATCCGAAAAACTAAGCCTAACAGAGAATCAACAATCCTGAAACCCTAGAACACCAAATGAAGAGATAAAGAACTCAGCCAAACACCAAACGGAGTGAGAATACTAAAAGAGAACGGAGAGCGAGGAGAGACTCAGGCAGAGATTCCTTACCAGCTAACGCAGCGCGGATCCACCATCTTGGATTCCTATCGGAGACCAGCAAACAGGAGAGCAGCCTTGCAGAGCATCTGGTCGGAGACAGAACGACCGGTAAACTGCGGTGCGCGCTCTCCCACCACCCACCCCTCTCCGCCTCAGCTGGGGATCCCCTGCTTTCCGTGGCCAGGGTCTCTGGGCTGGGGGGTGCTGGTGCTTGGATTCCGCGCGCCTGGGCTGGCGGCATTCTGGGAGCCGTTTGCTGGCAGCTAGCGAACCTTTTTCTGCCGCCTCCCCCTCCTTTTGCCTGGGTGCCTGGTTCCGAGTGCCGTCTCTGCTCTCTCCTGCGGGGCTGTAGGGCTGCGTGCGGGCGTGTGGCTGTTTCTAGGTCTGGGCTCCCGCGTGGGTGGGATCCCGGGGCCTTTGTTCGTTCGCCCCTCTGCTTTCCGTGGCCGGAGTCCCTGAGCAGGGGGGCGCCGGTGCTTGGATTCCGCACGCCCGGGCTGGAGGCTTTCTGGGAGCCGTTTGCTGGGACCTAGCGAAACTTTTTCTTCCGCCTCCCCCTCCTTTTGCCTCGGTGCCTGGTTCCGAGTGCTGTCTCTGCTCTCTCCTGCGGGGCTGTAGGGCTGCGTGCGGGCGTGTGGCTGTTTCTAGGTCTGGGCCCCCGCGTGGGTGGGATCCCGGGGCCTTTGTTCGTTCGCCCCTCTGCTTTCCGTGGCCGGAGTCCCTGAGCAGGGGGGCACCGGTGCTTGGATTCCGCGCGCCCGGGCTGGAGGCTTTCTGGGAGCCATTTTCTGGCACCTAGCGAACCTTTTTCTGCTGCCTCCCCCTCCTTTTGCCTGGGTGCCTGGTTCCGAGGGCCGTCTCTGCTCTCTCCTACGGGGCTGTAGGGCTGCGTGCGGGCGTGTGGCTGTTTCCAGGTCTGGGCTCCCGCGCGGGTGGGATCCTGGGACCTTTGTTTGTTGGCCCCTCTGCTTCCCGTGGCCACGGTCACTTAACCCCAAGACTACCGGCTTCTTGGAATTCGCGCCCCTGAGTGGGGGCTCTCTGGGTCCCATTTGTAGGCACTGACTGCTGGTGTTGCCCTTTGTTTTTTTTTTCTCTCAATTTTATTTTTCTTCCTTTTTTGATTAGTTTTGTCATCTTTTACCTCTTTTTCTCTTTTGTCTTACTTCATTGCTTAATTTCTTGTCTCTCTATCTCTTCCTTCTCTTTCTGATCCCTGAATTCCAGGCGATGTATGCCTCTGTACCTTCTGGCCAGGCTGAGCTGTGAAAATTGAGACCGACTCCCCCAGACCTCATAGCTGCATCGGTGGGATCCCTGGGAACTTTGCAGTTCTTTAACTTTTCTGATTTTTATTTGGTCATTCTTTCCTTTTCTTTCTCTTCCCCCTTCTGGTTTCCTCCATCCCATAGTCTCTCTTCTGTACATTCCAACGACAAGCTCCCCTAGCATTCTTTTATGTTTGTACACCTTTTGCTCCTCCTCCTCTCTCCTCTCTCCCATATCCAGCTTAGCTTCACACATAACCATCTTCCCGCTGCACCCTACCTATCTGCACCATGCACTAGACATCACAACACCAAGCGGTGCAGGCACGCCCTATTGGAACCTGCCCAGCACTGACTACCGACCGTCCTGGTGGCTGCGGTGAGTGCCACAAGCAACCCATCCCAGTGGCTCCTCCTCAACTAGATCTGCCCAGCTGTACCACAAGAACGAAAAAAAAAAAAATCTACAATCAATAAACGAGAGAAATATCTACTGAATGCCCCGAAAACAGCAAACAATATCAAAACATTTACAAAAACAAGACAAGATGGCTCCAATAGGCGTCCAAATTAAAACACCAGATAACTCTCCTGTGGAAGAAAATGCACTAGAAGTACCTGATACGGAACTCAAATCACTAATACTCGGAATTTTCCAAGAACTGAGGCAAAAAGCTGACAAACATGAGGAAAAAATAGACAAATTTATGGAAAATACAGACAAAAAATTGGAAGAATTCAGGAAGATGATGCAAGAACAAAATGCCAAAATAAATTCACAACTCGAAATTATACAAAAACAACAATTAGAAATCCAAAAGATAAACAACAAGATTTCAGAAATGGATGGTGTCATAGAAGGGCTGAGAAGTAGATTTGAAACCATGGAAGACAGGATCAGTGGAACTGAAGACAAACACTTGGATACAACTCTGTTTCAGGAAAACTCAGAAAAAAGAACAAAGAAAAATGAAGAGACCCTGAGAGTTATGTGGGACACAATTAAAAGCAAAAACTTACGAGTGATTGGCATACCAGAACAGGGGGAGAAAACAGAAAACACAGAGAGGATCATTGAGGAACTGCTGACAGAAAACTTTCCCAATATCATGAAAGATGAAAAGCTGGTCATCCAAGAAGCTCAACGAACCCCATATAGAAGAGACCCCAAAAGAAAATCACCAAGACATATCATATTCACACTCGCTAAAACTAAAGACAAACAAAGAATCCTGAGAGCAGCTCGGGAAAAACAAGAAGTCACATACAGAGGAGAAACAATAAGACTAAGCTCAGATTATTCAGCAGAAACCATGCAGGCAAGAAGGCAATGGGATGACATATATAAAATCTTGAAAGAAAAAAATTGTCAGCCAAGAATAATATATCCTGCAAAACTCTCATTCAGATTTGATGGTGAAATTAGGTCATTTCCAGATAAATAGAAACTAAAGGAATATGCAAAAGTCAAACCAAACTTACAAGAATTATTAAAGGGAGTTCTTCGATCTGAGGACAAACAGCTTAAGCCCTCAGGCAGGACCTAGGACCTAGGATGCAGGTTAACATGAACCAGATACCATTCTAGGAACTGAACTACAGACGACTTTCCAAAAACAAAAGATATACAACAGGGAATCAGAGAAATCAATCAAAGGATGACAACAACATCAAAACAATGAAAGAGGGAACAAACGGCATAGGTATAGAACCTTCTAAAGGAGAAGAAGGCAAGGCGATACCAAGTAACGGTAGACTGCTTCAAAATTATAAAGATAAGGGTAAAATTCATGGTAACCACAAAAAAAGTTAACAAACCAACTCATAAAAATAAAGACGAAAAACATAAAGTCTCAACAAAAACAAAACCTACAAAAACAAAAGAAATGAACACAAAATCCACAAACAAAAGGAACTCAGCACAAGAGAGTAAGAACAAAGAAAACTTCAGCATCACAAAAAAAAGCACTACAAAATGACAGCAACAAACTCACATCTATCAATAATTACACTGAACGTAAATGGACTCAATGCACCCATAAAGCGACGGAGAGTGGCAGAATGGATAAGAAAACAGGATCCATCTATTTGCTGTCTACAAGAGACACATCTTAGAAACAAAGATGTGAATTTATTAAAAATCAAAGGTTGGAAAAAAATATATCAAGCTAACAACTATCAAAAAAGAGCAGGAGTGGCAATTCTAATCTCAGATAAAATAGACTTTAAAACAAAATCTACCATAAAAGACAAAGAAGGGCACTATATAATGATTAAGGGGATGATCCATCATGAAGACATAACCATAATAAATATCTATGCACCCAATGACAGGGCTCCAAAATACATTAAAAAAAACTCTAACAGCACTGAAAAGAGAAACTGACAGTTCCACAATAATAGTAGGATACTTCAACACACCACTCTCAGTAAAGGACAGAACAACTAAAAAGAAACTCAGCAAAGATACAGAAGACCTAAAGGACACAATCAGCCAACTGGACCTCATAGACATATATAGAACAATCCATCCAACCGCTGCAAAGTACACATTCTTTTCCAATGCACATGGAACGTTCTCCAGAATAGACCACATCTTAGGCCACAGAGCAATCCTCAACAAGATCCAAAATGCTGAGATAATTCACAGTATCTTCTCTGACCACAATGCCATCAAGGTAGAAATTAACACTAGAAAGAGCAAGGAAAAAAAATCAAACACATGGAAACTGAATAATAATCTGCTTACACATCAATGGGTAATAGAAGAAATCAGAGATGGAATTAAAAAATTCCTAGAATCAAATGAAAATGAAAACACATCATACCAAAACCTTTGGGACACAGCAAAGGCAGTCCTCAGAGGACAATTTATAGCAATAGATGCACATATCAAAAAAGAAGAAAGGGACAATATCAAAACATTAACTACAACACTAAAACAAATAGAAAGAGAACAACAAAAAAAGCCTACAACCACCGGAAGAAAGGAAATAGTAAAGATCAGAGCAGAAATCAATGAAATAGAGAACAGAAAAACAATCGAAAGAATCAAGAAAACCAAAAGTTGGTTCTTTGAAAGAATCAACAAAATCGACAAACCACTGGCCAGACTGACAAAAGAAAAACAGCAGAGGGCACAAATAACCCAAATAAGAAATGAAATGGGGGACATTACAACAGACCCAACTGAAATAAAAAGGATTATAACAGAATATTATGAAAAACTATATTCCAACAAATTTGAAAACCTAGAGGAAATGGATAAATTTCTAGAAACATACGGCCTACCCAAACTACAACAAAGTGATATTGAAAATCTGAACAGACCCATAACAAGAGAAGAGATTGAAAAGGTAATAAAAATCTCCCAACCAAAAAAAGCCCTGGCCCAGATGGCTTCACTGGAGAATTCTACAAAACATTTACAGAAGAGCTCGTACTAGTTCTACTCAAGGTATTTCAGAGCATAGAAGAGGAAGCAACACTTCCAAATTCATTCTATGAAGCCAGCATAACGCTGATACCAAAACCAGGCAAAGACATCACAAAAAAAGAAAATTACAGACCAATATCTCTCATGAATATAGATGCAAAAATTCTGAACAAAATTCTAGCCAATAGAATTCAGTATCATATCAAAAAAATAATACACCACGACCAAGTAGGATTCATACCAGGTATGCAAGGATGGTTTAACATTAGAAAATCCATCAACGTAATCCACCACATAAATAAAAGGAAAGAAAAAAATCACATGATTATCTCAATTGATGCAGAAAAGGCATTTGACAAAGTCCAACACCCATTCCTGATAAAAGCTCTCAATAAAATAGGTATAGAAGGGAAATTTCTCAACATAATAAAGGGCATCTATGCAAAACCAACAGCCAACATCATTCTTAATGGAGAAAGGCTGAAAACATTCCCCCTGAAAACAGGAACAAGACAAGGATGCCCTTTATCACCACTCCTATTTAACATTGTGCTGGAAGTTCTAGCTAGAGCAGTAAGGCAAGAGAAAGAAATAAAGGGCATCCAAATTGGTAATGAAGAAGTTAAACTCTCCCTGTTTGCAGATGATATGATACTATACATAGAAAACCCTAAAGACTCCACGAGAAATTTACTGGAAGTAATAGAAAGATTCAGCAGAGTAGCAGGATACAAGATAAACATTCAAAAATCAGTTGGATTCCTATACACCGGTAAAGAGAACGATGAAAAGGAGATCAGGAAATCAATACCATTTTCAATAGCCCCTAAAACGATAAAATACTTAGGAATAAATCTGACCAGGAATATAAAAGACCTATACAAAGAAAACTACAAAACACTGCTGCATGAAACCCAAAGGGATCTACATAAATGGAAAAACATACCATGCTCATGGATAGGCAGACTCAACATTGTGAAAATGGCAATTCTACCTAAAGCAATCTACAAATACAATGCAATTCCGATACAAATACCAACAACATTCTTCAAAGAGATGGAAAAACTAATTATTAACTTTATATGGAAAGGGAAGAAACCTCGAATAAGTAAAGCACTACTGAAGAAGAAGAATAAAGTTGGAGGACTCACACTACCTGACTTGAGAACCTACTATACAGCTACAGTACTCAAAACAGCCTGGTACTGGTACAACAACAGAGACATTGACCAATGGAACAGAATTGAGAACTCAGATGTAAATCCATCCACCTACGGTCACCTGATTTTTGACAAGGGCCCAAAATACATCAAATGGGGAAAAGACAGTCTTTTTAACAAATGGTGCTGGCAAAACTGGATATTCATTTGTAGAAAAATGAAACAGGACCCATACCTCACACCATATACAAAAACTACTTCAAAATGGATCAAAGACCTGAATATAAAGCCTCAAACTATAAAATTCATAGAAGAAAAAATAGGACCAACACTTCAGGCCTTAATACATGGCATTAACAGGACACAAACCATAAACATCAACACAAAAAACCCAACAGATAAACTAGATAATTGGGATCTTCTAAAAATCAAACATCTATGCTCTTCAAAAGATTTCACCAAAAGAGTTAAAAGAGAACCTACAGACTGGGAAAAAATTTTTGGACAGTACAAGTCAGACAAAGGTCTAATCTCCATAATCTACAAGAAAATCCAACACCTCTACAACAAAAAGACAACCAATCCTATCAAAAAATGGGCAAAGGAAATGAACAGACGCTTCACCAAGGAAGACATTCAAATGGCCAACAGACACATGAGGAAATGCTCGCGATCACTAGCCATTAGAGAAATGCAAATTAAAACCACAATGAGATACCATCTCACCCCGGCATTACTGGCACGAATCAAAAACACTGGAAATAACAAATGTTGGAGGGGCTGCGGGGAGACGGGAACTCTTATACACTGCTGGTGGGAATGCAAAATGATACAGCCATTTTGGAAAATGATATGGCGTTTCCTCAGAAAGCTAGAAATAGACGTACCATTCGATCCAGCAATCCCACTCCTAGGAATATATCCTAGAGAAATAAGAGTCATCACTCGAATAGACATATGCACACCTATGTTCATGGCAGCATTATTCACAATAGCAAAACGATGGAAACAACCTCGATGTCCATCAACAGACGAATGGATACACAAACTATGGTACATACACACAATGGAGTACTATGCAACGAGAAAGAACAATGAATCGGTGAACCATCTCATAACATGGATGAAACTGGAGGACATCATGCTGAGTGAAATAAGTCAATCACAAAAGGACAAATATTGTATGAGACCTCTATTGTAAAAACCCATGAAAAAATTCACATGCAAAATGTAACAATCCTTGTTGGTTACCAGGGATGGGGGGGGGGGGGATACTAAATAGGTAATAGGTAAGTGGTAACTTGGGTGAGAGATGAGATAGTACATAGTACAGCGGAAACTAACACAACCTGCACAAGGAAAGGTCATGAAGGCCCTATAGACACATCCAAACCCCCCGAGGGACTGAGTTGTTGGACGGAGGGCTCTGGGGACCATGATCTCGGGGAACATCTAGCTCAATTGGCATGACACTACTTATAAAGATAATGCTCTACATTCTACCTTGGTGAGTAGTGTCTGGGGTCTTAAAAGCCTATGAGCGGCCATCTAAGATACTCCACTGATCTCATCCCTTCGGGAACAAGGGAGAATGAAGAGAACAGGATACAAGGAAAAGATTAGTCCGAAGGACTAATGGTCCACAGCTACCAAGGCCTCCACGGGACTGAGCCCAGTACAGCTGGATGGTGCCCGGCTACCACCAATGACTCCTTTGACCAGGATCACAACAGAGGGTTCTGGGCAGAGCTGGAGTAGGATGTAGAGCATAATTTTAACTCCCAAAAAAAAAAAAAAAAAGAAGACCAGATATACTGGCCTAAAGAATACTAGAGAAACCTCGAGAGTGTGGCCCCCAGACACCCTTTCAGCTCAGAGGGGAAGTTACCTTCAAGGTTCGATGTTAAGCCTGGGAATGGACAGCCCAGTAAAACTAAATGGGACTAACGATGTACAGGAGTCCGGTGACAAGGGCCAGAAGGCAGAGGGAGAGTAGGAAACTGATGATAAGGAACACAAATTGAATAAGGACACTGTCGATGTATTGTGAGATTGTTGACCACTGCTATGGGGCAACATTTGTAGTAACTATTAAATGGGAGGCTGTTTTGTCCTGTAAGCCTTCATCTTGGGCGAGAATGGCAGCACAATTGGAAGAGCATAGTCAATATCACTTTTTAAATGTGTAAGTAAAAAGTTTTGAAATGGTGTTTAAATAAAATAAAAATAAATAAATAAATAAACAAACAAAGGAGACTAAAGAGGTACAATAGTCCACTGACAAGGTCCAGAAGACAGAAGGGGACAAGGAAGCCCCCTGGTGATAGGGAACACAAGGTAGAGTAAGGATATTCTTGATGTGCTGTGAGATTGTTAACCATTGTCATATGGCAACATGTGTAGTAACTGTTAAATGAAAAACTATTTTGTTCTGTAAGCCTTCATCTTAAGTGAGAATAACAGCACAGTTGGAAGAGCGTAGTCAATGTCACTGAACTGTGAATGTAGAAAATTTTGAAACGGTGTATCTTTGGCCATCTGTAATTTTCATCAAAAAGAAAGGTTGAGAATTTAGAGGCTTAATACGTTGTGGGGTTGTTAACCAATGTCAAAAAACAACATGTGTACTACTATTTCATGAGAAACTATTTGCTCTGTAAGCTTTCACCTGAAGTACAATAAAATATATATAAAAAAAAAAAATGTTAACAACGGTTAAAAAAAAAAAAAAAAAAAAAAAAGAAATGAACTCTCGAGGAATATCCAAAACCAAAAGAATACAACAGGGAATCAGAGCAGTCAATTGATGGATGACAACAACATCAAAACAATGAAAGAGGGAATAAACGGCACAGGTATAGAACCTTCTAATGGAGAGGAAGGCAAGGTGATACCAAGTAATGGTAGACTGCTTCAAACTTAGAAAGATAAGGGTAAAATTCATGGTAACCACAAAGAAAGTTAACAAACAAACTCATAAAAATAAAGACGAAAAACACAAAGTCTCAGCAAAAACAAAACCTACAAAAACAAAAGAAATGAAAAAAAAATCCACAAACAAAAGTAACTCAGCACAAGACAGTAAGAAGAACAAAGAAAACTTCAGCACCACAAAAAAAAAAAAAGCACTACAAAATGACAGCAACAAACTAACATCTATAAATAATTACACTGAATGTACATGGACTCAATGCACCCATAAAAAGACGGAGAGTGACAGAATGGATAAGAAAACAGGATCCATCAATATGCGGTCTAAAGGAGACACACCTTAGAAACAAAGATGTGAATTTATTAAAAGGCAAACATTGGAAAAAAATATATCAAGTTAACAACTACCAAAAAAGAGCAGGAGTGACAATTCTAATCTCAGATAAAATAGACTTTAAAACAAAATCTACCATAAAAGACAAACAACAACACTATATAATGATTAAGGGGATGATCCATCACGAAGACATAACCATAATAAACATCTACGCACCCAATGACAGGGCTCCAAAATACATAAAACAAACTCTAACAACACTGAAAAGAGAAATTGACTGTTCCACAATAATAGTAGGATACTTCAACACACCACTCTCAGTAAAGGACAGAACAACTAAGAAGAAACTCAGCAAAGATACAGAAGACCTAAAGGGCACAATCAGCCAACTGGACCTCATTGACATATATAGAACACTCCATCCAACCATGGCAAAGTACACATTCTTTTCCAATGCACATGGAACGTTCTCCAGAATAGACAACATCTTAGGCCACAGAGCAATCCTCAACAAGATCCAAAACGTTGAGATAATTCAAAGTATCTTCTCTGACCACAATGCCATCAAGGTAGAAATTAACGATAGAAAGAGCAAGGAAAAAAAATCAACTACATGGAAACTGAATAATACCCCGCTTACACATCACTGGGTAATAGAAGAAATCAGAGATGGAATCAAAAAATTCCTAGAATCAAATGAGAATGAAAACACATCCTACGAAAACCTTTGAGACACAGCAAAGGCAGTCCTCAGAGGACAATTTATAGCAATAGATGCACATATCAAAAAAGAAGAAAGGGACAAAATCAAAACATTAACTACATAACTCAAACAAATAGAAAGAGAACAGCAAAAAAAGCCCACAACCACTGGAAGAAAGGAAATAGTAAAGATCAGAGCAGAAATAAATGAAATAGAGAACAGAAAAACAATAGAAAGAATCAACAAAACCAAAAGTTGGTTCTTTGAAAGAATCAACAAAATTGACAAACCACTGGCCAGACTGACAAAAGAAAAACAGGAGAGGATGCAAATAACCCTGATAAGAAATGAAATGGGTGACACTGCAACAGACCCAACTGAAATAAAAGGATTATAACAGAATATTATGAAAAACTATACTCCAACAAATTTGAAAACCTAGAGGAAATGGATAAATTTCTAGAAACACACGGCCTACCCAAACCACAACAAAGTGATGTTGAAAATCTGAACAGACCCATAACAAGAGAAGAGATTGAAAAGGTAATAAAAAAAAAAAAAACCTCACAACCAAAAAAGCCCTGGCCCAGATGACTTCACTGGAGAATTCTACAAAACTTTCACAGAAGAGCTTGTACCAATACTACTCAAGCTATTTCAAAGCATAGAAAAGAAAGCTACACTTTCAAATTCATTCTATGAAGCCAGCATAACACTGAGACCAAAACCAGGCAAAGATGCCACAAAAAAAGAAAATTACAGACCAATATCTCTCATGTACATAGACTCAAAAATTCTCAATGAAATTCTAGCCAGTAGGATTCAGCATCATATCAAAATATAATACACCACGACCAAGTAGGATTCATACCAGGTATGCAAGGATGGTTCAACATTAGAAAATCAATCAACGTAATCCACCACATAAATAAGAGGAAAGAAAAGAATCACATGAACATCTCAATTGACGCAGAAAAGGCACCTGACAAAGTCCAACACCCATTCCTGATAAAAACTCTCCATAAAATAGGTATAGAAGGGAAATTTCTCAACATAAAAAAGAGCATCTATGCAAAACCAACGGCCAAGATCATTCCTAATGGAGAGAGGCTGAAAATATTCCCCTTGAAAACAGGAACAAGACAAGGATGCCCTTTATCACCACTCCTATTAAACATTGTACTGGAAGTTCTAGCTAGAGCAATAAGACAAGAAAAAGAAATAAAGGGCATCCAAATTGGTAATGAAGAAGTTAAACTCTCCCTGTTTGCAGATGATATGATACTATACATAGAAAACCCTAAAGACTCCACAAGAAATCTACTGGAACTAATAGAAAGATTCAGCAGAGTAGCAAGATACAAGATAAACATTCAAAAATCAGTTGGATTCCTATATACCAGTAAGGAGAACGATGAAAAGGAAATCAGGAAAACAATACTATTTTCAATAGCCCCTAAAAAGATAAAATACTTAGGAGTAAATCTGACCGGGGATATAAAAGACCTATACAAAGAAAACTATAAAACACTACTGCATGAAACCCAAAGGGATCTACATAAATGGAAAAACATACCATGCTCATGGATAGGCAGACTCAACATTGCGAAAATGTCAATTCTACCCAAAGCAATTTACAAATACAATGCAATCCCAATCCAAATACCAACAACATTCTTCAAAGAGATGGAAAAACTAATCATTAACTTTGTATGGAAAGGGAAGACGCCCCGAATAAGTAAAGCACTACTGAAGAAGAAGAATAAAGTTGGAGGACTCACACTACCTGACTTCAGAACCTACTATACAGCTACAGTAGTCAAAACAGCCTGGTACTGGGACAACGATAGATACATTGACCAATGGAACAGAATTGAGAACCCAGATGTAAATCCATCCACCTACGGTCACCTGATTTTCGACAAGGGCCCAAAGTCCATCAAATGGGGAAAAGACACTCTTTTTAACAAATGGTGCTGGCAAACTGGATATCCATTTGCAGAAAAATGAAACAGGACCCATATCTCACACCGTATACAAAAACTACTTCAAAATGGATGAAAGACCTGAATATAAAGCCTAAAACTATAAAGTTCATAGAAGAAAAAATAGGACCAACACTTCAGGCCTTAATACATGGCATTAACAGGATACAAACCATAACCATCAACACACAAAACCCAACAGATAAGCTAGATAACTGGGATCTTCTAAAAATCAAACACCTATGCTCTTCAAAAGACTTCATCAAAAGAGTAAAATGAGAACCTACAGACTGGGAAAAAAAATTTTGGGCAGTACAAGTCAGACAAAGGTCTAATCTCCATAATCTACAAGAAAATCCAACACCTCTACATCAAAAAGACAAATAATCCTATCAAAAAATTGGCAAAGGAAATGAACAGACGCTTCACCAAAGAAAACATTCAAATGGCAACAGACACATGAGGAAATGCTCGCGATCACTAGCCATTAGAGAAATGCAAATTAAAACCACAATGAGATACCATCTCACCCCGGCATTACTGGCACGAATAAAAAACACTGGAAATAACAAATGTTGGAGGGGCTGCGGGGAGATCGGAACTCTTATGCACTGCTGGTGGGAATGCAAAAGGATACAACCATTTTGGAAAACGATATGGCGCTTCCTCAGAAAGCTAGAAATAGACATACCATTCGATCCAGCAATCCCACTCCTAGGAATATATACTAGAGAAATAAGAGTCGTCACTCAAATAGACATATGTACACCTATGTTTATGGCAGCATGTTCATAATAGCAAAACGATGGAAACAACCTAGATGCCCATCAGCAGATGAATGGATAAACAAACTATGGTATATACACACAATGGAGTACTATGCAATGAGAAAGAACAATGATGAATCTGTGAAGCATCTCATAACATGGATGAAACTGGAGGACATTATGCTGAGTGAAATAAGTCAATCACAAAAGGACAAATATTGCATGAGACCTCTATTGTAAAAACCCATGAAAAAGTTCACACACAAAATGTAACAATCTTTGTTGGTTACCAGGGATGGGAGGGGTTGGGGGGAAATACTAAATAGGCAATAGATAAGTGGTATCTTGGGTGAAGGGTGAGACAGTACACAATACAGGGGAAACTAGCACAACCTGTACAAGGAAAGGTCATGGAAGCCCCATAGACACATCTAAACTCCCTGAGGGACTGAATTGCTGGGCGGAGGGCTGTGGGGACCATGGTCTTGGGGAACATGTAGCTCAATTGGCATGACACATCTTATAAAGACAATGCTCTACATTCTACCTTGGTGAGTAGTGTCTGGGGTCTTAAAAGCCTGTGAGCGGCCATCTAAGATACTCCACTGGTCTCATCCCTTCGGGAGCAAGGGAGAATGAAGAGAACAGGATACAAGGATAAAATTATCCAAAGTACTGATTGTCCACAGCTACCAAGGCCTCCACCGGACTGACTCCAGTGCAGCTAGTTGGTGCCCGGCTACCACCACTGACTGTTCTTACCAGGATCACAACAGAGGGTTCTGGACAGAGCTGGAGAAGGATGTAGAGCACAATTCTAACTCACAAAAAAAAAAAAAAAAAAAAAAAAGACCAGATTTACTGGCCTAATGGAGACTGGAGAAACCTCAAAAGTATGGCCCCCAGATACCCTTTTAGCTCAGTGGTGAAGTTACCTCTGAGGTTCACTGTTCACCCTGGGAGTGGACAGCCCCATAAAACCAAATGAGACTAACGAGATACAGGAGTCCAGTGACAAGCGTCAGAAGGCAGAAGGGGACAAGGAAGCTGGTGATAGGGAACACAAGTTTGAATAAGGATATTGTTGATGTGTTGTGAGATTGTTAACCATTGTCATAGGGCAACATTTGCAGTAACTGTTAAATGAGAAACTATTTTGTTCTGTAAGCCTTCATCGTAAGTGAGAATAACAGCACAATTGGAAGAGCGTAGGCAATGTCACTGAACTGTGCATATAGAAATTTTTGAAATGGTGTATCTTTGGCTATGTGTATTTTCACCAAAAAAAAAAAAGGTTGAGAAGTTAGAGGGTTGACATGTTGTGTGGTTGTTAACCAATGTCATAAAACAACATGTGTACTACTGTTTCATGAGAAACTATTTGTTCTGTAAGCCTTCACCTGAAGTACAATAAAATACAAAAAAAAAAAAAAAAAAAGAATGATAGCCCCATGAAGAATGCATATTCTTAACAATTCATAATAGAAGAAAAAAGCTTACAGAGCGGTTTCTAATTTTAAACTGATATCATAACTATGAACCTACTGGACTAGACCAAAGGATCAATCCAGGATTTCAAACCTTTTTTAGCCCAGAAATAGAAAATTCCATGTTGGTAGTTGGCTTAATCCAAGATTGTCAGAACAAGAATTAATTATCTAGGGTTAAATAAACTGATCATATTGTGATTAATATTTATTTTTTAATAAAAATACTAGAAAACTTTCCTTCTTGTGATCTACTTATAAATTTCAGTGTATTTACCTTTACTTGTATAAATTAGAATGAAACAACCTTTAAATGGTATATAAATGGCTCTAACTAATCCCTTACAATGTGAGGGAAAAAAATTCTAATGAAAATTTTAATATAGATCATAAATTAATAAATCCTTAGGCATCATGATTCTATAGAAAGTACCAAAACCAAAACCTCACTGCTGTCGAGTTGACTCTGACTCATAGTGATCCTACAGGACAGAGAAGAACTGCCCCATAGGGTTTCCAAGGCTGTAAATCTTTACGGAAGCAGACTGCCACATCTTTCTCCTATGGAGCCACTATTGGTTTCAAATCACCAATCTTTCGGAAGCAGCTGAGTGCTTTAACCACTGTGCATCCAGGGCTCCTCTATAGAAAATAAAGGACACGTTAATTAATTTTGTCTGCAAAACAACTTAGAACAATTGTTGTTGTTGTTAGTTACTGTTGAGTTGATTCAGACTCATGGCAACCCCATGTGTGCAGAGTAGCACTGCTTTATAGGGTTTTCAATGTTGTGGCCTTTCAGAAGCAGCTTGCCAGGCCTGTCTTCCAAGGTACCTCCAGATGCATTCAAACTGTCACTCATATGACTCAGAATAATAGTTAAATATATAAAAAATGTCCTTATTGAGTTCATTATATTTTATGAGTATGTATTCACAAAGTTTTAATAAGAATCAATACTCTTTTTCTGCCAAGATGTAACTGAAAAATCTAGTTTGTAACCATTTTCCATCCAAAGATGCCACATTTAAAGGCAAGTCATTTAACTAGGTGTGATGGCCCCTATTAAGTAGCATGGGCTCACTTTATATGTGAAAATGATGTCTACTAAGTCCTCCTATAAAACGGGCTTGAAGTCTCCTCTATTGCTTAAGGAATTCCCACCTGATACAATGTCACTTCCTTACAAACAAGGAATATTGTTTAACCATTTAAACACCAAGTGCTTAACCATTTACACCACCTGGGAACTCCACAGTGATGCCTTAGTATTACATAATTCTAGTTTTGTTAACCATTCGATATCGTAGGTCTTTATGTTTTAATCAACACCTCTTATTCCACCTACGTAAATAAAACTGGCTTAATAAAACACAAAATTAATGCTATTGTATCAGAAGTTGCTGAACAAACTTACATGGTCAAAACTGTGCCTACGTGAGTGGAACCTGACCACATGGTAGGTGTGAAAAAGCAAGCTGACAACTTGTCTTCCCTCCATCATGTCTAAGTATATGCATAATATCTGACAGTCGGGAGAAAAGGGCACCTTTTACACTGTGGTAAACAAAAGCAGATAATTCTGTCTAGCAGTAATCTCCAAACAAGTTGACACCCTGAATCCTGTTTTGTAAGTTATAAGTGAACCCATTACTAAACAACTATCTGTAACTCCTGCAAGACTAATATATGATGGTCCTTGAAGACAAGACAGTCATGAGAGAAAACAGCTCTTTATCTACCATGAGCAGATGCTCTTTAATGTTAGAAATATTATTTTTTAATATCCCTTGTATTTTTTATTCAGTGACCCAGTTATGCTGAAGTATTAAGTCCATTGGAAATTATTGTAAGTAAAAATTCTATTCTATTCTTAATTATTTTGTCTCTGAGTTTTCCTTTTATAGTCTCACCCATCCACCTTCATGAGGTCCCGTCGTATCTGGACAACTAGACAACCTCCTGATATGTCATGAAATTTTTGTCTTCACTCTTTTTAACTGTAGTTTACAAATACTTAAGTTTTCCATGCCATTCAATTAAAAGATATTGCTCCAAGACACAGGGAGTAAGGGTTTTTACTCATCATTATATTTCCAGTATTTAGCATAATGTCTGGAACAATATAAGCGTTCAAAAAATATTTGTGGTATAAAACCAAAACCTAACCCGTTGCCATCGAGTCAATTCCTACTCATAGTAACTGTATAGGACAGAGTAGAACTTCCCCATAGGGTTTCCAAGGAGCAGCTGGTGGATTTGAACTGCTGACCTTTTGATTAGCAGCCGTAGCTCTTAACCACTGTACCAGCAGGAATAATAAATGAATGACTAATATAAGAGTGGAAGAATAATAAATGGATAGATGGATGGATGAAAAGCAACAGCTACATTAGGAATCTCAAGTAAAATAAAATCCTGTCCCTACACTCAAGGAATTTATCTTTTAGTATTAAGGATAATTAGATATAGATCTGGTGATCTATTCCCATAAAGATTACAGCCCAGAAAACCTTATGGGGACAGTTCTACTCTGTCACATGGGTTGCTATGAGTTGAAATCAACTCAATGGTACCTAACAACAGCTATAATAAAAAGCAAAATAAAAGATGTTTCATAAACAAGGTCCTACAAAGTGCTTTCGGAGAGTCGGTTAAAAAAAATAGAAAAAATGCATTTGGTGTGGGTGTTGTTGTTAGGTGCCGTCAAGTCGGTTCTGAGTCATAGGGACCCTATGCACAACAGAATGAAACATTGTCAGTCCTGTGCCATCCTCACAACCGTTGTTATGCTTGAGCCCACTGTTTCAGCCACTGTGTCAGTCCACCTCGTTGAGGGTCTTCCTCTTCTTCACCAATCCTCTAGTTTACCAAGCATGATGTCCTTCTCCAGGGACGCATCCCTCCTGATAACATGTCCAAAGTATGTGAGATGAAGTCTCACCATCCTTGCTTCTAATGAGCATTCTGGCTGTACTTCTTTCAAGACATTCGTTCATTCTTTTGGTTGCCCATGGTATATTCAATATTCTTTGTCAACGCTGTAATTCAAAGGCATCAATTCTTCGGTCTTCCATATTTATTGTCCAGCTTTCGCATGCATATGAGGTAACTGAAAATACCATGGCTTGAGTCAGGTGCACCCTAGTCTTCAAGGTGACATCTTTGCTTTTTAACACTTTAAAGAGGTCTTTTGCAGCAAAACTGCCCAATGCAACATGTCCACTGACTTCTTGACTGCTGTTTCCATGGGTGCTGACTGTGGATCCAAGTAAAATGAAACCCTTGATGACTTCAACCTTTTCTCCATTTATCATGATGTTGTTTACTGGTTCAGGTGTGAGGATTTTTGTTTTCTTGATGCTGAGTTATAATCCATACTGAAAGCTGTAGTCTTCGATCTTCATCAGTAAGGGCTTCAAGTTCTTTTCACTTTCAGCAAGCAAGGTTGTGTTATCTGCATATAGCAGGTTGTTAATGAGTCTTCTTCCAATTCTGATGCCACATTCTTCTTCATATAGTCCAGTTTCTCAGATTATTTCCTCAGCATACAGATTGAATAAGTATGGTGAAAGGATACAACCCTATTGCACACCTTTCCTGACTTTAAATCATGCAGTATACCCTTGGTCTCTTTGAACGACTGCCTATTGATCTATGTACAGGTCCCTCATTAGCACGACTGAGTGTTCTGGAATTCCCATTCTTTGAAATGTTATCCATAATTTGTTATGATCCACACAGTTGAATGCCTTTGTATAGTCAAAAAAACACAGGTAAGCATCTTTCTGGTATTCTCGGCCATCAGCCAGGATTCATCTGACATCAGCAATGATATCCCTCATTTCATGTCCTCTTCTGAATCCTGCTTGCATTTCTGGCAGTTCCCTGTTGATATAACTGCTTTTGAATGATCTTCAGCAAAATTTTACTTGCATGTGATATTAATGATAGTGTTCAATAATTTCCACATTCAGTTGGATAACTTTTCTTTGGAATAGGCATAAATATGGATCTCTTCCAGTTGGTTGGCCAGGTAGCTGTCTTGCAAATTTCTTGGCATGTATGAGCAAGCAACTCTCAGCACCGTACCCCGTTGTTGAAACATCATTCCCTCAATTCCTGGAGCTTTGTTTTTTACCAATGCATTCAGTGCAGCTTGGACCTCTTCCTTCAGCACCATTGGTTTTTTATCATATGCTACCTCCTGAAATGGTTGAATGCCAACCAGTTATTTTTGGTACAGTGACTCTGTGTATTCCTTCTATCTTTTTTGATGCTTCCTGCATTGCTCAGTATTTTGCCCATAGAATCCTTCACTGCTGTAACTCGAGGCCTGGATTTTTTCTTCAGTTTTTTCAGCTTGAGAAATGCCAAGTGTCTTTTTCTCTTTTGGTTTTCTAACTCCAGGTCTTTGCATGTTGTGGTAGATGACAGGAAAAATAAAAACCCCTGCTGCTTATTGTGAAATTTTGAATTGACTACAATACCAATCATTTTATATGTATTATCTCATTTAAAGCTCATAACACTCCTGAAAGCCCCAATTTATAAACAGAACATCTAGGGCATAGAGAGAGCCTGTTATTTCCTCATGGCCACACAACAGGACACAGAGCCTGTATTTGAATTCAAACCCATATGACTTCAAATCCTGTGTTCTCAAACTAGACTATATTTCCTCTCAAGAGATTTGCCTGGGGAACCAGGTATATATAGAGAAATCACAGTGATTGGGACTCCAATGGCAGATTGAAGTGCTTTGAATATTGGATTGAGGATTAAAGCACGCTTCATTGAGCAAATGAATGATATGATAAGAAATGAAAAGTAGGACAATATCTTCATGACTGTGTGTAGAACAAATCAGAAGAGGTATAGAGTTGGACAGGTACCTGGGTGAAGAAAGGCCTGGCAACTTGTTTCCATAAAGATTACAGCCAAGAAAATCCTATGGAGAAGTCCCACTCTGCAACACAAGGGGTCACCATGAGTTGGAATTGACACGACAACAGCTAACAACAACAGAGTTGGACAGAAGGCTAAGAAGAAACTAAGAAGCTTCTATCTCAGATGACTAGGAGAACAATAAAGCTATCAGCAGAAGCAGTCCCTGGCAGTGTGGCTACTGTGGATGTGTACCTAAGATCACAGTCTCTCAGAGTGTCTTGGCTATGTTTATGATTGCCACTTGCTAAAAAGGTTCCATGGGCAAAGTGTTTTGGGTAATTTAAATGAGTTCTTGAGTGTTTCTCAGACTGGTTTTAGATTTTTGCTAAATCATCCAGATGGAAAGGGTAAAATTAAGTTAGTCCTTCAGTTGTTGTCTAACAACGTAACCCAGGAATAGTATGCAGAACAAGCAGAGGGGATTAGCTTCCTTCACATTGTCTCAGATTGCCACTCATGTCCTAGATGAAGAAGCATCTATTAGGAAGAGACCATATGCTGATTTTTCTTCTTTTAGTTTCCAAGCACCCAAGGCAGCTTTGAAGTACAAAAAAAAAAAAGTGCTTTTTCACTCAATTTCTCAATTTCAAATTCTGTATCTCTACAAAGAGATATTATATACTCGCAAAAAAATGAACACCCCGTATTTTGTCTATATAATAGTTCTAAATTTTGGAATAATAATCCCTAACCTTGGTTTTGCAGTGACTATGCCACCAGGAAGCCTTAAAGGTTTCATGATGTAATCAAGTAAAAATTTTATTGTGATTAATTAAAACATAAACCTGGCAAAATTAATTGAAAACATGCATATAGGAAAATGCTCCTATAATAATTTTAAATTTAAATTACAAGGCACCATTTTTCATTTCCGAAATTAGGCAAACTCTACAAAAACAATCCAATTGCAGAAAAAGTTTGGTTAAAGATGCACTTCCAACATTACTCTTGGCTGTATAATCCATTTGGAAAGTGATCTGGCAATATGAATCAAGAGCATACAACCTAGTAATTTCCTTTCTGGGAATTTGCCCTAAGTATGAAAAAACTGTATGTATAAGGGTGTCCGTCATAGTTTCATTTAAGATGGGAGAAAATTAGAAAGAAAATGTCTAATTAAATTGCGTTACATCCAATTGATACACTATTTGGAGGTCATAAAAGTGATGTTTATGAAAATTATCTAATAACTTGAGAAAATGGATATGATATAATAAAATTACTTTAAGAGAATGAAGATATTAAATTATATGCATTATATGATTACAGTATTATTTTTAAAAATGATATATATAAATAAGGACAGAAAGAAACATGCCAAAATGTAATTAGTGTTGGTGTTAAAGTAGCGGTTCTGAATCAAGGGTGGCTTCAGAATCATCTGAGAAGCATTTTCAAGGACCTCCTGCTCAGGGCCCACCCTCAGAGACTGTGACGCATGGGTTCCTCCAGTAAAACTGACACAAATCCCTGATTAAACACTTTATTAGGTTCTTTGTTAGGTTATAAAGAAAAATGATTTATTTTTTCTTTTCTAACTTTGTTCACATTTTCTGAAACAGATTCACATGCACCGTGTAATGTAAAAGAAAAATAGAATCATTAAATCCATTAATTGCGGTGGTAGTAGCAACCTTTTATTAGGCATTTACATCAGACACATTTTCTCCTTTAATCCTTAAAAGAATTTTATTGGATAAATGTTACTTTTGTGACTTTATAAAAGAGGACACTGATGTTGAGAGAATTTAGGTGGCTTTCCAAGATCATGAAGTTGTAACTGGCACAGTCAGAATTCAAAGTCCTTCTCATGCGTGATAAAATCATACAAAGACAAAATTATGTCATGGCTTCAGAAAGTTTCGCATTGGCAATCACTGGTCCTTAATGGTTAGGCTGATTTGGATAACTGGCTTTAGGTTTTTGTTTGTCTGTTCCAGCTACACTGAAACTATACAGCCATAGTAAATAAACTGATTTGAGTACAGAAATGTTCA
Source organism: Dugong dugon (assembly GCA_030035585.1). Lineage (NCBI taxonomy): Eukaryota > Metazoa > Chordata > Mammalia > Sirenia > Dugongidae > Dugong > Dugong dugon. The sequence continues at coordinate 149,584,052 of CM057463.1, read as the reverse complement.
ATTTTATGCAAGGTACAAGGATGAGTAGTAGATGTGAGAAATGTATTGTGACTGTCAGATACACGGAGGCCAAGTAACTACTTAGAGAATCAGTGGGAATTATCCTTTGCTTATCCTCCAATGTTACTTTCAAATGTATCTTCCTTCACAATGTCTTAACACAGTTCTGATGTGCAGAGGCTTGTCATTATGCAGAGAATTCTAATCACTGATAACCAAACCAAACCTATTGCCATTGAGTTGATTCTGACTCATGATGATACAATGTGTTACAGAGTAGAACTGTGCTCCACAGAGTTTTCTTGGCTGTAATCTTTATGGAGGCAAATCACTAGGCCTTTCTTCTGTGGTGCCATTTGGTGGGTTTGAATCACCAACATTTAGGTTAGCAGTCCAGTGCAAACTTTTTGTGTTATCCAGGGACCTTCTTAACCGCTAAAAAGTCTCTATAAAACCCTTTTAAAAAAATTTTATGAAGATAAAAACGTGAGTAATTAAATGGTAGGTGTAACATCAGCTTTCACCATTAGAAGAGGCCACCCTGTTTGTCTTGATACCACCTCCTACTAAAGTCAGTCTAAGAAAGGTTGAGAGCAAGGCCAAGGCCGAGTAGCTGAATTTGACTTTCTCATTTGAAGTTTGACAAATCTGCGGTCAAAGTAACATATCAAATAATGTTTTAGGGGAGATAAAAAATCATTAAGCAATACTACACATGAGAAAAGATACAACAATAAGTTAATTAGTAAGTTTATCATATCTGAAAATTAGACACTAAGCTTGGCAAACATTTGAACAGGGAATTTCCTTTCAACTGCTAATGCTTATACGATAATATATATTAAACACTAAATCAGTTTTAGAGTTTGGTTCAGATATTGCTACTAATTAGTTTTGGCTGATATTGAAGTATTTTGTATGCCCCATTTATAAAAGTACTGTTTGCCCATCTGTTCATAGGTTGAAAATAATTAAAGGATACTTATTTTGGCTGTTGTAAAAGCCAAATACTTTTTAAGCTGCAAATATGTGGCAAAACCCAAGTTCAGAAATATATTAAGAGATTTGTGATGCCTCCCTCCCCCAATTCCTCATCCAACCTGGATTATCGAAAAGTAAATATCACCGTTTTCCTGATTAGACTAGCATGCCTGCTTTGTCCAAATGGTTTGCAATTTAGTTATAATTTACACAATTGACTCTGATTTGGATCCTCTGCTCCCAAGCTGTGTCAAGGCCTTTCATTTCCTGTACGTGCAGTCTTGAAGTAGGAACATGTGATGCCCTCGTGCTTGGAATGTTGGATCTGAAAGCAACTTCGGAAACATATAAAACAAATTTGTGGCCTACTTTAATCCTGTCAAGGCACTCTATTCAGTTTGAAAACAATGTATTAAATTCAACATGGATGACACAGATTCTTAAGAACAGGGATATGATACATTTCCATGAAATTCATTCTTCTGTCCCAATTTTATGTTAGTACTGCATTTCCAAATCTTCCCAAGGGCTTAATACTTCAGGCTACTAAAACCTGTTCACTTCACAGATCACAGCAGGGCTCCTGAGCCTTTGTTAAATAAGATGCAATCCTCCTGAAGTGGAAGATAATACCATTTTAAACTCGGGTGAAATTTTAAAATAACTTAAATATCTGCATGAGTTCTGCTTTCCTCTGTGCTTTCAACTGTCCTTCTGTACTCCTCTCATTCCTCACAGAGTCCCTTGGTGGTGCAAATGGTTAACGCATTTGGCTGCTAACAGAAAGGTTGGAGGTCAACTCCACTCAGAGGCACTATGAAAGAAAGGCCTGATGACCTAACTCCCCAAAACACAAGGGCCAGCCCATTTTTGGTTCCCCCAACCCTACAGCAATCTGTTTAAACTAGATCATACTAAACAGTGGTGGCCGAGAACCTATTTAAAGTCTATTTCTAAGGGTATTTGCATTTCTAGATGGGATACTCTTTACCAAAATAAATCCCTAATTAGAAGATTTCAAGCAGTGAACTGTTTAATCAACATGGGAGAAGAAAATTAGTTGTGAGGTCCAGGAAGAAGAAATTCTCCCAGCTCATTATGTCATATCATAGGGATGAGGGTTTTTTTGTCATTGTTGCCAATGCTTCTTGGTTTCAATTTTCCATCAGCTTTTCCTCAACGCAAAATAGAGCTTTTTAAACTCCAAATACAGTTCAAAACATGCAGTTACTCTTTCCTTCCCTATTAGCACAGATAAACATTTTGGAGAAGTGTTATTTATTATGAATTAAGTTGAGATTATCATTTCACATAACAGAAAAACAGAAGTAGAAATTTAAATTGTTCAAATTTAATTGATTCTGACTTGGTGATCAAAGTAGCATATGATGTACTTTCAAGGAATTCCCTTTAACCTAAGCATTTTAAACTCCTTTTTATTGTTCTTATATATATGTTTTACCTAAAGGGTACTGGAAAAAAAAATTACCCTTTAAGACAACGAAACTGACTGGGACATTTATAGCAAAGGTGTATTGGGAAACAATTTTTTAGTAGCACATCAACCGGAGTTGTCTATTTTTCACAAGTTTATTATGAAACAGGGGAAAGTAATGAGTTTTTCTACTCTTCCTCTCAGTACAGTAATTTATTCCTCTTGGGGTAGCCCTCTGCTCCTACCCCACACATTAGTCAGTCATGGCAGAGGGCTTGCTCTGCCCACTCTCATCCATCTTTCTCATCCCTATTCAAAATGGGCAGAATTAATGAAGATTTGATGCCTATTCACACGATCCTTTACCACCAGAATAGGGCCTTTTTAGGTAATAGAGCTTCAGATAATGAAATAAATTCCCACAACAATTAAGCAATTCCAAGGGCAATTTGTGGTGTTATACTCAATAGTTTATTTCTAACCACATATACGTTTTGTTGTTGTTGTTAGCTGCCATTAGTTTGGTCCCAAACTCATAGTGATCCCTTGCACAACTGAGTAAAATGTTGTCCAGTCCTGCCCCATCTCAATGATCGGTTGCAGACTGGACCATTGTTGTGATTCATAGGGTTTTCATTGGCTGATTTTCAGAAGCAGATCATCTTAGTTTGGAAGGTTCTCTGAAACCTATTCAGCATCACAGCAACACACAAGCCTCCACTGACAGACAGGTGGTGGCTTCTCATTAGGTGTACTGGCTAGGAATCAAACTTGGGTCTTCCACGTGCAAGGCAAGAATTATATCACTGAACCACCATTGCCACATCCATGTTTTAGTCACTGTCATTTCTAAAGGATCAGGAAGAACCTAGGCAGACACACTTAGAGGGATGCTCAGACAACAGTAGGGCAAAGCTGATTAGAAAGTAGGAAACGTGGAGGGCAATCTGCAGAGCAACCTGTAGATAGAGTAAAATGGACTCTTTGGCCATCCTTCCCTATGCTTCTGCCTCCCTACTCACCCTCTTTATGAGTTCCTCCATGAAAAAGTAATCGCAAATCTGATTGGCCCCTATGTGAGATGTTCATTTACCCTCATTTTATTTGCAGGCAGGATTACTGTGCTTTAAAGACTGAAATGTATGTGCGTCTTTTCTCTCGCTATTCTGCTTGCGCCTCCTCAGGACATTTTACTTTGGATTTCATGTGGGAATCACACCTACCCAAGGCCTTTCCTTGAACCATCTGGCCATTTTTTCTTTCCCAGTTACTGATTCCTTGTGCTTAATTTTTTTCCTTACCCTCTTCTACATTCTACAGCAGACACCATGCTCCTCTTGGGGCTGCCATCTCTGTTCCAGAGAGAAAATCAGGATGTCCCAAACAGCCTGGGGCCTAAGTCAATATGCTCTAACTCAGTTTTGTCAGAGAAGACAACTATGTACCTGGGTACTTAATGTCCTTTTTGGCTTACTAGCTGGCATGACATTTTTTCCATCTGATCATGCTGTGCTGTTGGTAGGTGCCATTGAGTCGATTCTGACTCATAGCGACCACATGTGATGGAGTAGAACTGCCCCATACAGTTTTCTAGACTATAATCTTTACAGGAGCAGACTTCCAGATCTTTCCCCTGCAGGGCCACTGGGGGAGGTTCAAACCATCAACCTTTCAGTTAGCAGCCCAGCATTTAACTGTCACACCATCAAGGCTCCTTAATCAAGCTATACGGGGACACCAGAATGGTGCTGACGTGCTGACCTTCAGTGACTCTAACTGATGTCAGACTCTGGACACATTCAGGGCTCTGGGCTGCTGAGGGTTCACTAGCTGTCCGCACTCCTGCCTGGCTATGCAGCTTTGTTGAGCAGAACACTTGGATAAGAAGATAAGTAGTAGAAAGAAGACATAAAAACTACACAATTGACAACTAAGAGAAAGTTCAAAATTCTTGGCATATAAGCATCCCAAAGATACAAAAAAAAAGCAGACATTCTAAATTCCAGGAAAACCATTATAAGCCAGAAAAGTTAGTGAAAACAGAGCATCAGGACACACCAAATGCCATAAAGTGATATTAGGGAAAAGAAATTGATACTTGAGGCAATTGTTTGACCTAGACTTAGCTATCTTATCTATCTTTATTCTCCTCTTATACCACTGAGAAGCAATCCTGAAGAAGGCAAGCCTGAAAGACTGAAGGTGCTCTATAACACTTGACTTTTAGGTAGGTGTGTAAGTTTGGAGATGATGCCATTTTCCAGAAAATGCAGTTCTCTGGTTGCTATTTTCCAATATTTCTTCCTATAACAAGACTTTTGAGGTAGGATATCATCAAGGTAATTTACTATATCTCTCTCTATTAACTAGATAACCCTGGCAGAAAGCAACTAAGTCATCCTAGGAATTGACAGAACCAGGGAGAGAACTACTGGACATCATCAAATATATTCTCTAGCTTACTACTCCAAGTGTGGTCTGAGGACCAGCAGCACTGGCATCAACTGGGAGTTTACTGGAAATGCAGAATCTCAGGCTGAATTGATTCTACTTTGCTCAGGAAGAATGACTATCAGACTGAAAGAATAGGAGAGAACTGAAGCCCAAGCCAAGAAAGAATTCCATAACCAATCCTGAAGCTGCTCTTAATTAAATTTTCTGAACTCAGGCAAGTTATTTTCCACAGTCATCTTTTGAGATATGCTGTCTTTGAGAAATTGGAGAATGAGTGTGATGTGAGAATTCTGGAGAATGGCAAATGTCATGATTTTCAAAAAAGAAAAAATATATAAATAACAAAGTATGGATCAATAAGTTTGATATCAGGTTATAATATTAATATCAACTGGATGGTATGTAAAGACTTAAAGAAGCTCTGGTGCCAAGAGTAAGGATGTAGAGAAGAAGTCATGTTATCCTGAATTCATTGCCTTTACTTCATTTTTATTTTTTGTTTTTACTAGATAAGAAAAGGTTTCTCATAAAATCTTTGTAAACAAGGTGATAAATGTGGATTGAGTAGTCTTGGGTGATTGGGTAGACAGTATGATTATTAATTGAGATAGGAGACACAAGAAGACTGGAAGAGAGTGCTACATAATTATTTAAATGTTGAGAGATAGTTATGGGATACTGCACTGAAGATTCCGGAAGAAGTACAAAGTTTGAGATAGAAGCTATAAATGGCTAGAAAGGAAAGAAAATTCATTATACATCATAGATAATATCTCAAGCCTTAATTCATGCATTGAACAAATATTTGTTCCTTTATTCGTGTGTTTCTTTATTTGTTTATTAGGTGTTAAGGTTTTTTATAGCATTAAAGATACACTGGTGAATAAAACATACAAAAATCCCCTGACTTCACTGAGCTTACATTCTAGTGGGAGAGACAGATAGTAATCATAATAAACAAGTTAATTCTAGATTATCTTAGAAGGCTATGTTTGCTTGTTACAGTAAACAATAAAGCAGGGTAAGGAATCTGTAGAGTGCTGGAAGGGGTAGAAGACACAATTTTACAAAGTGTGTCATGGCAGGTAGCACAAAGCGGGAAGGGAGGTTCAATTACTGAAAATGTAACATGTGTGCTAATTACCTGAGAAAAATGTGACAAGGCATTAAATCCAACATTTAAATATGGTGATGTTACTTCTAAAGTTCTGTTATATATATACATATATATATATATACATATGTACACACACCAAAACCAAAAACCAAACCTGTTGCCATCATGTCAATTCCGACTCATAGCAACCCTATACGACAGAGTAGAACTGCCCTATACGGTTTCCAAGGAGCTGCTGGTGGATTCAAACTGCCAACCTTTTGGTTAGCAGCCAAGTTCTTAACCACTGTGCCATTGGAGTTCCTATATATATATATACATATATATGCATGTATATATACACATATATACATATATACATGTATATATACACATACATATACACATATATGTAATTCTATATGTGCAAATAAATCTTATATGCACAAATAATTCTCCTCTGACCATGAGGATAGTTAGATATCTTTCCTCTATCATTGTGGTTACCACATTATTTTATAATTACCTCCAAGTCCATCTCCCCTCTGTACTCTGAATTCTAGAAGAGCAACTACTTCTCTTTGTTTGCTTGGCAATATAATGAAGGAAGGAAGAAAGGGGTGGTGAAAGAAAGGAAAGGAGGGAAGAAAAGAAAACAGAATGGGGACCCATTAAATATCCGAGAGGATCTCAGTGTTTTTTCAGAATTTAAGTCAACATGAGTCACTGTCCTTAGGAAGCTGACTTCCAAATCTGACAGAGGACGGGCTTCATGAACTAATCTACAGCATCTAGAGTTTGGTCCCACTCTTCTCTGTTTTGATAAAACTACTTCTGAAATACTGTGCTCATTCATAAGCAGAGGTACTTTGAGAGTGATATTTTTGAGTTGTAGCATACAGCGGGGGGGATTTGTTCCTTTCCTGTCTAGCCCCCACTCCAGTCTTGTGACTTCTGCCTGACTTGTCCAGGGCTGGTCATGTCATCCCAGTAGTAGGAGGGGAGGCAACTCTGCAGTAGGAGATATTAAAGTCATGCGGGGCAAATGGGGAATCAGAGATTAAAAATGAATGAAAGGAAAGTGCATCCTGAAAACGTTACTCCAGTCTGCTGAGTCCATCAAGCTTGGAGTGCTAAACAGATACAGAGAACAGATGTCTATGATACTTTACACCTTTGGAACTCCTACTTAAGTGAGCTAAGTCCCATTTTTGCTTAAGCTAGTTTGAAGCACAATGAATGTGTTGTAGAATACATATAAAATTAGTTGATACAGGCAGAGTGCTTAATCTTAAAATAAATAAAAAAAACTGGTAACAAGAAATGGCTTCATGAAGACAGAATCTGGACTGACGGGTATCAGTTGAAGGAAGACAGGTGTTTAGCTTAATATGGACAGCTGTCTAAAAGTCAGAGCAGACCTTAGAATTAAATGGGATGCCACTTAAACAGACGTATTTCAAATCCCTGCTGTTTTCAAGTAGAGGCTGTGTGGGCACTGTGTTATACAGGAGATTCATGCTTTGGATAGAGGATTTCAGTAGAAAATCTCTAAGATTACTTATATTCCAAGAGTCTATAATTCTCCAAAGACAATGCACAAGTGGAGGTGTTACCAGAGAAATGTTATCCAGTACAAATTTATTTTCCAATAATGTTAAGGCTGGTTACTGACTTAGAAAAACTGTTCACAAAAGATACCAAATGATAAGCAATCTAAATTTCCATTAATAGATAACAAAAATCAGAAGAACTCAAAGGGACGTTAGTATGTGATAAACTGTAAAATTGTTTTGAGATAAAATAAGAATACTTGAACCCTTTCAAGAAAAAATGATGATAAGCAAACAGAATACAGTAATTTCTGAGATAAGAAAGAATTCAAGTATCTACCTAAATCTCCAAGACTCTGAAATGTGAATTTCAAACTTAGATATGCTGGTAGATGTACTATATTGCATTATATCAAAAAAAGAGATAATTTAGAATTGATAATGCAATTTTGCCTTTTGGTAACTTACCAGTGAATCACATCCTGCTACCCTTTTAGTTCCTGTATGCTACAAAATAGGAAAAAGGAAATTCACAACTATTCCTAACCTATATATTTACATGAACCATCTGGATTTAGGTTCCAAAATGTAAATTTTATTTCATAGATGATATATTTAAATGATAAGGTTTTTATCATCTAGAATTGAACCAGATTAAAAACTTAAAAGGTAAAAGGCTGACAGCTGACCTCTGAACTTACCACAATTACAAATGTAATATTATGAATGAACAAAGAGAATGTGTTTCCTCCTTGAATTAAATACCCATCAATTGCTCTATTCTACACTGGAAATCAGTCAGGCATTTTTAAAAACAATTATGCTCCTTATAAGTTTAACAAAAGGAAATTTTATCACTGAACTCATATTAATCTGCAAGAGATTTTGAGCTAACTATAGAGACATTTTAAAAAATAAGTGTTTTATTCATGGAATGCAGTAGGTTATCTAAAGGAAAATGAAGATTTTTAGAAATAGGGATATGAAATAAATTCAAATGGACCACAAGGAAAAATGTTTATAACACAAATCTTTCTTATAGGAAATAAAAGGGCAATGTTATCACAATGTTACAACAGATCACTATCTATATAGATGCAGGAACATAATTCTTGCTTAGATATTGAGAATGAACTCTGAGTGTACTAATACATTATTCCCTTCATGTAATAATATAAACTGTTTTGCTACTTTGTATCAAAGATATATAAAAATAAGAGGAAAATGGGTTGAGCATGAAGAAGTTACTGAAGAGATTAAAAAGATGATGCTAGAAAAATGAGATCTCACTTCACTGCAAAACATCATCAAATCAAGATAAAAAAAACACATATATATTAAATTACTGCATACCAAAAGAATCAAACCCACTGTTGTCAACTTTATAAAGTTTCCATCAGATGTTTTACTTTAAAAATATTAAAATTCAAAAATTGTGGCAATTCTGATTGAACTGGGATCGCTTGACTTTCTATGAAATCCTTGAGATAAACTCCTTTTTCCTTAAAGAAGATTTTAAACTTTCTCATTCATATTTGAATCTTATAGATTTCTAACAACCTTCTGAATCTTTTGGAGTTCTAACTCTTTCAAATTATAAAAATATATCAGTTAATTTGAAATATTGAGGAAGTAGAAATCTCATTCAGATATTAAACAATTTTTAAATAAAATGCTCATCTATGAAAACTATGTTCTATAAATGTTGAGCAAAGGCATGTACGAAATGCATATTTATATAACAGAAATATAAAGCCAAATCAAAAAATCACCATTCATAGGACACATAAATATATATTTAAGAATCCAAAATAAAAATACATAAATATATATTTAAGAAACCAAAATAAAATTAAGTACCAATGGTGTGGACTTCATAACCTAGTAAATTCATCCTAAATGTGCTTGGTTTAATAATACTACTTGTCATGCGTTGAACTGTATCCCCTAAAAAGATGTGTCAACTTGGCTAGGCCATGATTCTCAGTATTGTGTGATTGTCTACCATTTTGTCATCTGATGTGATTTTCCTGTGTGTTGTAAATCCTATCTCTATGATGTTGATGAGGTAGAATTAGTAGCAGTAGTGTTAATGAGGCAGGACTCGATCTACCAGATTAGGTTGTGTTTTAAGTCAATCTCTTTAGAGATATAAACGAGAGAAGCAAGCAGAGACACATGGGGACCTCACACTACTAAGAAACAAGAGCCAGGAGAATAGTGCATCCTTTGGACCCAGGGTCCCTGCACTGAGAAGCTCCCGATGACAAGGACCTCCTCCCAGAACCGAAAGAAACAGAAAGAGAAAGAGAAAGCCTTCCCCGTGAGAGAATAAATTTCTCTTTGTTAGAACCATCCACTTGTGGTATTTCTGTTATAGCAGCACTAGACAACTAAGATATTACTAAAGAAAGGTCTTATTTGTACATATTTGTACACATATTTGTACAAACAAATGTACCTCACACCATACACAGAAACCAATTCAAAATAGATCAAAGACCTAAATGTGAAAATTAAAACCATTAAATTCTTAGAATAAAGTATAAGGCCAACGCTGTGGGAACTAGTTTTTAACAATATGGTTAAAAATGGATTATCAGCTATGACAACAAAAGCAAAAACAGCAAAAGACAAAATAGATAAATGAAACCTCTTAAAAATTAAATGTTTTGGTCCATCAGAGGTCTTTATCAACAAAGTGAAAAGATAACCTACAGATCAAGAGAAAATTTTTGGCAACCATACATGTGTGATAAGGGTCTAAGATCCAAAATAAATACAATAAAACCCGTGCAAGTCAGAACCTATGTAAGGCAGAAACCTGTCAGAGAAGGAAAACTCAAATATTTTCCACTAAAACAAGCAACAGAAAAGTGCTAAGAATACACCACGTCAAAGGTGGAAAACTTGCGAGACCCTGACAAATAAGGCAGTCCCGTTGAGTTCCAGGTTTCACTGCATAAACTTCTACACTAAAAAACAGAAAGACAAACAACCTAATCCAAAAAGAGGCAAAAGACTTTAACAGACATTTCAGCAAAGAGGATATTCAAATGGCTAACAAGCGTATGAAAAGATGTTTAACATCACTAGCCTTTAAACCAAAAAACCAAACCCGTTGCCGTCGAGTCGATTCCGACTCATAGCAACCCTACAGGAGAGAGGAGAACTGCCCCATAGAGTTTCCAAGGAGCCCCTGGTGGATTCGAACTAACAACCTTTTCCTTAGCAGCCGAGCTCTCAATCACTACGCCACCAGGGTTTCTCAAAACCACAATGAGACACCACCTCACTCCCACAACAATGGCAAGGATCAAAAAACAGGAAAACAGTAGGTGTTGGTGAGGTTGTAGAGAAGCTAGAACCTTCATTCATTGCTGATGGGAATGTAAAATGGTACAGCCACAGTGGAGAACAGTTTGGTGATTCCTCAAAATGTTGAACATGGAACTACCATGTGACTCTGCAATTCCAGTCCTAGGTATATACCCAGAAGAAGTGAAAGCAGTAACTCAAACAGAAACCAGTATACTAATGTTCAATGCAGCACTTTTCACAGTAGTCAAAATGTGGAAACAATCAAAACGTCCATCAACAGATGAATGGATACATAAAATGTGGCATTTTAAAACATTATGCTGAGTGAAATGTCAGTCACAAAAGAACAAATATTGCATGATCTCACTTATGTGGAATAAGCAAATATATAGAAACTAAAGATTATTCTTGGTTTCCAGCTGTGGGAGAGAGGAGGAAAGGGGAGTTTTTGTTTAGGGAGCATTGAGTTTATGTTAATAGTGTGGAATAATCTGGGAAAGTATAGCTATAATGGTTGTACAACATGAAGAATGCAATCAATGTTGCTGAAATATACATATAGAAATTACTGAATTGGCGAATGTTTTATTGTGTATATTTTTACCACAATAAATATACGTATATGTGTATAAATAAATGTATATATGCATGTATATACACACACACATATATCTCAAGGTGCATTTAATGATTAAAATAAAAGCACCTCAGCACTATAGTACTAGCTTTTCTCCCATTTCTAAATTTTGAGATCTTCACACAGTTGAAAAAAAATAGGAAGGTGGACAAAATATAGAAATGCGAAAACTTGCTTCTAAGTTTGTGATCATAGAAGATTACCAAAACTGACTGCTGTTGAGTCAATCCTGACTCACAGTGACCCAATAAGACAGAGTAGAACTGCCCCATAAGGTTCCCAAGGCTGTAATCATTACAAAAGCAGACTGCTACATCTTTTCCTGTGGAACAGATGGTGGGTTAGAACCTTCAACCTTTTGTTTAGTAGACGAATGTTCAACCACTGTGCCACCAGGGCTTCTTCACTGAAGATTAGGACAGAAATAATCAGCAGTCTAACTTATCCACTACTATTTATCCATATGGAAACCCTGGTGGCATAGTGGTTAAGAGCTACGGCTGCTAACCAAAAGGTCGGCAGTTCGAATCCACCAGGCACTCCTTGGAAACTCCATGGAGCAGTTCTACTCTGTCCTGTATGGTCACTATGAGTCAGAATCGACTCTACAGCAATGGGTTTTGGTATTTATCCATATAAGGCAAGAGGACCCATTCCTCATCATGAATAGGAGTGGGTGCTCACATTATCAGTAATTACAAATCAACTGTAGCAGCAGTATTTTGAGTTTGCTTCACCCTCCCATCTTAAAGTTGCCAAATGACTGCCTACTTAAAAAAATCCTGCTGAGTAAGAGCATAAGCCAGTCTCATTTGCCAACTGTAGAAGGTCCCTGTAAAACTTGTAAGTATGTATAAATGAATTCCCTTGCCTTATTTTTCTCTTCTATTTACTGCAGCATGGCAATGATGATATATGTGTGACATATTTTTATCCCTGAAATGCAAAAGTACTTTGGAAATTGGCCAATATCTTATTGAAGTTGACTGATGTTGGATGGAAAGTCATAATGCACAGTGCCTCACGCAGACTCCAAGGAAACCTCTAGCTGAAAATATATGGGAAGTCCCTCTCTAACAAGAAAATCCTTCACACCAAGCTATAAAGAGTCCCAAAATTTAGATTCTAAAGTTTCATGGAATTTTTATGTAAAAATCATGCAGGACTTCAAATAAAGAAGAAAATCTTTTTTTTTAATTTTTTTAATTGATGTAATTAAATGAAGTTTACATTTCAAGTTAGTCTCCCATACAGAATTTTTTTTTTTAACATACATTGTTATGAGACCCCAACCGCTCACCCCATTCTGCAACAGCACACTCCTCCCCTCCGCCCCTGGTTCCCCATGAACATTCAACCAGCTCCTTACTCTCTCTGCCTTCCCCTCTAACCTCTGGAAAGAAGCCACCCCTTTGGTCTCTTATATCTACTTGTCTAAGAGGCACATTCTTCACGAGTATCACTTTATGTCCCATAGTCCAGTCCAATCCCTGTCTGAAGAGTTGGCCTCAGAAACTGTTTTAGTTCTGGGGTGATGGAGAGACCAGGGGCCATGCTTTCAGGGGTGCCTCCAGTCTTAGTCAGACCATTAAGTCTGGTCTAAAGAAGAAAATCTTAATATTAACTTCACTTAAATATTTTCAATGAAGTGGATATATATATAAACCCTTTGCCATTGAGTCAATTATGACTCATAGCAACCATATATATATATATATGTATGTGTGTGTGTGTGTGTGTGTGTGTATATATACACGCACATATACATATATACCCGTGCCTCACTTATTGACATTGTTAGGTTCCAAAAACCATGTCATTACATGAAAATTGGCGCTATGCTAAAATGGAGGATGACCACATCAGATCACAAAATGGAAGACGGCCACATCATTACATAACTGCCAAATTACATCATTATATAACTACCAAACCACTGAGAATCATGTTCCAGCCAAGTTGGTACAAAACATTAACCATCATAGTCAGTGTTGCTCTAGACTTGCACCCCAGTGTTCGTTACTGCCATACATACACCTTTAATGTGCAAAATATTTGGATAAATTTTTTTACTATTGTCATAAACGCTAAATGTCGGATAACGAGATAGTTGATAAATGAGGAGTAGGTGTATATTATTATATTGTTCACTACTTTGCTTTATTTTCATATTCTGTTTTACTCCTTCTTCTCTCTCTTTCCCCGGGATTCTATTCTAGCAATACTTTTTATTCACTAGAGCCACTCTCAGCTTTGTTAATTAGGTCAAGTTTTAGTTTGTTTTTTTTTTTAAGTAATCATCAAAAACCTGTTAAATTTTAAAACAAAATTGGCATAATAGCAGCATGATTGAGTAAAATCAGTACAATCAGTGTTGGATTCTAGTCACTGTTCTGTTATTTACTTTTGTGAACTTGAAGAAATCACTTAATCTTCTTGAATCGATTTTCTCAATTGGAAAATAAAAAGATTGAATCAAGCAATCTCAAAAATCCCTCCAGCCACTGTCCTATAAATTGCTTAAGTTATCCCTGCAAAACTTAACTAGATAGCCCTGCAAAACTTCACAATTCTTTACGCCTGCAACAGATGGTAGACTGTATAGGAAAATGTTTAGCATTCAGATTAAATGACTCTAAGAAAATAACTACAGTAATTGCTCATTTTTTAGGCTATACAATTTTTTATCATTCAAAAGATGCACTTTTAATTTAGTAACACCTATGAGGAAAAAATAGGAGCCCTGGTGGTGCAAGTGGTTAAGTACTCGACTGCTAACCAAAAGGTTGGCAGTTCGAAACCCACCAGCCACACCACAGGAGAAAGATGTGGCAGTCTGCTTCTGTAAAGATTTACAGCCTTGGAAACCTCATGGGGCAGTTCTACTCTGTCCTATAGGATTGGTATGAGTCAGAATTCGATTCAACAGCAATTTTTTTTTAAATGAGGAAAAAATGCTTTTTAATCAAACTAAAGGAGTCCTTGAATGGCACAAATGGTTAAATGCTTGACAACGAGCTGAAAGGGTGGCAATTCAAACTCACCCAGTGGTGCCTGGGAAGACAGGCCTGAAGATCTGCCTCTGAAAGCGCACAGCTTTGAAAACCCTATCAGACATTCTACTCTACACACATAGGGTCACAATGAGTTGAAATTGAATTGCCAGTAACTAACAACAATAAAACTAACTAGGTAAGGAATATTTGCAAGAAGAATGCTTACACAAGAAGACAGCTGCTTTAAACATCATCAAATAATTTAGAAATAGTTTACTTGTGACAGTTATATATATACATATATACATACATATATTTAAGCAAGTCTCTTTATAGAAGAGACTTGTTTGATAACAAAATCAATTTTTTAAATAGGCATAGGATTATTCACATTTTCAATTTCTTTTGTCAGTTTTGATAAGTTTTTCTTTTTTTCAAAGAATGTGTCCATTTCATCTAAGCTGTCAAATGAAATTTGCATAAGTTATTTATATATCCTCTCCTTCATTCTTGATATTGGTAATTTGTTTTCTGTCTTCTTTTTTTCTTGATCAGTTTTGATACAAGCTTGTAAAATTTTTTTAAGTTTTTCAGAGAACCAACTTCTGCCCTTATTAATTTGATTTATTGTTTCTCTGTTTCCTATTTCCCTGATTTCTGTTCTTAATAATGAATGTTCCATGTACTCTTTTAAAAGGTATTTTCTACAGTTGTTGGATGCAACATTCTACAGATGTTAATTAGGTCAAATTAGCTGATGGTTTGTTCAAATCTTTAATATAATTATTTATTTTTTCTAGTTTCCCTATCAGTTACTGAGGGAAATGTGTTAAAATCTCCAGTGGTAACTCCAGTGTTGTCTACTTTACTCCTTAATTCTTCCAATTTTTTGCTTTATGTATTTTGAATCTCTATTATTTGGCCATAGACATTTGCGATTATTATCTAATCCCAATGAATCAACCCTTCTACAATTTTGAATTGTCCTTCTTTATCTCTGGAAATAGTCCTTAACTTGAACTCTACATTGATGTTAATCTAGCTGCTCTACTGTTCTTCTGTTTGATTTTTTGCCTGGTTTATCTTTTTTGCATCTTCTTACTTCCAATTAGTGTCTTTATATGCATATTTTATAAGCAGCATAGAGTTGGATCTTGGTTTTTTTCTAGTCTGACAATCTCTGCCTCTTAATTGTAGTGTTTATTCACTACATTTAATACAAATACTGTTACAGTTAAGTTTACTATTTTCCGATTTATTTTTTATTTACTCCATATGTTACTCCTACCCTGCCTTCATTTGAGTTATTAATTTTATTTTTTCTATTACCTTTTGGGTTTATCTTTTTGTGTCAGTGGCTGCTCTTGGAGTTACAATATGTATTGTTAACTTATCACATTCAGCTTAGAATTAATACCACTACACATAAAATATATGGACCTTGCAACAGTATAATTCCATATTACCAAAACCAAAACCAAACCCATTGCCATCAAGTAGATTCCAACTCATAGTGATCCTATAGGATGGAGTAGAACTGCCTCATAGGGTTTCCAAGCAGTAGTTGGTGGATTCGAACTGCTAACATTTAGGCTAGCAGTAGAGCCCTTAACCACTGCACCACCAGGGCTCCATAATTCCATATACTCATCCCCAATTCTTTTACTATTGTTGATATATATTTTACATCTACATAATTTATAAATCCCACCACTTGTTTATCAGTTTGTCATACCGTGTTGGCTTGCATCTTGCTCTGATGCTGGAAGTTATGCCACTGGAATATTTAAAGTAAAGTATTATAATGAAATGTGCAAAGACCTGGAGTTAGAAAACCAAAAGGGAAGAACATGCTCAGAATTTCTCAAGCTGAAAGAACTAAAGAAAAAAATTTAAGCCTCACGCACACAATATTGAAGGATTCTATGGGCGAAATATTGAACACAGGACACATCAAAAGAAGATAGAAGGGACACACAGAGTCACTATACCAAAAAGAATTAGTCAACATCCAAATATTTCAGGAGGTAGCATATGATCAAGAAATGATGGTATTGAAGGAAGAAGTTCAAGCTGCACTGAAAGCAACAGTGGCTTCAGGTATTGATGGAATATAGCAGTTGAGATATTTCAACAAATGGATGCAACACTAAAAGTGCTCACTCAGTGTTTCAACAAATGGATGCAACACTAGAACCACTCACTCATTTATGCCAAGAAAATCAGAAGACACTTACCTGGTCAACCAACTGGAAGAGATTCATATTTGTGAACATTCCAAAGAAAAGCGATCCAATAGAATGCAGAAATTATCAAACAGTATCATCAATATCACATGCAAGTAAAATTTTGCTGAAGATAATTCAAAAATGGTTGCAGCAGTACATTACCAGGGAACTGCAAGAAATTCAAGCTGGATTCAAAAAAGCATGTGGAATGAGGGCTATAATGATATCATGATGGATCATGATCTCCATCTGATATCAAATGGACCTTGGCTGAAAGTAGAGAAAACCAGAAGGAACTTTACCCAGGGACAGATTACCCAATACACAAGGTAAGCATGTGCTTAGAGCATCAACAAAACAGGGGCATCAGTTGTCTAAAGCAAAGACTCATAGATGCCAACCAGACAGGACACAAGGAAAAGCAAGCACTGCAGTGGAAGGAACTGTCAGGGCACTAAATGAAACCAATACCAGCTCTAGTGCATGAGAATATGCTGGCTGGAAAGAAGTTCACACAGGGTCACGTCTTGCAAATGTCCTAGTAAACAACCAGTGGGATATCCAGTAGTAGATGGTGCACAATAATGAGGGAACTCGAATAAATTAACCATTGCAACAAATTCAATCCAGTTACTTTTTAACTGTACAGCATTTATGTACAGAGTTATGTCCTAAGTTTTATAAACAATAATATTTATAACTTTAATTTTAAAATATGTTTGGCATACACACAGACACTATCGTACATTTAATATGATACTAACATGGGTAATAATTTGATATAATACTAACATCACAAACATCCAAAAATACTGGAAATAATAATATTTATCTATACGGTCGCTATGAGTTGGAATCGACTTGACGGCAATGGGTTATCTAACATGAAAGGTTTTAATTTATGTACTTTCATTTTTTATTGTCTATTACTCAGGACACAGTGCTTGATATGACTCTATATATGCTAATAAACAAGATATTAGACACTTTAAGAGGATGCAGAATTCAATATTTATTTATCATGCAAAATATGTTCCTGTTTTACAACAATGAGCATGTTTCTAAATTCGTCTTCCATGAAAGCAACAATGGGTGTTTATTAGCACATTACATTCATATTTTATCAGAATATTTACATATTTCTGTGTAAGGAAGTTGAGGTAATAAATGAATACTTAGGTAATAAAAGTTATATAAATGAACTTTATTTCCATTTCCCTTCAGATTGACTCCCTTTTAAGAAATTTATTGATACTGTTATGACTCACAAAGCAACTTGTACATATCTCTGAATCAATTATGTACATATCTCTGAATATGGGAGTTGAACAATTTCACAAATAAAATGTACATTTTATAAATTCTGTATACAATAACATTTATATTTTCATTTCAGACCGATCGAGTATAATCTCACATTCAGTTCTCTCTCATGGACCACGTAAGAACATACCAGCGGCAAGACAATCGCATGACTCATGATGTATCTGGTCCTGTCCTACACAAAGTGAACCAAAACGCATCTTCAGATTGAGCATACCCTTGCTCTTTGCAATCACTCTTGTCCCCACTGGGTATCAGCAGTAGTCCAATAAACTGTCAACATGCAGCATCAAAGGACAGAAAATGAGTGTGCAAATTTTTAAGTATTATTTCAAGACAAAAAACACTTGTGGAGATCTATGAAGAGGTCGCCAACAAACACAGCACGACAGAGGAATGTAATTATTTCCAACTGCCTTGTAAGTACTATTTCTTTAGACTATCTCAGACTTGAACAAAATTACATGTTCCAAATCAATTTTTTACTTACTAATTTTCAAATATAAATTTTTGTGTTAATGTCCAAATTTCAATGTAAATTTTATTTTACAAATTTTATTTATTTTGAATTATTCAAATTTATTTGCTACTGTAGAACCAAATATAAAAAGTGACATAATTTTATAACCAGGTAAAATAAAATGGCAACAACTACGTGGAGCGCAAAAACAAAACCTCACAGAAGATAAAAAGAAAAGGATTTGTGAATCCCTAAAGACAATTCCAAAATAAACTTCCTTTTTAAAATGTAGTGAATCAGAAGAGATTTCTTCCATTGAATGTTCAAGTTTACTTGTGCAAATTGTTCTGCTACTACCGTTAGTGCTGAAATTACTAATAGCAATACGAATATAACAGAATTTGTTCCAAACTCTGCATCCATTCCTTGCTATAATAAAAACAATTAATAATGAGGTAGAAAGTGAAATTACTTAAGAATCTGAAATTGTCACATCTGCAGACTCCATAAATAAGAGAGTTAGAGATCCTGCTTTGTGGAAAAATTCTTCTTCTAATGATGTAAACTATCAGATCAAAAGAGGGCCAAGTAATTGTCAACATCACAGTGGACCATTTGAAAATTCATGTTGAAAATTTCTGGATGGTAAACAAACAAGGTTCTACAATCAGAATATATTTCTAGGGTGCACAGCTAATGATCACAATTATAAGAGGGAGTAACTACTGTATTCTCCATCAGTCGGCTCTGTTTTGCTTTCAAACAATTCAGTCCTAAATCATTTAATTCTCAATTTGCTACAGATGGATTTAGCAATTGGTGCCACTTGAATATGATTGATAAACATGAAAACAGTTCAATTCACAGTGATTGTATTTTGTCATATTTAAATACAAGACATGGTTTTGGCTTAATTCATGAACTGAAAACACAAAGAAGAACACCAGTACTGGAAAGTTGTTTTGCAACTCGTTGCCGTCATTATAACAATCGCTAAATGTGAACCGCCTTTTCGGGGAAGAAATGCAGTGTTTGGGCCTCCACAAAATGGAAGTTTTGGGGGTTTACTTGAACTTGTTGCTCAGTTTGGTCAATATTTAGCAGGTCACATCTCAAAATATGGTAACACAGGAAAGGGCAACCCATTGTATATATCTAAATGTGTAAAGAATTAATAAACTTAGTAAGTGGTTAATTTTGATCAACTACTTTCAGTGAAATAAGTACAGCTTGGTATTTCAGTGTGCCGGTAGATTCCACTCCTGATCTTTCTTATATAGAGCAGCTAAATATTGTTTTAAGATACATATTCTAACAGATGGAAAACCTGCCAAGTGATTTTCACATTTACTAGCTTAAAAAGTCATACAGGCGAAGAAATTGCAAATCAAGTAGTACACTATTTATGTGACATTTGCAAAATTGATTTTTGTAAGTGCAGAGGCCAATCCTATGACAATGCTTCCAACATGTCACAGCATTATAAAGACATGCAAAGGAAAATTTTAGAACATAATGAATATGCCATTTTCATACTATGTGCTGCACTTTCACTTAATCTTGCAGGACATGGTGCAGCAGATTGTTGTCCAGAAGCAGTTGAGTTTTTTTCTACCCTTCAGTTACTCTGCATATTTTCTGCCATCTCTACTCACTGATGGATAATTCTTAAAACATATTTAGGCAATGATCCAGTGTTAAAATGTCTTTCTAATACACATTGGGAAGCGCATGCTGTAGCAATGAGTGCAATCCTAGAATTGTACACTCAGATTCTAGATTCCTTAGAAAATATTGCTAAAGACCAGACACAAAAAGGAGATACCAAAAGAAAAGCTGAAAACATCGCCACCAAATGCAAGCACTAGAGTATGTATTAATGTTGGTTATGTGGAATAATATATTGCAACATTTTCATCAGATGAATCAAGCTCTCCAAGATTCAGTAAATTTAAAGACATGCACAGATCTCTACCAGTCATTAACAGGGTATTTACATATTTAAAATAAAATTTTTAAAACACAAATAAACAAATACTGCCAAATATTGATTATCAAACAGTTCATCATCACAGAAGCATTAGAAAGAAACAAGTAAATGACGGAAGTGCTCCAGAAGTATCACTGAGTGCCAGAGACCCATTTCACATAACCACATACTACACCATCGTTGACACACTTGAATCTTGCATGAAAAGAAGGGCAAAAGTGTATGAATTTCTGTCAAATAGATTTTCCTTCATAAATAGTATGGATATATCTGATGAGGAGTGCATGAAGGCATCCAAGGAATCGGTGCAGGCTTATCCCGATGACTTAAATACAAACCTTTACAAAGAAGTGTGACAATTTCATCCTTACATGAGAACTGAGTTTACCAATTCAGGAAAGACATATTTTACTCATGTATGCATGCATGATTCTGTAATAGAAGATAAAATACAATATGTATTTCCCAATGTTACTTTATGTATATTCTTAACTTTAATAATCACAAACTGCACTACACAATACTCATTTTCATCCCTAAAGAGACTCAAAAACCCTCAGCATACAACAATGATTCAAAGACTCAATTCATTATCATTATTATGTATGGAAGTAGATATTGTCCAGCAGCTTAATTGTAACAAAATCATTAAAGATAGTTTGTGAGAACAAAGGATAGAAAGAAATGTTTTTAATTATAACATGTTAGAGATGAAAGATTTAAGAATAAAATATACTAATTTGTCGTAATATTTGTTTTCTGATCATTAAATTTTTCTTCAATGACATCTTTTCATTTTTTCGTTTGTAATTATAGCATTTATTATGAAATAAGCATCAAAATCAAAGTATGAGCCATTTAAAGCAAAAGTGGTAAAAGTGAATTTTTCTTTGTGGGAAATAAACAGAATTTTACATTGCTTCTTGAAACAACTACAATTTTCTTTGTTGTAGAATATGTGGAATATTCTTTTTGTAGAAAATGTGGTATATAGTAAATACCTTAGTACCCTGCATCCAATAAAAATTTTATAATCCAGTTCATTTCATTCCACTAAAATGGTATATGCCACTTCTGCATTCCATTGCTAATATTAAGGTCACGTTTAAAAAGAAGTTACATCATGGATAGCTAAGACACACACCAACATAGATATATATATATATATCTCACATATCCCATTTGAATGTGATGCGTGAGTAAGCAGAGGAGGGAGCACCACAGATTATCAGTGTTTAGGGCTCTCAAATTCCTTAATCTGGCCCTGTGTTTACCTGTGTTTAATTGACTATGCAGAGGCATTCAACTCTGTGGATCATAACAAATTATGGATAACATTTCGACAAATGGGAATTCCAGAACACTTAACCAAGTTCATACAGAACTTGTACACAGACCAAGAGGCAGTCCTTTGAACAAAACAAGGAGATACCCGCATGGTTTAAAATCAGAAAAGGTGTGCATCAGAGCTGTATCCTTTCATCATACTTATTCAGTCTGCATGCTGAGTAAATAATCTGAGAAGCTGGACTATATGAATAAAAATGTGATGTCAAGATTGGAGGAAGACTCATTAACAACCTGCGATATGCAGATGACACAACTTTGCTTGCTTAAAGTGAAGAGGACTTGAAGCACTTACTGATGAAGACCAAAGACTACAGCCTTCAGTATGGATTACACTTCAACATAAAGCAAAGAGAAATTCTTACAACTGGACCAATAAGCAACATCATGATAAATGGAGAAAGCATTGAAATTGTCAAGGATTTCATTTTATTTGGATCCACAATCAACACCCACGGAAGCAGCAGTCAAGAAATCAAACGGCATATTGCATTGGACAAATCTGCTGCAAAAGACATCTTTAAAGTGTTAAAAAGCAAAGATGTCACTTTGAGAACTAAGATGCGCCTCTCCCAGGCAATGGTATTTTTCAATCGCCTCATATGTATGTGAAGGCTGGACAATGAATAAGGAAGACTGAAGAAGATTTGATGCCTTTGAATTATGGTGAATATACCATGGACTGCCAGGAGAGTGAACAAATCTGCCTTGGAAGAAGTACAGCCAGAATGCTCCTTGGAAGTGGGGATGGGGAGACTTTGTCTAGCTTACTTTGGACATGTTATCGGGAGGGACCAATCCCTGGAGAAGGACATTATGCATGGTAAAGTAGAGGGTCAGTGAAAAAGACCCTCCATGAGATGGAATAACACAATGGCTGCAACAATGGGCTCAAACATAGTGATTGTGAGGATGGAGCAGGACTGGGCACCGTTTCATTTTGTTGTACATAGCATCACTATGTACCAACTTAACGACACCTAACAACAGCAGCATTTTATAAATACTATAAAACAATGTTATAATTTTGCCTTCAATGACAAATTAACTTTCAAGGAAAATACATTCTTTTATATTGATCAGCATATATTTACTATTTTGGTGCTCTTTAAACATCATTAATATCATTTTTCTTCATACAAAATAATTTCCCTTCGCATTTTCTGATGTGCAACTCAGCTGGTAATAAATTCTCTCTGTTTTAATTTAGCCAAAATGTCTTTGTTTCCAAGGATAGCTTACTGGATATAGGACGATCAGTTGACCATTTTTTGTTTGTTTGTTCCTTTAAACTTATTATTTCATTGCTTTCTGGCCTCCATAATTTCTGATGAGAAGACATTCATTAGTCAGAGATGTAAGCATCTGTGAAATGTGTCTTTTTTTCCTCTGGATATTTTCAAAATTTTGTCTTTGCTTTTGATTTCCAACTCTTTGACTATGATGTGCCTATATGTGATTTTTCTTGTATGTATCTTGCCTAGAATTTGCTGCTGTTCTTGGGTATATAAGAATGGTTTACATTAGATTTGGGAAAAATCCAGCCATTATGTCTTCCAATACTTTTTCTACCCCATTCTGTCTCTCTTCTCCTTCTGAGTCTCCAGTTCACATATGGTAGTCCACTTGATGTTAACCTACAGGTCACTAAGGCTCTGGTCAATTTTTTGTCAATATTTTTTCTTCAGATTAGTTTCTATTGATCTATCTTCAAATTTACTGACATTTCTACTGCCTTTTTCAATATGTTGTTTAGTCTATCCAATGAATTTTTCATTTCAGATAACTTATTTGTCAGTTCTAGTTTTCATTTGCTTCTTTTTTTATAGCTTCTATTTCTCTAGTGGAATTCCCTGGCATTTTGAACATCTTTTCCTTTAAGTCCTTGAAAATATTTAAAATAGCTGATTTAAAGCCCTTATCTGCTAATTCCAAAATCAGAACATCTTTTTATCTTGACCATAAGACATATTTTCCTATTTCTTCACATGTCTACTACTTTACTTACTGTATACTGAGCATTGTACATGATAATTGTAGAGACTCTAGATTGTTATTTTCCTCTAATGAATGTTGATTTTTTTTAAATTCTAGGTGATGATTATACTACTGATTTATCATATGAACTTGTGGAGGCTTAGTTTCATGCTCTGCTGGGTGAATCTCTTTGTTTTGTTCTTAGTGCTAAGAAGAATCACTTAGTCCTGGGATATAGTCCCTATTCCTAACCTGTAGGACTTCTGAGGTTTCCATGGAAAGACTAAGGTGTTTACTAGGCCCCCTGTAAATTGGCAGAATTTAAACTCCAATTTCTGTCCCCCTCCGTGATGAAGGGGAACTAAAAGCTCCACTTAGTTCTTTCAGGCTTAAATTGTTGCTTTCTCCTGGATTCCTTGGAGTCTCTTCCACACATGCACAGTTAAGGGGACATCCAAGGATTTCAGGGGAATTTATATGCAGACCAAGGGCTTCTGCCTTTGTGGCATCCTTCTTTGTGAGATTCCCCAATCAATATCGTCACTCTAGCAGTCCCAAACTCTGTCTTCTGACACCATACGCCAATAACACTGTGACTTTCTGTCTGAGATCCAGCCTCCAGATCTAGCGACTTAGGAGACTTCACCTACTGCAGTTCTTTTCTTTCAAGAATCAGACAAATCCCCTTCAGTTTCTGTCTGCATTTCATCACTTTCCAGTACCTTCAAATACTTGAGACTTTTTCCAATTTATCATTATTATCTGTGAGAGGGTTAGCATGGCTTCACCATTACCAGAACTGGAACCCCTAAAGCAAGTCTCCTTAAGCTTCTACCAGTTCAAACTTAGTTACCTTTCTTCAATTTACTCTGAATATTAAAGTGGGCAACATGTCTATGATGACACATTTTACTTTACTGAAAGTCCTCAGGCCACTGCTATGTGAGAAGTGAAGGAAGGAAGGGATTAAAAGAGAAGTCTAGGCTGTAAGGTCCATAAATGCAAGGACTGTATCCCATTCACTCTGTCTTTAGCACCTAAAACAGCAGGTGCTTAATGTTTTTGGTTACATGAATAAACTATGGATCACTGAAAGTAAATTTTCTCAGCAGGGCAAGATAGAAATCTGCTTTTCCTTCTCCTCTGGAAATTATTTAATTAATATTTATTGAGTATCTATTCCTTCCAGGAATCGTGCCAGGAGCTATTAACAGAAATATGAACAACATATAATTCCTGCCCTCACATAGCTTCAAAGTTTAGTCAGGGATAGCTCTGGGCACAATTTAGCTTACAATTTATAGTGATAACTCTGTAATTAAAAACCTAGGTTTGAATTTACTTCTATAACCAACTAGCTGGATGACCTAAGTAAGACAATCAACCTTATCAGTAAAATGTGATAATAATAATACTTATATCCTTGTATTGTTATGAGAGTTAAATAAAAGTATCTAATATAAAGTCAAGTACATAATAAACACAGACTATTATTACTAAATTGTTAAACTAGCTCTCAGATAATATACAATCTTAGCATTTATTGTACTGCATTGTTTCATAGACATATTTAGCCTAGATTCATCATATAGTGCAATTCCACAATGCTTGAACCTTGGTGCCAGATGTATTTTGGAATTCAGACATTTTTCAAATTTTAGAAGATCAGCACAATGACTACAGCATATATTAGGTAACACCCAGGCAGGGCCTAGGGCAGTGCCCTGTTATCAAATGTATTAATATAAATTATCTAAGACAATTAATATTACTACTTCTGCAAAACATGAATATTCACAAAATGTGAGAAAAGTAAAGACTAGAAATGATAGTAATTACCTATCAGGTCTGGTCAGGTTTTGACACCAAAAGTTTTGGTACCACTTTGGGTGGCATCAAATTTCAGTTTCTGGAGCTTTCTGGAGTTTGGAATTGTGGATGAGAGCTTATGGACCTGAATAGCTACATGCTTTGCATAACTGACAGGGAAATGAAGAAGGATGTTGAGTTAAAGAAGGCAGCCTGAATAATCAATTTAATTAAACTTCTATATACTGGTGGATTTTAACCATTAAATATAGTTTTTGTAGGCTTGCAAAACATGCCATTAAATTTCCAAGCAAGTTGCTTCTGACAAACTTAACTGGCTAAGGTTTACCATTACTTGCTATTTGCATCTATACAGGCTGGCATAGTATTTTGCATCTAGTTGGCACTAAAGTAATATTTGGTGGATTAATGGAAGAACGTATTCTCAGTGAACAAGAAAACACGAATGTGAAATGTGTCCTTCAGAAACTTCACTTCTATGTTTCCACAATCCCTTCTTTCTACCTCACCTTCTAATCTATATCACAAAATCAGAAGTTTTTCACTAAAATTTGTCAACAAACTCAGAACATAAAGTAGCAAAGCAATGATCTAAGAATCACTAGGAGTCACTGGAAGGCATGCTGTACCACAGAGAATTGTAATGCATAGTGTTTGATACACTTACAACAACTGAAACATCATTCTTCCTGCAGTATAGTTTACAAAGCTTTCTTCCTAGATACCACAAAGCAAACTTAAGCCCGGCCTACTGAATGCTCATTAATATACTACTACTAATAATAATAATAATAATGTTTTCTCCTTGCCTGAGCCAAATTAAAAGGCAGCACTGAAAAAATACATTAAATATTTGAGCTTTTCTAGAAATAGAAGTACCATGCGATCCAGCAATCCTACTCTTTGGAATATATCCTAGAGAAATAAGAGCCATCACACAAATAGATATATGCACACCCATGTTCACTGCAGCAATTTTCATAATAGCAAAAAGATGGAAACACCTAGGTGCCCATCAACGGACAAACAGATAAACAAGTTATGGTATATTCACACAATGGAATACTATGCAACGATAAAGAACAACGATGAATCCATGAAACATCTTATAACATGGAGGAATCTGAAAAGCATTATGCTGAGTGAATTCAGTCAGTCACAGAAGGACAAATATTGTATAAGACTACAATTATAAGAACTCAAGAAAAGGTTTAAACACAGAAGAAAACATTCTTTGACGGTTACAAGGGTGGGGAGGGAGGGTGAGGGTTATTTACTAACTAGATATTAGATAAGACTTATCTTAGGTGAATAGAAGGACAGCACACACTACTGGGGAAGTCAGCACAACTGGACTAAACCAAAACTAAGAAGTATCCTGAATACAACCAAACACTTCGAGGGACAGAGTAGCAGGGGTGGAGGTCTGGGGACCATGCTTTCAGGGGACATCTAGGTCAACTGGCATAACAAAGTTTATTAAGAAAATGTTCTGCATCCTACTTTGGTGAGTGGCACCTGGGGTCTTAAAAGCTAGCAACCAGCCATCTAAGATGCATCAATTAGTCCCAACCACCTGGAGTAAAGGAGAACAAAGAGCACCAAAGTCACAAGGAAAGCATTAGCCCAAGAGATAGAAAGGGCCACATAAACCAGGGACTTCATCAGCCTGAGACCAGAAGAACTAGATGGTGCCCCGCTACCACCAATGACCACCCTGACAGGGAACACAACAGAGAGTCCCTGATGGAGCAGTGAAAAGTGGGGTGCAGAACTAAATTCCAGTAAAAAGATCAGACTTAATGGTATGAGTAAGACTGAAGGAACCCCAGAAAGCATGGCCCCTAGACTCTCTGTCAACCCAGAACTAAAACCATTCCCAAGGCCAGTCAAAGATTAGACTGGACTATGGGACATAAAATGATACTCATGAAGAGTATGCTTCTTAGCTCAGGTAGATACATGAGACTAAATGGGCAGCTCCCGTCCAGAGGTGAGATGAGAAGGCAGAGAGGGTCAGGAGCTAGCTGAATGGACATGGGAAATCAGAGGTGGAAAGGAGGAATGTGCTGTCACAGTATAGGGAGAGCAATTTAGGGTCACATAACAATGTATGTATAAATTTTTGTATGAGAGACTAACTTGAATTATAAACTTTCACTTAAAGTACAACTATCAAATAAAATAAAATTTGAGCTTTTGACAAACTACGCTTCTTTAAACCGAGACACAAAAGTTATAAAT
Source organism: Dugong dugon (assembly GCA_030035585.1). Taxonomy (NCBI): domain Eukaryota; kingdom Metazoa; phylum Chordata; class Mammalia; order Sirenia; family Dugongidae; genus Dugong; species Dugong dugon. The sequence goes on along the minus strand of CM057463.1, from coordinate 149,556,180 downwards.
TGCATTGATAAAACTAAAATCAAGTACATTTATTTATACTCTCATACTACAGTATTAAAAAAAAAAAGTACCTGGGTTGTGGCTTTGGTTCTGGCTGGAAGGGTTTTTGCTCTTTTTTCAAAAGGTTTCTCTAGAATAAGAGAAAGAAGATTTGACATAAATAAGGAAACAATTTCATTGCCGATAAAAAGTTTCACTGAAGTTCTGTTATATTATCACAGACAGAACAGAACGGTCCATTGTAATATATATTATAAACCTAAACCATGGATATAAACCTGTAATCACACCCAAAGGAGTAAAATTTCTGAAATTTCTCCATCATCTTTTCGTAGTCAGGGACAAAATTCCTACTACTCATTGCAGTGAGCAAATATCCATACAAATCTATTACCAAGGAGAATTTTATTTACTTATTTGTCCTCTGTCTGATTAAAAACAATCCAAGGCAGCTTATAAAGAATACAGTACATATGCAGCACACACTACAGGGGAAGTCAGCACAACTGGACTAAACCAAAGCTAAGAAGTTTCCTGAATACAATCAAATATTTTGAGAGACAGAGTAGCAGGGGTAGGGGGTCTGGGGACCATTCTTTCAGGTGACATCTAGGTCAACTGGCATAACAAAGCTTATTAAGAAAATGTTCTGTATCCTACTTTGGTGAGTGGTGTCTAGGGTCTTAAAAGCTTGCAAGGGGGCATCTAAGATGCATTAATTGGTCCCAACCACTTGGAGTAAAGGAGAATGAAGAACACCAAAGACACAAGGAAAATATTAGCCCAAGAGACAGAATAGGCCACTTAAACCAGAGACTTCATGAGCCTGAGACCAGAACTAGATGGTGCCAGGCTACCACAAATGAACATCCTGACAGGGAACACAACAGAGGGTCCCTGATGGAGCAGTAGAAGGATGGGGTGCAGAACTCAAATTCTAGTAAGACCAGACTTAATGGTCTGACGGAGAGTGGGTACCCCGGAAAGCATGCCCCTGGAGTCTCTATCAGCCCAGAACTAAAACAATTTCCGAGGCCAACTCTTCAGACAGGGATTGGACTGGACTGTGAGACATAAAGTGATACTCGTGAAGAGTGTGCCTCTTAGTCAAGTAGATACAAGAGACCAAAGGGCAGCTTCTGTCCAGAGGTGAGATGGGAAGGCAGAGAGAGTTAGGAGCTGGTTGAATGGACATGGGGAAATCAGGGACGGAAAGGAGGAGTGTGCTGTCGCAGAATGGGGTGAGCAATTAGGGTCTCATAACAATGTATATATAAAAATTTTGTATGAGAGACTAACTTGAAATGTAAACTTCATTTAATTACAACAATTAAAAAAATTAAAAAAGAATACAGTACATACGAAAAGAAAAATAGATTGAAGGGAAAATATGGGTAGAAATACAATGCCAAATATTCTCTAATATTGCCTGAAATATAATGCAGATATGGCTCTGAAATTCACAGCTATCGAAGTAATAAAGAAAATACAGTAGCTCTAATGCTCATAATATCTATAAGAAAAACAAACTTATTTTCTGTGACGAATTTCTCCCACAAGTCCTTCAAAGGAAGCCTGGTATAATGGTCCCCTTCAACAGCATCTCGTGAACAATTACACTAGAGTTTAATATGGATGTTTCTTATACACTCCTTCAACATAGGCCAAGAGTTAAAGAACAACTCAAGAAAATGAACTCACAAGAAATCAGAATAACTGGGCCAGCAACTTACTTCCCTTCGTTATCTGATGTTATCCAAGGATAAAATTGGAGCCCTGGTAAGCAAACCTATAGAGTAGCTATGAGTCAGAATTGACTCGATGGCAACTGGTTTGTTTTTTTGTTGTTTTTTTAGAGGAAATTACATACAATGACAATTCTTTTGCACAAAATATAGCTTTTGAAGAAAATGAGGAAGAAGAATTTGAGGTATTCTTGATAAGTGAGTAAAGAGTTATTCATACCCTCCTCTCAAAATTTTCCAATTTTTTTTACAACCTGAGTGGATTTATTCCAAACCACTTTTGAGACTCCTTTCCCCCATGTATTTTCTCAAATCCCATAATTTTACTGGTACCAAGTTTATTTCCAATGCTTTGCAAAATATTATTCCACCTCATGCTTCTTTCTAGAAGTTGTTCTAGTAGTTGTCTAATCCATCAATTCCTCTCCTTTTTCCAAATCTCATCTCAAAATACTTTGTTCTTTTTTTTCTTTTGATAATGCTGCTATTTCTCTCACAGTCTAATTATTGAATTCTTTCATTGACTAACCATAGGTTTTTACCTAGCCTTTCAGTTTGCATTACAACGCTAGACATATTTCTAAGTTACTATGATTCGTGTGAATTTCTGGAAAATGTTTGCTATAAAAAGGTAATCTATAATTGGTATATAACATCCCAACACTTACCCTTCAAATGTGGTTAAAGGGGACTTTCAAAGTAGCAAGGAATTTTCATAGTTTTAAACAGCCTGTGACCCTACCAGAAGCATTTACAAACACACCATTAAAGGTGAAATGAAACCTTTGTTTAAAAATAGGTAACTGTGAAGAGAAAATCATTAATAGCATATACATATAAAATTACTCATTAAAACATGTGAAATAAACTGAAAAGCTTTTCTGCCAGGCTTGAATATTAACACTTGTGTTTCTGCTGCAGAAGTCAGTCATGTCACTAGCACCTTCTGTGAAACAGCTCTGAGCTTTGTTCCCTCTACTAGTACTGTTTCTGGTATGAGAAATGGCTTAAACAAGAAAATGTCAATAACTTGCACACATGCAGAGCCAGAAAGCACCATACACAACTTTTTGGAATTTTTCACAAGTCAATATCTTTGTATGATTGAATTTTTGAGCTTCCAAGAACATAGACAAACCACAGGAGTTGTTTAGGAGCTATATATCCACCCTAGGAAGTTGTGATCGACCTGGGAAGCCCATAGGTTCCCAAAGACTTCTCCTGGAGCTAGATCAGCCCTCTTTTTGGAAGGTGGTGCTCACATATAGTATTTGTTTCACATCTCTTTAGAGAGGATAAGAGACCCCAATGGTAATGTTGGTCACTCTGTAAAGGCCATTATATTGGCCATGTCCTCAAAAATCCTTCCAACTTTCAGATTAGGAAAGACCAAAAAGTTGACCCAGCAAAACACAGGTTGTTCATTTACCAGTCACTAGACAAAGTTTTTTTAACCTCCAGGGAATATCAAAACTATGGGAACTTACTCTTTTATATGTAGAGTTTTAAGCATGGCCTAGGAGGCAATGAAAAAGCTGAAGAGGAAGAGGGAGCTGGAGAGGCAAGTCTGCAACCTGGTATAAGTCCCTGCGAAGGTGGCAACCTACTTGTAAAGGATGTAAGGGGACTGCTGTTTCTGGGAATCGATTCATAGTAAGAAATCACAGCACAATGCAACAATAAATTCTAAAACACACAAAATTGAAAGATATTTTTTAATGCATGGCAGAGCTGATGGGAAAGTAATGGAATTCCTTTCTGGCCAAAACCAACAAGAAATGTTGAATTTACTGTCTTATGGGATGTGAAGCCTGTCTTTGCCTTGGAGGTTGTATGGCAATCCCTGATGGCCTAGAGCCTGGGTTTAACGAGCTACGTGCCCTGCAATTAGGAGACAAAAACTGGAACCCAGAGCATGAAAGAAGGTCAGATCTGAGAACACCCCTCATAAAACCTGGGTTCTACCAGGACAATAACCTTAGAACATAAACTAGGATTTAAAAACAAAAAAGAGAGAGAGAGACTGAGATTACATTGCCTGCCCATGGCCTTGGCTCTGGGTAGAGAGGGAACACAATTCTCCCGTAGGAATTTCTGATCACATGGACTTAGCGCCTGAATTCACACTACATGAAATTCCTCACCACCACCATTGAAAAAGGGCAAAAATTTAAAATAAAGTGGTCCCAGGTTTATGGTGCCCTAAAGTACCTGGTAAAAGCAAATATAAATCATTCTCAAATGACTACAGTTTACATCTAAACTTCAAATAATTCTTACAATAAAAGAACAAGAAAAATGAGCTCTGAATCAGAAAATTCATTAAATACATGAGAAAATAAGTAATTCAAGAGTTAGAAGAAACAACAGACTACATAGTCAGAACCTCGAAGACTACAGACATTGTAATTATCATGTAAAGAATATAAAATAAGTCTATTTTATATGTTTAAAGAAATACATTGAAGGAACTAAAAACTGTCAAAATTGTCCAGGTAGATTTGGAAAAGAACAAGTAGATATTCCAATAATAAAAAATATAATAATTAGAAACTCGATGAATAGCAAAAGAAGAGTAGACAGATAAAAGATAACCAATAAGCTAAAAGATAAATCAGAGGGAAAGTGACTAAAGTGTAGCAACAAAATAAAAAGAGATGTCCAACATTAAAAAGAAGAAAAAGAGACAAGGACAACTGCATGAAATACTCAAAAAAAAAAAAAAAGTCGCTATTGAGTCAACTCTGACTTATGACAACTTCATGTGTGTCAAAGTAGAACCCTGTTCGATAAGGTTTTCAATGACTGATTTTTTGGAAGTAAGTAAATTGTCAGTCCTTTCTTCCAAGGTAACTCTGGGGGTACCCAAACATCCAACCTTTTGGTTAACAGCCAAGCGTGTTAACTGTTTGCACCACCCAGGGACTTCATGAATGACTCAACATATGTCTAATTAGAGTTTTATAAAGAGAAGTTTAAGTAGAGTTTTATAAAGAAAGAATGAAAGGAATATTCAAGAGATAATGGCAGATATATACATATATATATATTTTTTTTTTTTAATGCTGATAAACATGGATTCTCTGATTTAGGAAGCCCAACAAAACCTAAGTGGAATAAATAAAAACAAAATCACTTATATACACTCATAATAAAACAAAAGAACACCACCTCCCACCAAAAAAAAAGACAGAAGTCCTTACAAGCAGACAGAGAGCAGAAGCAGATTACTTAGAAAGGAAAGACAAGAGGAGAAACATCTGACTTTCCAACAGCAACAGTGGCAGCCAGAACACAGGGGGATGAAACTTCAAAATGCCCAGAAAGTAATGGTTGAGAAGGAAAAAGAAAATATTATCATTTAAAGTTTTCTACCAACTAACCCTTACTAAGGTTACTCACAAATGATGTGAGTCAGAAAGAAAATCATCCTGTAAGTGTGTGCTGCTAGATACAATGGCAACTAAAGAAACTGGCAAGCACACAGGTATACTAAATAAACACTGCAGTATAAAACAAAAAGTAATTGTGTCTAACTCTTGAGGTTAAAAAATTAAGAGTGCTAAACTCTAATGGTTAAGGCAATGTAAGATTTCTGTATGGGTGAAAAGGAAGTAAGATACTAATTAACATTACACTTTAAGTTAAATGTGTATATTAAAATGTATAGGTTAAACACTTATAAAAAGTAAAAACAAGATAAATGCAAACTAGGAAAAAGCATAAACGGAATGAGAGGGGAAAAATATGTCAATCTATTTTAAGTATACTTTTATAATATAAAATAATAATATATAATATAAAAAGTATGAAATGGAAAGAACAAATAAAGTACAAAATAAAGCATTAAAAATGTATCTAAACACTTTTTTTAAAAATACAACTGTATGCTGTTCACGAAGTAATATTGGCCTAGAAACGTATGAAAAGATGCTCAACCTCATTGGTAACCAGAAAAATGCAAAGTAAAATAACAAAAAAATACCATTTCATACCTATCCAATTGGCAAAAGCTAAAATTCTGAAAATATTAAGTGCTTCCAAGTGCGTTAAGCAATGGAGACTCTCATGAACTGCTGATGAGAGTGGGAAACTGTTTGCTATTGCCTAACACAGTTGAACATATGCCCACTGGACAGCATAGTCCTTCCACTTGCAGGGATAACAGGTGTGAGGGAAGGAATAAGTGGAGGAGGCTGCTAGAGACTGGAGGCAATCAGTTACAGCGCTCTCACTGTCCAGGCCTTGCCCATCTGCCCCAGGGCCAGGGCTGAAGGATGCAATACTCTGGCATATATGTAGTCCATTCTGGATGCAACAGAATGCAGGTTCATACTGATGTCGGGAATATTTGCCTTAGAGAAACTCTAGCACATGTGCTTCAGGAGACATGTACCAGAATGCTTGTAACAGAAATGTTTGTAATAGGAAATAACTCAAAATAAAGCTAAATCTCTCTTGGCAACAAAAAAGATAATTAAATTATAACAGATTCATTCAGTGGAATGCTGTGCACTGACAAAAATGAATGAACCATGGGGGCACATGTTGACATTAATGAAGATTGACAAATCTCAGAAAAACATTGTTGAACAAAAAGTGAGAGAACATTATGATTCCATTTACATAAAGTTAAAAACAAGAAAAGCTAAACAAAATACCAATTAGGGATATGTGTATATGTGCTAAAACTATAAGGAAAAGCAAGGAAATGATTAACATAAAATTAAGGAGATGGGTATCCTCAGGATATGAGGGGAAGTAGAACACACAGAGTTCTATTCCTTAAGCTTTGTGGCTATTTGTTTTAGTATTACCCTTTAAATTATGTGTATCTATTATACTCTTTTGTTTGATTTATATTAAACAATATATATGTATATAATTTATAACAAGCAATACAAATATTAAAAATAATGTGATAGAAGGATTCCTTGAGTTTTTAGTCTTTCTCCTTAAGAGTAGAAAGAATGAAGAGATTTGGGGAACCCAAGGGAACCCAGCTTCCTGTTGTCATGGTGTTTTAGCTGTGGCTATGGGTCTGTGGCATGGGAGGCAAGAATTCTACCACTGAACCGCCACTTAGTGGTTGTATGGCATCAAAACTTTCCTGTGGCTTGTGTGAGTGCTTAGATGCTATAAATTCAATAATGTCAAGACAGTGAACAGCTGCTATCAGATGTGTTACATTATTCTGAAGTTTTAAACTGTTATTATTGTTGTTCGGTGCCTTCGAGTTGGTTCTAACTCATAGTGACTCTATGTACAACAGAACGAAACACTGCCCAGTCTGTACCACCCTTAAAATCAACACTATATTTGAACCCATTGTTGCAGCCACTGTGTCAATCCATCTCATTGAGGGTCTTCCTCTTTTTCACAGACACACTGCTTTACCAAGCATGATGTCCTTCTCCAGGGACTAGTCCCTCCTGATAACATACCCAAAGTACACAAGACAAAGTATTACTATCATCACTTTTAAGGAGCACTCTGACTGTACTTCTTCCAAGACAGATTTGTTTGTTCTTCTGGCAGTCCATGGTATATTCAATATTCTTCGCCAACACCGTAATTCAAATGCATCAATTCCTCTTCAGTCTTTGATCTTTGATTGTGAGAATGGCGGAGGACCAGTGTTTCCTCCTGTTGTATACTGGGTCACTATGAGTTTGACTCAACTTGAGGGACCTAACAACAACTACTATTTTGTTATTCACTGTCCAACTTTCATATATAAGAGAGCACTGAAAATACCATAGCTTGGGTCAGGCGCACCTTAGATCTCCAAGTGAAATCTTTGCTTTTTAACACTTCAGAGGTTTTCATGCAGCAGATTTGCCAAATGCACTATGTCATTTGATTCCTTGGCTGCTGCTTCCACGGGCGTTGATTATGGAGCCAAGTAAAATGAAATCCTTGACAACTTCAGTCTTTTCTCCATTTATCATCATGTTACTTATTGGTCCAGTTGTGAGGATTTTTGTTTTCTTTATGTTGAGGTGTGGAGCCCTGTTGGCGCAGTGGTTAAGAGCTCAGTTGCTAACTAAAAGGCTGGCAGTTTCAATACACCAGCCGCTTCTTGCAAATGCTATGGGGAAGTTCTACTCTATCCTATGAGGTCGTTATGAGTCAGAATCAACTGGATGGCAAAGGGTTTGTCTTCTGGTTTTTTATTAAGGTGAGGTGTAATCCATATGGAAGGCTGTAGTCTTTGATCTTCATCAGTAAGTGCTTTAAGTTCTCTTCAATTTCAGCAAGCAAGGTTGTGCCATCTTCATATCACAGGTTGTTAATAAGTTTTCCTCCAATACTGGTGCCCCCTTCTTCTTCATATAGTCCAGCTTCTCAGATTATTTGCTCAGCATACAGATTGAATAAGTATGATGAAGGGATACAACACTGACACACGCCTTTCCTGATTTTAAACCACACAGTATCCCCTTGTTCTGTTCAAACAACTGCCTCTAGATCTATGTACAGGATCCACATGGGCTCAATTAAGTATTCTAGAATTCCCATTCTTTGCAATGTCATACATAATGTGTTATGATCCACACAGCCGAATGCCTTTTCATAGTCAATAAAAACAGGTAAATATCTTTCTGGTAGTCTCTGCTTTCAGCCGAGATTTATCTGACATCAGCAATGATATCCCTTGTTCCATGGCCTCTTCTAAATCTGCCTCGAATTTCTGGCAGCTCTCTGTTGATGTACTGCTGTAACTGTTTTTGAAATATCTTCAGCAAAATTTTACTTGCATGTGATATTAATGATATTGTTCAATAATTCCCCCCATTCTGTTGAATTACCTTTCTTTGGAATCGGCATGTATATGGAACTGTCTTCCAAATTTCTTGGTATAGACGAATGAGCACCTTCAGCACTGCATCATTTGTTGACCCATCTCAATTAGTATTTTGTCATTCCTGGAGTCTTGTTTTTCGCCAGTGCCTTCAGTGCACCTTCGACTTCTTTCTTCAACATGTTCGGTTCTTGATCATACGCTACCTCCTGAAATGGTTGAATGTCGACCAAATTCTTTTTGGTACAGGGGCTCTGTGTATTCTGTATGAATCTATAAATCTATGTGACTAATTTTTTTTCTTTTTATCAGCTGGAATTAAAACTTTATATATAAGAGGACAAATTGAGGAAATAAGTTTCTGTTATACAATTTAGGGGCATTTTAATATGCTGTGTTCATATCAATGTTGAAATTGATGATTAAATATAAATAAGATGTTTATTTGGTTTTGAATATGTTTCTCTCTTTGGTTTAAGGTAGCCTCCTGGGTGGTTAATTTATTACTATTTATTGCTATTCAGTCATAGATTGGATAGTATTTAAAAATTTGAGTTCAATATTTTTTATATTATTTGTTTTAAATTAATTTGAATATGAAGACATTCTAAATGGTGGGTTTTATTATTGGCATGAGATTTATATACTATATGGTAGGTCTGGAGCTGCAGAACAGAATAAATTATAACTAACAGTAAGAACCTACTGTGTACTTTGTGTACATTATCTTTAATCTTTACCAAGATTCTGCAAGGCAGATATATTTTAATTCTCACTTTTCTTGATGAAATTGAGGCTTACAGAAGTTAAGTATCTTTACCTTGATCATATATGTATTAAGTGGCTGGAATTCAAACTCAATATAATACTCCATTCTCTAAATTTAGTAAAACTGGGAATACAAGTAACAAATTTTTAATCCATGAAAATAGTCAGAATACAGTGAAGAGAGACAGCAACAGAGTTTACTTTAAATTTTTAATTGGCACTTGGTGATTTTAGTTGTTTTCCACTTTTATTTCACTTATAAAAGAACAAGGGAGTTCCTTTTGTAAGGAGTCACTGGGATTTTATTGTAATAAATTTAGAACTGACAATCAAATACAACGATGCCAAAGTCGGCCCTAACCCTCAGATTACAACTGGACTATCACTCCTTAACTAAAGGACTTTAAGATCTAACACCTAGCGATTCAGGATATACTTGGAAAGCTTGGCCAGATTAATCTATTGGGGTGAAAGCTTATTATCAAACTACCTCAAAAATTTTCCCAGCTCAACTTGGACATTCAGTTTAGTTCTATTTCATTATTTGCGAATGTGTTTTCTGAAATCTTTGATTGGTTATTGTGATGGTTAAGGTCGTGTGGCAACTTGGCTGGGCCATGATTCTCAGTTGTTTGGCAGTTATGTAATGATGTAATTTGGCAGTTATGTAATGATGTAGTCATCCTCCATGATGTGATCTTATGTGATCAGCCAATCAGTTGTAAGGGGAGTTTCCTCGAGGGTGTGGTTTGCATCCAATATATATACGGCCATTCTAAAAAAGCTTGCTTCCTTGCTCTGGATCCTGCATCCTGCTCGTCATCATCTGACCTGCAGTTCTTGGGACCTGAGCCAGCTGCCTGCCATATTGCCTGCTGATCTTGGGCTTTGTCAACCTCCACAGCCTGTGAGCCAGCGGCCAGCCATTTTACCTGCTAGTCTTGGATTCATCACTCTCAGCAGCCCATGAGCCAGCAGCCTGCCATCTGACCTGCCAGTCTCGGGTTCATCAGCCCCTGCATGAGTCAGAAGCCTCCAGCCTCCAGCTTGACTCATGGATTTGGGGCTTAACAGCCTCTACAACCGCATGAGCCATTTTCTTGATATATATATAGATACATATATACATATACATATACATATATATATATATATATATATATATATGTATATATATATATATATACATATATATATATATACCTATACATATATAGGAAACCCTGGTGGCATAGTGGTTAAGAGCTACGGCTGCTAATTAAAAGGTCGGCAGTTCAAATCCACCAGATGCTCCTTGGAAACCATATGGGGCAGTTCTACTCTGTTGTACAGGGTCACTATGAGTCGAAATCAACTTGACGGCAAGGGTTTTTTTTTTTTTAAATATACATATATATATATATACACATATACACACACACACACATCCTTTGCTGGTTTTGCTTCTCTAGAGAACCCAGCCTAAGACAGTTATACTCACACTCCTCAACTTTCTCAAGAAAATGCATTCCTATTCCAGCTCATCACTCTAAATTCAACACAGAATATCAGCACTTCATGTACAAATACCTTGTACAACTGTCACTACTTATCAGAAGCTCAGTTCTAAGGAACAAAATAACAGGGAATTTCCTAAAACAGTATTTCTCAAACTTCAATGTGCTTATAAGTCACTACAGATCTTGTTAAAACACAGATACTGACAGTATAGATCAAGGTGGGCCTGAGAGTATTTTTCTAACAAGTTTCCAGGTAAAAATAATGCTACTGGCCCATGGACCACATATGGAGTAAAAAGGGACTAAATGATATTCCCCCACTTTTCAAAACACCTAAACTCCATCTTTGATTTAAACTACACCAGCAGAGAATCAGGGCTTCAAATTAGTTATTCTTGGTTCAGTCATGGTCAATAAAGTAAACCGGAACAGATTTGAATTTCTAAAAGCTGGGTAATCCAGAACTATAACCAGAATGGGAAAAATTACAGGTCAAAGTGCTAGGATGGGAGACTCAGAAGAGATGTAGCGAGCCTCTTCAGGAGCCTGATGCATGAGACTGGATTACTGCCAGGACTGAGGAGAGCAACACATATTCAAATGATACAGTAATCTGCCATCTTTGAGTTGGGCACCGCTGTTTCCGACTCTGCACAAAATCCAACAGGCAAGAGATTTGGTTGCTATGCAACATGTACCCTGCCCTTTTTTTCTAAGAGACAGATTAAGTTTCTAGAAGGGCATCAATCATAATTTTTCCAGTTCCAGTTATGGCTCCAGGTGATCCACAATTTTAAAAATTCAGGTCTGTTCTGGTTTTACTTTGCTAGCCATGATTGAATCAGGAAGAACTAGTTCGAAGTCCTGCAGAGAACTTAATACTAGAATCGTATCATTTTCACCACCGCCTCCACCATAAAAACATATACCCTTAAGCCTTCCCACCACTGTAAAATTGCTTTCACCAAATTTTGCTTTGGCCTTATGATTAAAATGAGGATTAATATATAGCTTATTACTGCATTTTCTGAAAGCACATTTTTAATACATTTTTCATGACATTTATTTCACTGTAACTTCTTCATAATCATCTACATGGTACATATTTCTGGTTTGCTTCTGCTTCATGGAAACATCTGAATCAAGCAACTAATCATTATATCCCCTTTTTATTAGCTGCTAAAATATCCACAGCTAAATTTTTGGTCCACTTGATACAAATACATAAAATACCAAATTAGGAATTTTGTATACTAACCTAACTCTTAACTTCATTTTTTCTATTCTCTTTTCCATAAACCCTAATGTCTTTATTTATACAATATTTCATGTTGTATATAGTTTTATAAGCTATCATAAATCCTTCATGAAAGGATTTTAATGAATCCTTTCACTTTAATAAATATAATTATTAATACAAACTATAATTAATTGAACCCTCACTACAAGCCAGCCACACTATACTAAGCCCTTTCATACATGATTATCTACTTCTAATTGGCTACTGGTTTGTTTTGTGTGTGTGTGTATTTTTGTTCTCTAGGTAGAAGGAGAAACTGAAAACCTATGCCATAAATCTAAAACTAAACTTCATTGGAGGACAACTTAACAATATACAATAGCAATAACACTGCAAAGAATTTAACCTAAGGAAATTAAGAATATGCACAAAACATACTTCCAGCAACATGGCGCTCTAGGCAGAAGCACCACGCCATCCCTCCACAGCAAAGATCCAAAAAACTAAGCCAAACAGAGAAAACAGCAATCCTGAAACCCTAAACATCAAATGAAGAGATAAAGAACTCAGCCAAGCATCAAATGGAGTAAAACACTGACAGAGAACAGAGAGCGAGAAGACATACATGCAGAGGTCCCCTATCAGCTAACACAGCACAGATCCACCATCTTGGACTCCTATCAGAGACCAGCGAAGAGGGGGTATGAGAAAGCAGCTTCACGGAGCTTCCAGAAGGAGACAGAGTAACTAGTAACCAGTGATATACACTTCCCCCTCTGCTTCTTCACCCCAACTCAGCCTCCTCTGCTTCCCACAGCCACAGTCTCTTGGCCGGAGAGCACTACCTGCTTGGATTCCATCCACCCGCAGTGGCCAACTCCCTGAGTGCCATTTGTTGGCTGCTGGTGTTGCTTTTTTCCACTTCTTTGGATTTCTTCCTTACCTCTCACCACCTCCCCCTCCTTTCGCTCAAATACCTGGCTCTGTGCACCATCTTTGCTCCTTCCTCAGGGCCTGTGGAGCTCCGCTCGAGTGTGAAACTGCTCCCTGCTCCGTGTGTGCTGCCATGCTGGTGGGAACCCAGGGCTTTTCTTTGTTTGTTTGTTTTGAATTGTTGGTTTGTTTTCTCGAGTTGGTTGCCAGTTCTGGCTGGGCAGTGCTGCGCGGTTTGGGACCTACCCATTCAGCTTTTGCAGACGCAGAGAGGAATCCCTGCGGGCATTTCTTTTCTTGCAGGGTTTTTTTTTTTTCCTTTTTTTTGGGGGGGGGGGGGGGCAGGGTTCCTGCTCTTTATTTTTTTTAGTTTCTTTTCTTTTCTTTTCCCTCTTTTTCCCATTTTGTCTTTCTTCATTATTCAGTTTCTCATCTCTCTATACCTTCCTTCTCTTCCTGTCCCCTGAATACCTGGCACTGAGTGACACCTCTACATCTTCTAGCCAGGCTGTACTTCAACACTGGAACAACTTCCCTAAACCTCGTAGCCACACCGGGGGGATCCCTGGGAGATTGTCTTTACTTTTTTCATTCTAAATTTTATTTATTCAATATTTGCTTTTCTTTTTTTTCATATTCTTTTTCCCCTTTTTGTTTTTCTCCATTTCATAGTCTGTTATGTCTCCACTCCAACAGCAAGCTCCCCTAGCACTCTTTTTTATTTGTATGATTTTGGCTCGGGTTCCTCTCTCCTCTCTCCTATACCCATCTTAGCTCCACACATCACAATATCCCCCCTCCATCCTGCCTACCTGAACCATGCACATAACATCACATCACCAAGCAGCACAGGCACAGCCTACTGGAACCTACCCTGCACTGATCACTGATCCACCCTGGTGGCTGTAGTAAGTGCCACAAACAACCCATTCCAGCAACTCCTCCACAGTGAGACCTACCCTGCTGCACCATATCTGAGTGACTAACCCTGTCAATTGGAGAAGGAGGTGAAAAGTATCATGCCCACAGGTGAGCAAACAACAAAGAACACAACAGCCTGCCTGCTCAGAGATAGCCAAATTTAAACAAAAAAAAAAAGGATGAAACAAACAAATCTACAATCAATAATTGAGAAAAAATACTACTGAATGCCCCAAAGACAGAAAACAATATCAAAACATTTGTAAAAACAGGACAGGATGGTTCCAGTAGGCGTCCAAAATAAAACACCAGATGACTTTCCAGTAGAAGAAAAGGCACCAGACCTAACTGACAGGGAATTCAAATCACTAATACTTAGAATTATCCAAGAGTTGAAGCAAAAAGCAGACACAAATGAGGAAAACGTAGACAAACTCATGGAAAATACAGACAAAAAAAAAAGGAAGAATTCAGGAAAATAATGCAGGAAGAAAATGCCAAAATAAATTCACAATTACAAATTATACAAAAACAATAAGAAATCCAAAAGATAAATTACAATATTTCAGAAAAAGACAGTGTTATATAAGGGCTAAGGAGCAGATTTGAAATGAAGTAAGACAGGATCAGTGGAATTGAAAACAAACACTTGGATACAACTCTGTCTGAGGAAAAATCAGAAAAAAAAAAAAGAAAAATGAAGAGACCCTGAGACTTATGTGGGATACAATCAAAGCAAAAATTCGCGATGGATCAGAGTTCCAGAAGAGAGGGAGAAAACAGAAAACACAGACAGGATCACTGAAGAACTGCTGACAGAAAACTTCCCCAATATCATGAAAGATGAAAAGCTGGGCATCCAAGAAGCTCAACGAATCCCATATAGGACAGACCCCAAAAGAAAATCACTAAGGCATATCATAATTACACTCACCAAAACCAAAGACAAACAAAGAATCCTGAGAGCAGCTTGTCAAAAACAAGAAGTCACATACAGAGGAGAAACAATAAGACTAAACTCAGAAACCATGCAGGCAAGAAGGAAATAGGATGACAAATATAAAACCTTGAAATAAAAGAAATTGCCAGCCAAGAATAATATATCCTGCAAAACTCTCATTCAAATATGATGGTGAAATTAGGACATTTCCAGATAAACAGAAATTAAGGGACTATGTAAAAACCAAGCCAAACTTACAAGAATTATTGAAGGGAGTCCTTCGATCTGAGAACAAATACTTCAGCTCACAGACTGACTCTATGACGCAGGATCATACCACTCAGATACCAATCTAGGAAATGAACTCTCAAGGACTATCCAAAACCAAAAGAAACACAACAGGAATCAGACCAGTTAACTGGTAAATGATGACAACATTAGAAGAATAAAAGAGGGAATAAACAGTGTAGGTATAAAACCTTCTAATGGAGAGGAAGGCAAGGTGATACCAAGTAATAATAGACTGCTTCAAACTTAGAAAGATAAGGGTAAATTTCATGGTAAACACAAAGAAAGTTGACAAACATACTCATAAAAATAAAAAGGAAAAACATGAAGTCTCAGTAAAAGTAAAACCTACAAAAAAAAAGAAATGAGAAAACAATCCACAAACAAAAGGAATTCAGCACAGACGATAAGAGGAACAAAGAAAACATCAGCACAACAACAAAAAAAAAAAGCGCTACAAAATGACAGCAATAAACTCACATCTATCAATAATTTCACTGAATGTAAATGGTCTCAATGCACCCATATAGAGATGGAGAGTGACAGAATGGATTAAAAAAACAGGATCCATCAATATGCTGTCTACAAGAGACACATGTTAGAAACAAAGACATGAATTTATTAAAAATCAAAGGTTGGAAAAAAATATATCAAGCAAACGACTACCAAAAAGAGCAGGAGTGGCAATACTAATCTCAGATAAAATAGACTTTAAAACAAAATCCACCAGGAAAGACAAAGAAGGACACTATACAATGATTAACGGGACAATCCATCATGAAGACATAACCATAATAAACATCTACGCACCCAATGACAGGGCTCCAAAATA
Source organism: Dugong dugon (assembly GCA_030035585.1). Classification (NCBI taxonomy): domain Eukaryota; kingdom Metazoa; phylum Chordata; class Mammalia; order Sirenia; family Dugongidae; genus Dugong; species Dugong dugon. The sequence goes on along the minus strand of CM057463.1, from coordinate 149,540,209 downwards.
CATAAACTCTAACAACACTGAAAAGAGAAATTGGCAGTTCCACAGTAGTAGTAGGAGACCTCAACACACCACTCTCAGTAAAGGATAGAAGAACTAAGAAGAAAATCATCAAAGATACAGAAGACCTAAAGGGCAAAATCAGCCAACTTGACCTCATAGACATATATAGGACACTCCATCCAACTGCCATAAAGTGTACATTCTTTTCCAATGCACATGGAACGTTCTCCAGAATAGACCACATCTTAGGCCATAGAGTAATCCTCAACAAGATCCAAAATGCTGAGATAATTCAAAGTATCTTCTCTGACCACAATGCCATCAAGGTAGAAATTAACAATAGAAAGAGCAAGGAAAAAAAATCAACTACATGGAAACTGAATAATACCCTGCTTACACATCACTGGGTAATAGAAGAAGTCAGAGATGGAATCAAAGAATTCCTAGAATCAAATGAGAATGAAAACACATCCTACCAAAATATTTGGGACACAGCAAAGGCAGTCCTCAGAGGACAATTTATAGCACTAGATGCACATATCAAAAAAGAAGAAAGGGACAAAACCAAAACATTAACTACAGAACTCAAACAAATAGAAAGAGAACAGCAAACAAAGCCCACAACCACCGGAAGAAAGGAAATAATAAAGATCAGAGCAGAAATAAATGACATAGAGAAGAGAAAAACAATCGAAAGAATCAAGAAAACCAAAAGTTGGTTCTTTGAAAGAATCAACAAAATCGACAAACCACTGGCCAGACTGACAAAAGAAAAACAGGAGAGGATGCAAATAACCCAAATAAGAAATGAAATGGGGGACATTACAAGAGACCCAACTGAAATAAAAAGGGTCATAACAGAATATTATGAAAAACTATACTCCAACAAATTTGAAAACCTAGAGGAAATGGATAAATTTCTAGAAACACATTACCTACCCAAAATACAACAAAGTGTTGTTGAAAATTTGAACAGACACATAACAAGAGAAGAGATTGAAAAGGTAATTAAAAAAACTCCCAACAAAAAAAAGCCCTGGCCCAGATCACTTCACTAGAGAATTCCACAAAACATTCACAGAAGAGCTTGTACCAGTACTACTCAAGCTATTTCAGAGCATAGAAAAGGAAGCAACACTTCCAAATTCATTCTGTGAAGCCAGCATAACACTGATACCAAAACTAGGCAAAGAAGCCACAAAAAAAAATAAAATTACAGACCAATATCTCTCATGAATATACATGCAAAAATTCTCAACAAAATTCTAGGCAACAGGATTTAGCATCATATCAAAAAAAAAAATACACCACGACCAAGCAGGATTCATACCAGGTATGCCAGGATGGTTCAACATTAGAAAATCAATCAATGTAATCCACCACATAAATAAAAGGAAAGAAAAGAATCACATGATCATCTCAATTGATGCAGAAAAGTCATTCGACAAAGTCCAACACCCATTCCTGACAAAAACTCTCAACAAAATAGGTATAGAAGGGAAATTCTCAACATAATAAAGGGCATCTATGCAAAACCAACGGCCAACATCATTCTTAATGGAAAGAGGCTGAAAACATACCCCTTGAGAAAAGGAACAAGACAAGGATGCCCTTTATCACCACTCCCATTTAACATTGTGCTGGAAGTTCTAGATAGAGCAATAAGGCAATAAAAAGAAATAAAGGGCATCCAAATTGGTAATGGAGAAGTTATACTGTCCCTGTTTGTGGATGATATGATACTATACATAGAAGACCCTAAAGACTCCATGAGCAATCTATTGGAACCAATAGAAAGATTCAGCAGAGTAGCAGGATACAAGATAAACATACAAAAATCAGTTGGATTCCTATACACCAATAAGGAGAATGATGAAAATGAAATTAGGAAAACAATACCATTTATAATAGACCCTAAAAAAAAATTACTTAGGAATAAATCTAACCAAGGATGTAAAAGACCTATACAAAGAAAACTACAAAACACTACTGCATGAAATCCAAAGGGATCTTCATAAATGGAAAAACATACCATGATCATGGATGGGGAGATTCAACATTGTGAAAATGACAATTCTACCCAAAGCAATTTACAAATACAATGCAATCCCAATCCAAATACCAACAACATTCTTCAAAGAGATGGAAAAAGTAATCATTAACTTTATATGGAAAGGGAAGAAGCCTCGAATAAGTAAACCACTACTGAAGAAGAAGAATAAAGTTGGAGGACTCACACTACCTAACCTCAGAACCTACTACACAGCTATAGTAGTCAAAACAGCCTGGTAATGGTACAACGACAGATACACTGACCAATGGAACAGAATTGAGAGCCCAGATGTAAATCCATCCATCTACAGTCACCTGATTTTCGACAAGGAACCAAAGTCCACCAAATGGGGGAAACGAAAATATTTTTAACAAATTGTACCAGCAAAACTTGATATCCATCTGCAAAAACATGAAACAGGACCCATAACTCACGCCATATACAAAAACTAATTCAAAATGGATCAAAGACCTAAATATAAAGCCAAAAACTATAAAGTTCATAGAAGAAAAAATAGGACCAACGCTACAGGCCTTAATACACAGCATTAACAGAATACAAATCATGACCATCAACACATAAACCCCAGAAGATAAGCTAGATAACTGGGATCTTCTAAAAATCATATACCTATGCTCTTCAAAAGAGTCAAAAGAGAACCTACAGACTGGGAAAAAAATTTTGGACAGTACTAGTCAGACAAAGGTCTAATATCCATAATCTACAAGACAATCCAACACCTCTACAACAAAAAGACAAATAATCCAATTAAAAAATGGGCAAAGGAAATGAATAGACACTTAACCAAAGAAGACATTCAAGTGGCCAACAGACACATGAGGAAGTGCTCGTGATCACTAGCCATTAGAGAAATGCAAATTAAAACCACAATGAGATACCATCTCACCCCAGCATTACTAGAAATAGCAAATGTTGGAGGGGCTGCAGGGAGATCGGAACTCTTATGCACTGCTGGTGGGAATGCAAAATGATAACAACCATTTTGGAAAATGATATGGTGCTTCCTTAGTAAGCTAGAAATATACATACCATACGATCCAGCAATCCCACTCCTAGGAATATATCCTAGAGAAATAAGAGTCTTCACATGAATAGACATATGCACACCCATGTTCATGGCAGTGTTGTTCACAATAGCAAAAAGATGGAAACAACCTAGATGCCCATCAACAGATGAATGGATAAACAAACTATGGTACATACACACAATGGAGTACTACGCAACGAGAAAGAACAACAATGAATCTGTGAAGCATCTCATAACATGGATGAAACTGGCGGACATTACGCTGAGTGAAATAAATCAATCACAAAATGACAAATATTGTATGAGACCTCTATTGTAAAAACTGATGAAAAAGTTCACACACAAAAGGTAACAACCTTTGTTGGTTACGGGGGATGGGAGAGGTGGGGGGGAAATACTAAATAGACAATAGATAAGTGGTATCTTTGCTAAAGGGTGAGACAGTACACAATACTGGGGAAGCCAGCACAACTTGTACAAAGAAAGGTCATGGAAGCTCCACAGACACATCCAAACTCCCTAAGGGACTGAATTGCTGGGTGGAGAGCTGTGGGGACCATGGTCTCGGGGAACATCTAGCTCAACTGGCATAACACAGTTTATAAAGACAATGTTCTGCATTCAACCTTGGTGAGTAGCACCTGGGGTCTTAAAAGTTTGTGAGCAGCCACCTAAGATACTCCACTGGTCTCATCCCTTTGCGAGCAAGGGAGAATGAAGAGAACAGGATACAAGGAAAAGATTAGTCCAAAGGACTAATGGACCACAGCTACCAAGGCCTCCACCAGACTGAGTCTAGTACAGCTAGACGGTGTCTGGCTACCACCACTGACTGCTCTGACCAGGATCACAACAGAGGGTTCTGGACAGAGCTGGAGAAGAATGTAGAACAAAATTCTAACACAAAAAAAAAAAAAAATCCAGATGTACTGGCCTGAAAGAGACTGGAGAAACTGAGAGTATAGCCCCCAGACACCCTTTTACCTCAGCGGTGAGGTCACTTCCAAGGTTCACCATTCAGCCCCATAAAAACAAAACAGGACTAATGAGGCACAGCAGTCCAGGGACAAGGAGTAGAAGACAGAAGGGGACAGGAAAGCTGGTGATAGGGAACCCAAGGTTGAGTATCAACAGTGTTGACATGTAGTGGGGTTGTTAACCATTGTCATAGGGCAACATGTGTACTGTTTAATGAGAAACTATTCTGTTCTATAAACCTTCATCTAAAGTGAGAATAGCAGCACAACTGGAAGAACACAATCGATGTCACTGTATTGTGCATGTAGAAATGTTTGAAATGGTGTATCTTTGGCTATGTATATTTTCACCAAAAAAAAAAAAGGTCGAGAAGGGAAGGGAAAGGGTTGACACTTCGTGGGGTTGTTAACTAATGTCATAAAACAATATGTGTACTGACTGTTTAATGAGAAACTATTTGTTCTGTAAACCCTCACCTAAAGTACAACAAAAAAAGAATATGCACAAAAACCTAACTATAAAATACATCCACTTCTCACTTATCGACTATCTCATTATCTGACATTTTGCATTTACAACAGTGAAAAATCTGTTTTGCACATTAATGATGTACATCTGGCAGTAACAAACACTGAGGTGTCAGGCAAGAGTAATGCTAGCTGTGATGGTTATCGTTATGTGGTAACTTGGCTGGGTCATGATTCTCAATGGTTTGGCAGTTATTTAATGTTGTAATTTTGCAGTTATGTAATGGTGTAGTCATCCTCCATTTTGCAATATGATGTGGTCATCCTCAATTTTTGTATATGCTGATTTTCACATAACAACCTGGTCTTTGGAACTTAACCATGTCAATAAGTGAGGAGTGGCTGTAGTACACTACATTCCATTAAAGCTTTGTTCAATTGCCATAAAAATAAGTTGTATCCATAAATGGACTACTAGTATGAAAAATATATTAATTTATATGAAAAGATGTTTGGAATATATTTCTGGAGGAAAAAGTAGGTCTATAAAGCATTGTTGGTATTATAAGTATGGTTATTTTCTGCTTCTTATTTGGCTTATGTGTGTTTTCTTTAAAACATACATATTGCAAGCATACTTTATAAAAATTATTTTAAAACAAAGGTAAAAGACAAATGTCAAATGCTTTACGGAATGGTCAGAAATATGCGGCAATAGATATAGGAAGAACAGAAGAAGACAAAGGCTTGAAGCAATTTGAAGTTGGAAGCTATCCTATACGTTGGTTCAAGGATAAAACATAATCAGATTAGGAGCCTATCACTGAAGATTCGGTATCTGAAACAACCTTTTGTCATGATATGATCTCCATTGTTCAATAATCTCTTAATGCAACAACTGAATTATAGTGTGTGTAGCACTACATTAAGACCCCTGGCGGCGCAATTGTTAAGCACTTGGCTGCAACCAAAAGGTCTGCAGTTCAAACCCACCAGCCACTCCAAGGGAGAAGGACGCGGCAATCTGCTTCCATAAGGATTATAGCCTTGGAAACCCTGTGGGGCAGTTCTTCTATGTCCTATAGGGTTGCTATGAGTCAAAATCAACTCAATAGCAATGGGTTTGGTTTTTTGGTTTTAGCACCAGATTACTACCAACCCAGTCTCACCATTTGTGACCAATTCTTCATCACTAGGATCCCCTACAGCTGAAACTCTTGAGTATGTGCACCTGGGATGGACTTGGTCCTTCTTAGCTAGCCAATGAGATATTCTTTGCCTACAGTCTAAAAGGGAATCTTCTAAGGAAAGTGTTGGAAGAGGTTAGAAAAAAGGAAAACAGAAACCAGAAAGAGAACTGTCAGACAAAATGAGAATGGCCACTAATTCTAGAGAAGGGAGATGTAAGAAAAGTCAATTCAGAAAAAAGAGATTAAAGATTGTACAGTTCTTTTTTGGCAATATAGAAAAAAATATATTTTTCACTGCTTTTGCACCTTGGGTCTCTTCTGTCTTCTTTTTTAGAGGACATTTCAAACTGCATGTTATTCACTTATTCAGCAACTACTTTCTGGACCCCTGCTTTGTGGCAGGTATTACTCTAGGCTCTGGGACTATATCAGTAATCTAAAAACATCCTCAGTCTTCTGGAGCTTACATTTTAAAGAGGAAAATAGGGAATAAACCAATGAAGAGATACAACATGTATTGTGTCAAAGAGTAATAGTGCGTACTCTGTTAAAGCAAAAGCAAAGGATTTTATTGAAGGCAAGATAGTTTAAACTGGGGAAACGCACAGTCCACAAAGTGAAACCACAGCGCTCCACTGTGCTGGAGTCACTTAGCCATATTATACACTAAAACCAGGAATTAACAATACAAAACTTCTGATAGGTGCTTGGTGATTCAGGGAAGTGGGAGGCGGGGTATCTTGAAGCAGGGATCTAAACATGATTTGTTTAAAGTGTCTTTGTCAATTAGTTACTACTTTGTGAACATAGGGGTTTTACAGGGTGGTGATTACAACACAGTTGCAAGACATTTCTTTCTAGGAACATAGAGGTTAGAGACACTGTGTCAAGGTTCCTTGAGAACAAGCTGACAATATTCTTTCTTAGCTCTGTTACAAAGAAAACATTTCCTTAATTACAAGATTAAATCTGTATAAAGGTCACAGGTTAACAAAAACAGTAAGTCACTGACCTCAAGTCTGGGCTAGCAGCCCTCATCATCACCAAAAAAAACCAAACCAAACCCGTTGCCAGAGAATCAATTCCAACCCACAGTGACCCTATAGGACAGAGTAGAATTTCCCCCTAGGGTTTCCAAGGAGCTCCCAGTGGATTCGAACTGCCAACCTTTTGGTTAGCAGCCATAGCACTTAACCACTGTGCCACCAAGGCTCCCCTCACTATCAACCACCCCAGAATTTAGGGCTTTCATAATTGTCAGTTTGGAATACATTGTGTGATGAAAAGTAAAGTCAGTGGTATGTACTACTTTTTTAGGTGGGGTTGAAGAAGGAACACTCAAGAGAGGTAGCATCTATCAGAGTTTTGTAATCATATCTGTCTGATTCTGCCAGTGGGAATCATATGGACATGGCCATTCTGAAATTAATTCTAGGATAACCCGTAACAAGGTACCAAGAATAAAGAGTGATTACATGTCATCTAAGATAAAACTATTGCTCTCTACTTGTCCAGAGCAAAAGAAAAAGAAGGAAACCAAAGACTCAGAGAAGAAAGTAGTCTACACAAACCACAGCCTCTCATCTACCATGAGACCAGAAAAACTAGATGGTACCTGGCTATCACTACTGACCATTCTAATCAGTGCAACAATAGATGGATCCTAATAGAACGGGGAAAAAATGTGGAACAGAACTCAACTTCTTAAAAAGTCCAGACTTACTGGACCAGTTGAAACTAGAGGACTCCTCAAGACTATCACCCTTAGATACTCTTTAAGCCTTAAAGCAAAATTATCCCTTGAGGTCACCTTTTAACTAAACAACAGACGGGCTCATAAAATAAAGAATATCACCCGTAAGTAATGAGCTCCTTTAAAAAATCATCTATATGAGACCAAATGGTCAATTACTCTAAAGCAAAGATGAGAAAGTAAGAGGAAAGGGAAACTAGAGTACTGGAAATGGTGCTATCAGAATGAAATTGTCTTAGTTATCTAGTGCTGCTATTACAGAAATACCACAAATGGATGGCTTTAACAAACAGAAATTTATTCTCTCACAGTCCAGGAGGCTAGAAGTCTAAATTCAGGGTGCCAGCTCCAGGGGAAGGCTTTCTTTCTCTGTCGGCTCTGGAGGAATTTCTGTGTCATCAGTCTTTCCCTAGTCTGGGAGGAAGACTCATTAACAACCTGCATTATGCAGATGACACAACCTTGCTTGCTGAAAGTGAAGAGGACTTGAAGCACTTTACAGATAAAGATCAAAGACCACAGCCTCCAGTATGGATTACACCTCAACATAAAGAAAAAACAAAAATCCTCACAACTGGACCAATAGGCAGCATCATGATAAATGGAGAAAAGACTGAAGTTGTCAAGGATTTTATTTTACTTGGATCCACAATCAACACCCACAGAAACAGCAGTCAAGAAATCAAAAGACGCACTGCATTGGGCAAATCTGCCGCAAAAGACCTCTTTACAGTGTTGAGAAGCAAAGATGTCACCTTGAAGACTACGTGCGCCTGACCCAAACCATGATATTTTCAATCGCCTCATATGCATGTGAAAGCTGGACAACAAATTAGGAAGACAGAAGATGAAGAATTGACACCTTTGAATTGTGTTGGTGGCAAAGAATATTGAATATACCATGGACTGCCAAAAGAACAAATAAATCTGTCTTGGAAGAAGTACAACCAGAATGCTCCTTAGAAGCAAGGATGGCAAGACTATGTCTTACATACTTTGGACATGTTGTCAGGATGGATCAGTCCCTAGAGAAGGACATCATGCTTGGTAAAGTACAGGGTCATTGAAAAAGAGGGAGACCCTCAATGAGATAGATTGACACAGTGGCTACAACAATGGGCTCAAGCATAACAATTGTGGGCATGGCACAGGACCAGGCAATGTTTCGTTCTGTTGTACACTGAGTTGCTATGTGTCAGAATCCACTCAATGGCACCTAACAACAACAGGAGCTTCTCAGTGCAGAGACCCTGGGTCCAAAGGATGCACTCTGCTCCTAGCACTACTTTTTTGGTCATATAAAGGTCCCCATGTCTCTCTGCTTGCTTCTCTCTTTTATATCTCAAAAGAGATTGATTTAAAACACAATCTAATCTTGTAGATTGAGTCCTGCCTCATTAACATAACTACCGCTAATTCCACCTCATTAACATCATAGAGATAGGATTTACAACACATCAGAAAATCACATCAGGTAACAAAATGGTGAACAATCACATAATACTTGAAATCATGGACTAGCCAAGTTGACACACATTTTTGGGGGGAGCACAATTCAATCCATAATAGAAATTAATGAGAATGATGATACACTGTGAAAAATGTAACCAATATCACTGAATAATTCATGTAGAAATTGCTAACTTAGATTCTAATTTGCTATGTAAACTTTGACCTTAAACGTAATAAAATATTATTTAAAAAAAAGAATGATTACATGATCATGATATTTTCCTTATGCAATTATATTTATATACATGTATACAAATATATGCACTTTTTTTCGTGCGCGTGTGTGTGTGTGTGTGTGTGTGTTCTTATCTTCTTCATCCTCCTTCATCTACCACTACCACTGCCTTTAATATTACTAATACTACTACTACAACTATAAGTCTACGATTCCTTATCTGAGATTCTAATCTACAAAAAGCTCTGAAAAAAAAATCTTATAACACATATGAAGGCAAACCTTAATTCACCTTTAGGTGCAAAATCTGACCTGAACCAATGAAAGGCCTACGTAGTGACCTGTATCTCTCACTTAATGAGAATACTCATATGTTTCCTTGAAAAATATTAATATATCTGATTACAAATTGCTGCTGCAGATCTACTTATCTTCTTGCTTTACTAAAATTCAAAAAATTTCTAAATCCCTAAACATGCCTGGTCACACAGGGATTTTAAATAAAGAATTACGGGTCTTCACAACTACTACTAGCTACAACCATTACTACTGCTGCTATTTCTGCTACAAACTTTGCCTTTAAGTAGCTCTATATTTATTATTCCAAATCATTCTAACATCTCATCAGCCTAAAAGTATATAACTGAAAAGAAAATCTTTGGTCCAATTCATTTTTATTGTTTAATGAATACACTTGACTTTTTAGACAATTTTTCCTAACCATTTAAAACAGCAAATTATAGCAAATCTAAATCAACACAATATTAACATCCACAGTAATACCCACTGCCTGTAGCTATAACCCTGACTACAGCACTTTCCATGCCTACTTATTATTACTATTAAAAGTTTTCATTCATATTCAACATCTATGTCTGGTGCATTTTGTTTGATGAAAACAAGCTAATTAGTGCTGAACCTTCTCTACTTCATAAATGTATTCCTGAGAACATTAAAAGGAAGTCAAGTGAGACATGTTCAGTAACAGATGTTTGCCTTTTTTGGCTGCCTTTTTACAGTTTGTTCTCTTTCATTACTTTTTAAGAAATTTAGTTAATGTTCCCTTTACTACAGAACAAGCATCCTTGGCTTCCCAGGAGGTGGGGTGAGGGGTGGGATTCCCCAGGGCAGGCACACTCTGTTCATTCGCTCAAATATCTAATATCTGTTCAAACTCTACAGTCAACTTTCCACTCTTGCATCCAGGTATTGATAACAATCACACTCCAGTTTATCTCAAAAAAGGATACATATACTGATCGGCAATTGTGGGAGTAAAACTATTGTCTACGCTATTATTAATGCAGTTAAGCCTAGTTCTCCTCATACACCTTTCCCATCTGAGGATATTTTGACTTGAGAGACATTTATTACTGAGAGAATTTGGTTAAATCTTTTGGATTCTACAATAAAGACAGATTGTACAGTGACTTCCAAAAGTAAAAATCCAATGGTCTTTTCTGATAAAAGGAATGGGAAGCATAGATTAAGATTTTTCAGAACTGATTTAGGAGATAATACTGGAGCCTTTATTCCTTGTCCTTGAGCAGGAGCTGGACTCACAAGGACACATAAACTGGGCCCTCAGGTATAAATACAACAGCTAGGACAACCTTGGAAAACATCTTTTAGGGAAACTTTCTCATAAACAAATCATAAACAGAGCACAAAAGACTTTTCCACGCTTATCTTTTCCTATTAGCATTTAGTGAATAGAAGATTTGTTGGATCAGTGAAGACCCTCCTGACTGTCTTACTGAAACCTGTACCAATGATTGTTAAGAAAGATGATTTAAAATGTAGAATCATGGTGACTTAACCATTTTTAGCCAATCTGTGAAAAGGTGAAGCTTTCCATGGCTTCGCCCATTTGTAATGTGAATATATATTGATCAATCTGTAATGTCCCTTGGATTCTGGCAGACATGGCTCTGGCAGCATGCTTACCATCTTCACACTTTTGTCTGTACCGTAATATTCCTCGGACTTGGACACACATGGCTCTGGCAGCGTGCTTGTCCATTTCCTATTTTTGCCTCTTTGAACATATGACAAATAAAACCTTTCTTTTTGCTTTACTATAACTTTGTGATGTTTTAACCCTAGAACACTGTAAAACTAATTTGATCCAAAAATACAAATGTATAATTATCCCATTTATTTATCTAACCCTCCACTTTTGGAAAATATTTAATGTGAGTAGGAGTGTGATGGGATTTAGGTAGTGATACATTGGTAAATCTAGGTAACACTGCAGTCCAAATCTTGGATTCGCCAATACCGTTTTCTTTTAAAACTTAGCAAAAGCTAGCTGAAAATACATAAACTGAATGACCTATTTATTACTAATGTAATATTGCATGGAGTACCTCCTTTTTTTTTTTCCAACAAGTATTTTCTTACCTAGGATAATAGTAGGAATTTTTACCTAGGAGAAAGGATTCAATAAAATAAAATAAATGAGGGTTATAAAAATAAACTTCAGGCCCAGTAAATATTGCTGTAAGGCAACATGACTATTGAAATATGGTCTTTCAAATGTAATTACGTAAATAAAAATACATATATGCTTCAAAGTAAATATTTATGTCATTCAGCAACAGAATCAAAACGTTAATATTTCACAGGAAAATAAATACGCATTTCAAAATTAAATTTTGAAGGGTGATTGTGCCATTGAAATATGGCTACACCAGTGACAACTTCAGCCCCTCAAAGGCCCATATGCTGCACACAGCATGTTGAGACTTGTCTGCAACATGTTGAGACTTGTCACAACTTGTTTTTCCAAAACCTATTGTCCCATTACTGATTGGCTTGTTTACCTGAAGTCCATTCTCCCTTGCCCGAAACTTATTGTTATTCACCCAAAGCCCATTGTTCTGTGATTTGCTTCACCACTCGCTGTATTGACTATAAATAAACTCCTGGGACTGAAGCCAGGGTTGACTCCTCTGAGTGACCCTCCTTGGCCCCACTTCCCTGTAAGAGTTGTGCAGTTGGTTACCGTCACCGTTCCGACAGATGTTGCCCCGTGTGAGGGAGCTGTAGACACCCTCACACTCAAATCCCTTCAGGTGGTGAGTATAGGATGTGCGTCCATTTCAGTCTAGGTTTCATAGCCCGAGAGCGGTGGGGCTTTCCATGGAGCTTTTCCAAACGCTCTCAGTTCAGGCTGGGTTTACAGCCCAAGGGCGGCAGGGCTTTCCTGAACGCTCTCAAGGGATTTCAGGCTTCAGGCCAGGAGCTTTCACTGTCTCTTATTTTCTTTTTTCATTTGCCTTTTCTCCCTCACTATTGGGAATTCTCTTTCTTCTGAACAGCGTCAACACAAAACCCAGCTGTTAGGATTTTTAAAAGCCTCTAAGCTTAAGGTGTCAGAAGAAGCTCTTACCCAACTTCTGCTTTTAATTGAATCTGCCTGTCCTTGGTATCCCTTGCAGGGAAACCTTGATGTAAAAGCATGGGAACGTATCAGTAACATCATTCGTGACATGAACATCCCAGCTTCAGTTCTTATTGCTTGGCATCACTGCCACCTTGCTCTGCAGCCCTTACAGGCAGCTCCTTCGGCTCCCTCCCCTAGCAAAGAAAATATTTATGACCCTCCTCCTTCCACGCCTCCTGAGACTGATTCCTCACAACATGAGTCTCTTATGGAGAGGTGTTTGCAAGAAGGCTGTGAGAAAGAAGGGCTTTCTCCTGGCCCTCTTCTTGGCCCAAGAAACAGACCGCTGAAACCCTCACCGGAGTTGGAGGAGCACAGTGTCCTTTTCAAAGTACACTTCCCATTGTTTGCTATAGCCCTGATGGACAGCCCGCTTCTATCTGTCCCTTTATCCTTCCTTTACCTACTATATTATGGGGACGAGATTTACTCTCCCAGTGGAATGTTCAAATTGGCACCCCTCAGGATTTTTCATAGGGGCCACTGCTCAAACAGACCCTCTGTTAAAATTAACCTGGATACCTGGCCCTCCTGTTTGGGTTGAGCAGTGGCCCATTAAAGAAGAGAAATTAGAACACCTTAAAAGACTTGTCCAGGAACAGTTAGAGGCGGGACACATCCGACCTTCCTGCAGCCCTTGGAACACACCTATTTTCTGTATCCATAAAAGATCCAAAAATGGAGGCTCCTGCATGACTTATGGGCTGTTAATCAACATCTTGTCCCTATGGGACCTCTTCAACCAGGAGTTCCCAATCCAGCCTATATTCCTCAAACATATCATATTATCATTATTGATCTTAAAGATTGTTTTTTTACTATCCCACTCCACCCTAATGACTGTGCTAAATTTGCCTTCTCAGTTCCTTCTGTGAATAATTGTCGTCCTATGCAACGTTATGAGTGGACTGTTCTCCCACAGGGCATGGTCAATAGTCCAACTATCTGTCAATATTATGTTGATAAGGCTCTTAAGCCAGTCTGAAGAGCCTTTCCTTCATGTCTTATATATCACTATATGGACCACATTCTCCTAGCCCATCCCAAACCAGAACAACTTGATTCACTTCTTGTCTCTGTTCAACAGGTGTTACAAAGTTTTGGCTTACAAATAGGCCCTGAGAAGTTTCAGTCTTTCACCCCGTGGCAGTATTTGGGATACTATCTTGACACCCATATCATTCGCCCTAAAACACCAGAAATTATAATTCCTAAGGCTTTAACTCTAAATGACCTCCAAAAGATCCTTACTCATATTAATTGGCTGCGACCTTCACTCAGTATAACAACTTCTCAACTGACCCAACTATTTCAGACCCTTAAGGGTGACCCTGCTCTACCCTCTATGAGGACACTCTCTCCCCAGGCACGCCATGAATTAATACTTTTTAACCAAGCCATTAAAGAAAAGTTTTTGACTCGTTTACACATAAATCATCCTGTTTACCTTCTCCTATTAAATACTCCTCATAGTCTTGCAGGTGTGCTCTGTCAATTTACTCCTGACTTCGGAGCACTTGAGTGGCTTTTTCTTCCTTATCGCAACAGCTGTTTACACGCTTCTCTCAGTGCGTTAACTTACTGATGGAGGGACACACTCACTCTCAACAGCTCTTGGGTTCTGACCCTCATTTTATATACTTTGGGGTAACAGAAACAGCTTTTGACCATGCTCTTCTTAATTCTGAAGAGCTCCAGATCGCTTTGGCTGATTTTACTGGACAAATAATTTATTCTTATCCCACTTCAAAGCCACTCTCTACACTACAGCTTCTTCCTTTACAACTTTCTACTATGCTGTCTCCTTCACCTCTTGCTAACACTCCTACTGCTTTTACAGACAGATCAGGAAAAACTGAAAAAGGAGCAGTCACCTGGCAAACTAGAGGTGCTTGGCAGCATTTTATTACACAGAAAGCATCCACTACACAGAGTGTCAAGTTGTCAGCAGCTGTTTCTGTGTTTGAAATTTTTAAATCAATGCCTTTCAATTTAATCGCTGATTCTGCTTAAGTTGTTCACACTATTCAACATATTAGCGATGTTTAACTCTTCAATTTAGTCCCAATTATGAGTTATTTACTTTATTTAAAAGGCTCCAAACCCTGCTTAATAGCCATAGCTCTCCCTTTTTTGTGGTACACCCTTGCCGGGGCCTCTTTCTGATGGCAATTCTCACGCCGATTTACTTGCTGGCTCTGCCTTTTCTGATGCACAAACTTCTCATTTCTTTCATCAAAATGCGTGCGGACTCCAAAAACAATTTTCTATCTCTCTTACTGAAGCACAGCAAATTGTTCGCAGCTTTCCTGACTGCCAACTCTTTTCTCCCACGTCATTTGCTGCTGGCGTCAACCCACATGGTCTAGTAGCCAATCAATTATGGCAAATGGATTTAACACACTATCCTCTCTTTGGGAAACTTAAATATCTTCATGTGTCCATAGATACATGTTCTGGGTTTCTTTATGCTACAGCCCTTTCTGCAGAACATTCTACTCATGCCTGTCATCACTTCACCCAAGCCATTGCAATGGTCCTGCATATACTTCTGCTAAATTTCAACAATTTTGTGCCACTCGGAATATTCTTCATACCACTGGCATTCCTTATAATCCTCAAGGTCAAGCCATAATTGAGCATGTCCATCATACTCTCAAACAGCTCTTAATTGAACAAAAGCAGGGAGATGATGGGTCTAGACTATCTGACCAGAATGAAAGACTTGCCAAAGCTCTCTTTACTTTTAACTTTTAAACAGTTGCTAAAGACAGTTGTACCACTGCAGAACGACATTTTATCCCCCCTGACACCCAACTACGCCCACAGGTCCTCTATAAAGATCCTCAAAATCCCTCTGTCTGGCAAGGACCTGTAGAATTACTAACCTGGGGGCGAGGGTATGCGGCTGTTTTGTCTCCTACAGGTCCACTTTGGATTCCCGCCCGATTAGTAAAACCATATCATGATCCAGCAACAGCCACCACCCTTCTGCTGGGAACTGCCGCCACTGCCTCTGCTGTGGCTGCCAGAGCTGCCATCTGATCTGACTCCAGAGCCACAATTGACACCATCACCCCTTCCCCCGTGGAAGAACACTGAACAATGGGGATCTACGATACCGCTATGGTTTCTCTCGTGACTTTCAATTCTCAACAGTAATCCGAAGTCTCTACTCCCTGAAGCTCTCCCATCACCAACAGAACTCGGCCTTCTATGCCAGACGGGAAAATTGAAGACCTCCTCTTGAGAAGGCCCTTCCTATATCATCTTGTTAATCAGTAATTTCCTCAGAAAAATCTGTCATGTGTAAATTCCTCTATGTTTTCTGCTTCTTCTAGATTAGATGCTTCTGTATAGATAGGTCTCTAATTCAGTGATTCCGTTCCAAT
Organism: Dugong dugon; assembly: GCA_030035585.1. Lineage (NCBI taxonomy): Eukaryota > Metazoa > Chordata > Mammalia > Sirenia > Dugongidae > Dugong > Dugong dugon. Next base: position 149,524,193 of record CM057463.1, on the reverse strand, counting down.
TGACAGTGAATTTGTGTAAATTATTGCTTGTTTGATTATTAATGAATCTTTGAACCTTTAAGAATAATAATCTTAGTGAATGTTAAAAGATAGTGTTTAGCTTACAAAATGAGAGTCGGAGGAAACCCATTGGTCCAACAATCAGGGCATGGTTAGTGCTAAGGATTATTATATCTTTATAAGGTCGTCCTCTATTGTCATACACACCTAAAGGCCTTGGGCTAAGATGTTGATGTGCACTGAGTCTGCTCACTCCGGCAATGCGATTGATAAGAGCATCGCTCTTACTTAGTAACCTGGTGAAGAACCAGATGGTATCCGGTGGAAAACCAGCACCGTGAGTTTAAAGAGCCTGCCATGGCCGCCATCTAGGAGCCTGATTAAGTAGTAACCTGGTGAAGAACCAGATGCTATCCAGTGGAAAGCCAGCACCATGAGTTTAAAGAGCCTGCCATGGCCGCCATCTAGGAGCCCAACTAAGTCCAGGTACTACTCATTGCTATGCTAGCTTTTCCTCCTTGAGCATACGGAGTGTGACCCAGCTGAAGCTGGGCTCACAAGGACTCACAAAGATTCCCTACACATCAGCCGCGCCCTGAGGTGTGGAGACAATAGCTAAGATAATCTTGGCTTATATCTCGTAAGGAAAATTTTACTTTATCCTAACGGGCATTTGTTGGACCAGTGAAAACCCTCTTGATTCTTATTCCATTAATTAAACAAAAGGGGGGGAAATGTGGGGATATGTGCCATTGAAATATGGCTACACCAGTGAGAACTTCAGCCCCTCAAAGGCCCATATGCTGCACACATGTCACGACTTGTTTTTCCAAAACCTATTGTCCCGTTACTGATTGGCTTGTTTACCTGAAGTCCATTCTCCCTTGCCCGAAACTTATTGTTATTCACCCAAAGCCCATTGTTCTGTGATTTGCTTCACTACTTGCTGTATTGACTATAAATAAACTCCTGGGACTGAAGCAGGGGTCGACTCCTCTGAGTGACCCTCCTTGGCCCCACTTCTCTGTAAGAGTTGTGCAGTTGGTTACCGTCGCTGTCACTATTCCGACAGAAGATGATGATGTACAACATTGGCCATCATTACTTCTTATAATAGGACCAAAACAAACAAACAGACAAAAAGTCAATGAAAGTAAAGTGTTGCAGTGCTACTCATAATGTCAAAAAATCATGATCCCTTTGCTGTTAACTCAGAGCCTGGGTTAATCCCAATGCCTACCACCAGATTTTCAAAAATCATTTTCATTTCTACCTAAAATGACCCAAATAAACAGAAATTATTAATTTAATAGTTGTGATGATTTGCACTAATTCTTAATGTAGGAAAGAAAATTTCAACAAAACAAATTTTGGACAAACTCATCAGCTTTATGTGCAATTCACGAATTGGGAAGTGTCTGGTCTGAAAGTCAGACGAGAGAGCTGAAGGACAAGCTGAAGGGACAAAAGTTATATAGGCAAAGTTGTGTAAGAACAAGTAAGTAACACTGGGCAAAAAGTGATTGGTTAGTTCTAAGTTACTTTCTTTACATGGCATATTGGGAACTTTTGTTGCCAGATCATATACTATAGCTAAGGCAGGTATCAAAGACTGGCTGACTTAGGTTTCAACTCCTGAGAAGGTCAGGCATTTACAAGAAATAGAAACTTGCTTAGTTTTTGGTTTGCTGACATGGGGCTTAGCATAAATGACTCCATCTTGGGCCTAATATAGCCAGGTTAACATTAGAAATATCAGAAAATCAGTATCATAACCTTCTTTCATTAAATGGAGCTCACCAGGGGAGAAAATCATGAGTAAGAAAATAATTATAATATCTCATCAAATATTTTGAAAGAGGAAAGAAAAAGAGCAGAGAAGAAAATGTAACATGCAGGAAAAAGAAATGAGCAAATATGTTTTACATAATAAAAGTTAATTTACCATTTTTCATTATGTAATAAAATACTTCAAGTGAATGTCCACAGCCTTCTAAAAGTACAATTTGGTAAAGAATTACAAAAAGAAGTATTAAAACGAAAACCATATTAAGCCAATAATAGAAACAGATTGAATTTATTTAAAATACGATTTACAAATTAAGGTAATATTTCAACTAGGGAATCAAAAATGTTCCAGAGAGGAAAGACCTTTCAAAGATTCATACACCCCATCTTATCAATGTTGCCATGGAAAAAGGCCAGAACAGAACTGATTTAAAAAAAAAAAAAAACAATTTGTGGTCAGGAAAGATTTCATAGGGCATTGTCTTGAAGAACAATTAAAATAATCACTGATTTACCCTAAAACATAGCTCTAGCCTGACCTTTGGAGTCTCCGTTTCTCAAGCTGACTGCAGACAGATAATGCTTCAAAAGAGTACAATGCCTACGGCAAAACAGTTTATCTAGTTTATCTAGGCCATTGTTTGACTTAATAGTGACTTTTAGAAGCCAATTCTCTCAAGGATCAAGGTTCCAAAGAACATCTCAGGAATGGTCTGGGTGGTCACCCCAACTTCATGGACCCAGAAATCTGGATTCCAGGATAATTAAAACTCTGTTTCTCAGAAGACATCGAAATTTATATTCACTTTTATGGATATAGGTGAAGAAAATTCTCCAGAGCAAAATGGTATTTCATACATTAAAAATAAGGAAAATTTCCCAGCTAGTTAATCATTCTTAAGTCAAAATTAAGCTAATGTTAAGAAATTTAAGAAATTGTTATATTTGAAATTTCTGTTTTCAGTTCTAAAAATATGTCTCTATAAAACAAATGAATTTTTTATGATATGAAGCTATAAATATGTTTAAAATCTGACATGACTGTTTTCTTCTCTTATGTAGGATGCGTTCCTCTTGGGAGGTAGGAGGTACCTGGGGAGGATCTCATTGTATTATTTGATTTGAAACACAAAACAGTTTACAATGCAACAAATTATAAAGCTAAATTCTATTTGCCTGTAATCCTTACTTTCAGTGTCAAGGTTAAGTAAATTCTTTTCACCCAGGGTTAAAGATAAAGTGAGTGAATGGCCTCCTGTTATCCTCAGGCATAAACACTTTAAGGAGATCTACAAGTCCCTTCATCATGATTTAAAAAAAAAAACAGTTGCTATAGAGTCAATTCTGACTCATGGTGCCCCCATGTGTAGAGTAGAACTGCTCCACAGGGTTTTCAAGGCTGTGAGCTTGATGGAAGCAGATCATCAGGCAATTCTTCTGAGGCACCTCTGGGTGGGTTAGAACCACTAACCTTAGTGGCCGAATATTTCACTGTCTGTCCCACCCAGGGACTCTTCATGATGATTGGATTTTGCTTATCTCTTGGATTTCTTTTCTTGCCACTTGCCCTCTTGCATGTTACACTTTTGCAACACTGACCATGTTTAAATTCCTGAAAGGCACCTTGCTTTCCCAACTTGGACAACCATAACTGTTTTTTTCTGCTGCTTACAATATTTTCCCATCTATTCCCCTGTCCATGACCCCACTGCCACCGCCACAAGACACACACAACCAAGAACATATACTCCCTTGTTTTTCATCTCATCCTCATCCTGGGGTGTCTCCTGATGGCAGTTCCCCTCAGGGAAAATCTCCTGACCCCCAGGACCGCTGTGACATAGTAACATTGCATACTTCAGTTTTTTAGAGTGAGGAGAGTTTTTTGCTCACTACTGTGTTTCCAAATATTAGGCAATATTAACTACTTCTAATAATTTTTGTCAATATTTATTTTTATTTTAGCAATTTTTAAGAGTACTTTGATAAATGCACTAAATTTTGCATCTCAGAATTTTGATAAATACCAAGGTTGTTTTACCACTACAGTCTTTCAGGTTGTGTGTTCCAAGATAGATTGATACATTATTATAAAGTTAGTGAACCTTTTAAAGAAGAGTTATGATGTGAAATTCAGGCAAGGAAGTTGGAGATGGTGGTCTTTCCTATATTATTGCAATGTAATATTACATGTTTATGTTACAGAAGGCATTATATTCATACTTGCTCACCTTGAATAAATATGATCTTCCAAGATAATTAAGCCTATATATATCTCAGTATTTCAGAAAACATAAAAAGTAGCATTAACAACTTTTTCTTCAGGAGGCAGGTTCTTTTGACTTCATATAAAGAAGTTGTGGAAACCCTGGTGGTGTAATGGTTAAGAGCTACAGCTGCTAACCAAAAAGTCAGCAGTTCAAAGCCACCAGGCACTCCTTGGAAACTCTCTGGGGCAGTTCTATTCTGTCCTATAGGGTCACAATGAGTCAGAATCGACTCTCCGGCAACAGGTTTGGTTTTTTTTTTTTTTTTTTTTGAATCAAGAAGTTACAGGGGACCCATGCAACATTGCTTAAAATAAATAGTCTAACACAATTATGATACAATAAGCCTAAAACATTAACAAAGACTTATAGTACCACTGAATTATTATTTAATTAGGACTAAAAACATAAAAGGATACAAAATAGAAATAAAAAACTTCAGGCTTAAATGGAATAGCATTCTTTTAGCCTTAAGAAAGCACATGCACAAAGACATTCTTATCTGAGTGAATTATGATTTTGATAAGAAAGAGTAGCTGAGCTTAAAGAGTGTTTCAAAAGCAAAATGTGTTATATTTTTCTCTCCTCCTATAAAATCGAAAGCAAGGCTTTCTATGCCCCTATCTCTATTCCTTTTAGCAACTCAGGCTCCTACATCCTCAAGCTGCCCAGTTACTTTTGTCTTTGAGCTGATTAAACAAATTCAAGATTAGCTAGTTCTTAGCGTTTGATCCCTACTAGTAATGTTCATGTTTTAAAAGATAAGTAAAAGGCTAATCCTCACTAGAAGAAGCCATTTAGACTTTCAGTTGTGAAAAGTGAAAATGTAGTGAGCAACAGGAAAGAAACGTGAGGGTTTAAATCTTACCTCCGCTTAACCAGTCACACCAACTCCTCCGACATCCACCTTGCCCCCCCATAGATTTGATATGCAAAGGTAAATGTTATGTGGGGTTCCATTCCGAAATTAAGTAAAGAAATGCTGAAGTTTATCATGCACAAACTTATTTAGTTTATTGCAAGGTAGTCATGGCAAGGCACACAAAGCAAGACCACACAAGACATTCAATTAGGACTGAAGAATCATGACAGTGTAAGATGAGTCCAATGGTTAGAGCCCAAATCTTTAGACTGCAGGCTTTTACCTGTAATGAGTGTTCTCAGGAGGAAGGCTTGACCATGGTGGAGGTCCCTTGTAGCTGGGGTCCAAGGACAGCTGTGGCAGGCAAAGTCTGCCACTGCCTTCTCTCAGCAAATGTACTGAAGTATAGGGTTTATATGTGGTTTTTTCACTTTGCCATCACACAGTAAGAGCCAGGTGATGTAACATCTAACAAAGACTAGTGTGTTGCTTTTTTTTTTCTCTAATGTCAGAGACTAGCCATATGTAGCATCTTTTCTTTAAGGTTAGGAGTTAAGGCGGTGGTTTATGACTTATTCAATGTCTCTAGACCATCTTAAAGAGATTTAACTCTGTTACATTTTCTTTATCACAGCATGTAGGTGCACGGCTATCTTAGAGAGGTTGTTTACTACATCCCTCACATACTTCTGTTTCTATTTCTAAATTCAGAAATTTTCCATTTCTAATGTCTCATTATAAGTAACTTATACATATGTGGTTTGATAAACGTGGTTAGAGAGCATTACAGAAAGGATACGTAACAGTAAAATACAAGCCTTTATACTCAGACACAAAGGCCTGTTATTACTCACTTGTTTTACATGCCAATCCACTTTGAACTCTTTAGACAGGTCCACCATCCCAAAGCACCATGTCTTGTGTCAAAGCCACAGTGAGTAGCATTTTGTGACCCTAATTTCCTATTCAGCAAACAACGAACATTCTCAGTTTTGAATTCAGAGCTCTCCACTATCTAGTCTACCCTTGCTAGACGTATTGCCCAAAGAAACATGTTTTAATGTACTTCTTCACACATCTAGAATCAGTCTCTAAATTGTCAGCATACAATAGGACAGGGCTGGGAGGCTTAAATGCTGCAGTTCAGTTTTTCACTTTCTTTGGAACTTAATGAAAATAGTCTTCTATGCATACTACTTTTATTTAGGACATGTATGCCTTAGAATTATATATTCTGTGAGTTGGAGTAACTGTTTATATAATAATTAATAACTGTGTCCTGAGAGTAGTGGATTACAAAGACTATTAGCATTTCAGAAAACAGTATATAATATTCATATGATTTCTTTGCCAAAAAACAGGGTTGAATAATTTAGTTTAAATAAATTTAACTCGCACAGAATCTAGCAACATAAGCTAAATATGACATAATTCAAAGTTTTCTTTTACACGACAAATATAAAAAGTCAACATGTGTTTTTTAAGCTGACAGAGAAAGAACTACTCAATAGATAACCCAAAAAAACCCAAACCCGTTGACGTCGAGTCTATTACGACTCATAGCAACACTATAGGGCATAGTAGAACTGCTCCTTAGAGTTTCCAAGGAGCGCCTGGTGGATTCAAACTGCCAATCTTTTGGTTAGCAGATGTAGCTCTTAACCACTACACCACAAGAGTTTCCGCTCAATAAATAGAAAATATAATTTTTACATATACCCCAGTTATCTTGTACAAGTCAAGAGGAAAAACAATTTGTGATATGAAAAAGACAAAAGGTCAGACAGACACATACGTTCACACAGAGAGAACACACAGGAGAAGTGAGAACCCCAGACATGTACGCAGACACTGTGAGACGCCATGTTATAAAATAACATTGTGTGATCTTTTAGGAAACCGTTGTTAAAGATGTCTGAATCACATGTAGCTCTGTAACTGTTTACATAAAGACATCTTAGAACTTGCCCCAATGAATACATGAGCTTAAGGTGAAGCCCCAACTCACTTTCAAGTCATAGGTTCCCACACACTTGATCAGAGATTCCTCATTCAGAAAACCATCAGTGTGTGGTTGTGAAATTCCCTTGGATTTTTCATCTTCCCATTATCACAGTACTAACAGATGTTGTCTTCAGTCTCCATTAGCCTCCATTATATTTTCTTGATTCTACAAGTACCATTGCAAAATTAGTTGCTGTACTACAACGTTTGGGTCAAACCATGTGATGATCACTTTGACAATTAGTGCTTTTCAAATGAAAAAATAATACACCTATTTTGGGTTAAGGTAATTAGCACTATTTACTTCTATGTGAAACAGAAGACAGGTTACACAAGGCATGAAAACAGAACTAAAGCATTGCTTCAGAAGAAATAAGAATTATTTTAGGAACATGGTAAACTTTCATGTTGTATCAAAATTAATCCAACAATTTCCTGGGAAAATGGTAATTAAACTCTACAGCCAGTTTTACAAATACTTACACCACAATACTCCCGCAAAAATGATGGTGGTCCAGAGAAACTAGGCCGACCAGGTTCAAGAGCAATATGGAAAGACCTTGTTGACGCAATTCCTCTCCAGTCATAGAATGCTCTTTCTGTTGGAAATATCAATGTGGGTTAAAAAATATTTATCCAGGAAAAGTACCCACTGATCCTATTATTGTTACAAAGAGTAAGTAAAATCATCTTTATGATCCCACTATTCTTTATTAAAATCATATCTTGTCATCAAATCGGAGAGAGATGAAGTGATAGCATTGAACAGACAGAGGCTTCAATTAATTGGTTCCTCCATACCGTACCACTCTCATGTTTTTATTGCATACAGTGTGTTCACTGGAAAACTAATAGCATCGTTCTCTTCACTCTCTTCTTCAAGAACACTGACTTCTTTTATTAAAGGAGGCTTACAGCAAAATCATATTTGTGAATAATGTTTATAAAAATGAAAAACAACTACTTCTTGTTACATAAGTACTTTAAAGGAAAATTCAGAATAATTATAAAGGGACAAGTCTTGAAATTGCCCAGTAAATTATTAAAAGTGTTTAAGGTAAATAGGTTGAAAGAGCTAAAGGTTAGCCAATATACACATATTTCTTCTGTCTCATGGCAGTTGCTACATAGGATTTCTGCAGAAACTTTTTTTTCTATGATGAGGAAGAGATTTAAGATGTATTTGTCCATTTATATCTCAGATTATTAATCATTAAAAAAAAAAAAGGGAAAATTCAGTTCAATCCCACCATCCAGATGAATCAAACTATACAGTTTCCTTTCTAGTACTTGCTTATATGCATACATTCATTTCTGAAACTTTCAGTTTAATAGAGTCTTCCATGGACTGGTTAATTTTATATAGATTTAGAGAAAACTCAAAAGTAATAAATTCTCTCATGTCATTGCTTCAATTTATTTACAGGATCATAATTTAAGTGTCCTATAGGGAGGCAGAGATGTAAACTGTTAAATAATAAAAATGTGATGTGATCTTGGAAAAACCCTAATCAATACATGCACACCCACGTACACACACACTCACTTGCACACACATACCCTTATCTCACATGAACTTCTTACCCCATTTAAATTTTATATGTATTTCTCCCCTTTCAGTCAAAAAAGAGTCTCTGCTCCCTATCAAACAGACAAAATCTCTAGAAGAGGCAACATAATAAATTGTATAATTCAACCACAACTCAATGTGAATAAAAGAGATCCTTTAATGGAAGCAAATACTAGCAATGAGGAGATTGTAGACTGCCTGAAAATACTGGTAGCTGAGAAGAGGATAGTAGGGGAAAAGTCATACACTTTGTTTTTACTTGGAGACCTTTATAAACCAAAGGGAGGTATAAAAAGACAGAAAATAAGAGCTATTATAGATGTGTAAGCCCCCACATTTCTTATGAAGCTTTCTTGACTAATTCTAGGCATTCTCCAACTCACGGGCACTATTGCTGACCCATCTGCTTCTCTCAATTTGCTTCTACATATTTAAAAATTATGCTTATCTGCCCAATCTCCTTTTTAGATTTATAAACTTTTCTAGGGCAATGACAATATCTTACTTTGAATTACTCTGCACTTCCAATTCATTAGCAACGTGATGAATGTGGCTGTATAAATACTGGTGGACAAGAATTAGCCTCAAGAGGTTAAATCTCATTGACACAAAGGAAATCTTCTTCGTCACTGAAGAGTCCAACCCACTACAAAACTAAAAGGTATACAACTTATTTTCCCAAGACAGTCTAGGGCATTTTCAAATATTTTATCATGTTTATCCACAAAACAGACTCAGGTAGTGAAGAAGGCCATGTATTATTTGCTCTACTATATAGATATCAAAACTGAAAATATAGCTATAACTTTTCCACTTCAGGAAGCAATAAAGCCACCACTAAAATCCTCAAGGTTCACACAGTGATGTATGCTAATGACTCCTTGTCAGAAGTCAGTCACAGAAGGGGACATGCAGCAAATTCTGGTTTATTCCACAAAGTCAATCGAAAGTTAGAAGCTGATAGTTTGAAGATCAAAGTCATACATCAGACTAAATCTTCACTAGCGCTTTACGGAGCTAACAATCTTCACAGATAACGCCACAAAGAAAGGAAGATTCTAATTTCTGGATGCTCATGGGCCCTCGTGTGTGTGTGTGTGTGTGTGTGTGTGTGTGTGTGAGAGAGAGAGAGAGAGAGAGAGAGTACATGCACACGTGCATGCAAAAGCAGGCTGTATATTGATAAATGAAAAACTAAGAAATTAAAAATCTCACTTCATCAGCCAACAGAACAGAAAAAAATTTTCTGAGATTAAACAAATATACGGAACATATAGCATAAAAATTTGGAAAGAAATTAAAATGGGACCATCAGGTTAACAAGGAACTATAAGCAAAATAGCTCCTAACCTTTAACATAAGCAAATTTGTTAAATAACCTACCCAGACCATGTCTCCCTGACTCTGCATTTCCTCAATATTTATTTTAGACTCTCTTTTTACATTATTATGTCACTAGTTCGTATTATTTTGTTTTCTTCTGCATGCATGTCTTATTTCCCTATCTAGACTGAAAAGTCTTTCGTTTACTTTGTATTCTCCACAAAACTGAATGTAATCTGTGCCCCCAGCATGTGTTCCATGTCCACACCTGAATTCAGGGGCTGATGTGGCATTGATTGAAAGGTCAACCAGCAAAGTTGTAGGAGTAAAAGGCCCCATACATGATGGCAGCTGACAAAAAATACTTGAAGAAATGGAAAAGCCTTAGAAACAGATTTTTTAGGATCTACTTTTTTTCACAACCAAGTATTTTTCACCAGATCTTCCCTGTCCCTCACTTCCTAGCACCATCCTGTTGTTTACAATGGTAATAGTTTTTAAATACCTTTCATTTGGGGGCGGCTTTTTATTTTATTTCCCATTTTCATTCAAATTTACACAGCTAACAATGGGCCAATTATTTACACAGGTGGGAGATATTTCTAAAATCTAATAAGCATAGTTATTTTAGGAACTTAAATTACTCAGATGACTCATCAAAAACTGATAAGATTTTATATTGCATGTGATATTGCCCAGAGAAAGAGGAAAAAAGAAAAGAGGGAAGAAGGAAAGAAAAATCTTTAACTAATTAAACCTTCCACCATTTCTATAATTTTGGTAGTGACAAATGCCCATATTGCAAATAGGTATACTTTTCTAATTCACCAGAATATCAGCAAAAGACCCAAAAACAACAGCTATTCAAAATTTTCAAATATACTGCTTCAGTCAGCAAGAAACCATGATGTTCTTAAGAAAGTCTAGATGAATGCCTCCAACAGAGCAAAAATCAAACCAAGCCCACTGCCATCAAGTGGATTCCAACTCACAGTGACCCTACAAGACACAGTAGAGCTGCCTCACAGGGTTTCCAAGGATGTAATCTTTACGGAAGACCACTGCCACATCTTTCTCCCAAGTATTCAAACTGCTGACCTTTCCTTTTGCAGCCGGGTGCTTAACTACTGTGCCACTAGGGCTCATTAACAGAGTCAAAGGAAGCCCAAATGAAAATGCAACGTATTTTTATTAGGACATGATAGAGCCCAAGACACCACTGAGTTCAGTGGGCCTAGAGTGTCCCTAGAGCCTCTTTTATGCCAAACTCGTTCTGTTTCCCTTTCATCAATTCCTTTGTATCAATTAATTCTTTGAGTTAATTGCACATGCAGTTTTAATCTGTAGGTAATTACAAACAATTAATAGTTAGGAGACAGAATTAGCAGTTCTTAGTTTGATTATCTATATAATTAAAAGGGGTGGTAAACTAGAGTTGACAAATAGCATCTTAATCATTTGAATTATCAAACCCCAGAAGTCTGCTGGGGCAGCTGAATTCCATCTGTTACATTAGTTTAAATTTTAGAACAAATGACTAAAATGTTGATTTAAATCAATTCATATGTGTTCATTAATAGTTCACAAATGAACAAGGTATATATTCTAAAATTATTTAAACTATTTCCCTGGTTTTTGTTTTGCTGATAATGAGCTGTCTCCAAAAGGATCACTAAAAATAAAGGTTCAATAGATTTAAGTTTTGTACATCTAATACCAGCCAGTATTCATGGTTCTAATGTTATAAAACATATAACACATGTGGATAACTCTTTTTGTACTTTTATATACTAATATGTTCTATTTAGCTATTTTATTTGAATGTCCTCAGAGAAAGCAATTAAGACATACATTTCATCATTTCTTAACTATCTAATGGGAGCAGATGTTTGTAGATACAGAGCAAATAGCAGCAAGATAAACTTAAGGTGAGTCACAAATATAGTAACCCACCCACTGCCCTTGAGTCAACTCTGACTCACAGCAACCCCATAGGATTTCCAAGCCTGTAAATCTCTACGGAAGCAGACTGCCGCATCTTTCTACTGTGAAGTCACTGGTAGAACCCCTGACCTTTCCATTAGCAGTCAATTGCTTTAACCACTGCATCACCAGGCCTGCTCACAAATATAGTAGGGGAACTTTATTCTGATTAGGAAAAAGTATAATACAGATCAGTCACATCACCACTGCATAATATCTTTCTGAATTGCCAAGTATTGAACAAGCTTGGCAGATACTTCCTAGATAAAAGTGAATAAAATATGTTCAAAAGAATGACAATTTCCAGTTCATAATGGCTTGTTACCTTCAGCTGTGAGGCAGCCAGCAACATTTAAAGACCCACTAACATACTATAGTGATAAAGGAGAGGTGAATATTCTCAAGATCACCAAAAATTAAGTCTAATCATTCTCCAGTTTGTAGATGAGAAGTAATTTCCTCTATTGGGATGATGGAACTGAATTGAGAAAAGCAATCATGACCCTCCCATTCTTTGCCCTATTAATAAAACCCATCACCCACTGAACAAAGGTAGAAAGAGGCTTAAGCCTTCCAAGGCTAATATAAAAAAAGAACAATGAGCCATTTCCTTACAATGTGGGTGCTGCTTTTAAAGAACTGCTTCCTTCTCCCTACCCTCATGTATAAAAATCCACTTGGACACTACAACTCAAAACAACTAGGAAAGGAAGTAACCCTGGCTGTAGCATCAGGATTTGATATAATCCTATTGTAAGTGAAGAGTTCTAAGTAGAGGCCTAGACAGGCAGGTCTTGATAACAATGCATAATGAGAACTGTCCTTTTTCATGTACTAAATAGCTAAAAATAATAAAGAATAAAGAAGTGGAATAAGAAAGACTTCACCTCAACAGAGGCAAAATGTTCTAGATGCATGTCTGCAATTAGGCAAAGAACTAGACATTGATACCTGCACATCTGCTGTAGAATGAGAAAATGTAATCAACGCACTCAAGAGAACACAGAGCAGAGCTGACAAAAATCCACATGTTCTATTTATAATCGCTCACTCTGCATAGATCTATGTCTCCTTTTTCAGAGCAGAGTAAACAAAACTGAGGCCTACAAGCAATCATGGTAATACTGGTTAACATTTATTGAGGGCTCAGACTGCTAAACACTTTATATGCATTACCTGGTCTCATTTTCACAATAACCCTATAAAGTGGATGATGATATTATTGCCATTTTACAGAGGGAAAAACAGATTAAGTCACTTGCCCAACTTTGCACAGCTGTTAAGGGGCTGTGTGAACCCAGGCCTAGCTGACCTAGCCCATGTGACTATGACATGAGGGAAAAGGTCCTAGCGGTAGACTTAATAATGGCCCCCAAAGATAGCCACAGCCTAATCCCTGGAACATGTAAATGTTACCTTCTATGCAAAAGGGGCTTTGCAGCTGTGATTAAGTTACAGATTTTTAGACAAGAAGATTATCCTGTATTATCCAAGTGGGCCCTAAACGTAATTACATGTGTCCTTATAAGAAGGAGGTAGAGGGAGATTTGACTACAGAAGAGAAAGAGATGTGACAATGGAAGGAAGAGGTTGGAATGATATGAGGAAGCAGTCAGGAGCCAAGAAACGCAGGCTGTTTCCAGAAGCTAGAAAAGGCAAGGAAATGGATTCTCCCCTAGAGCCTCAAAAAGGCACCAGTCTGCCAATACCTTGATTTAGCCCTGTGAAACTAATTGCAGACTTCTGGCCTCCAGAACTATAAGAGGATAAAGTTTGTATTATTTTAAACTACCAAGTCTGTGATAATTTGTTACCACAGCCACAGGAAACTAATACAATCACAATCTTGAAAATCCACTAAAAGAGCTGAAGTCTGAAAATATTCTACTAGACCCAGAGAACAAAATTTTAGAAAATTGTTTGGCATCCTAAATACATAATAGCAAGCCAACTTTTTAGGATACAATATAAAAGCAATAAAGAGAAACAAACTAAGATTTAAAATAGTATATTACAAAGTAACTAAAAACAAAAACAGACATTTTTAGAAGGAAAAAATTACCAAAAAATGCAATGGCAGAATGAAAAAGTACTTCAGAGTTACTAAGTGAGTAAGTGACAGTGCAGATTATCAAATGACTGTGGAAAGAGTTGGCAAGCACTCCTAGAATGCTGAAGAATACTCAAAGATAAAAATTATGAGAGAATAATATAGATTAAAGAGGAAAAAAATAAATACCCATCAAAGGAATCATATACACTACTGAAAATGAAACCACACATGAAAACATTCACTACTGAAGAATATTTATCTGAACAGAAAAAATGACTCTTTAGAACACTGGGGCTCATTGTATTATGAGAAAAATTAATTAAAAGAGCTGTATGTAAATTAATTTTGCAAAATGTGTAAATGCAAGAACAAAGAACTTCTATAAGCATTCAGGTAGAAAAAAATCTGCAGAAGTGTCAAAACTCAAGTTGTTCTCAAATTTCTTCTGTGAAACTGTAAAAGAACCAATAAACAATAGAACATCAACAGGATTTCAGGCAAAAGAAAAGTTGTGAAACAGAAATTTTATAATCAATGAAATTGTCTTTAATGTTAAAAGTCAGGAAAGGAATTACTCTCAAAAATACCAAGGCTGTGAAAATCTGCTCAGAAAACCATGTACTTTTGTTTAAGTAAGCAAACATTTATCTGGAAACCAAGAGATAAATTAAAATTAAGGACAAAAGAATTTAGAAACCATAGTATCATAGTACCAGCAGTTCTTCTCATAACCGGAGTACTTAGTACTCAGTTACATGGAGCCTACATCCTGGACTTAAAGCTTGCCCCTGCCAGGCTTTACCCCACAGATTCTTACCTGCTTATTCTACCTTTCCAGGAACCAAGCAATCTGATTCCTAGGCTATGAACTTGAACTTGCTCACAGTTCAAATGAAAAGTGCTTTCAAACTGAATCTTGTTCTACGAATATCAAGAACAAAAACTAGTACTGTTCTGTCAGGTGCTTACAATGGCTAAATATTTTATTTGGTTTGGAACCTATGCCCAGAGAGAAGAATTACAAAGAACAATATAATCGCAATTTTCATTTTCACAGAACTTAAATAATCACTTTTCTCCATTTTTTAAAACTTAAATCAACTCACCTGAATCATGAAATCATCCCTCACTACCCAATCAAACCAAACCCACTGCGTCCAGTCTATTCTGACTCATAGCAACCCTACAGGGCAGGGTACAACTGCCTCATAGGGTTTCCAAGGCTGTAAATCTTTACAGAAGCAGACTGCCGCATCTTTCTCCTAAGAAGCAGCCAGTGGGTTTGAACCACCAACCTTCCTGTTGTTAGCTGAGGGCTTTAACCACTGCACCAGCAGGGTTCCTACCCCTCATTCAGCTTCTTCTAATATCCCAGGAAAAACCTGAGCGTGTTCCCACGCAGCTGTGTGGTTTAACTATGGGAAAACACATACAGGCAGTCCCCTGGTTACGAACGAGATTCGTTCCTTACTCTATCTTTAAACTGAATTTGTAGGTACATTGGAACAGATGCATTCAGTTCTTATTTAGCCTCACTTTAGTGCAAGAGGTGCCCTGGTGGCACAGTGGCTAAGAGCTCCACTGCTAACCAAAAGGTCAACAGTCTGAATCCACCAGGCACTCCTTGGAAACCCTATGAGGCAGTTCTACTGTGTCCTGTAGGGTCACTCACTATGAGTCAGAATCAACTCAACTGCTACAGGTTTTAGTGTAAGAAAAGGTTCGAAGCTGCATGTGCAGCAAGTGAAGGTCATTGTGATGAAGAATTTGTTGCAGAGTAGGGGTTGGTTTAATTGGTTTCAAAGTAAGGGCAAATTTACATAACATTAAAGGGCAAGTACAAGTTGCCCATAACTTGGACATTCATAACCTGTACTGCACCTAGAAAACAAATTGCACAAAAATACACCAAGGTGCTGAAAATGATTATGTCTGGGTGGTAAAATATCAGATAATGTTTTCTTTTTCTTTTTTTTTTGGTGATAGTGTTCTGTATTTTCCAAATTTCTGTAATTGATTATAATTAATCCCAATTACAGAGAAAACATTAAAAATAAGCATATATAATTTTAGGTAAATAGGTAAAAACTATGTTAAACATTTATGAACAAAAACACAGTCTGGAGAAAGCATCAGAACCTTAAGAATGTTTGCCTCTAGGGAGCCATTGGATTGAGACTAAATTTTATTCTTTTTTTCCTAAAAGGTACATTTTGTACTTTTAATGGAAAAAATACAATTTGTTTAAACTCCTTTTAACAAATATACACTCAAAAGAGTCAGAACTCATATTCCCTTCCCAGGAAGGTAGAAAGACAACCTGTTGTCCCAGTATCTTTGGTAGACATTGGTCTCAGGCTTAAAAAATGTAGACTAGATTAACAAATCTAGTCTATCACAGATGTACTCTTGCAATGCAGGGTCAGTTATCTGAATTTGTGATCTGAAAACACTTGTGGGATGGCCCCTCACTTGTCAACTTTGTCAGGAGGCCCTCTGACAAATATAGGTCATGCTGGCTGCAGACTGCAAACTCTAGGAGGATCAGAACTGGGTCCAGTTCACTGTTATACTGCACAGCCACAATGCTTGGTACAGAACATGTGCTCATTTTGTAGAATGACTGAATGTTAAAGTGAATTGGATGATGTGTGCTTTACCAGTGACAGTGAAGTCATAGGTTTCTAGGCAAAAAATTGAGGAATCAGTGAAAAGTGGATATTGGGTGATGGTTCAACGGTAGTAGTGATCTCAGTAGCTCCTCCAACAGGAAGAACCAATTAATTAGTCTTTTAATTTCTCACATAATTCTGAGTTTTAAAACATTAAATTCTTCCAGTTTAATACATATTTATATTTGGACCACACGGATCTTACATATTTTAGTCAAGTTTCTGGTACCCATACTCATACAAGTTTCGTGAAAATGTAAATTTGAACAATCTTTTGGTAATTTGTCATTAAGGGTTAGTTATTTCCATCTGTCTTTAAAATTTTCATATTTTTATATAATATAAATTTCTAAGAATCTTTCATATGGAAATAATCTGAAATGTGATTAAAGAATGATTAACAAAAGTGTTTATTATACTATTATTCATAATAATTGTGCAGAATGAGTTAACACAGCAGGCTTGAGACTGCTGTTCTTAGAAAGGACAACTTGCAAGGTTGGCCCTTAGCTGGCATTTGGGAAGTTGGCTGGTAAACATTCCCATACACGGATATAAAACTTTCCCTAAATGAAAAGGGCAGCTCATTATGCCTAGACTGTTGTGCAAACAATATTGTTTATACTGAACACCTCCTTTCCTCCTGGGAGTCTGGAATTTTGTTTTGTGCTCAGCAGAGAGGGACTACAAGACAAACTTCCAGTAAAAACCCTGGGCACTGAGTCTCTAATGAACTTATCTAGTAGAAAACACTTTGTATGTGTTGTCACAACTCATTGCTGGGAAAATTAAACATGTCCTGTGTGACTCCCCTGGGGAGAACTCTTGGAAGCTTGTGCCTGGTTTCCTCTGAATTTCACTCCAGCTGCCTTTTCCCTTTGCTGATTTTGCTTTGTATTCATTCACTGTAATAAATCCTAGCCATGAGTACAACCATATGCTAAGTTCCCTGAGACATTTGTGGAAATCACTGAACCTGGGAGTGGTCTTGGGGAAACCACCCCCCCCCCCAACAAAATAATAAAATTGGAAATAACATAAATGCCCAGTAACAGGGAATTTCTTAAGTATAATATATCCATACAATGGATAAATTTGTAACAAAAACAAAAATTATGCTTATAAATTGGTTTACATTATAACTATAATGTAAAAAACTTAAAATACAATATACCTTATGCTCTTAGTTATTAACAAAAAAAGTTCCGCAAACAAAAGACTAAACAAAAATGTGTCAAAATACTTAAAGTTATAAGCTTCTGCTGTAACCATTATTTTCTGTAGTCTACTCTTTTCTTAGGTTCTAAACGGGCTGATTGTGAGGGACATGAAGATTTAACTGCCTAACTCAGATAAAGTCACCTTTTGAGGAGTTATCCCAGTTGTTTTCCCCCACTCTTGGTACAG
The DNA here is from genome assembly GCA_030035585.1 of Dugong dugon. NCBI lineage: Eukaryota > Metazoa > Chordata > Mammalia > Sirenia > Dugongidae > Dugong > Dugong dugon. The sequence continues at coordinate 149,506,264 of CM057463.1, read as the reverse complement.
TTGCTAAAGGACCTAAACCATGGTTTATTTGTAAAACCAAACTCAGATGAGCTGGTCCCTAGGGGTTAGTCACCTTGGATATAGTTTGGCTCAAACTTTGTCCAGTTTGATCTCTTGCCACGTGGAAACAAACTGACACAATCAAATCTTACTTTTAACAATTCAAATGCTAAGTGAACTAACAGAAGCAGGCTAAGTTAGCCAAGAGTTAACTTCTCCAGTTATCTCTGAAGCTAATTGATGATCCTAATGTTGGGAAGTCTGGAATCTGGAATGATTGTGGGGTGAGAGGATGACTTCCCATGATACCTTCACAAGCATGCTCCATCACTAAAGGAAATGTGTACAGGCATTCCCTGGGTTATGATCATCCATGTTATCGACAACTCACACCTGCCCTTTAATGTTATGTAAATTTGCCCTCACTTTGAAATGAATGAACCAACCCCTACTCACTACAAATACTTCATCACAATCACCTTCACTTGCTGCATATGCAGCTTTCAAATAATTGAAAAGACTTCAAGCCTTTTCTTGCACTAAAAAAAACCCAAACTTGTTGCAGTCAAGTTGATTTTGACTCATAGTGATGGCATAGGACAGGGTAGAATGGCCCACATAGGACAGGGTAGAATGGCCCCCATAGGGTTTCCAAGGAGCAGCTGGTGAATTCGAGCTGCAGACCTTTTGGTTAGCAGCCGAGGTTTTAGCCACTACACTACTAAGGTAAGGCTAAATAAGAACCATATGCACCTGTTCCGACATACCTAGAAATTCAACTTACAGACTTAAAGACAGAGTAAGGAACAGATCTCGTTCATAACCCGGGGACTGCCTGTGTATGCCACTATCTTCCAGTTGTAAGGAACTTAATCTAAATGTTTGGTTTCCAGAAGTTCTCTTATAAAGACGTGTTTGTTTATAATGTAAAAGGATATGTAAGCTTTGTTGTTAGGTGCCATCGAGTAGGTTGCGACTCATAGCGAACCTATGTACAATGTAAGCTTTAGAAAACAAAAACTGTCTACAAAATTATTAGTCACAAATCTTTGGTATTTATTTATTTACAGGTTATGCATGAGCTAGAATTACTGTGTAAATTCTGGAATGAGCTGGCCTTTTCAGAAAACAAAAACAAGAATCTAATCCCTTAAGAAAGGTTGTTAATTTTTAGTTATTTCCATCTGTTTTTGATGATTGGCTTGTCAGAAGATTGAACTTCATTAATGTATCATTATCTTTACTAAAAGCTCATTAAAGCAATACATTCAATAGAGAAAAAGGATTCTGGTGCTCAAAATGACAAAAACAAGAGGATAATTACAGAATAGAATTTTAGCCCTACCACTGCTCATTTCTGAATGTTTATTTGAAAGGTTTCATTCTATTCTTTTTTACTCTCCGAGTCATATCTGGGAGGATCTACCTCTTCAAGGTTGTAATCTAGGTCTTACAAAGTATTTGTTGTTTGTTGCCATCTAGTCGATTCAGATTCATGGTGACCCCACATGTTACAGAGTAGAATTGCTCCACAGGGTTTTCTTGGCTGTAATCTTAACAAAAGCAGATTGCCAGCCCTTCTCTAAGGCAGTACCCTTTGGGTGGGTTCCCACTAACCTTTAGGATAGCAGTTGAGCATAAACCTTTTGCACTACCTAGGCACCTTCTTAAAAGGTCTAGACCATACATAGTTGATGAGAACGTAACTAAATTGCAGGCAGAGCAGTGTGGAAAATTAAATTAAAAATTCATGTAAGCACCAAGAGGTAAAGCTACAGCAAATATCACACATAAATGTACCAAACAAGATGAGCGAAATGAGCTATATATAGACAAGAATTTCCCATTATTAAGATCAACAATTACAATTACAGGGATTCAGGATTAGCCAATTCCTACCCAATATTTTCAATCCTTTCAATAAAATCAATATTTCTACTTGTTATAAAAAAACAAGTAAAAGAATAAGTCCTGAAAGGATGATGGAAATTCTAAATATTAATGCTTTAGAAATTAACTATGAAGCTCAGTTAGCCATGTGGACCCTGTTTCCATTATAACTAATAATTGAAAATCATCTGTATTAATAAAATATTCCATAGATGCTCTGTCTTCTCCCTCCTACACACCAACAGATCAAATTCAATAAATTTGGTTCTTTAGAGAAACATAATATGTATTATTCTAGTAGGAACTTTAAGAATAATTGAGACATAATGAAATTCATTCTAAATCTACCTTACATAGGAAAACGTAATCTCAGCGAAGCTTCCAGACTAAGGCAAACTAAAAACAAAGGCCTAGCAATCTACTTCCAAAAATTAGCCAGTGAAAACCCTGTGGAACACAACATAATATTGTCCAATATATTGCTGGAAGATAAGCCCCCTAGACTGGAAGACACTCAAAATACACAGTGGCTACAATAATGGACTCAAGCATACCAACAATTGCGAAGATGGTGCAGGACTGGGCAACATGGTGTTCTGCTGTGTATTGGGTTGCTGTAAGTCACAGCTGACTTGATGGCAACTGACACTGACAACAGCAACATTCCCATGTATGAATCTTTCAACCTAAAAGAGCATTAAGGCTTATCTGTACACATTTGCCTATGCCATAGTGCCTATGACACAGCCGAACCAGTCTCCGCCTTCCTTTCAAAGCCAAGCTGTAACTCCATCTTTTCTCTTCACTCAGAAAGTAAATTGGAATTCAAAGGAATGTGACTGGCATGATTACGAAGATGATTACAAAGATAATCTCAAAATCACTCTAAACTATTTTAAAACATGATTTTCAAAGTTTTGTTGTTTTCAGTACTAAGAAAAATATCTTTGCAATCACCTCACTGATCATGAGACACTAATGTGAGAGGCCATGGAGACTCAGAGCTACTAGTTTGCATCACTGGGACGGGACACAACTTACTGCTTTGTATTGTGGATTGCCTTTTCTTGTGTTTTAACTCAGCCACAAGACTATAAATTCTCTGTAAGGCATAACTGATGTCTAACATTTATTTGTATTCCTATAAACCGAGCACAGTATCTTGTATAGTCAGTTTTCAAAAAGTTTTAAAAAATTTAACCAACATCTCTTTGCTTTCAAAATTCACATGACCTTTTTACTTCCTCTGTGTAGTATGCTCATAAAAAATATTTTTATCCCTGTAAAATATGGAAGGAAAACAGGTAGAAAACTCCTCTATCTCTAACTAAATAAAGCTTTATCAAAATATGATTAAACATGTGGATATTTGAATAATTCCTGGATACCTGTTGATATTAATAAGTTATTATTAATTTTAGATGAGATGGTAAGTTCCTTACCTTTTCTAATACAAGCTGAAAAAAATAACTTATGGATGGAATGATATGACATCAAGGAATTAGCTTCAAATAACCCAAGCTGAGAAGGGAACTGGGTGGGAGCATGAATAAAATGATACTGGCCATGAGTTCAAAACCGTTGAAGATGAGTGATGGGTATGTGTGGACTTATCATAATCTCTTTACTTTTGTATACATTTAAATTTTCCAAAATAAGATAGTTTTAATCTGTTTATTCCCACACTCATAAACATTTCCAGTGTCAAGAAGAGTTTGAATTGAAGCCTTGTCATGGATTGAATTGTGTCCCCCAAAAATATCTGTCAGCTTGGCTAGGTCATGATTCCCAGTATTGTATGATTGTCTACCATTTTATCATCTGATGTTATTTCCCTATATTTTGTAAATTCTATCACTATGATGTAATAAGATGGATTATCGGCAGTTATATTGATGAGATATACAAGATTAGATAGTGTTTTAAGCCAATCTCTTTTGAGATATAAAGGAGAGAAGTGAGCAGAGAGACAGGGGGACCTCATACCACCAAGAAAGCAGAGCCAGGAGCAGAGTACATCCTTTGGACCTGAGGTTCCTGCACTTAGATGCTCCCAGACCAAGGGAAGACTGATGACAAGGACCTTCCTTCAGACCCGACACAGAGAGAAAGACTTCCTCTGGAGCCGGCACCCTGAATTCGGACTTCGAGCCTACTGGACTGTGAGACAATAAACTTCTTTGTTAAAGCCATCCACTTGTGGTATTTCTATTTCTGTTATAGCAGCACTGGATAACCAAGACAAGCATCAGTCATCAGCAAAAGTGAGCAGACCTCAGAGCAAAACATGAATAACAATATTTTTCTACCTAGCCAAGTAAAGTTTAAAAAAAGAAGGAACAGAACTGCATAATAAGGTACAAGGAGGGTCAGCTCAGCTTCTCCCTCATCAAGTCTTCATAGGGTGGCTTTGTTGAAAATACTGCAAAATCCTAGGTCGGAACCATCATCAGGTACAGCAGAGCATCAGAAATTTGCTTATTTGTTTATTGTCTATCATCTCCATGAGAATATAAGTTCTGCAAGGTCAATGACTTTGCCTAGTTCACCAGTGTCTCTCTAGCAACAAGCAGAGTATTTAATACATAAAGTATGTGCTCAATAAATATTTGTCTAATATGCCCTCTCCTGCCTACCACCAAAAGGTCATAGAGTACTACAGATATTAAGCTATTAGAGCAAAAATTTATTTTGATTATGTATACTCCTTTCTGAAAATAATTTGCCAGTAATATATCTAGTTAACATGCTAAAAATTTACAAATAACTTCTACATAACCTATCTTGTTTGAACCTAACACCCACTGAGAGGTAGATAAGACTGGGATTATTTCCTCCACTTTAGAAAAGAAAAATCTGAAACTCAGATATTGATGATCTGCTGAAATTCCAACTCTGGTTATTTGACTCATGGTCTTTTCATTCCTCAAACTGTAGATCTGTTTTTAAAAAAAAAAAAAATTGGGACACTTCTATTTAATCAAGCAGTTTCATTCATTATTGTTAATTCAAACACAAGAAATGGATCCTGAAAATTTCAGCCCAAAGCTAAGAATGAGATATAAAAAAGCAAACTCATTAGATGGGCTTTTGGGTGTAGTATTAAGGAATTTCAAAGTCTTGAACTATATGTAGAGCTCTATTGTCACTTTGAGCCTTGGTGGCACAATGAACACTCAGCCACTAACTAAAAGGTCGATGGTTTGCATCCACCAGCCACTCCTCAGGAAAGATGTGGCAATCTACTTACATAAAGATTTACAGCCTTGGAAACCCTATGAGGAAGTTCTACTCTGTCCTATAGGGTCACTTTGAGTCAGAATCGATTCCACGGCAATGGGTTATTACTTTCAATTTAAAAGGTGCCCTGGTGACACAACAGTTAAGCACTCAGCTGCTAACCAAAAAGTTGGTTCAAACCCAGCCAGTGGCTCCACAGGACAAAGACCTGGTGATCTGCTTCTGTAAAGATTACAGTCAAGAAAACTCTGTGGAGCAATTCTACTCTGTCACATAGGGTCACCATTAATCAAAAACAACTCAATGGTACCTAAGAAACAAAACAATAACTTTCACCTTAGATATACAAAAAGCCACAAAAGAATATGATGTCTGCCCTAACAATGAGAATAAGCCAAGTAGTCTATAAAGCAATTTGTTTGAGCTAATCATTGAACTACAGTGTATGTCAACTTGGCTGGGCCATGATTCTCAGTGTTTTGGCAGTTGTATAATACAGTGATCACTTCCCTGTTGAGATTTGATATGTGATCGCCTGCATGATGGGATCTGCTGTGAATAGCCAATCAGTTGAAAGGAAGTTCCCTGGGGCGTATGGCCTGCATCAAATATAAGCAAAAATTCTGACATGACTCAGGGACTTTTGTTTGCACTGGATCCTGCAGCTGGCTCCTGTTTATCTGACCTCCAGTTCTTGGGACTTGAGCTAGCAGCTTACCTGCAGTCTTGCCTGCCAATCTTGGGATTCATCATTCTTCGCAGCCTGTGAGCAAGACCCTGCTCTCTGACCTGCCAATCTTGGGTTTGCCAGCCCCTGCGTCTACATGAAACAGGAGAAGCCTCTATCCTGACCCATAGACTTGGGACATTCCAGCCTCTACAACCACGTGAGCCATTTTTTGATATAAATCTCTCTCTCTCTCTCTCTCTCTCTCTCTCTCTCTATATATATATATATATATATATATATATATATATTTGTCTTCTTGAGCACATGTCATTATAATACTTTGTCTTCTTGAGCTGCCCTTTAAAATATTCTGTTTAGTTCTTTTGCTTCATCATTTCTTCCTTTTGCTTTAGCTACTTGACATTCAAGAGCAAGTTCAGAGTCTCTTCTGACATCCATTTTGGTCTTTTCTTTCTTTCCTGCCTTTTTAATGACCTCTTGCTTTCTTCATGTATGATGTTCTTGATGTCATTCCACAACTTGCCTGGTCTTCAGTCATTAGTGTTCAGTGCATCAAATCAATTCTTAGGATGGTCTCTAAATTCAGGTGGGATATACTCAAGGTTGCACTACGGCTCTCGTGAACTTCTTCTGATTTTCTTCAACTCCAACTTGAACTTGCATATGAGCAACTGACGGCCCATTCCACAGTCGGTCCCTGGCTTTGTTCTGACTGATGATATTGAGCTTTTCCATCATCTCCTTCCACAGATGTAGTCAATTTGATTCCTGTGTATTCCATCTGGCGAGGTCCATGTGTATAGTCACTGTTTATGTAGGTGAAAAAAGGTATTTGCAATGAAGATGTTTTTGGTCCTACAAAATTCTATCACACGATCTCAGGCTTCATTTCTATCACCAAGGCCATATTTTCCAGCTACCAATCCTTCTTCGTTTCTAACTTCCACTTTCCGATCATCAGTAATTATCAATGCATCTTGACTTATCTTGATCTTGATTATATATAGACTGTATGGATATTATCCTATCACTCACAGCATTTTGCTTCAGGATAGATCTTAAAATGTTCTTTTTGACAACAAACGTGATGCCATCCCTCTTCAGTTTGGCATTCCCGGCATAGTAGACCATATGGCCATCCGATTCAAAGTGGCCAATACCTGTCCATTTTAGCTCACTAATGCCTAGGATATCTATTTCATTTTTGACAGCTTCCAATTTTCCTAGATTCACACTTCATATATTCCACATTCCAATTATTAATGGATGTTTGCAGCTGTTTCTTTTCATTTTGAGTTATGCCACATCAGCAAATGAAGGTCCCAAAAGCTTGGCTCCATCCATGTCATTAAGGTCAACTCTACTTTGAAGAGGCAGCTCTTCCCCAGTTGTATTTTGAGTGCCTTCCAACCTGAGGGGCTCATCTTCCTGCACTATATCATACCATGTTCCACTACTATTCATAAGTTTTTCACTGGCCGATTTTTTCAGAAGTAGACTGCCAGGTCCTTCTTGCTAGTCTGTCTTAGTCTGGAAACTCAGCTGAAACCTGTCCACCACAGGTGACCCTGCTGGTATTTGAAATACAGGTGGTAAACTTCCAGTATCACAGCAGCATGCAAGCCACAAACTGACAGACACATAGTGGTTTAATTGAACAGATTCTTTAAATAGTGGCTATTATTTATATAACAGTTGTGTCAGTTTTTATTTCAATATAAAAGACACATTAAATATTCTATTTATCTTCAATTAGTATCTTCACACAAGCAATTTATATTATTCATATTTAATGGTGCCAAATCATATTTGAGTAATTTTCCTAAAAATTTAAAAAACAAAAAAACAAATCCATTGCCATGGAGTCGATTCTGACTCATAGCAACTCTATAGAACAGAGTAGAACTGCCCCGTAGGGTTTCCAAGGAGAAGCTGATGGACTTGAACTAATGACCTTTTGGTTAGCAGACATAGCTCTTAACCACTGCGCCACCAGGGCTCCAAAAGGTTAAAAGTTCCTCCCAAATAATTTAAAGTCACTTTCTTAATTTGAAGTTCATTTTTAAAATAAATAATCCACAAAACAAATTAGAACATTTCAAAATTTAAGTATCCAGGAAGTTTATCTAGCAATAAGCTCTTGTTATTTCCCTGAAAAATGCACTAAATTTAAATATATAGAGTTTTTTTAATCTTGTATTCAGGTTCTTTTGAAAATACACTTGGAGGAGAATCAAAATTCCTGTGGATTCTTCAAATGTATTAAAATTAGACTTTTTAAAAACTTTAGAACTTTTCCAAAAGTATATTAAATAATTCAAAGATTCAAGTATTTACATTTTATTCTAAAAAAAGTTATTAATAAAGTGTAGCATCTCACAATTAAAAAATAATGTCCACATAAACCATCTCATCCAATAGACAAAAATAAGCATTTCCTTCCCATTGTAAATAAGGCAAAATTATTCTTTCTCTTCTCTTTCTGTTCCCTCATCTTATTTAATTGAAAATCTTTTTAATTAATCTGTTTGTTTTGTCACTGTTTTCCTTCCTGATGCCTTAAATCCTAATCACATTCCCACCTCTAGACCATTTCTGCTGATGACTTTCTTCTTAGTTAAGATCTTCAGTTTCCTTATTCTTTCATCTAATTTTTTTAAGACAAATTTTGATACAAAAGTAATGTTAATAGAGCCTATATTAAAACTTTATTTTCTTTTTTAACAACCAAATAATATCCTTGATCCATTTTCCAGAAAATATTTGTTTTTATTTTCTTTGATGTTCAATGATGTCAAACCTAACTCTGCCAAAACAAAAGAATAAAACATAGAAATGTTAACTGAAAATAACAAAATAAAACAACTGTAAATTTGTTCAGCTATTTTAATTATTATTTTTCACTACATCAATTTATTAATTTTAATGGAAATTGTTTTAACAAGATTTGTGGTATTACAATCCACACAAAGTTCTTATCTATTTTTAATTATGTATTATAACAGAAATACTGAAATTTAATAATAATTTATAAATATCACTCTAAAACTTGATGTTCTACAGATTAATTATAGGAAAATAATTTTCTTCACATACAATTATATGAAAACTACTAGGGAGCAATTAATATCACAAAAAATATAAGAATTACTTTTAAAAGTCTTGATGTTTTCTCTTTTTCTAAGTAATAAACAAATGGTCTAGTTTTTCTTTAAAAAAAACACAATAGAAAACATATCAATGCTATGATAAAATTTCCCAACCATTTGACCCACAGACGAATTTAAATAAAAATTAGACATCCAGAAAAAAAATTTATAACATTAGAAACATCCTTATTTCCATGCATTAATATTGTGTTCCATAAGTCAGATAAGCTTACCAAGTTGTATATGCATACTTGTAAATTACTATGGTCATGAATTATTCCAGTTTTTAAAACTTTTGCCAGAGAAACTATCCTAGCTATAGAAAAGGGATTATAAGTTTGGTAGGAAAATTGCTCTTAATGAGGCTAATTAAGGAATAAGATCCTGGTTTCTGTATTCTAAAAATCAGTTCAACATTAAGTAAATTAATCAACATTAAAGTTTTTGGAAGTTAAATCCTCAGTGTGCATACTCAAGAAGAAATACTCCAGACAGACAGGAAAAAAAACACTTCAGAAAATGCTCTCACAGAGATTTGCTTTACAAGACTGATGGTACAAGTAATTAGTATGACATTTAATAAATGGTATTTTGAAAAATTGCTAAGACGCAATAAACCTTCAAGTCAAACAATCTTGGCTTTTTTTTTTTTAAGCAATAGAATTGTAGTATACTTTGCTGGCATGATTTCACTACCTCATGTTTAAAAGATTCATATGTATAAAATGACTGAAAGAAACATCCCTGCGTTTCCCAGTGGCCATAGCTAAACACACAATGATAAAAACGATAGGTTATAAAATAGGAAATCCATTTTTATACCCATTGGTGTGTAATTGGATAATTCCTTGAATAGTGCCTATAAATTAATTCCAACTTAAGAGCAATGAAATATTTTACCTCTTACAAAGTAATCAGTAATGACAAAAAATATTCTTTTTTCTCCTTTCAGCAAAGAAATGATATTCTGTGATCTGAATAGTCACTGCCTTCATCTATCTAAACTATAAACCTATCTCATGGACTGCACAGGAAAATTTGGAACTCCTTCAAAGCTCAACCATCCAAAGACGACAGAGATTCTTATTGGTTTAAAGTACATTGTAGGGCACTAGAATATTGTTCCAAGATATTAAATTAGAAGAATGACTGACTTAGGTTCCCTATGAGTTAAGACATCACAATGAATATTTCACCTCAGATTTAGGATGGATTTAAAGCTATATTTAGAGATGCAAACATTTATATTGGTCCATAAAATTTGTATCACGCTTTGCCAGAGGCATATCTAGGGTACGGCAGGTATGGCAAGAGCCCTGGGCATCAGTTGAAGAGGGTGCCAATGGGCACTTTCTATTGGCCACTGCTGTTTCCATGGCCGGCCATGAGATAGCATTCAGCAATTTAAAACTTATTACCATAGGCACTATTTTCCATAGATACGCCTCTGTGCTTTGAAAATACACTTGGAGGAGAATCAAAATTCCTGTGGATTCTTTAAATGTATTAAAATTAGACTTTTTAAAAACTTTAGAACTTTTCCAAAAGTATATTAAAGACAGAAGAAAACAGATCAGTTATTTATTTTTTATTACTGTTTTTATTAGGTGCCGGTGAGTCGGTTCCAACTCATAGCGACCCAACGTACAATAAAACGCAAGACTGCCTGGTCCTGCGCCATCCTCAAAATCGTTACTATGTTTGAGCCCAGTGTTGCTGACACTGTGTCAATCTATCTCGTTGAGGGTCTTCCTCTTTTTATCTGACCCTCCACTTTACCAAGCATGATGTCCTTCTCCAGGAACTGGTCACTCCCGATAACATATTCAAAGTACATAAGACAAGTCTTGCCATCCTCCCTTCTAAGAAGCATTCTGGCTGTACTTTTTCTGAGAAAGCATTCTGGCTGTACTTCTTCCAAGACAGATTTGTTCATTCTTCTGGCAGTCGATGGTATATTCAATATTCTTCATCAACACCATAATTCAAATGCATCCAATCTTCTTTGGTCTTCCTTATTCATTGTTCAGCTTTCCCATGCATAAGAGGCGATTGAAAAAAAACATGACTTCAGTCAGATGCACCTTAGTCCTCAAAGTGACATCTTTGCTATTTAACACTTTAAAGAAGTCTTTTGCAGATTTGCCCAATGCAATACTTCATTTGATTTATTAACTGCTACTTCCATGGACATTGATTGTGGATCCAAGTAAAATGAAATCCTTGATAACTTCAATATTTTCTCTTGGTCTATATACAGGTTCCAAATGAGCACAAATAAATGTTCTGGAATTTCCATTTTTCACAATGTTATCCATAATTTGTTAGGATCCACATAGTCAAATGACTTTGCATAGTCAATAAAACAGGTAAACATCCTTCCGGTATTCCCTGCTTTTAGCTAAGATTCATCTGACATTAGCAATGATATCCCTTGTTCCACATCCTCTTCTGAATCCAGTTTGAATTTCTGGCAGTTCCTTGTAGTTGTACTGCTGCAACCAGTTTTTAATTATTTTAGCAAAATTTTATTTGTGTGTGATATTAATATTGTTCAATAATTTCTGCATTCCATTGGATCACCTTTCTTTGGAATGGACACATATATGGATCTATTCCAGTTGGTTGGCCAGGTAATTGTCTTCCAAATTTCTTGGCAGACATAAGTGAACACTTCCAGCGTTTCATCTGTTTACTGAAACATCTCAATTGGTATTCAGTCAGTTCCTGGAGCCCTGTTTTTCACCAGTGCCTTCAGTGCAGCTTGAACTTCTTCCTTCAGTACCATCCGTTCTTGATCATATGCCACCTCCCAAAATGACTGAACATCAACCAATTCTTTTTGATACACAGACTCTGTGTATTCCTCCCATTTTCTTTTGATGCTTCCTGTGTGATTACATTTTTTGCTCATAGAATCCTATAATATTGCAACTTTACGCTTGAATTTTTTCTTCAGTTCTTTCAGCTTGAGAAATGCCAAGCGTGTTCTTCCCATTTGGTTTTCTACCTCCAGTTCTTTGCATATTTCATTATAATACTTTCCTTTGTCTTCTCAAGCCACCCTTTGAAATCTTCTGTTCAACTCTTTTGCTTCATCATTTCTTGCTTTCACTTTAGCCACTCTAAGTTCAACAGCAACACTCAGAGTCTCTTCTGACATCTATTTTGGTCTTTTATTTATTTCCTGTCTTTTTAATGACTTCTTGCTTTCTTCATGTATGAGGTCCTTGATGTCATCCCACAACTTGCCTTGTTTTCAGTCATTATTGTTCAATACATCAAATCTAGTCCTGACACGATCTCTAACTCAAGTGTGGTATATCTGAGGTTGTAGTTTGGCTCTCATGGACTTGTTTTAATTTTCTTCAGCTTCAACTTGAACTTGCATATGAGTGGCAGATGGACTGTTCCACAGTTGGCCTCTGCCCTTGTTCTGACTGATGATGTTGAGCTTCTCCATCATCTCTTTCTACAGATGTAGTTGATTTGATTCCTGTGTATTTCATCCAGCAAGGTCCACGTGTAGAGTCATCACTTATGTCATTGAAAAGGTATTTCTAATGAATAAGTCATTAGTCTTGCAAAATTCTAGTATGCAATCTCCGGCATCATTTCTATCATCAAGGATATATTTTCCAACTATTGATCCTTCTTTGTTTCCAACTTTCACATTCCAGTCACCAGTAATTATCAATGCATCTGATCACGTTTGATCAATTTCAGACTGCAGACGCTGGTCAAGATCTTCAATTTCTTCATCTTTGGCATTAATGGTTGATGTATAAACTTGAATAATATTTGTATGAAGTGGTCTTCCTTGTAGACATATGGATATCATCCTTATTGACAGTGTTGTACTTCAGGATAGATCTTGAAATTTTCTTTTTGATGATGTGTGTGATGCCATTCCTCTTCAATCTGTCATTCTTGGTATGGTAGCCCATATGATTGTTTGATCCAAAACGACCAATACCAGTCCATTTCAGGATGCTTAGGATATTAATTTTCAAGTGTTCCAGTTCATTTTTGACAACTTTCCATTTTTCTTGATTCATACTTTGTAATTCCATGTTCCAATGACTAATGGATGTTTGCCACTGTTTCTTCTCATTTTGAGTCATGCCTCATCAGCAAATGAAGGTCCCAAAAGCTTTACTCCATCCATGTCATTAAGGTCAACTCTATTCTGAGGAGGTCACTCTTCCCCAGTTGTATTTTGAGTGACTTCCAGCCTGAAGGGCTCATCTTCTGGCACCATATGAGACAATGTTTCACTGCTATTCATAAGATTTTCACTGGCCAATTTTTTTAGAAGTAGATCGTCAGAATCTTTCCTAGTATGTCTTATTCTGGAAGCTCTGCTGAAACCTGTCCACCGTAGGTGACCCTGCTGGTATTTGAAATACTGTGATAGCTTCCAGCATCACAGCAACACGCAAGCCACCAGAGTAGGACAAACTGACAATGAATAAAAGTTCATAAAATAAAAAACAATACAACAAAGAGAAAGTTGGCAAAGCTAATGGCAAAGTCCTATAAGTGGGTTTAAAAAAATAAAAGTTTACAGACCTCTAGCAATACTGATCAAAGTGGGAGGGAAGGAGGGCCATAAATTGAAAAGTAAGACATCAGATGTTATTATGAACAACTTTATAGCAATACTTTTGACAAATTAGATGAAATAGGCATATTCCTAAAAACACAACATACTAAAACTGATAGAAGGTCTCATCAGTCCTGCTTTCATTAAGTATATTTATTCTGTGATTTTAAACTTCCACAGAAAAAAGTCTCCAGGCCCAGGAGGTTTCAATACTTATTTTTTTCCGAACATTTAATAGGAAAATAGCACAATTTTACACAAACTCTTCTAGATAACAGAAAAAGGGGATAATTTCCAACTTACTGTGTGATGCCAGCATCACATCAATACCAAATCCTAACAATGGCATTATAAGTAAAGAAAATTAAAGGCCAATTTCTCACTTGAATAAAAATGAAAACCTCCTAAACAAAATATTAGCAAATTGATTCAGGTTAGGTTTATTCCATGACTGAGGATTAGTTTAACATCTGAAAACCAATCAGTATAATAAATCACGACATTAAAAGAATAAAGAAGAGAAATCAAATCATCATTTTAACAGACAGAGACAAATCATTTGATAAAATTCAACATGATTCATGATAAAAACCCTTAGCAAACTAGGAACTTTCTTAATCTAATCAAAAGAATATATAGCAAACATCATATTTAATATTTATAGGAAAAATTCCTCCTGAATGGGAGATGAGACAAGAAAGCCTTCTAACAACATTTCTATTTTACACTGTTCTAAAGTAAGAAAAAACATAATAAAAGGTAATAGGAAAGAAGAACTAAAACTATCATCATTCACAGACAACATGATTATATATATAGAAAATCCAAAAGAACCAACAGATAAACTAGTAGAATTAATAAATTAATTTAAAATGGCCATAGGATACAAGGTGCATTTGAAAAGATCAATTATATTTCTTTGTTCCCAAAAAGGGTGGGGGAGCAGAAATATTATTTTAAGTATTATTTACAATAGAATCAAAAACATCAAATACATAGGAACAGATCTAACAAAAGATATTCAGAAAACTATAAAATATGTTTGAGAGAACTTTTAAAAGGCCAAAAAAAAAAAAGAAAAAGAAAGGATATACCATCAACATCTGTATTTCATCCTAAAATTTTCCAAGTTTTTCTTTTGACATTGAATGCCTTAGTCCACCCAGGGGTATGTAAATCTAAGCAAACATTATCTTTATAAAATAATAATATGCTATGTTTTGTGAGATTAAAATTTTTTAGAAGTGAAATAATGAGCAATGATTATATGAAACTCAGAACAGAAGGAGAGTTAACCTAAAATGCTTAATAGTCATTTTATTATCCCAGTAGGGGGTCAAGTTATTTTTAAATTTTACTACCTCAGAATCAAGCCACAATGTAACAAAGGATTAGAACCAAGAATTATATAGAACTACAAATCTTGGGTGGAAGCAGATGGATAATAATAGGGAGGGCACCCAAGTAGATTTACCCAAGTTGTCCTTTTGCTATGGGGTGACTTCCTGTGTTCATTATAATATGAAATATTACAAAAATAAATAAATAAAAGACAATAATTTGTGGACAAGTGATGATAATGTGTCCTGAAAAAAAGGATTTCTATTAATTTAATTTTGGATCCATGAAGCCTAATAGATAGACAAAGAGATATGTACAGTGAGAATAGAAAAAGAAAGAGAAACACCGAGAGCAAATGTGCCCAATTTTTTTGTTTGTTTTGTTTTGTAAGTATAAATGTTCTTTGCCACCAGAAATAGGTATGCCCTAAAAGCAAACTCCAGCTGAAGAATATTTAAACCCCTATGGAATCAGGCTTTCTTATATTTTCTGACTTTATTATTTTTTATGCAACTTCAGCCATGTTTTAGAAGTTACCTTTTAACATTTAACCATCATTTTTAGGTGTTCTGTACCCAGAAAGCTCTCCCTGCATGAACCATGTTGAAGAAAAGACAATGCAGCTGTATTTTTTATCCAGAATGAAAACAGCATTATTGAGCTTCTTGGGTAAAAATATTTATTCTAATAAATTAGATAACTCTCCTCATTAAATAGAAAAAAATTAGTATGAAAATTGGTATAACTCTTTTAGAAAATAAAATAACAGTGTTTTCATTCATGCAGCAAAACATAGTGGGTACTTCCTACATACCAGGCATTATAAAGAGATTTCGTTAGTGGACAAAGTGGTCAAAAATATCCGCCTTCATGGAGATTACATTCTAGCAGGAGAAGGCAGACAAGAACAGATAGGCAAAATAGGGATTATGTCATATGATCTAAGTGCTAGAGATCAAAATAAAGCAGGACATGTAGATAGGACTGGGAGGTATGACTGCTACTATAATAGGGTGGTTAGAGATGCCTCACTGACAAGGAGGCACACTAAGGCAAAGCCCTGAAAGCAGAGAGGGAAAGATGCTTGTAATAGGTGAGGGAAAGAGTTTTCCAGGCAGAGAGAGAACAACATGTACAAAGTTCCTGAGTTGGACACATTAGGTTTAAAATGTCTATTAAATTTCCAGGTGGAAACGCTGACTAAGCAGTTAAATGTAAGTTGGAGTTCAAGAGAATAATCAAGCTGGAGATAAAAGTTTGTAGCCATCAGCATATAAATGGTATTTAAAGTCATGGAACTGGATAAAATTACCAAGGGGATGAGTGTACCTAGAGAAGAAATTTAAAAATTGAACCATGTGCCTCTTATGAACATTAACTCCATTTCTAGACTCTGAGCAGCAGTTAAAAAAAAATTAGTAGAATTTAGGAGGTTGTATGGTTGAAGGGTGGTAATCTTCAAAGTGAAATTTTGGAGGTATTACAAATATTTTTAAAGACAAGTTCTCTAGGCCATAACTATTGAAGAGTATCTGTGGTATGATGGAGGGCAAAATCATTGGAGAAGAAGAGCCCAAAGAATTGAGAAGTCAAGGAATTAGAGAGCACTGAATATCAAAATTACCAATAATTATGACAAAACTAGTGTTAGAGAGAGTGACAAGGAGCCAGGAGTATGATGGTTAATTTTTGTATGAACTTGGCTACTATGGTTCCCAATGGTTTAATTACCTTCCATAATGTAATCTAATTATAATGTAATCAATCAGTTGAAAAGAGAGCTTATCTGTGGTGCATTCTACCACCAGAGTATAAATAGACATCTTGGCAGAATTTTACAGTGATACTCTTCCCATCACCTGACCTATGGATCTTGAGAAATAAGCCTGCAAGAATCTCCAGCCTGTTGCTTCTCTTATGGATTCTGGGCTTGCCAGTCCCCCACAATTGCATAAGCCAATTCTTTGAAATAAATCTCTGTGGATGATTGACAGACAGACAGACACACAGAGAGGGAGGGAGGGAATGAGGGAGGGTGATAGGTAGGTAGGTAGGTAGGTAGATAGAGGCATACTTTGTTTTATTGCACTGCACTTTACTGCACTTCGCAGATACTGCATTTTTTTAACAAACTGAAGGTTTGTGGCAACCCCGCATCGAGCAAGTTAATCGGTGTTGTTTTTATAATAGCATGTGTTCACTTCGTGTCTCTGTGTCATATTTTGGTAATTCTCACAATATTTCAAACTTTTTCTTTATTATTATATTTGTTATGGTGATCTGTGACCAGTGATCTCTGATATTACTATTGTAATTGTTTTGGGGTGCACGAACCACGACTATATAAGATGGTGAACTTAACTGAAAAATGTTGTGTGTGTTCTGACTGCTACACCTACTGACAATTCTCCCATCTCTCTCCCTCTGCTAAGGCCTCTCTATTCCCTGAGACACAACAACAGTGAAATTAGGCCAGTTAATAACCCGACAGTGGCTTCTAAGTGTTCAAATGAAAGGAAGATTCTATGTCTCTCACTTTAAATCAAAAGCTAGAAATGATTAAGCTTAGTAAGGAAGCCATGTTGAAAGCCAAGATAGGCTGAAAGCTAGGCTTTTTGTGCCAAATGGTTAGCCAAGTTGTGAAAGCAAAAAAAGAATTTCTTGAAGGAAATTTAAAATGCTACTCCAGTGATCACACGATTGGTAAGAAAGCAAAATGGCCTTACTGCTTATACGGAGAAAGTTTTAGTGGTCTGGATAGAAGACCAAACCAGCCACAACATTCCCTTAAGCCAAAGCCTAATCCACAGCAAGGCCCTAACTCTCTTGAATTCTATGAAGGCTTAGAGCAGTGAGGAGGCTGCAGAAGAAAAGTCTGAAGCTAACAGAGGTTGGTTCATAAGGTGTAAGGAAAGAACCTGTCTCCGTAACATAAACGTGCAAGGGGAAGCAGCAAGTGTTAATGCAGAAGCTTCAGCAAGTTATCTAAAACATCTAGCTAAGATAATTGATGGTGACTACACTAAATAACAACTTTTCATTGTAGACACAACACCCTTATATTGGAAGAAGACGCCATCTAGGACGTTCATAGCTAGAGAAAAGAAGTCAATGCCAGGTTTCAAAGCTTCAAAGGAGACGCTGATTCTCTTGTTAGGGGCTAATGCAGCTGCTGACTTTAAGTTGAAACCAGGGCTTATTGACCATTCTGAAAATCCTAAGGCCCTTAAGAATTATGCTAAATCTACTCTGCCTGTGCTCTATAAATGGAACAACAAAGTATGGATGACAGCATATTTTTTTACAACATGGTTTACTGGATATTTTAAGCCCACTATAGGGTTGCTATGAGTCGGAATCAACTTGATGGCAATGGGTTTGGTTTTGGGTTTATTGAGATCTACAACTCAGAAAAAAAAAATTCCTTTCAAAATATTACCACTCATTGACAATGCACGTGGTCACCCAAGAGCTCTGATGGAGATGTACAAGAAGATTAATATTGTTTTCATGCCTGCTAACACAACATCCATTCTGCAGCCCATGGATCTAGGGGTAATTTCAACTCTCTTATTATTTAAGAAATACATTTTGTAAGGCTATAGCTACCATACATAGTGATTCTTCTGATGGATCTGGGCAAAGTAAATTGAAAACCTTCTGGAAAGGACTCACCACTGCAGATGCCATCAAGAACATTTATTATTTATTTGGGAGAAGGTCAAAATATCAACAACAACAGCAGTTTGGAAGAAGCTGACTCCAACCTTCACAGATGACTTTCAGGGGTTCAAGGCTTCAGTGGAAGAAGTAACTGCCGATGTGGTAGAAATAGCAAGAGAATTATAAATGGAACCTGAAGATGTGGCTGAATTGCTGGAATCTTATGATAAAACTTTAACAGATGAGGAGTTGCTTCTTACGGATGAGCAAAAAAAGTGGTTTCTTGATATGGAATCTATTCCTGGTGAAGATGCTATGAACATTGTTAAAATAACAGAAAAGGATTTAGAATATTCCATAAACTTAGTTGATAAAGCAGTGGCAATGTTTGAGAGGATTGACTCCAACTTTGAAAGAAGTTCTACTGTGGGTAAAATGCTTTCAAACAGCAAGGCATGCCACAGAGAAATCTTTCATGAAAAGAAGAGTCAATCAATACAGTAAACATCAATGTTGTCTCATTTTAAGAAACTGCCACAGTTCCGGATGGTTTCACTGGAGAAATCTACCAAACTTTCAGAGAAGAGTTAACACCGCTACTACTAAAGGTATTTCAGAGCATAGAAAAGGATAGAATACTCCCAAACTCTTTCTATGAAGCCAGCATAACCCTGATACCAAAACCGGTAAAGACACCATAACAAAAGAAAATTACAGACCAATATCCCTCACAAACATTGACACAAAAATCTTCAACAAAATTTTAGCCAATAGAATTCAGCAACATATCAAAAAAATTAATTCACCATGATCAAGTAGGATTTATACCAGGTATGTAGGAATGGTTCAACGTTAGGAAAACCATCAATGTAACAGATCACATAAATAAAACAAAAGACAAGAACCACACGATCTTATCAATCGATGCAGAAAACACATTTGACAAAGTCCAACACCCATTCATGATAAAAACTCTCAAACAAAATTAGAAGGGAAATTCATCAACATAATTAAGGGTATTTATACAAAACCAACAGCAAACATCATCCTAAATGGAGAGTTTGAAAGCATTCCCCTTGAGAACGGGAACCAGAAATGGATGCCCTTTATCACCACTCTATTTCAACATTGTGCTGGAGGTCCTAGCCAGAGCATTTAGGCTAGAAAAAGAAATAAGGGCATCCAAATTGGTAGGGAAAAAGTCAAGATATCTCTATTAGCAGATGATATGATCTTATACACAGAAAACCCCAAAGAATCCACAAGAAAACTACTGGAACTAATAGAAGATTGCAGCAAAGTATCAGGACACAAGATAAATATACAAAAATCAGTTGGATTCCTCTACACCAACAAAGAGAATTTCAAAGAGGAAATCACCAAATCAATACTATTTACAATAGCTCCCAAGAAGATAAAATACTTAGGAATAAATCTAACCAGAGATGTAAAAGACCTATACAATGAAAACTACAAGACACTACTTCAAGAAACCAAAAGAGACCTACATAAGTTGAAAAACATATCTTGCTCATGGATAGGAAGACTCAACGTTGTGAAAATCTCAATTCTACCCAAAGCGATCTACAGATACAATGCAATCCCGATCCAAATTCCAACAGTATTTTTTAACGAGATGGAGAAACAAATCACCAACTTCATATGGAAAGGGAAGAGGCCTCAGATAAGTAAAGCATAACTGAAGAAGAAGAAGAAAGTGGGAGGCCTCACACTACCTGATTTTAGAACCTATTATACCACCGCAGTAGTCAAAACAGCCTGGTGCTGGTACAACAACAGATACATAGACCAATGGAACAGAATTGAGAATCCAGACATAAATTCATCCACCTATGAGCAGCTGATATTTGACAAAAGCCCAAAGTCCATTAACTGGGGAAAAGACAGTCTCTTTAACAAATGGTGCTGGCATAACTGGATATCCATCTGCAAAAAACTGAAACAAGACCCATATTTCAAACCATGCACAAAAACTAACTCAAAATGGATCAAAGACCTAAATATAAAATCAAAAACAATAAAGATTATGGAAGAAAAAATAGGGACAATACTAGGAGCCCTAATACATGGCATAAAGAGAATACGAACCATAAGTAACAATGCACAAACACCAGAAGAGAACTGGGAGCTCCTAAAAATCAAACACTTATGCTCATCAAAGCCTTCACCAAAAGAGTAAAAAGACAACCTACAAACTGGGAAAAAAATTTTGGCTACGACAATCTGATCAGCGTCTAATCTCTAAAATCTACAAGATACTGCAAAACCTCAACAACAAAAAGACAAATAACCCAATTAAAAAATGGACAGAAGATATGAACATGCACTTCACCAAAAAAGATATTCATGTGGCTAACAGCCATATGAGGAAATGTTCACGACCATTAGCCATTAAAGAAATGCAGATCAAAACTACAATGAGACACCATCTCACCCCAACAAGGCTAGCATTAATCCAAAAAACACCAAATAATAAATGTTGGAGAGGTTGTGGAGAGACTGGAACACTTATACACTGTTGGCGGGAGTGTAAAATGGTACAACCACTTTGAAAATTGATTTGGCACTTTCTTAAAAAGCTAGAAATAGAAGTACCATATTATCCAGAATCCCGCTCCTTGGAATATATCCTAGAGAAATAAGAGCCATCACACAAACAGATATATGCACACCCATGTTCACTGCAGCACTATTCACAATAGCAAAAAGACGGAAACAACCGAGGTGCCCATCAACGGACGAATGGATAAACAAATCATGGTATATTCATACAATGGTATACTACGCAACAATAAAGAACAACAATGAATCTGTGAAACATGACATGGAGGAATCTGGAAGGCATATGCTGAGTGAATTTAGTCAGTTGCAAAAGGGCAAATATTGTATAAGACCATTATAAGAACTCAAGAAAATGTTTAAACACAGAAGAAAACATTCTTTGATGGGAGAGAGGAAGAGGGTTATGCACTAACTAGATAGTAGACAAGAATTGTCTTAGGTGAAGGGAAGGACAGCACACACTACGGGGGAAGTCAGCACAACTGGACTAAAGCAAAGCTAAGAAGTTTCTTGAGTACAACCAAACACTTTGAGGGGCACAGTAGCAGGGGCAGGGGTCTGGGGACTGTGTTTTCAGGGGACATCAAGGTCAATTCACATAACAAAGTTTATTAAGAAAATGTTCTTCATCCTACTTTGGTGAGTGGTGTCTGTGGTCTTAAAAGCTAGCGAGCAGCCAACTGAAGTGCATCAATTGGTCCCAACTCACCTGGAGTAAAGGAGAATGAAGAACACCAAAGACACAAGGAAAGTAGTGGCCCAAGAGACAGAAAGGGCCACATAAACCAGAGACTTCATCAGCCTGAGACCAGAAGAACTAGACGGTGCATGGCTACCACCAGTGACTGCCCTGACAGGGAACACACAGAGAGTCCCTGATGGAGCAGGAGAAAAGCAGGGTACAGAACTTAAATTATAGTAAAAAGACCAGATATAATGGTCTGACTGAGACTGGAAGAACCCCAGAAAACATGGCCCCCAGACTCTCTGTCAACCCAGAACTAAAACCATTCCTGAGGCCAACTCTTCAGACAAAGATCAGACTGGACTATGGGGGACATAAAATGATCCTCCCTCATAAAGAGTGTGACTCTTAGCCCAAGTAGATACATGAGACTAAATGGGCAGCTCCTATCTGGAGGTGAGATGAAAAGGCAGAGAGGGTCAGGAGCTCGTTGGACAGACATGGGAAATCAGGAGTGGAAAGGAGTGTGTTGTCACACAGTAGCGAGAGCAACCAGGGTCACATAACAATGCATGTATAAATTTTTGTATCAGAGACTAACTTGAATTGTAAAGTTTCACCTAAAAGTACAGCAATAAAAAAAAAAAGAAATTGCCACAGCCACCCCAACCTTCAGCAACCACTACCCTGATCAGTCAGCAGCCATCAACATCAAGGCAACACCCTCCACCAGCAAATAGATTATGACTCACTGAAGGTTCAGATTCTGGTTAGCATTTTTTAGCAATAAAGTAATTTTAATTAAAGTATGTACATTGTTTTTTAGAAATAATGCTATTACATACCTAATAGACTATAGTATAGTGTAAACATAACTTATATGCACTGGGAAACCAAAAAATTTGTGTGATTCACTTTATTGCTGTGGTCTGGAACTGACTCTGCAATATCTCGGAGGTATGCTTGTAGATAGATAGACTGATCGATTAGATCACTGGTTCTGTTTCTCTAGAGAACCCTAAGAGAAGGGGTTATAATCTTTAAGAAATAAGAGGAGAGTAATGAGTCAATAGATTACTATGAGAAGGAGAAGTAATGGAGCATATAGTTTGATAATATGAGATTCACAGCTGAGAGTTTTTAGGGAAGAAGAGGGGAAAATGTTCTGGAAGCAGCAATGAAAAGCAAAGACACCTATCCATCTCCAAACCCAGAGGTGTGAGGCATGGGAGAGAAAACCATTACCATTTGAGAGGGCAGCAGAGGAAGAAATGTCCTCAGGGTTGGGGGCAGGGCAAAGATTCCAGTTCTACCAAAATGGTGAAGACAACACATAGAAGAGATTAAGTATTTAGCTTTTTACTGATTACTGACTATAAACTCAGGGAACAGAGTGAAAGGATTTCATGAGCGGGAGGAGTGGGAGATGAGGTCAGAAACAAAGACACACGTAATCATAGAGAGAGTAGGGTTTTGGTGATAATAAGTAACCTGGAAGCCCTAGGTGTCTTGTGGAGACTGATGTAGACAGAGCACATTCTCAATAAGATTCATCCTGAGGGCCCCAAGATAGAAAGTGGTAGCAAGGCTGTGAACATGCCAAGTAGGGAGAAATAAGGGATCTTGCCAAAAACAGAGTCTAGGAGGGCATGCAATGTGTATGTAGATGTATCACTACTTGAGAAGCAGCCATACAGAAAGAGGAAATTTTCTAATTTTTCATTTCTTTGGTTGAGGGCTATTTCATTCTTTCCTTGAGAATTACAAATGATGACACTAAAACCCAGAGAGCTGAAGGGATTTGCACCAGGCCACACGTTCATGTGCAGCAATGTGGGCTTCTTTGACACAACTTCCTCCTTCCAAGGGACATTTTTTTTTTTTTTTTAAGTCGTTAAAGTGTTCTTCTAAACAAGAGTGTCTACTCTGGACCTATTCTCTTAGAATCATGAGACCGAAGAAATCTTTGAAATTACCAGTGGGAAAGGAGTACGTGAGGAATATCAGTTTAACAGTGACCTACCAAATTTGAGGTCAAGAGTTAAACAATCATGATACAACTACTATTCTCTACTCATTAGGAGCAAAAGAGAAAGAAGGAAACTAAAGTCTCAGTGAAGAAACTAGTCTACAGAGTTAACAGCCTACAGGAGCCACAGCCTCATCCACCCTGTCACCGGAAGAACTAGATGGTGCCTGGCTACCACTACCAACCATTCTGATCAGGGCCAGAACAGATGGACCCTGAAGGAACAGGAGTAAAACACAAAACTCAAATTCTTAAAAAGTCCAGAGTTGGGACCAGCTGAAACTGGAGGACTCCCTGAGACTATCACCCTGAGATACTCTTTAAATCTTGAACTGAATCTATCTCATGAGGTCACCATTTACCAAAAAATAAGGAGTATTTTTCACAAAATAAAATAAAAGATATTATTAAAATAAGGGATATTCTTTATTTTATAAAACAAAGGATAATATCCAAGAATATTCTTTATTTTATAAAACAAAGGATAATATCCAAGAATATTATTTATTTTATAAAATAAAGGATAATATCCAAGAATATTATTTATTTTGTAAAATAAAAGACTTATTTTATAAAACAAAAGATTTTCTCTATGAGTACAGTGCTCCATTAAAAAACCATCTACATGAGACCAAAAGGTCAACAATTACTCCAAAACAAAGAAGAGAAGATGAGGGGGTGGGAAACTAGAGTACAGGAAATGGAACAACCAGACTAAAATTAAACAACATGTTGACACATTATGAAAAATGTAACTAATGTTGCTGAACAATTTGTATAGAAACTATCAAATGGGAACCGAATTTGCTGTGTAAACTTTCACTGAAAACAGTAAAATATTATTAAAAAGAAAGAGTTAAGCAGTCAGATTCAAGGTGTAGAGCAGGATGCTAGCAATGACGATGAAAATAGTTGAAACCATGAAGAGTAAACCATGAAGAGCAAACCATGTAGGACCACAAGTGATTGTGTTTACACAATAACAATAAACCTCTCTTCCTGGGTTCCGGGCTGTGGTTGTTGCTGTTGGCTGCCATCAAGTCAACCTTCAACTCACAGGGACCCCAAGCACAACAGAATCAGACCATTGTGATTCATAGGGTCTTCATTGGCTGTATTTTTGTAAGTAGATCATCAGGCCTTTCTTCCTAGTCTGACTTAGTCTGGAAACTCTGCTGAAACTCATTCAGCAACACAGCAACACACAAGTCTCCACTGACAGACAGGTGGTGACTGCACTTGAGGTGCATTGGCTGGAATCAAACCCAGGTCTCCCATATGGAAGGTGAGAATTCTACTGCTGAACCACTACTGCCCCCCCCCCCGCCCCGGGCTGTAGTAGTGTAAGTAAATCAGTGTTCTCAAGAGATGTTTTTCTAGTAATATATGTATTTCTAGTAATCTACTCCTTAAGACAGGGTCAAAGTGAGGTCATCAAATACCAGACTTTTTACTCTATTATGTTTTAAATTTTATTTATACCTATAAAATTATAACTAATTTTATTCCAATTTTATTATTTATTATTATTATTTATTATTTATCCCAATTTTATTAAGCACCAAGAAGTATGTTATGCACTTTACAAGTATTACCTAAAAACTTTGTGATTGGTATTATTATCCCCCACTTAAAAAATAAAGAAACTAAATCACAGAGCAGTTAAGTAATTTGGATAAGGTTTCCCAACTAGAAACTGGCAGTGTCAGAATTCTAATCTCATTAGAATAACTCCAGCAACTTACTCAACCATTATGCTATACTGCTTTTAACAGGCAAGAATTCATGCAGTGTAACATACACATTTTTTTAAAGTTAAATGGATAGAAATCATGACTTTGTCTTAATTCCCATGTTCTAATTTCCTTTTCTTCTTTCTTTAATAAGAATGATTTATTGATTCTAAAGATGAATTGAGCAATTTTGTGTCCAGTAAATTACCATTCACCCCACAGGAAACTTTGAGATCTACATTCTCTCACTATTTAACTTACACTCTGTTACTAAATAGGCCTCAGTGACTTTTTCATATATTCATTGAACCTATAACTTACTAAACTAAGTGGGGTTATAATAGTAATGGGGAGAAAAAATTTGTTGTGAGGATTTTTTTAGATATAAGCTTAAAATGAACTAAAAAATTAACAAGCATATAAAATATATTCATTATTTTTCACTCAAGACACAAAGCCAGAACCACATCAAGGTTATTCAGAAAAAAAATCAACATTTTTCACACTTACCTACTAGTTTATATAAAACAAATTGCTGGTCACAAGCCTTTATCTGACTTTATAAAAAAAAAATTTCTGTAATTGTAAATGTGTTATTTGGCTCAAAATAAAACAAAAACTTCACATACAACAACAAAGCAGTTATGAAATCCCTGTACTTATTTGATTAAAGGTATATTTCTTTTAAAACAAGAAAGAATAGTTCTCCTATACACCAAAAAAATAAATAAATAAGTAATCCAAACTCTTTGTTGTCAAGTCAATACCAACTCATAGCAACCCTATAGGACAGAGTAGAATTGCCCCAGAGGGTGTCCAAGGTTGTAATCTTTATGGAAGCAGATTGCCACATCTTTCTCCTGCTGAGCAGTTGGTGAGTTCAAACCACCAACCTTTTGGTTAGCAGCCAAGTTCTTTAACCACTGTGCCACCAGGGCTCCTTAGTTACCCTATAGCATTTAAAAATAATGATTTTTTATTGCTATTTTTCACACTTTCAGCATGTTCAACCTTCAAATTCCCCTTCTAGTTATGAGTATTGAAAGACCTACAATATCATAAGGATCCCTAGTAGTGCAATGATTAAGCACTTGGCTGCTAATCAAAAGGCTGGCAGTTCGAACCCACTCAAGAGAAAGACCTAGAGATCTGCTCCACTAAAGATTACAGCTTAGACAACCCTACAGGGCAATTCTAGTCTCTCACGTGGGGTGAGTAGAAAATTGACTCACTGTGAGCAGAAAATTGACTCAATGGCACTAACAACAAAACAAAGTATCATAAAACTAATTACCTGAGCAAAATTTTGGTTTTAAGGCACAGGAATTAAAGCAAATAACATTTTACTTATTTTTATGTTATCTCTGCAGTCTGCACATAAACAGTGAAAACAAGAAATGTAAAAAAAGAAAAAAACCTGCCCAGTGCCTTTCTTGTCCAAGTTTATATTCATTGATGTTACTATTGTATTTTACTTTCCCATCAAATTTTGGCATAGTATGCAGAAACAGACACAAAAGCACATAACAAAGTATACTCCACTTGGGTGACTTCTTTTAACTATATTCAATCATTTACTCATTAACAGATGTTTATTAATGTCTACTATGTTCCAGGTACTATGATAGGTGTGGGAAGTCCTTAGCGTCAATGAAGTTATGGTTCCATTAGTAGATACTTCAGATATTGCATATCATTTTTGCACAGGTACAACCTCTAGCATATCTCAAAATGCAGTATAGAGGTGACCACGAATTCTGCCAGGCTTCCACTTAAATTTTACCACAATATGTAGATAAAAACTGGGATTCACTAGACAAACATTTTAGAAATATATTCTGCCTTTTGTTTAACAGTTAATAAACAATGCTAAAGCCCCTGTATGGTCAATTCCATGTATGTGAAATAAGATGACTTATGTGAATTCCTACATTCAGACTAAAGTCATAAGAATTACTGAACCCCTCAACGAACCATACTACCAAACATTCAACACACAGAGGCTTTCAGACTAAGCTTTCAATGAATGGTTACTTCATGCCACTCTTGGGAAAACAAAAAGGGGAAGTAGAAGTAGTTGTTCTTGGGGAAAAAAATGTACCATGAATGTTCCAGGAAGCATGTAACAAAAATATCCTTGCACAGACTATTCTCAGGAAACAACTGATAAGAAGAAAGAATTGCTTATGATAGTGGTTTTAATCATGCTGAAATTTATGTATAAAATCTCTGCTTTTTCTTTAGAACAGCAAAGCACTTTGCATTTCTACTCAATGCTGCCCCAACTCAAACTGTACTATTTCCTCATTAAAACTCATTTTGCTTTCTACTCTTAACAGAGTATTGGTTTGACTCTTCTACATTTCTTGGTGTCAGGAGTGGGATTTCAGAGGTGTATTATCTTCAGTGACTCAAGGCATCAAGGACCCAGGGTTTGGCACCAACTGAACTTTATGGGCTCTCTGCTTCCAAGAATTCCTGGCAGTTGTCTTAAACTAAATAACCTCTCAAATCTGAACTCTACACTGTTGTGTCAATAGCTATTTGAGTTTTATTGTGGAAGTTATTTTTTGTCTTGGATTTTGTTCTTGCAAGTAGGTTTTGACTATCTTCTGGGAAAATGGGAAATGCTAAGTTTGGCTGGCATGACCTTACCAGAGATAGCTCAGAAAATCAGTGCCTACTTTGGGAGGTCTTTTAACCTTTCTAAATTAGTTTTCCTGCACAGTAAATTAGAAAATAGAGGCTCTTGAATTAAAAGATCTCAGTGGGATGTCTATTTTGATTGGTACAAAGTAGCCTCTAAGAGACTAGGTCTCTAGCCAGTGGAATGAATTACGTACAGAAAGAATGAAACAAAGTTTTGTATGGCTCTTACAAAGGAATCCCAGGATTTTCAAGATTTGTCTCTGGGAGACCAAAGTTTCAGCTTAGTCTTAACATTCTTGATAAATGAGCCTTGATTTCCCCTCTACTGGGATGCTGGTTTGGAGTTCATGTTCAAAAGCACTATAAGCTGAATATACTTGAAGTAATTTGGAATTTCAGTGATCACTTTAGGAAAACGAGTTTCTATCTTCTCTTTTTCCTTCCATTTTAGGAAAATGAGTTCCCATTTGTGTTGTCTTTTCTTTCCTCTGGGGAACTTTTTTTGCTGCTTAGGTTTTGCCTCCTTCTGAGACTCTGGCAACTAAATGAGTCTATCTAATACCCGTTTTTCTGTTGATTTGAGTCAATCTTACCAGAGAATTACTGAATACATTTTAAGAAACTAGGTAGTTTGTGTTTTGTGGGTTGTATGAGCCTGATTTTTGAGCTGGCCTCATAGATTAATGAGTTTATGTGATTTTTCTGTTCCATTTAGTTTCTGAGAGCTTGCCTCTGGTCTAGATCATTTTGTCTGAGTTTCTGTCTTGTATCAGGTTAGAAGCCATGGCTGGAAGTTGCTGGTTTTGGTGAGACCATTTTATGATCTGGGCCTTCAGTAGCTACTCTAAAAAAACTTTAATATAAATTGGTCTATTTGAAAAGTGAAGCCCTAGTGGCGCCAGTGGTTAAGCATTAGGCTGCTAAGCAAAAGGTCGGCAGTTCGAATCCACCAGCCACTCCTTGGAAAATCTATGGGGCAGTTCTACTCTGTCCAATTAGGTCACTGAGTCAGAATCAACTTGACAGCAATGGGTCAGGTTTTTTATTTGAAAAGTATTCAGAAAAATGATAGATTGCTTTAAAAAGGATAACTTATTCCACATTTCTTCTCTAAAGGATTCGCTAAAGTATGCAAAAGACAAGGTTATGAAAAAGTAATAATTTCCAACCTCCAGATGGTATTATTAAATTAAAATATTCCTTCAAAGAACTTACTCTGATTAGTTTAATGATAAACAAGCATTTATATAAATTAAATAATCCCAGTATTTCCAGGAATTAATGAAAATGAGTTCATTCTTACAAAGGTTTTTGTTTATGTCAACCTTGAAAGCAAATCTTAAAAGCAAAACCTTTGTTAGTAACTTAATCTAAATATCTATGAATTGTGTTTTATTTATGGAAAGGGAGTAATTTTTATTAATTAGAAAGAAAGAATTTAGTTATCTTTTGTCTTTTGAAATACCTAGGCCAGCTTAAACATGTAAATGAATTGAGATTAAGTGATTCTTAATAATGAGCATCTGAGACCCATAGTGCTCCAGAGAAGGTTTTAGAAAGACTCCTCCCAGCCAGATGAAAATGTTTCGAAGACAAAAGAAAATAAGATAAATGATATGGACATTAATGAAGTCTAAAATAAGAAAAATGCCATCTTAATACAGTTACCAGAAATTGGGTGAATCATCAACATAAAAACAAAGTGGACAAATCTAAGTATATATTGAGAAAATATAATAGAAAAGGTTTGAATGGAAATATAGACTATTTAGACAAACTGCTTCAACAGTAATTATGTTTTATAGTATATAGGCTTAAATTAATTTCCAAGATTTTTAGGTAATTTACTGACATTATTTTGAGTTAATGGATATTAATTCTAATTGAAATTTACAGGCTCTTACTTTTTATGCCAAGAAAAAAGTTATATATATATATGTCTGATAAAGAGTAGGTTCATCTTTGTCACTTAAAAGGTTGTACTATAAAAGATATGTAACAAGGACTGGAAATTTAAAAGATTTGTTAAAAGATAATTCATTCTACATAGTCAAAGTTCTTATTTGCTGCAGCTATAAGTTTGATAGGTTAATTTGTGAGACTATTTTAAGAGGTTTAATATCAAATAGCATATAAAGTTAAAAAATGGGTTTCATGCAGTCAAGATAACAATATTTTATTTGGTTACTGGGTTGAAAAATTAATTTTATTCTTTGTGCAATCTGCCTCAAAGGTAAGAGTTCGACAGAATAAATTCCTGAGTCAAAAACCAAGCCACATTGCTGCAAAAAAAGCTAAGGTTTTTACCTGTAAGATCTTTAATTTAAATAACTCAAGTATTGTTTTTCAGTGACCTATGATAAATTCCTGACAACTCTGAAACTTTGTGGAAAGCCACAAAATTTTTTTTTCTGTTTTATAAACATAAAAGTGCTTTAAAAAAAAGATTCATTTAATATGTTACAAGTTACATGAAACATGTTGTCAAATCAGGAAAAGTACCAAATTTTCTTTGAGTTAGAATTTATGTGTCAGTAATGTCTGTCTAATAGTAGACAACAAACACATATTATGTCATAATTTTATTATTTCAGTTGCTTACTTTGTTTCCTTTGAACCTATCATCATCAAAGTCAATGGTTGTAACTGAAGAATTCACATCGTTTACCATGGAATTTTTATTTCTATTCAAATGTTTAAAGACTTGATAATCTTGGTATATTCTTCTTATATCCGATTTAGTATTTATGTCTCAAGATTATTATGTATTAAATCTGAAGATCTTTGAAAATAAGGTTAATCATTATATTTAGAGATATTTTCATATAATTTTTTTTAAAATTGACTTTATTTGGCTTTGCATCACTTTTGTAATTCCCATCAGGTCTTTCACTTTTAAGAATTATTATTATGAGTTAACTACGAACATTTTTAGGTTGTCATCTGCAGATAAGTTTTACTTTGCTAATTCACCAAATGCTTGACCAAAATATTTCAAAAAAATGAGCTATATAAGACTTATGATGAGGACCATAATATTTTGAACATGAATATTATTGGACTAAATCAAGATTTATAGAATTCTTATGTAGAAGCTAACGGGGGTTTCAGACTGTTGATCCAGAATTACATAGAACCAAAATTAACTACATAATACTGAATAAACTAAAATAATTACTATAAAGTTTATATGAGAATATTGCTGAAATTCAATGTTCTATTTTCTAGATTTAAAAAAATCATTTTTTCTTTTCCTTCTTTTAATGTAAGAAAAAACTATTTCGATAACTAATAATACTATGCAGGCTACAGAACATCCTATGGTAAGGACTTTTTCCCATCTCCTGATTCTTGCTATTTGACAAGCCCAAATGGCACATCTTGGTTATGTGGCTCTAACATTTGCCCTTGGTTTCAACCCAGGTGGATTAGCAGATGTACTAAAAGATTAAGCTGGATTCAAGGTCAAGTATTAACTGATTTACTTCTTCCAGCTGATGCTCCCCCCTCCCCTTAAGAGCTCATTAGTCCAGAACTGTATTTCAATAGTATAATAATTTAGCTTATATTTTTGTACCTCAAAGAACATTAGAAGACTTTAATGGCCAATGTCAAAGTCCTAACTAAATAGGCTCAGAGTGTTTTATTTCAAACATTTCCCCAGGCAAATATGTGTATTTGAAGAGACATCAATTAAAGGACTCATTAGAACCCCACTGGAAGGGACCATATCTAGCTCTCCTTACCAATCTATGTGCAGCCAAACTAAAAAGAATCAAACATCAGATCCAATTTGTCTCAACTTAAGAAAGCCAAAACATCCCTTTGAACAAGCCAACCTTCTGAGGATTTAAAAATTGCATTCAATTGCACAGGTGGCCAGAAGCAGATGACATCTGAGGTAGACAACTAACCCCAAGATCACGGAACAAGACCTTATGCATGTTGCTGAATTTGTGGACTTTGTCCAGGAGTTGTAGCTATCTTTATGCTGTTAGCCTTATTGTATACCTGCAGTCTTATTCCCTGATTGTTTTTCCTCAAAATTAAGTGGACTGTGGCACTCCCTTGGACTGTCAGTCCAACCCCAGGTATCATATTTCAATTTGACCCAAAGAGGGAACAGTCTACCCAGATACTCAACTTCCCAGAGAAAGCTTTCTGCTTATTTAGCTAGTTTCAATAGCAGGAATAGGCCCTCCCTTTCCTGTGTTAGTCTAGATAAATCATTAATCCCATTGCAGATAGGACAATTGTCTATTGTAACAATTCTTTAACAAAAAAATGATTTATACACTCCATATTGCAAATTAGATTAATGTCTTTGATTATCATAATAATTACTAAAGGATTAATCCAATGTTGTATGAAATGCCTGCCTAATGCTTATAACTGGACTGAAAATTCCTTTGCCATGCATAGAATCATGTATTTTAAGGAAACTGAAACCATGGAGAAAATAAATCCCACCCCTTGATATGACCATTTTATTAAATGTGTCTCTTTTTACTTAAAGCCTTCTTCTCAAACCCTAGCAATGACTAGACCTATTAAAGAGCCCCTCCTTTGTTTCCCTTGGGTGTGTCATGTTGACCCACATTGTTTGAGTTCACTCTGGACTTATTCCTCCTTTTTGGCCTTGCTTGTGCCACGACCCCCATGAGGATCTGCTCACCCTAAAGATGAGGACTGTCAGCTCAGCAAGGTGAAGGAAATAGATCAAAATTAACCCAAAGCTTTTCAAGGAAATAGACAAATACCTTACAGAAGAACAGCTACTCAATTTATTAAGCAGGGGATTGATCAAAAAGGGGAAATGTGCTAGCAAACATTCAACATGCAGAAACTTTCAGACTGAGCTCTCAATGAAGGATTAATTCGTGGTACTCTTGGGAAATCAGAAAGGGAAAGTAGAAGGAGAAGTAGTTGTTCTCAGAAAAAAAATGGACCAAGAATATTCTAGGAAGCAAGTAACAAAAATGTCCTTGCACAGACTGTTCTCAGGAAACAACTGATAACAAAGAAAAAATTGCTTACAAGATGATAGCGATTTTAGTCATGCTGAACTTTGTGTATAAAAGCTCTGCTTTTTCTTTAGAACAGCTGAGCTCTTTGCATTTCAACTCAGTGTTGCCCCAATTGTATTATTCCCTCAATAAAATTCATCTTGCTTTCTACTACTAACGGAATATTGATTTGTCTATTCCACAGTATTAAGAAGCTCTTCTGCAAAATGAGGACACATGAGATTTATCTGAGGTTTATGGTATATAAAGACAGAGGCTTCTATCAACACTAAGGTGATCCTAGAAATATCTTTAAGTGTCACAGAATTAGCAGAACTTATGAGATAGTTACAGGCCATAGACCTCAGCTTCCAATGTCATCAGATTTCAGAATTATCATCTACTGAAACTACTTCTCCCCTATACCCTACACCTTGTGAGAAACACTTGCCAATATTCACTTATTCACATACTTATTCAACTTCCAGATTCAACTGAGACCCACACAGTTATTTCATTACTCTGGGGCCTCAAATGATTTGATAAAGCCTTAAAATAATTTAAGCTATCAATTGACATAGCAACAAAAATTTTAAACTGGCCGACTGCATGTTTTCAAGATTTGGACATCATATTCAAAAACATTAATAGTTTTGGTGAATACTAGTTAGGTTAATGAAAATGTGTTTCATAAATTTTGAAGTTGGTAGTAGTAATCATCTACTTAATGCCTGAATTCTTACCATAATAAGCCAAACAAGTAAAAGCTGGAAAAATTTTAGTTGGATAAAGGATATTTTATAAGAGTTCCTTGCAAACCCAAGGAAGAGTTTATTCTGCAAACTTTCAAAAATTTCTTTGAAAATCAAAGCCCCACTCTACAAGCAGAGTTTTCTCTTAATGACAGCCTGAAGCTGAAAAACATAAGTAACAAGTTAAAAAAGAAAAAGGGAAACTTCAAATAGTTTCTTTAAATCAACAGCCCCCTAGGTCTTCAAGTAGCACACAAAGTTCCAGAGAGTTTCTCAATCACAACTTAAAGGATTGTAAAGAATCATACACATTTTTTGAATAACTGTGTATTTAAAGAAAAAAATCTTAACTATAGAAAAATTTTTTTAATTATGAGAATTTATCTTTATAATTTCCTGCAACATTCAATATTCTCACATGCACTCACACACATAATCTAATCTCTCAGATTCAAAAAGGGAGTGGAAAATTAGTTATCAGTGGTTGTTCCAAAATCTCTTTATCTTCTGACACAGTATTTGCAATGAAATGTAAGGAAATAACTCTGTTCAACAATAGCTCTTAGTTTTTGCACTTTTAGATGAACACAAAATAGTGAAATTCACAAAGTTGCAATCAACACTTATGCTATAAGACTCACCTTTTTCCTTCAGTAGCCCCACCACGGAAGAGGAGGTCATGGACCGCCCGGGCAAGACAAGATGGACAGGGAAGGGAGATGAATCCAACAGTCTGTTTCCAAAACATAAAGTTAGATCTTTGAGCGATTTAATACTCCCTATTTTGTAATACAAACCTTCAAGACTAATGTTATAGGATTACATGCTAGTCACTGAGAGAAAACCATTTGTCTCCTATCAACAGAGGCTGTACCTGTTGTACCCTCAATGAGAGAGACACACAGTAGGCCCTCTATAAGCATTTATGGTTGAATAAAAACAAAATACCAGGTGTGGCTGACTCTGAGACTGGATGACCAAGGGAACATTTGCTTTTGGAACATGTCCCATGTAACAAAAATCAGGAAAATGACCAAAGGTTGTACCTATTCCTTCTCAGTATTGCAACAGATTTTAAGTAGCATGTTTTCCCATCATGACAGAGATTTACAACCAAAGGGAATAAATTTAAAATCAAGTACCATCTAGAAACTTTGCAAAATGCAAATAGGTAAAATAAAGAAAATAAAAATCAACCCTAATCTCAAGACCCTGATGTTACAGTAATAATTGCAAACCTTTACTATACCAGACACTGAACTATTTGCATGTATTACCCCAGTTAATCTTCACCACAAGCCTCTGGTGTATTTACTAATATTACACTCATTTTATAGATGAATAAATTAAGACATTTAGGGGTTAAGTAATATATTATGCAGGTTATCCCAGCTAGAAAGAGGTGCGGCCAAGATTTGAACAAGGCAGTAGGGTTTCAAAAGCTAAGCTCCTTATTAATTCTTTATACTGACTCCATTTGTTACAGTTATCATCTGTAGTATATTCCATACTTTTCTATGCTTATGTGTACATAAATACATCTGAACTTTTTAATTTTTTCACTTAATAATATACCATGAATATCTTTCTTTGTAAATATACAGAGATGTACATTGTTATTTTATCCCATTACATAGTATTCCATTGTATTGAGTTAACATACTGGTGGATTATTTACCAATCTCCTTTTGCTGGATATTTGGGTTGCTTCTACTTATTTGTTATTTATAAACAAGGATGAAAATCTTTGAACATTCATATGTGTGCACTTGTCCAATTATTTTCTTCTCTTAGTATAAATGCTTAGAAGTAGAACTGCTGAGTCAAATATTATATAAAGTTTTAGGGTTTCATAACATTTTGGGAATTTACCACCAAAAGACTAGGGCCTATGAGAGGAGGAACTGTGTTTGTCCTATTCAGAGTTTTACCATGTGGCACATAGTAAGCACTCAATAAACACTGAATGAATGGCTGACTTATAGGATCCATCAAGATAACTGTACTCATGAAGTCATGTCTATGGACTTGGCTAAAGGACTGAGTATTCCTAAAATTGTGTCAAGGGAAAACATGAGAGGCTTCACTATGAAGACAGCTCTGCAAAATTTCCTTTGAAATTCTAGAATTTATTGGTATGCCACCAAGAATGGGCCAAGATAAACTGATCTTTGCATTGCTTTCTAATATCTGTTCTGTGATTAAATATTATTTATTTAATCTCCAACTCAAAACTATTCATTGCATTTTGTTCAATGATTCCTTACTAATAATGAAAGATTACAATAGAGCTAAGTCTCAATTCATCCATTTATGCAAAATATTTTACAAACTTTAGAGTGAAATGGTAGAGTTGCTTCAATATAATGTGAAATGCCGTGAGGGGTTTATCATTATTTTATAATATTCTCATTCTGTTTCTAAACTGATCAGAATAACCTAAACACAAATCGTCATGTAACTCACAGGAAACTCTCACTAATCAGAAAACTGGGGAAAAAGTCCAGACTCACTTGCCTGCATTACAAAATGCTTTTACAGAAATGCAGATGTCATATCTTCAAATACACCAAATATTACCATCTAAGAAATTAGCACTAATAAAAAGTGAATAATAAAGAGACTTTGTTAATGAAAAATTAACACTTAGAATGCACCCAAATTTTATTATTATAATAAAAAGATTATTTTAATGCCTGACGATCTTTGAAATTAGAATTCAAAGGTACACTGAAGAACTTCACTTCTTTAACCTTAAATTTCAATTTGTAGGAGTATTCAATTTTGTTTTCCTTTTGCATATAAATTTTTTAATTTGGAAAGAAGTAATCATAAATTTATAAGATCGTCATGTTCTGTGCAAAGAAATGTCTTTTGTTGGACTAATATTTTTTGTGGTGCTGATGTTTTCTTGACTCCTCTTACTGTCCTGTGATAAGTTCCTTTTGTTTGTGGATTTTTTTTTTCATTTCTTTTGTTTTTGTAGGTTTTGATTTTACTGAGACTTTATGTTTTTCTTCATTTTGATGAGTAGGTTTGTTACCTTTCTTTGTGATTACCTTGAAATTTACCCTTATCTTCATAGATTTGAACCAGTCTATTATTACTTGGCATCGTCTTGCCTTCCTCTCCATTAGAAGGTTCTGTACCTACACCGTTTATTCCCTGTTTTATTGTTCTGATGCTGTTGTCATTTACAGATTAACCTCTCTGGTTCCCTGTTGTAATTCTTTTGCTTTTGCATAATCCTTAAGAGTTCATTTCCTAGGTTGGTATCTGGTTAGTACAAATCCTGTGTCCTAGATTCAGCCTGTGGTCTGATATTTGCTCTCAGATCAAAGGACTCCCCTTAATAAGTCTTGTAAGTTTGGTTTGGTTTTTACATAGTCCCTTAATTTCCGTTTATCTGGAAATGTCCTAATTTCACCATCATATTTGAATGAGAGTTTTGCAGGATATATTATTCTGGGCTGGCATTTTTTTTTCCCCTTTCAAGGTTTTATATATGTCATCCCATTGCCTTCTTGCCTGCATGGCTTCTGCTGAATAATCTGAGCTTAGTCTTATTGTTTCTTCTCTGTATGTGACTTTTTGTTTTTCTCAAGCTGCTCTCCAGCTTCTTTGTTTGTCTTTGGTTTTAGCGAGTGTGATTATGATATGCCTTGGTGATTTCGGGGTCTATCCTATGGGGTTCGTTGAGCTTCCTGGATGGTCAGCTTTTCATCTTTCATGATATTGGGGAAGTTTTCTGCCAGCAATTCTTCAATGACCCTTCTGGGTTTTCTGTTTTCTCCCCCTGTTCTGGAAATCTGATCACTTGCAGATTTTTGCTTTTCATTTTATCCCACATAATTCTCAGGGTTTCTTCATTTTTCTTCTTTTTTTTTCTCTGATTTTTCCCCAGAGTTGTATCCAAATGTTTGTCTTCAATTTTTGCTGATCCTATCTTCCATCATTTCAAACCTGTTCCTCAGCCCTTCTATGACACTGTCCATTTCTGAAATCTTGTTGTTTATCTTTTGGATTTCTAACCATTGTTTTTGTATAATTTCTAGTTGTGAATTTATTTCAGCATTTTGTTCCTGTATTATTTTCTTGAATTCTTCCTTTTTTTTTTTTTTTTTTTTTTGGTCTGTATTTTCCATGAATTTGTCTGCCTTTTCCACAAATTTGTCTATTTTTTCCTCATTTGTGTCTGCTTTTTGGTTCAACTCTTGGATAATTCTGAATATTAGAGATTTGAATTCCCTTACTGAGGTCTAGTGCCTTTTCTTCTACTGGAAAGTCATCTGGTGTTTTATTTTGGATGCCTACTGGAACCATCGTTCTCCTGTTTTAGTAAATGTTTTGATACTGTCTGCTGTTTATAGGGCATTCAGTGGTTATTTTCCTCTTTTATTGATTGTAGATTTGTTTGTTTCATCTTGATTTTTTATTTCATTATGTCTGAGCAGGCAGGCTATGTGTTCTTTGTTGTGTGCTCATCTGTGGGAACTATACTTTCTACCTCCTTTTCCAATTGGCAGGGTCAGTCACTCA
This sequence comes from Dugong dugon, assembly GCA_030035585.1. Taxonomy (NCBI): domain Eukaryota; kingdom Metazoa; phylum Chordata; class Mammalia; order Sirenia; family Dugongidae; genus Dugong; species Dugong dugon. The sequence continues at coordinate 149,467,708 of CM057463.1, read as the reverse complement.
GGTATGATGCAGCAGGACAGGTCCAGCTGAAAGGGAGTTGCTGGAATGGGTTGTTTGTGGCACGTACCAGGGCTGACAATGCAGACTGGGAATCAGTGCGGGGGGAGTTCCAGTAGGCAGTGCCTGTGCTGCTTGGGAGTGTGATGTTCAGCCCACCGTGCACACAGGCAGGAAGGAAGGGGTAGACTGTGATGTGTGGAGCTAAGATGGGTATGGGAAAGATGAGAGAGAGAGAGGAACAGGAGCCAAAAACAAACAAACAAAAAAGAGTGCTAAGGGAGATTGCTATTGGAGTGGAGAGATGAGAGACTGAGAAATGGGGAAAAACAAAAATGGGGAAAAAATAAAAATGTAAAACAAAAAAATGAATAAATGGAGAAACTGGAAATGGAGAAAGACAAAAAGTGAATAAAAAAGAGAAGAAAACAAAACGAAGAAACAAAAAAAAACCAAAACCAAAAAAAAAGAAATGCCCCCAGAGATGTCCCTGTGCGTCTCCACAGAGTAAGGAAGTAGCTTCCAAGCCACCCGGTACTGCACAACTAGAAGGGGCTCCCAAGCCAAGGAAAGAAAAAGAAAACAAACAAACAAACAAAAAAGCCCTGAGGGTTCCACCAGCATGACGGCACGGGCCGGAAAGCAGTTTCACAGTCGAGTGGTGTTTCGCAGCCTTTCAGGAAGAAGCACAGATGGCACACAGAGCCAGGTATTTGAGAGAAAGGAGGGGGAGGTGGTGAGAGGTAAGGAGGAAATCTAAAGAAGTGGAAAAATGCAACACCAGCAGCAAACAAAAGGCACTCAGGGAGCTGGCCAGTGCAAGCGGGTAGAATCCAAGCAACACCGGGGTGATGCTGCTGCTTCCTGGCCAAGAGACTGTGGCTGCAGGAAGCAGAGGAGGCTAAGTGGGGGTGAAGAAGGGTAGGGGGGCTGGGAAAGCCTATATTGCTGGTTACCAGTTGTTCTGTCTCCTGCTGGAAGCTACATGGAGCTGCTTTCTCACACCCCTGTTCGCTGATCTCAGATAGGAGTCCAAGATGGCAGATTCGTGCTGCAGTAGCTGATAGGGGACCTCTGCATGTATCTCTCTTCACTCTCTGTTCTCGGTCAGTTTCTTATCCCATTCGGTGCTTGGCTGAGTTCTTTATCTCATTTGATGCTTAGGGTTTCAGGACTGACATGTAACTCTGTTTGACTTAGTTTTTCTGATCTTTGCTGTTGAGGGACGGCGTGGTGCTTCTGACCATAGCACCATGTTGCCCAGAAGTCCTGCCGGATCAATATTTTTATGGCCTACCTAAGAATATTATATGACATTTCAAAAATCAGTATTTTCTAAAGCAACATCAGGGGAATTATAAGTGGTTTATACACAACTTTTCTCATAAGAGTCTATTTATCTTAAACAGAAGCCTATTGGAAGTCTTCCAAAGAGTTGAGTAATTCATGCTAATTAATCCTAGTTCCTGTGTCTGCATTGTTATCAATCCTCTCTGATTTCCTGTCTGATCCTATTTTCTTTTCTGTTGCTTATATCCTCATTGCTAAGTTGCCTTGTCTTCATTTTTGTGAATACAGTTTCAATAAAAATTTGAGTCTAATGACATTTTGTCTAGTTAAGCACAAGTTTTCTAAAACCCTGAGTCACCATGTTCCAAAACACTTATTTGTCTTTCCCTCTGCATTCCCATTACATTTCTAACATTAATGAAATGAAGCTAACTGCTAAGGTGGGAAACCAGTTATGGCCATCAGCTAGCTATAAATAAAGACAAAGCAGCCCAAGTGGATTGAAGTTCAGGCTTTATGTGCCCCAGGTTGTCACTGGAAGTCCATGCACTTGCTGCTGATTTCAAAGGGAGTTGATCTTCCTCGTTAAGCAGGACATGTGTTCATTAAAAATGGCAAATCAGGGTGTCTAGAGACCTTTATCTTCCACCAACTGCAGAAGAAACAATTCTTTGGGAAATATTCTATCCTCTTCAGAAAGACATTATACTGAAAGATATTATACCTGATCAAAGTTTTTATTAATGGGTGAGCAACTTATCCCTAAATCATTATAATTCTTCCTTGGATTACTGGTCTCATCTAAATATAGTGAAAAGAGAATGTTCTCACATGAGTGCATTTTACTTTTCCTGTTATTAAAACCTTACTTGAAATTCTAAAATATTTGGTTAAATTGCTGTATTAACTGAACTTTTAATGGCTATCACTTTGCTAAGACTAATCTAGGTCTTGGTTTAAATTGGGTAAAGGCAAAAAGGAAATGTTTTTAAACTGGTAAATTCCCAACACAGTCATTTTTTTTCCCTCTCTTTTCAATTAATATCTTCCTTTATCATGGATCTAACATGCGCTGCTGCTAACCAAAATGTTGAAGGTTCAAGTCCACACAAAGGTGCCTCAGAAGAAAGACCTGGCGATCTACTTCTGAAAAATCAGCCATTGAAAACCCTATAGAACACAGTTCTACTCTCACACACACGGGGTCGCTATGAGTCAGAAACAACTCGACAGCAACTGGTTTACTGGTTTATTGTGGACAAAACCAAATTCCAGGGTTAAAATTGTGCGTACATTCCATTATTCCAAATTCAAGTATCATATTACTCTTAAGCCAAGAAAATGGTTACTTTTGAACATAGATCTTCTCATGTTACACACAATTCACACCATAAATAAGACTTGGAACATTCTTCATAGCCATGGTGAAGTTTTTTCAAATCTCTGTTTCAGAACTATGTCAATTACCCCAAATTTCTGACCACGTTATATTAATGACTTAATGTAAAACAAGCCACTGAAAAATATATTTTAACAGAGCAATATTTACGTTTTACAATTATAAATGTCCCTACAAAATATGTGCTGAAGCGCTGTGAAGAGCAAATCCTTCAGACAACCTCGGCAGCCATAGTTTTCTCCATTGCTCTCCCTACTGGCATCTTTAGGCCTCAGAACAAACCATCATCCCCGCTGAGGCCTGATGTTTGTTAGCAAGATTAAAAAGGTACAATTCTGGGCTAACCACCTCCCTCCTCAGGAAGTCCGGAGAGCATGGTGAAGTAGGATAAAAAAACAAATATAATTAGTCACTTTGACTGGGATGTAAAATAGCTGGGAGAGGAAGTTTGGGAGTCTCCTCAGCTATGGTAGAGGTGGAGCATACATAGCATAGTTTACAGTCCAACTAAGTGGACCTACCTGGACAGGGGAGTAGGTAGGGTCCCATTTAAGCCCCTCACCCATGGTACAAAGTGGATGTGCAAGGAAGAGTCGTCATCTCTGCCCAGACAGCTTTGGAGGAGCGACTGCTCATAGTGGAAATTTTCCTGTTGTATGCTGTCTGCTTCTTCCAAGTAATAAAAGCTACTTTCCATGTGCTAGTGTGTGTACAGGCTCTGATTGGAAGGACATGATGTTTATGGAGCAATCCATATTAGTTATTGGTGCCCTTTTTCTAATGGCCTCCTGGTACAACCTGTGAGCACCATGCAGATTTACAGTGTTTTCTTAATAGTTACTGCGTGGTCGGGCAGGGCGTGCTGTCCTGCAAGGATCATTAGAGGCTCTATCCATAGCTTTAGGGCCAACAACTGTGTAAACAATTGTAAGGTTATTTTGAATATGGTGATGCCACTTAGTGGAATAATTCTGAAAAGGAGCTGAACCATCTCCAGACACCTTTGGAATGCAGAAGCAATGCTAAAAATTCCTGCATTCAAACTATGCTCTGTATAACCAGCCCCACTTTCTGTTAGAAAAAGACCGACTCGAAATTATTAAATTTAAAAGAAGAATTATAACTTGCTCTGCTCCATAATTGCTGGGGATGAGTTATTAAAATTCAAAATTTATGTAATATTATCATAAAATACGGCATTTTTCTCAAGAAAGACGCAAATTGGATTTGAGCTTATGCACTATAAAACCCAGATGGTTAGCTTAACTGCTCAGACATCCTCCAGTTCAAAAGTTAATTGAACCGCATACTAAAATTTTGATAATTGATACTCTTTGAAGGACTCAACAGAAGGATAAATTAGCCTTATGCATGGGGTGTTAATAGAGAGACAAGTAACCATGACAATTTATCACAGTAGATTGGCAAAGTAGAAAAAATATAAAATATATATATATCTTCTATAGGTTAGTTAATAACACATTACCTGGTCTTCCCATGGTGATGTTGCTTTTCTTTCTCCATTTTTTTACTCACTGATTCAATATCAGACATGATTTTACTCAGTTTAATTTGTTCTGGAATTTAAAAAGAAATGCTCTAATTGTATACTATTAGTTTTCAAGTTCTAAGTGCATTTTTTTCAAATTAAATTGCAAATCACGGATTTTTTAATAACAAGTACAATATTCTTCAAAAAAAATTACTATCACAGAGATAGTCTAAAAACACATTTGAGTGTTTCTTTTTCTTCACCCTATGATACTCAGCTGTTTCGCAATTACTAAAATTTAGGACTGAAAAGTACCGAGTAAATGAACTGCATATATCAGAAAAGAGAGAGCTCCCAGAGAAATGTCAGCAACAGCACAGCACATACCCTCAGATACAAACAGCCTCATTTATACATATCAGCATTATTATCATCATAAAGCTTAGTTTTTATAGGAGGACCTAATATTTTAAAATAATTCAGCAATAGTTAGTTAATGTAAATAGGAACACTGAGTGCTCCAGAAATCTCAACCATTTTGACAGAGAGTAAGACTGAAGTCCAAGGAGCCCTGGTAGCACACTGGTTAAGCTCCGGGCTGCTAACTGAAAGGTCAGCAGTTGGAACCCACCAGCTGCTCAGTCCACAGGAGAAAGATATGGCAGAGTGCTTCTGTAAAGATTACAGCCTTGGAAACCCTATGGGGCAGTTCTACCCTGACCTATAGGCTTGCTGAGTCAGAACTGACTTGACAGCAATAGGGAAGACTAAAGTCCAGAAAAGGCAAAGGCCTCGTTTTAAAAAAATGTCTGGTTCTTAGCTTCTAAAGAACAATTTGCATATACATTTTAAATACCTATTATTTTCTATTAATTTTGTAAAGATAATGGGAATATATATAGTTTGAAACATTATACCAAAAACATTATATCAGGTATCTATTGAATATTTTCCAGCTACCAGATCAGGTATATCAAAAGATACAGACAGCACATGAGACAAAACCCTCTGTTTTAGGAAAACTTACAAACTAGTTGGGGTCTCATTGCTAACAGAATACACTAGACTGCATTATATAATTTATATTTAAAATGTATACCACAGAATATAAAGATTTTGGAGAAATGGAAAATAGAATGTCAGTATTTGTTGAATATTTATAATGTACCAGGAGTGTTGGTTAGCATTCCCTATGAATTATCTCACTTAAGCCTCAGAACAGTCTTCTTGGTGGAGTATTATTATTTGGTGAAGTATTAGTAATAATAAGTATTATTATTCCCTTTTACAGATGAGGAAATGCAGCTTTCCCAAGATCTTACAAACTTGTGAGATGCAGTCAGGACTCAAATCCTCATCCCTCTGACCTACATTCTTCATCACTATGCTCTACTACCCTCAGTAGGTGCAAAATGATGTTTTATGTTCCCCTTTACTTTTATGGAGCCCTGGTGGTATATGGTTAAGAGCTATGGCTGCTAACCAAAAGTTCAGCAGTTCAAATCCACCAGCCGCTCCTTAGAAACTCTATGGGGCAGTTCTACTCTGTCCTGTAGGGTCGATGATTCAGAATCAACTCGATGGCTACATGTTTAGTTTTGATTTTCTACTTCTATAAACTGGCATTCTCCTGTAAAGGAGAGATTTCCTTGTTATTCTCCCCCCTCCCACCCCTTTCTTGAGAATCATTATGGACTCATTGTTTTTACTCAATGTGTTATAAACTGCTTCCATCATTATTCTTGTTGAAGCTCACAATGCCAAAATCGGCCAGTCAAAGCCTATTTAAGTCAGTTCCTACACCATCTTGACATGTCTCCGTTGCTCTTTGAGTATTCCTTGCTTTCTTCCAGAATAGGAGTTCCAAGCTCACTTTGTCCTCTCCCTGCCCAGCACTGGAATCAAGTCTCCAAGAAGCGGTTGTTATTATCTCTTCTAAAATTACCTTTCTTCCTCATTTCCTAGTGTTTCCTGAATAGAAAATTTAGGTTTTATGTGTGTGTGTGTTTGTGTGTGTATGTGAGAGAAAGAACTTCTCAATATCTTCTCTAGAGCTGTTAATCCTTTATATTTTCATTCTCTTTGTCTCTCTGTGCTGCAGTTTATAAAGTGCTTAAGATACACATTCTAGTTTACTTGTGTCTTCAGTTCAATTAAATCTGCTATTTAAACATCTATTAAATTTCTTGTTTCAACTAGTATATATTTATTCCTAGATATTCTTGTTGGTTCTTTATCAAGTCTTCCTGAACATTTTTATGGTCTCTAGTCACTGTGAGTCAGAAATGAGTCAACAGCAATGGGTTTTATTTTTTATTTGGTAGTTCCTATTTTTATACTTTTATTTTTAAAACATGTTAAGTATGCTTATTTTCTATTCTCTATCAGAATATTCTAATATCTATGATTTTTGTGACTCTAATTCCACTGCAGGGGTAGAAGCTGGGTCTCACTCATACTGGTTCATTTCCTCATGTATTTTGTGATTTTTTTTTTTAAATTTTAAACTCATATGCCATAGGAATGGGAATTATTTGTAACCTGGGATTAAGATTCTTTCTTCAAGAAGCAATCTGTGTTTGTTTCCTCTAGGTACTTGAGGGCACTTTAGGGATTTTTGAGACTCTAGTAATATGAACTCTAATTCAATCCTAGGTAACCTTACTTGCAGTTATGAATTATCATAGAAAACTTTTCCTTTTTCTCTCCTCTCAGAGCCAAGGCTGAGACAATCACATTTCTTTCCTTCTTCAAGCAAGGTTTTTTATATTCCTGCTTTAATCTTTCACTGATGGAATCATCTTTTGGAGGGTCTCAGATTTAGGAAAGTCTGTGATGTAGTCTCCCATTTTGCACGTGCCACAGGTATTGTCTCTATCCCTTATCCAGGCAAGGTCTATTGAAACTGAAACCTCAAGGCCAGCAAAGATGGGTAGATGCTCCCAAGGCCACCAAAGATGGACAAAAAAAAAATCCCAGGAACAGAAGTTTAGTTCTGCTCTAAGGTACCTCTTTGGGTTTATTCTTTTGTTTTTTCTATTTCGGTTCTCAAGTGCTCTATAAAAATCTGATGAATGAAGGCATGCCTAGAATATTCTTCCCCCATTTGCTAGTAATTCACATTTCGAGAGTCAGCTCAAGGGATGTTATTTGGTTTAAGAGTGAAACAATTTCTAGTACCCATTGTTTACTTGGCCCATTTCTCCCCTTACTAGTCTGTAAACCAGTTGATGATGCACACCGGGACTTCTTCCGTTTGAATCATCAGTACCTCATTATAATATCTAGCACATTCATCAGACATTTGTAAAAAATGAGAATCAAAAAATATTTAATGCCTCTTATTCAGTTACATGCAATTTTTAATATAACTATTTTATGTTTGCCAGTGACATGGATTAATGTCTTTTAATTTTTTTCTTGGATATCATAGATACCATATACATATATTCTTCAACTGACTCTCATTTCTATCCTACCATCATAAAGAACTTCTATTTCTCTGCCTTCCACAAAAAAAAAAAAAAAAAAAAAAAAAAAAAAAACCTGGAGATCTAACTCAAGCTGCTAAAAATAGCCAATCTTAGAATCTTAGTTATTTAAGGCAGGAAAACTGGAAAAATGTAAATTATTGGGAACCAGTTTTCTAGAATTTAGATTCTTAACAATTTAGAAATTGAATACCATGAAAGTGAATGCATTCCATATCATAGGCGTCTCCTATTAGAAACTAGATGGGAATTTTCTTGAGAACATTATAGTGGGGCTTTATATCATGAAAATGGTTGGGCTAGAAAGAGTTTTAAAGACTCTTTTACACAGAGCCTTTGTTATGGATTGAACTGTAGCCCCCAAAAAAATATGCTGTAAATCCTAACCTCTACACCTGTGGTTATAATCTCATTTGGGAAGGGTTGTCTTTGTTATGTTAATGAGGCAAGATTAGGGTAGGGTGTGTCTTGAGTCAATCTCTTTTAAGATATAAAAGAGATTAAACAAGAAAGGGAGCAGAGTAGAGATGGGGTAAGAAAGATGCCAAGACAAATAGAGATTTCCAAAGAACCAGGAAGCAGAAGCTGAAGAGACAAAGACCTTCGGGAGAAAGGCTTCCCCTAGGCTTGGCTCCTTGAATTTGGAATTCTAGCCTCCTAAACTGTGAGAAAATAAATTTATTTGTTAAAGCCATTTCTGTTATAGCAGCACCAGATAACTAAGACACACTTGATGATACTATAAAAGTGCTTCACATAGGTTAAATCCAAATCCTTTTCATTCAAAAAATGAGATTTTATTTTTTTATTTTTGTAGATTGTAAAATGACTCTCTCACTTTTCTCTCTTTTTATGACACACTGTTTTATCTGAGGTAATCTATAATAAAATTTAAAAATTAAAATTAAAATGTTACAAATTTATAGACAGATTAATTAGTCAAGAATGACAGATTGCAATTTACTGACATTTCACATTCTAGTGTGTGGGCTGGGTGGATGTCATATGACTTTCAGCACATGTGTGTTATATAAAATGCCAATTCCTCAGTAGATTGTGATTCTTTAGTGGTCTCTTGAAGACAGGAACAGTTTTTCCTCATCCATTTATTCAGTCATTTATTCAACAAATATTTACCAAATGTCTACCAGGTGCCAGGAAGTCTGCTAGGCACTAGGAATGCAGAAAAAACCTGAGGATTATGGAGCTTACATTCTGGAAATAAAATTAACTAAATAATTAAGTAATTACACAAAGAATTGAGCAATTACAAATGCAGTGTTAGGACAATTTATTTCCATTATCCATGAATTTAAGATAAGGAATGAAATGTATCTTTTAGCTTTTGTAATTGGGAGGTTATCGGTGGTCAATTTAATGGAAAGATGGAAGTAGAAGCAGTATTTTATTATCGCCAAAGGTAATGGCAATAATAAATGTAGACTTTCCTTTGAAAAAGTCTGGTTTGAAGGGATGAAAGATCACCACAGGGACAGAAGTATGAGAAAGAGTGTTTTGGTGTCAATATATTTTAAGATGGGAAAGACTTTGATATGTTCATAGGCTGTAGAGAAGGAGAAGGTGAAGACACAGAAGAGAGAAAATAATACATAACAAATAAGTTGGGTTCCTGGAAGAGACAGGAAGGGGTGAGATAGGATTGAAATTAGCCTTGACCTGGAGAAAAGAGGCCTCTTCTAAAACCATAGGTAAGGTTTTAGGTGGCTATTGATAATTTTACAGTAACTTTACTACAAAGATAATTATTTTCTCCATGAAGTAGAAGAAGATGTTATTTACTAGGATAGGAAGAAGAGGGTTTAAAATAGTCTTCAGGAGAGTGGCAAACATTTGAAAAAATATTAAGTGGGGTGGGTAAGAGACCTGCCCAAGGTCAAATAAAAGCCTTTAACTTTGATTACCACTGAATGCAGTAATATTCAGAGCTAATACCTAAAAATAAAACAAAGCGAGACAAAAGCCTTCTCTAGCACTTCCTGTTCAATTCTTCTTCATTTTAGAGCAAAATGTTTTAACTGGTTGTATACATGTACGCTTTGCACTTCCTCACCCAATTTATCATTCAGCCCACTCCCAATCCAGCCTGCACCGCCATCGCTCTTTGGAAGCTGCTCTTATCAAAGATACAGTGATTTCCATGGTATCTCATCCAATGGACACATCTCCATCCACTTTCTACTGGGTCTTCAGCAATACTCAATGACAATGATGACACTCTCTTTGTGAAGGGATTCTCTGCCAAAATTTTCTCCTGATTTTCCTCCCATAACACTAGTTGCTCATTTTCAATCTCCTTTAATGACTCTCCCTCTTCTATCAGACCTCTAATGTATGGAATGCCTTAGACATCTGTATTAAGACCTTTTGTTTATGTTAACATCATGTATTCATTCAGAAATTTTATCCAGTTTCATGGCTTTAAATGATTTGCATACACTGACAACGCTCAAACATTATTCATCAGTCCACACCTGTTCTCAAAACTTCAGACTTGGGACTTCCGGGTAACATGGCACTATAGTCAGAAGCACCATGCCATCCCTCCACAGCAAAGACCCAAAAAACTAAGTCAAACAGAGTCACACGTCAGTCCTGAAACCCTAAGCATCAAATGAAGATATAAAGAACTCAGCCAAGCACCAAATGGAGTAAGAAAATGACTGATACCAGAGAGTGAGGAGAGATACATTCAGATGTTCCCTATCAGCTACCACAGCACGGATCTGCCATCTTGGTCTCCTATCAGAGATCGGCGAACAGGGGGTACAAGAAAGCACCTTCACGGAGCTTCCAGCAAGAGACAGAACAACCAGTAACCAATGATATACGCTTTCCCACCCCTCACCTTTCTTCAACCCCACTCAACCTCCTCTGCTTCCCGCAGCCACAGTCTCTTGGCTGGGAAGCACAAGCTTCACCCCAGTGTCACTTGGATCCCACCCACTCATACTGGCTTGCTCTCTGAGTGTCATTTGTTGGCTGCTGGTGTTGCTTTTTTCCACTTAATTTGATTTCTTTCTTACCTCTCACCACCTCCCCCTCCTTTCTCTCAAATATCTGGCTCTGTGGCCATCTTAGCTTCTTCCTGGGGTGCTGCAAGGCACCACTTGACTGTAGAACTGCTTCCCAGCCTGTGCTGCTGCAGTGGTGGAACCCCAGGGCCTTTTTTATTTATTTATTTATTTGTTCTGAAATTGTTCTGTTTTGATTTGTTTGTTTGGTTGTTTTCTTTTTCTTTTCTTGGCTTAGGAGTCCCATTTGTCTAGGCTTTGCTGCGTGACTTGGGAGATACTCCATTACTCTGTGCAGATGCACAGTGACATCCCGAGGGGCATTTCTTTTTTCTTGTTTTTTATTTTTTCTTTCCCCTGGTTTTATTTTGTTTTGTATTTTTTTTTGTTTCTTTGTTTTGCTTTCTTCTCCATCTTTTACCTTTCTCTCTTCCTTCATTTCCATTTCCTCGATTTATTCATTTTTTTCTTTTACCCTTTTTTTCATTTTTGTTTTTCTTCATTTCTCAGTTTCTCATCTCTCCACTCCAATAGCAAGCTCCCTTAGCACTCTTTCTTGTTTGTGTGTATGTTTTTGGCTTCTGTTCTGCTTTCCTCTTTCTCCTCTTTCTCATACCCATCTTAGCTCCACACATCACAATTTCCTCCCTCCTTCCTGCTTACCTGCACTGTGCGATGAACATCACTCCACCAAGCAACACAGGCACGGCCTACAGGAACATGCCCTGCACTGATTCCTGGCCCAATCTGTCGGCCCTAATACATGCCACAAACAACCCACCCCAGCAGCTCCCCTTCAGCTGGACCTGCCCTACTGTACCATAATTGAGTGACTGACACTGCCCATTGGAGAAGGAGGTGAAAAGTATCATTCCCACAGACAAGCAAAGCACAGCCCACCTGCTCAGACATAACCAAATAAAACAAAAAAGCAGGATGAAACAAACAAATCTATAATCAATAAAGGAGGAAAATAACTACTGAATGCCCCATGGACAGCAGACAGTATCAAAACATTTATGAAAACAAGACAGGATGGTACAAAATAAAACACCACATGACTTTCCAGTTGAAGAAAAGGCACTAGAACTAACTGAAAGGGAATTCAAGTCTTTAATATTCAGAATTATCCAAGAGTGGAAACCAAAAGCAGATAAAAATGAGGAAAAAATAGACAAATTCATGGAAAATACAGACAAAAAAATGGAAGAATTCAAGAAAAAAAATACAGGAACAAAATGCTAAAATAAATTCACAACTACAAATCATACAAAAAAAACAATTAGAAATCCAAAAGATAAACAAGATTTCAGAAATGGACAGTGTCACAGAAGGGCAGAGGAACAGGTTTGAGACGATGGAAGACAAGACAAGTGAAATTGAAGACAAATACTTGGATACAACTCTGTTTGAGGAAAAATTAGAAAAAAGAGCAAAGAAAAATGAAGAAACTCTGAGAATTATGTGGGATACAATGAAAAGCAAAAATCTGTGAGTGATCAGAGTTCCATAACAGGGGGAGAAAACAGAAAACACAGAGAGGATCACTGAAGAATTGCTGACAGAAAACTACCCCAATATCAGGAAACATGAAACGCTGACCATCCAAGAAGCTCAACGAACCCCATACAGGATAGACCCCAAAAGAAAATCACCAAGGCTATCAAAATCACACTCACTAAAACCAAAGACAAACAAAGAATCCTGAGAGCAGCTTGAGAAAAACAAAAAGTCACATACAGAGTAGAAACAATAAGAATAAGCTCAGATTATTCAGTGGAAACCATGCAGGCAAGAAGGCATTGAGATGATATATATAAAACCTTGAAAGAAAAAAATTGCCAGCCAAGAATAATATATCCCGCAAAACTTTCATTCAAATATGATGGTGAAATTAGGTCATTTCCAGATAAACAGAAATTAAGGGACTATGTAAAAACCAAACCAAACTTATAAGACTTATTAAAGAGAGGCTTTTGATCTGAGAACAAACAGCATCAGACCACAGGCTGAATCTAGGACACAGGATTGTACTAGCCAGATACCAACCTAGGAAGTAAACTCGTAAGGACTATCCAAACCGAAAGAATTACAACAGGGAACCAGATAGGTTAATTTGTAAATGAAAACAACATCAGAACAATAAAAGAGGGAATCAATGGTGTAGGTACAGAACCTTCTAGTGGAGAGGAAGGCAAGACAATGCCAATTAATAATAGACTGGTTCAAACCTGGGAAGATAAGGGCAAATTTCAAGGTAACCACAAAGAAAGTTAACAAACCTACTCATCAAAATAAAGAAGAAAAACATAAAGTCTCAGTAAAAACAAAAACCTACAAAACCAAAAGAAATGAAAAAAAATTCACAAACAAAAGGATTTCTCAACATCAGCACCATTAAAAAGAAAAAACAAAAACTAAAAAATGACAGCAATAAACTCACACCTATTGTGGGGATATATGCCATTTAAACATGGCTACACTATTGACAACTTCAGCCCCTCAAAGGCCTCTATGCTGCACAGGACATGTTGAGACTTGTCAGTGATGAGGAGGAGATTAGGCACAACTTGTTTTCCCAAACATATTGTCCCTTTACTGATTGGCTTGTTTACCTGAATTCCTTCTCCCTTACCCGAAACTTATTGTTATTCACCCAAAGCCCATTGTTCTGTTATTTGCTTCATTGCTTGCTGTATTGACTATAAATAAACTCCTGGGACTGAAGCTGGGGTCGAATCCTCAGAGTGACCCTCCTTGGCCCCACTTCTCTGTAAGAGTTGTGTTTGGTTACTGTCTTCGCCACCCTGACAATCGTCGCCGCTGCGACACCCTATCAGTAATTACACTAAATGTAAATGGCCTAAATGCACCCATAAAGAGATGTAGAGTGATAGAATGAAAAAAACAAAAAAAAGGATCCATCAATATGCTGTCTACAAGAGACACACCTTAGAAACAAAGACATAAGTTTATTAAAAATCAAAGGATGGAAAAAATACATCAGGCAAATAGCTACCAAAAAACAGCAGGAGCGTCAATACCAATCTAAGATAAAATGGACTTTAAAACAAATTCCACCATAAAGACAAAGGACACAATATAATGATTAAGGGGATAATCCATCATGAAAACATAACCATAATAAACATCTACACACTCAATGACATGGCTTTAAACACATAAAATAAACTCTAACAACACTGGAAAGAGAAATTGACAGTTCCACAACAATAGTAGGAGACTTCAACACATCACTCTCAGTAAAGGACAGAACATCTAGAAAGAAACTCAACAAAGATACAGAAGACCTAAAGGGCACAATCAGCCAACCTGACCTCATAGATATATATAGAACACTGCACCCAACAGCTGCAAAGTACATATTCCTTTCCAATGCACATGAAAAATTCTCCAGAATAGACCACATCTTAGGCCACAGAGCAATCCTCAACAAGATCCAAAACGTTGAGATAATACAAAGTATCTTCTCTGACCACAATGCCATCAAGGTAGAAATTAACAATAGAAAGAGCAAGGAAAAAAAATCAATCACATGGAAACTGAATAATACCCTGCTTACACATCACTGGGTAATAGAAGAAATCAGAGATAGAATCCAAATATTCCTAGAATCAAATGAGAATGAAAACACATCATACCAAAATCTTTGGGACACAGAAAAGGCAGTCCTCAGAGGACAATTTATAGCAATAGATGCACATATCAAAAAAGAAGAAAGGGACAAAATCAAAACATTAACTACACAACTCAAACAAATAGAAAGAGAACAGGAAAAAAAGCCCACAGCCACTAGAAGAAAGGAAATAATAAAGATCAGAGCAGAAATTAATGAAATAGAGAACAGAAAAACAATAGAAAGAATCAACAAAACCAAAAGCTGGTTCTTTGAAAGGATCAACAATCCACAAACCACTGGCCAGACTGACAAAAGAAAATCAAGAGAGGACGCAAATAACCAAATAATAAATGAAATGGGGGACATTACAACAGACCAAACTGAAATAAAAAGGATCATAACAGAGTATTATGAAAAACTATACTCCAACAAATTTGAAAACTTAGAGGAAGTGGATAAATTTCTAGAAACACACAAACTATCCAAACTACCACAAGGTGATGTTGAAAATCTGAACAGACCCATAACAAGAGGAGAGACTGAAAAGGTAATTTTATAAAACTCCCAACCAAAAAAAGCCCTGGTCCAGAAGGCTTCACTGTAGAATTCTACCAAACATTCATAGAAGAGATTATACCAGTACTACTCAAACTACTTCAGAACATAGAAAAAGAAGGGATATTTCTGAATTCATTTTACAAAGCCAGCATAACCATGATCCCGAAATCAGGCAAAGATGCCACAAAAAAAGAAAATTACAGACCAATGTCTCTCATGAATATAGATGCAAAACTTCTCAACAAACTTCTAGCCAATAGAATTCAGCATCATATCAAAAAAATAATACACATGACCAAGTAGATTTCATACCACATATGCAAGGATAGTTCAACATTAGAAAATCAATCAACGTAATCCACCGCATAAATAAAAGGAAAGAAAAGAATCACATGATCATCTCAATTGATGCAGAAAAGGCATTTGACAAAGTCCAACACCCATTCCTGATAAAAACTCTCAATAAAATAGGTATAGAAGGGAAATTTCTCCACATAATAAAGGGCATCTATGCAAAACCAACAGCCAACATCATTCTTAATGGAGAGAGGCTGAAAACATTCCCCTTGAAAACAGGAACAACACAAGGATGCCCTTTATCTCCACTCCTATTTAACATTGTGGTGGAAGTCCTAGCTAGGGCTATAAGGGAAAAAAAAAAGAAGAAACAAAGGGCATCCAAATGGTAATGATGAAGTTAAACTGTCCCTGTTTGCAGATGATATGATACTATACATAGAAAACCCAAAAGACTCCATGAGAAAACTACTGGAACTAATAGAAAGATTCAGCAGTGTAGCAGGATACAAGGTAAACATACAAAAATCGGTTGGATTCCTATGCACCAATAAAGAGAACGATGAAAAGGAAATCAGGAAAGCAAAACCATTTATAACAGCCCCTAAAAAAATAAAATACTTAGGAATAAATCTAATCATAGATGTAAAATACCTATACAAAGAAAACTACAAAATATTACTGCAAGAAACCCAAAGGGATCTACATAAATGGAAAAACATACCATGCTCATGGATAGGTGACTCAACTTTGTGAAAACGACAATTCTACTGAAAGGAATTTACCAATACAGTGCAATCTCGATCCAAATACCAACAACATTCTTTAAACAGATGGAAAAACTAATCATTAACTTTATATGGAAAGGGAAGAAGACCTGGATAAGTAAAGTTCTATTGAAGAAGAAGAATAAAGTAGGAGGACTTGCACTACCTGACCTCAGAACCTACTATACAGCTATGGTAGTCAAAACAGCCAGGTACTGGTACAATGACAGATACATTGGCCAATGGAACAGAATTAAGAACCCAGATGTAAATCCATCCACCTATGGTCACCTGATCTTCGACAAGGGCCCAAAGTCCACCAAATGCGGAAGAGACAGTCTTTTTAACAAATGGTGCTGGCAAAACTCGATGTCTATCTGCAAAAAAATGAAACAGGACCCATACCTCACACCATATACAAAAAACGAATTCAAAATGGATCGAAGACCTAAATATAAAGCCAAAAACTATAAAGTTCATAGAAGAAAAAATAGGGTCAATGGTAGAGGCCCTAATGAAAGGCATTAACAGGATACAAACCATAACCAACAACATACACACCCCAGAAGATAAGCTAGACTACTGGGATCTTCTAAAAATTAAACACTTACACTCATCAAAAGAGTAAAAAGAGAACCTACAGGAGGGGAAAAAAATTTTGGAATTACAAGTCAGACAAAGGTCTAAACTCGAAAATCTACAAGAAAATCCAACACCTCTACAACAAAAAGACAAATAATCCTATCAAAATATAGGCAAAGTAAATGAACAAACACTTCACCAAAGAAGACATTCGAGAGGCCAACAGACACATGAGGAAACGCTCACGATCACCAGCCATTAGAGAAATGCAAATTAAAACCACAATGAGATACCATCTCAACCTGGCATTACTGGCAGGAATCAAAAAAACTGGAAATATCAAATGTTGGAGAGGCTGTAGGGAGATCAGAACTCTTATGCACTGCTGGTGGGAATGAAAAATGATACAACCATTTTGGAAAATCTTATGGCACTTCCTTAGAAAGCTAGAAATAGAAATACCATATGATCCAGCAATCCCACTCCTAGGAATATATCCTAGAGATATAAGAGCCATCACATGAATAGACATATGCACACCCATATTCATTGCAGCTCTGTTCACAGTAGCAAAAAGATGGAAACAACCTAGATGCCCATCAACAGATGAATGGATAAACAAACTATGGTACATGCCCACAATGGAGTATTATGCAATGATAAAGAACAATGATGAATCTGTGAAGCATCTCATAACATGGATGAAACTGAAGGACATTATGCTGAGTGAAATAAGTCAATCACAAAAGGACAAATATTGTATGAGACCTCTAATGTAAAAACTCACGAAAAAGTTTACACACAAAAAGAAACAATCTTGGTTGGTTACAAGGAATGGGAGGGGTTGGAGGGGGAAACTAAATAGACAATAGATAAGTGGTAGCTTTGGTGAAGGGTAAGACAGTACACAATACTGGGGAAGCCAGTACAACTTGTACAAGGAAAGGTCATTGAAGCTCCATAGACACATCCAAACTTCCTGAGAGATGGAATTGCTGGGTGGAGGGCTGTGGGGACCATGCTCTTGGGGAACATCTAGCTCAATGGGCATAATTCAGTTTATAAAGACGGTGTTCTGCATTCTACTTTGGTGAGTAGCATCTGGGGTCTTAAAAGCCTGCGAGTAGCCATTTATGATACTCCACTGGTCTCACCCCTTTGGGAGCAAGGGCGAATGAAGAGAACAGGATACAAGGAAAAGATTAGTCCAAAGAACTAATGGACCCCAGCTACTACAACCTCCACCAGACTGAATCTAGTACACCTAGATGGTGCCTGGTTACCACCACTGACTGCTTTCACCGGCATCACAACCGAAGGTCCTGGACAGAGCTAGAGAAGGATGTAGAACAAAATTCTAAGTCACAAAAAAAGACCAGATTTACTGGCCTGACAAACTGGAGAAACCTCAAGAGTATGGGCCCCGGGCACCCTTTTAGCTCAGTGGTGAAGTCACTCCCAAGGTTCACCGTTCAGCCAGGGATTGGACAGCCCCATAAAACAAAATGGGACTAATGAGGCACAGCAGTCCAGGGACAAGGACTAGAAGGCAGGAGGGGACAAAAAGCTGGTGATAGGGAACCTAAGTTTGAGAAGGGACATTGTTGACTTGTCGTGGGGTTGTTAACCATTGTCATAAGGCAATATGTGTACTAAGTGTTTAATGAGAAACCATTTGTTCTGTAAACCTTCATCTAAGGTACAAAAAGAAAAAATTATTTATGTGAGATCAAATTGACAACAGCAACTCAAAAGGTTTGATGGGAAGCCTAGGGGCCAGTGAGTTGAAGATAATGGTGACGGAACAATTTGGAAGAAGATAGTGAGAATAGCAGAACAACTGGAAGAATGTAATCAATGTCACTGAATTGTACATGTAGAAATTTCCAAAATGGTGTATCTTTGGCTATGCATATTTTCACCAAAAAAAAAAAAAGGCCCTCCAAGGTCGAGAAGGGGGAGTGTTGACATGTCGTGGAGTTGTTAACCAATGCCATAAAACAATATGTGTACTGACTGTTTAATGAGAACCTATTTGTTCTATAAATCTTCACCTAAAGTACAATAAAAATTTTTTTTAAAAAAGCCTTTAGACTCATACATACAACTGTCTAGTTGCTACCCACACTTGCAAAGTTAATAAATATTTCAAATATAATATATGTAAATGAAAATCTTGATTTCCATCCCAAAAATTGTTCTTTCTTGTCTTTCTTGTGTCAGTAAATTACATAATCAGATAGCCACTTGTTCAAGCCAGAAACTCATTGCCTATCACCAAAATAAATCTCAAATTTATTAATTTTCTCCATTTCCATTAATGCCACAATAATCACCACATATGCTACGTAACAAATCATTACTAGCTTATATTTTTTCTTGCTCATGGTTCATTGAGTTGGCCAGAGTAGCACTGCTTCAGGCTGTGTATCAGGTGCCTTGGCTGGGCCAGGCTGGAAGGGAAGCAGCTACCAGGGACATGCTCTTACCATGGCAGATCAAGGCGTGTAAGAGACAAACTAAGCACATTTAAAGTCGTTGCTTGCATCATGTCATCTCACATTCTACTGGCCAAAGAAAGCACACGGCCAATTTCAAAGTCACTGGGGCAGGGAAGTATACTTCAGCACAAGAGGAAAGTAATGAACATATGCTGAACAATAACCCAGTCTATCATATCACCTGGGACTAAGCCACCATCCCCTTTTGCCTAGACTGAACAATGACTTTCTAGTCCCCTGTTTTCACACTAGCCTCTATTACTCCATTCTACACAGAGAGGCCAGATCTTTTTAAAAATCAGAACATAACCTTCTCTTTAAAACCATCCAATGGCTTTCCACCACTCTTAAAATAAAAAATCCATTCCTTACCATTACCTACAGAACCCTGCATCATCTGCTTTCTGCCCATTTTTCTCACCTGATTTCACATCTCTCATTACACTGCTGTCACAATGGTTTCTTTTCTGGACCTTGAATAAGTCAACCCCTTGTCCTACTCAGGATTTTTTCACTGCCTTCTATGCTCTTCCCCAAACAATTCATAGAGCTGCCAGTGATGTCCTGTGCTGGCTTGCACCAGCTTTTGAGAGCTGATTGTTAAATTTTCAAGAATTTTGAAATCTAGGTGTTAAACCATTGGTAGCCTAAAATTAGCCATGATGAGAGTATTTACACCATGAAAGTCAGAACATGCTATAAATCAGTCTTTTTCCCCCCAGTTTACCAGCACACCTCTGGGTATATCAATTTCCTCCTTCATATCTTAGATCAACTATCAAGAAGTTCCCACCGTTAGTCTATTACATCATTCTATTTATTTCCTTCAACATGATTATCTTGTTTGTTTGTTAACTGCTTTTGTCTATTCCCATAGCACAACAGAAACTCCATTTGCTCACAACTATACTGTCATGTCAAGAAGAGTGCTTGGCATTTAATAGATGCTCAATAAATATTGATTGAATGAATAAATTATTGAATATCTCCCCTATTTAATAATGGGGATATTCTTATTTTTCTTTATAATTCAGATACAGCATTATAAATAAGCACCCAATAGATGTTAACTGAATAAATGAAAGCATTTATTAGTGTGTTCACTAGGTAGAGACATGATGAATTTCAGTCAGGAAGAGGAATAAGACATTTTGTGCTAGGCAGGTCTGAACTCTTCAGATTTCACTATATAGGTTTTTTTTTCTACTCCATCTTCATGTATATATTATTATTCTTAATATAACAAGGACATTCAACTAACAAATTGTTATTGATTACTTCCTTCAGCCATATGCCAAGTGCCATGAGAGTAATAAAAGGAGAAAACATCATCTCCACTTCCCAAAAATTTTCTCTTCATGCTATGAGGTAATCATTCGTTCATTCATTCATTCATTAAACGAATAACTCAGTGCCTATCATAGCATATATTCAAACCAAACCAAATTGCCACTGAGTTGATTCTGACTCATAGTGACCCTAGAGGACATAGCAGAACTGCACCATAGAGTTCTCAAGGAACAGCTGGTGGATTCGAACTGCCGACATTTTGCTAAGCAGTCGTAGCTTTTAACCACTGAACCAACAGGGCTCCGTAGTATATATTTTTGTTGAATGAATGAATAAACAAGCTCAGTCAGGAACTGAGAACAAAGCAGAATTAAATGCATGAGAATATAAAGTTCCCTATGATTTCTCAGTAGTAGAGTGCTGGGAATTAATCCATGCTTTGTCAGTGCAGTTAATTCCACCGTGAGACTTCAGTGTGTAAAACAACAGTGCAAGATGAACTAAAACACTAAATAGATGATAACTATTTCCAGAAATCTATAGTATTATAGTAATAAAAAGGAAGGAGAAGACTGCAAAACTCCAATAAAATTTAAGACAATTTATTCAAGAATAACCAATTCAGTATCTACCAGATGCAAATTATTATGTTAGCTGATATGATATTTCAGGAATCTGAATCTCATCCTCCAGGTGGATATATTGCATTATTTACTAGCGGTAATGCAGAGACGTGGTAAAGAGGGCATTGGAGTCAGATGGATATGAATGGGTATAAATTTGAATTTTAGACTTGATCATCAGTATGACCTGTGGCAAGTTACATCACATCTCTAAGTTCAGCTTCATAACTTGTAAAATGTGTACATGATAATAATAGGCTGCCATGAGGATTAGGCAGGATGATACATGAACGTACTTAGCACAGTGCCTGGTGCATAATAAATGCTCAATAAAATTAGTGATGGTAATGGTTCTAATAATGAGAAAAATAATAGTATGACATTGATTACAGTCTATACAGGCGTTGAGAAAGGCATTTAACTTGTCAATGAGTGAAAGGTTATGAATGCCATCAGATAAAATGATACCAAAATATTATTTCAAGTAAATAAACTTTTAATAATAACATTATATAGTAAAAACAAAGTACAAAGACATATTATGCTAAATAAACACTCCTGTGCCTAAAAACTTCTGACAATCATTCATTTTTCTCTCCTATCCAGTCATTCATAAGGTTTTCATTAGCTAATTTTTTTCAGAAGTAGACTGCCAGTTCCTTCTTCCTAGTCTGTCTTAGTCTGGAAGCTCAGCTGAAACTTGTCTACCAAGAGTGACCCTGCTGGTATCTAAAATACTGGTTGCATAGCTTCCAGCATTATAGCAACACCCAAGCCATCACAGCATGACAAACTTACAGACACATGGACGTTGCTAGATGGAATACACAGGAATCAAATCGACTACATCTGTGGAAAGAGACAATGGAAAAACTCAATAACGTCCGTTAGAACAAGGCCAGGGCCTGACTGTGGAATAGACCATCAATTGTTCCTATGTAAGCTGAAGCTGAAGAAAATTAGAAGATGTCCATGAGAGCTAAAGTACGACCTTGAGTATATTCTACTCGGATTTACAGACCATCTAAAGAATAGATTTGACCATTAACACTAATGACCGAAGAGCAGACAAGTTGTGGAATGACATCAAGGACATCATACATGAAGAAAACAAGAGGTCATCAAAAAGACAGGTAAGAGGGGCTCAGGCAGACATGGCTGTGGCAGCATGCTTGTCCGCTTCCCACTTTTGTCCTTTTGAATATATGCCAAATACAACTGTCTTTTTACTTTACTAAAGTTTGTGATGTATTTCCCCTACAACAGTTAATGGCGCTGTGAGTAGGATCTGAAGCTACGAATCCAGTCAACTTCGAAGAGACCTGGACTGCGGAGCAGAAGCCGACAAAAAAAGATCCTGTCTTCTGGACCCACGTGTTACCACTCCATGTCCCTTTGACATGACGGGGTGAGTCCTCTCAGAAAACGACCCTTTGCTTATTCTTTTGTTGTTCTCTTTCTCATGTTTTCTTAAGTTTTGTTTGGCATATTTGTTTGTAAAACCGGTTGACCGATTAAGGAGAATCTTTCTTAGATTTTTGCTTGATTGTTTGGTTAAGAGTGACATTCAGTAACTCTTTAAGTGAACTGCAGTTTAGGCCTGGATTCGGGCATTTGAAGAGGTAATTGTATTTTCAAAGAGCTTTGAGCGACTATAAGCCGCAAAGATGCAGGCATGGGTTGACCAGTAAAAGCCATTAGGGCAGTCGCCAGTGCTCCTCATGAGCATTAAAGTCTCCCGTGACAGGATAAGGTGGTCACAAGACAGGCTAGAGCACTAGGCTGCCTGCCACCCGCAAGAAAAAATCTCATGCAACAAAGGTACACATTGGTCTAAGCAAAACACTGTCCAAACACCGTGGCGTTCCTCATTAGGTTTCTTTTTTGTGGCTCAGAGAAAACCTGGAAAATAGTGCTCTGTTTTGCCAAATTCGCAGGGAGAAGTGGCAGCTCTTTCCCGTTTTGCCAAATTCTCAGGGGGGAGGTGGCAGCTCCTGACCTGTGTTTTGATATTTAAGGGAGAAGTGGTAGTTCTGTACCTGTTTTTTCTGTTGAATTGAGTCGATCTTACCAAAAATTGCTATATACACTTTAAGAAACTAAGATCCCCATATCCTCTTTTTGTGTGGTATTGTCTGGTGAGTTTATGTGGTCTTTCTGTCTCCTTTTGTTCTAAGAGCTTGCTTCTGGCCTAGAGCATTGTGTCTAAGTTTGTCTTGTATTAGATTGGTGGCTATGGCTAAGAATTGCTGTTTTTTGTAAGGCTGGTCATAGAGCCTCAATTCTTTCTTCGTCCAGAAAAAACTGCATCTTGTGTCTGTCTTATGATTTAGATTTTTAATAGCTACTTGGAGAAACTTTGATATAAATTGATCTGTTTGAAAAGTACTCTAAGATCTTTATGTTTTATACTATGTCAATCTTAAAAGTGAAGCTTTTTTAAGTAACTTAAGCTAGATATCATATGAAATATGTTTTATTTAAGGAAAAAGGATAGTTTTGTCTTAAAGTAAAAGTAGCAGTTCCAGAACAGTAAAAAAGAAAGAAATTAGCTATCTTTTGTCTTTCAAAATGCCTCCATCAATTTAAACATATGTAAATGTCTTTCATGAGTCAAGAGGGTGAGGGCTAGGGGAGGCACAATTAGGCCTCCTCAGCCCAGGGAAGCTTTTGAAAGACAAAAGATAAGAAAAGTAGCTGCTTTGCTATAGTTATCAAAAATTGCATAGATCCTAATCATAAAACTGTAAACAAGGTCTCTCTATTATAGGGGAACTTTAAGAAGTAAAAAAAAAAAAAAAAAAAGAAATCACAATGAGATGCACCTGAAGTGGCCTGGAAACATGTTTCCAGCAGTAGCCAAATGCTTAAAAGGTTATATCCATATCAATGGATTGGTCAATTGAACAGAGACTTTGTGATTTCCAAAGCCAGTTGATAAAATCTTTAAGGGCTAAAATTAGATTGGGGAAAATATGAGAAGTAGTAAAAGTTGAATGAAATCTTAGAATGTTTAAATAGACTTTTCCTTCAACAACAGTTATGTTTTATGGTGTACAGGCTTAAAATAATTCCAAAGGTATTTTGGGTAACTTATTGATGTTATTAAGTTAATAGATATTTGTCATAATTTAGGTTTATATACTTTTGCTTTTGATGCCACAAGAGAAAGGATAGACATATATAAGTCTGCTAATGAGTGTATTCATTTTTGCCATTTAAAGGGATACACTGTAAGAGGTATGCAACAAAGGCAACGTTTAAGAGATTTATTGAAAAGAAATTTATTTGATATGGTCAAGTTTCATCTGTCTGACTAAAGTTTAATGGTTTAATTTATGAGATTTTTAGGAGTTTTAATGTTAAGTAGCGTATAAAACAAAGAATTGGGTTTCTCACAGTTAAAATAACAAAATTTTATTTAATTTCTGAGTCAAAGGGTTAATTTATTCTTTGTGTAATCTGCCTGGAAGACAAAGGTTTGGCCTCTCATTAGAATAAGATTTCTGAGTCTGAATACTAAGCCTCATGGCTTTTAGAAAAGAAAGCTAAGGTTTTTACTTTAAGATCTTTGGTTATATCACTTAAGTATTGTTTCACAGTGACCTACAATATTATTATTTCTTTATTGTTAACTTGGTCGCAACTTTATTTTTTTGAATCTAGCATCGTCTAAGCCAATGATTTGATTGGGGAATTGACATCATTTTCCTATGAAGTTTTTTTTATTACTATTCAGGTATTTAGAGATTTGATAATCTTGGTATATTCTTAGTATATCCTGACTATATGGTATTGTGTCTCAAAATTATTATGCATTATATTTGAAGCGCTTAGAATATGTTTAATGGCTATATTTAGAAATATTTTTATCTAAAGTTTTTTTTTTTAACTGATTTTATTTGGCCTTTACGTTATGCTTATAATTAATTTCTATCAGGTCTTTTACTATTGAGAATATTATGTTTATGAATTAATCATGGCCATATTAAGTTTTGTCATCTGCAGACAAGTTTTTACCTTCCTGATTTGCTGAAAATGTTTGATCAATATATCTCAATAAAAGGATGGACTATATTGTACTTGCTAAAAAGACTGTGACTAGACTGAATAAAATTTCCAGAACTCCTATGCAGAAGCTCATGGGTTCACAGACTGCGGCTGATCCAGAATCATGTGGAACAGAAATTAACTACATAAGACTGAGTAAACTAAAGGAAACTATGTTTTTTTTTAACATTGCTGATATTTTAAGGTCCTAATTTCTGGATATAAGAAATCATTCTCCTTTCTCTTAAATTATCTAACTAACGGGTTTAGATATTGTAACTCTTGAATTAGAAGTTCCTGTTGGTAAACTTAGCCAAGCTGTAGATATCATAACCAGAGAACTGTCTGAAATTTGAGCTGATTTTACAGAATAGAACAGCATTAGATTTCCTGTTAGTCTCTTAAGAAACAGTTTGTGGCTTAATAGATAAATGTTGCCGTATTTATATTAATACTCAGTCTGAGGTTTTGCAGAATGTACTTGCTGTTGAGGCACATGAAAAACAGTTACTGATGCTGCTTATGTATAAACAAATACCTCATGAGATTTGTCTCCTTGGTTCAGAGACCTTAGGGTCATGGTTTCATTGGTTATTTTGGGCAAGTGGCCTAATATTATTGTTAGTGTTTCTGTTTTATTTCCTAGTTTGCTGTATGGTGCCTGGGATCTTAAAAACCAGATGATGTCCAATTACCATTTATTGAACATTTTTTATAAAAGATTCTTTAACAAGATCATGATCCAAAGGAAAGAATGATGAGAGAGTTGTATATAATTCTCCTGGAATCCAGATTTCTGGTTTTCATGGAGGTTGACGTAACCCACACAGGATATTTGCCTTTGGGTGTTCTTTTTGAACCTCGAGCTTTGAGAAAAAAACTGGTTCCTGAAGCCACTCTGAGTCAAAAAATGGTCCAGATAAACTAGTAAGAGCATTTTGCTCTGAGCACTGTGCTTTTTTTTGAAGAATTCAGTCTGTTTTAGGAAACTAACTTCAAAGATCAGACTGAGAGTTACGTTTAGGGTAAATTAGTAACTAGTTTAAGCAGTCTTTAAGACAATGTCATATGAAATACCTGTCTAATGTTTGTAATGAAACTGTCACCCTCTTATGATGTAGAAAATTATGTATCTTAAAGAAACCAGATTCTCAGAGGAGATCAACCTCATGGCTCAGACTCCGTTTTGTTTTTGGTTCCATTTCTGCTTCTGAAAAAGTAACTCATGACTGTTAATATGTAAACCAAGGAGGGAAGCTTGCCCTTGGGAAGCACACTTAGTATGTTTTAAATAGACTAACTGAAGACCTCCTACAGGAGAGGTCCATCCTGTATTATCTTGCTAATCATTAGTTCTTTAATGAAAACGTTGTTGTCACATGTAAATTTTTCTATATTTTCTGTTTTCTCTAGACAAACTTTGAGTGCTCTTTATGGATATATATATTTGTGTGGTAGATCCAACTATACTAATTTAGATGATCCTTTCCAAACGATAGTGAATTTATATGGGCAATCTCTTGTTTAGATTCCTGACGAATGCATAGACAATGCATTTCGGAAACTTTAGGATTATCTTTAAGTATTCATAGTAACAATGCTAGTAAATACTGGAAAGGTAATGTTAAATTGTTACACATTGTAAAATGAAAGTCAGAAGAAAACCCATTGGTCCAACACTCAGGATATGCTTGGTAGCTTTAATTCCTACTTACGGTATAGTTGAATTGGAGAAATCTTTAAGAAAATTTGTCAGTCACTATGGGACAAGTAACAGATGAGATGGAAGGACAACAGTGATTTCTGATCTCATAAGCCAAGATGACATAAGAACAAAATAGCCTTAGATTTTTTTTATTAGTGTAGTCTGTGCTGTAGACAAGCTATACATAGAATTAGACTACAAGCTACTTGGTTACACACTGTAACACGTTTACAAACACAAGATTTGTTTGGTTGGTTATCATCAGGAATAAGTACATGGACTAGATCACTATTGCAAGGAATAGTAATATTCTTAGTCTACATCCTGATAGTATTAGGCATAATAAAATTTATCCTCTATTGTCTTACACACCTAAAAGGGCAAAAGAAGGCCTTGGGCTAAAATACTGATGTACATTGAGTCTGCTCACTCAGCAATGTGACTGATGGGAACATCCCTCTTACTTAACATCCTGGTGAAGAACCAGATGGTATCCAGTGGAAAACCAGCACCGTGAGTTTAAAGAGCCTGCAATGGCCGCCATCTAGGAGCTCGACTAAGTCCAGGTATTCATCATCAATGTGTTATCTCCAATCCCCGATCAAAAGGAGGGAGTGATTTAGAAATAATATTTGGAATCATTATTCCCTGATCTTAAGCATGGAGAACTGTGACCCAGCTGGGGCTGGGCCCTCACAGACTCACAGAGACACATCACCTGGGCCCTGAGATAAAACAACAGATGGGACAATCTCAGAAATTATCTTAAGGAAGTTTTCACAAAAGGGCAATAAAACCTAACCCAAAGGACTTCTCACCTTTTGTCTTTTTCTATTAATATTTAGTGAATAGAAATTTGTTGGACCAATGAGGACCCTCCTGACTGTTACTGAAACCTGTACCAATGATTGTTAAGAAAGACAATTCAAAATGTAGGATCACAGTTTCTAGCCAATCTGTAAAAAGACTAAGTTTTCAATGGTTTTGCTCATTTGTAACGTTAATATATACTGATGGCTCTGTAACTGTTCCTTGGACTCGGGCAGACATGGCTGCAGCAGCATGCGTGTCCGTTTTCCCATTCTTGCCTATTCTGTAATATTCTTTGGACTAGGGCAGACATGGCTGTGGCAGCATATTTGTCTGTTTTCCCATTCTTGCCTATTCTGTGATATTCTTTGGACATGGGCAGACATGGCTGTGGCAGCATGCTTGTCCGCTTCCCACTTTTGTCCTTTTGAATATGTGCCAAATAAAACTTTCTTTTTACTTTAAAAAATAAAAATAAAAAAGACGGGAAAGAAAGAAAAGACCAAAATGGATGTAAGAAGAGACTTCGAAACTTGCCCTTGAACGTTGAGTACCTAAAGCAAAAAGAAGAAATGACGAAGTAAAAGAGCTGAACAGAAGATTTCAAAGTGTGGCTCAAGAAGACAAAATAAAATATTATAGTGAAATGTGCAAAGTCCTGGAGATAGAGAATGAAAGGGGAAGAACACGCTCAGCATTTTTCAAGCTGAAAGAAGTGAGGAAGAAATTCAAGCCTCAGGTTGCAATGCTGAAGGGATTCTATGGGAAAAATATTAAGCGATGCATAAAGCATCAAAAGAAGATGAAAGGAATACACAGAGGCAAAAAGAATTGGTAGATGTTCAACCACTTCAGGAGGTAGCATATGATCAAGAATCAATGATACTGAAGAAAGAAGTCCAAGCTTCACTGAAGGAATTGGTGAAAAATAAGGCTCCAGGAATTGATGGAATACCAATTGAGATGTTTCAAGAAACAGATACAATGCTGGAGGTGCTCACTTATCTGTGTCAAGAAATTTGGAAGCCTGCTACTGGGCCAACTGACCAGAAGAGATCCATATTTGTATCTATTCCAAAGAAAGGTGATCCAACAGAATGCAGAAATCAAACAATATCATTAATATCACACACAAGAAAAATTTTCCTGAAGACCACCCAAAGAGGTTGCAGCAGTACATCTACAGGGCAATGCCAGAAATTCAAGCTGGATTCAGAAGAGGACATGAAACAAGGGATATCATTGCTGTCAGATGGATCTTTGCTGAAAGCAGAGAATACCAGAAAGATATTTACCTGTCTTTATTGACTATATAAAGGCATTCAACTGTGTGTATCATAACAAATTATGGATAACACCGTGAAGACTAGGAATTCCAGAACACTTAATTGTGCTCATGAGGAACCTACGCATAGACCAAGAGGCAGATGTTCAAACAGAACAAAGGGATACTGTGTGGTTTACAGTCAAGAAACTTGTGTGTCAGGGTTGTATCGTTTCACCACACTTATTCAATCTGTATGCTAAGCAAATAATCCAAGAAGCTGGATTATATGAGGAAGAACACAGCATCAGGATTGGAGGATGATTCATTAATAACCTGTGATACCCAGATGACACAACCTTGCTTGCTGAAAGTGAAGAGAACTTGAAGCATTTACTGATGAGGATCAAATACTATAGCCTCCAGTATGGATTACACATTAACATAAAGTAAATAAAAGCCTTCTCAACTGGACCAATAAGTAACATCATGATAAACAGAGAAAAGATCGAAGTTGTAAAGGATTTCATTTTACTTGGATCCACGATCAATGTCCATGGAAGCAGCAGTCAAGAAATCAAATGATGCATTACTTTGGACAAATCTCCTGCAAAAGACTTCTATTAAGTGTTAAAAAGCAAAGATGTCACTTTAAGGACTAAGGTGTGCCTGACCCACGCTGAAGTGTTTTCAATCTCCTCATATACGTGAAAGCTAGACAATGAATAAGGAAGACTGAAGAAGAATTGATGCCTTTGAATTATGGTGTTGGTAAAGAATATTGAATATACCGTGGACTTCCACAATGAACAAATCAGATTTGGAAGGAGTACAGCCAGAATGCTCCTTAAAAGCAAGGATGGTGAGACTTCATCTCACATATTTTGAACATATTATCAGGAGGGACCAGTCCCTGGAGAAGAACATTATGCTTGGTAAAGTAGATAGTCAGTGAAAAATAGGAAGACCTTCAACAAGATGGATTGAAACAGTGGTTGCAATGATGAGCTCAAGCATAACAGCAACTGTGAGGATGGCACAGGACTGGGCACTGTTTCGTTTTGTTGTACGTAGGGTCACTATGAGTCAGAACTGACTTGACAGCACCTAACAACAACATCCAGTAATAAAATACAATACTCATCAAGACTTTGGCAAATTAAGTAGGATACGCTCTTCCTCCCAAAGGAAAATAATACTAGTTATCCATTAATGAGATAGCTGAATCCCCACCAAGTAAATATTATAGTCGAAATCTTAACAAAAGTACCAAAGGAGGTGGGGCTAAGATGGTGGAGTAATCAGATGCTTCCAGTGGACCCTCTTACAACAAAGACCTGAAAAAACAAGTAAACTGATTATATATGGCAATCTGGGAGCCCTGAACATCAAAGGTACAGTTGAGGAACCAGACTGAGTGGCAGGGGGAGGGAGAGATGGTTCAGAAGCAGTGAGGAGTTGCCAGACCTGACCTGGTGAGAGCCTGAGCCCTTCAGGCCTGATCAACTTGGGGGTGAGCAGTGAGGCAGGCAAGCAGCAGTGCTCGGGAGGTGTCTTTTCCACACCGGGAGAGACTCAGTGCCAGAGAGTCTTCATGGCCACCCAGAACCAGTGAGAAGCAGCCCTGGAACGGCAAAAGATAAGTAATTGCATACGGCCTACCGTGTGGATCAAAAACACACCCCTTAGGGAAAAACCTCTTTCCCATTTACCTCCCCACTCCCTGCTCTGCACTGGGTCCTGGACTGGCTTCAGCAATTGCCAAGTCCCCTGGGATGGAAGTAGGATCCGTAACACGCCCAGAGCCATTCCCCCTGCCTTGGAGAGTGAACAAATTAACAAACAGAGGAAAAAAATAAACTGCCAATTCCCCTAAGCCAGGAACCCAGGGTAGGCACAGCTCCTTTGCCTAGGCACAGGCATAAGGGATCCACGGACTTTGAGTGCTTTTCCCCCTGCAGAGACTTGTGTGGGCCCATCTCAACAGCATAGACCCTCATTACTGCAGTACAACAGGGTATACACAGGAAGTCTAACTTCAACTGTTTCAGCTGTGAAGTGGAAGGTTCTTGACATTTGACACTACTCTGCTCATTAAGCAAGATCTTCACCTACCCACATCAGGGGCCTGAGGACTGGTGGCTCCACCCACGCTACCTAGCCACCTGCAATAGGGGCCCATGAATAAGAGATGCCCCCCAGTCCTTTCAGCCAACAGCATTCAGTGCTCATAGTCCAGCTGCAAAACCCACCCACCTACATGCTCTAGGGAACAGGGACACACCTTCCTCCTGGACACTCGGGCGTGGCTGTCAGCCCCCTGCCTTGCTCAGAGTGTGTCCCCCTGCTGCAGCCAGATGCCTGTGCCTTCACAAATCACCCATGCCTGTCTAGGACTGTAAGCAAGAGCCCACACACTTGGTGGCTATCTACCTGAGCACCTGAGCTGAATCAATACAGGAGGACTGAGCAGACTGCTGAGCTCACATACCTAGTAACAGATCTAACCAGCTGGTGACAGGACATTAGAGCTTCAAAGGTGCCAATAATCAAACTATCTCATAAGAGCAGCGTATTTGGGCATATCAAGACAAAACAAGAAGCTAGGACACAGTAAGCAAACATTAAATGAATAAATATAATAACTTATTGATGGCTTGGAGACAACAGTCAATATCAAATCACATAAAGAGGTAATCCATTATGGCTTCAGCAAGCTCCCAAAATAAAGAATCTAAAAATTTTCAAGAGGAGGAAAATTTCTTGGAATTACCAGAGACAGAATACAAAAAATTAATATACAGAACTCTTCAAGAAATCAGGAAGGAAATTAATCAAAACACAGAATATGCAATAGCAGAAATTAAAAAAGATTAGAGAAGAGCATAATGACAAATTTAACAGGCTGCAAGAATCCATAGACAGACAGCAAACAGAAATCCAGAAGATTAACAATAAAATTTCAGAATTAGACAACTCAATAGAAAGTCATAGGAGAAGAATTGAGGCAGTAGAAGTTAGAATTAGTGAGATTGAAGATAAAGCACTTGATACCAACTTATTGGAGGAAAAATCAGATAAAAGGAGAAAAAAAAAAATGAAGAAACCTTAAGAATCATGTGGGACTCTATCAAAAGGAATAACCTATGAGTGATTGGAGTACCAGAACAGGGGCAGATAACAGAAAATACAGAGAGAATTGTTGAAGATTTGTTGGCAGAAAACTTCTCTGATATAGTGAAAGATGACATCTATCCAAGATGCTCATCGAACCCCACATAAGGTAGATCCCAAAAGAAAGTCACCAAGCCACATTATATTCAAACTTACCAAAACCAAAGATAAAGAGAGAATTTTAAGAGCAGCTAGGGATAAATGAAAAGTCATCTACAAAGGAGAGTAACATCAGATAACAATCCAAGACTAGAACACAGGACAGAGCAACCAGATATTAACCCAGATAGGGAAGTCACAAAAGTAAATCAAAGCTAAAACACTGAAAATAGAGAAACAGATGTCAATATGTAAAAGACGACAACATTAAAACAAAAAAGAGGGACTTAAAAAACCTAGACATAGATTTTTCATACGGACAGGAAGTCGAGGCAATATAAAGAAATAAAAGACTGGTAGAAACTTAGAAAAATAGGGGTAAATATTAAGGTAACCACAAAGGAAACTAACAATCCTACAAGTCAAAATAAAAAACTAGAAAAATATAAAGCCTCAGCAAACACAAAATCAACAACAATAAAAAAGATGAAAAGAAAATACATAAAAAAAAATGACTCAGCACAGAAAATTAACTGGAACAAAGAAACCATGAATAACACAAAAAAGACACAAAAATAACAGCACTAAACTCATACCTATCAATAATTACACTGAAAGTAAATAGACTAAATGCACCAATAAAGAGACAGAAAGTGGAAGAATGGAAAAAAAACCACGATCCTACAAGAGACACACCTTAGACTTATAGACACAAACAAACTAAAACTGAAAGGATGGAAAAAAATATATCAAGCAAACAACACCAAAAAACAGCAGGAGTGGCAATATTAATCTCTGACAAAACAGATTTTAAAGTAAAATCCACCACAAAGGATAAGGAAAGACACTATATAATGATTAAAGGGTCAATACACCAGGAGGACATAACTATAATAAATATTTATGCACCCAACGACAGGGCTCCAAAATACATAAATTCTACCAGCACTGAAAAGAGATATAGACAGCTCCACAATAGTAGTAGGAGACTTCAACACACCACTTTTAGTGAAGGACAGAACATCCAGAAAGAAGCTCAGCAAAGACACAGAAGAGCTAAATACTACAATCAACCAACTTGATCTCATAGACATATACCGAACACTCCACCCAACAGCAGCCAAGTATACTTTCTTTTCCAATGCACGTGGAACATTCTCCAGAATAGACCACATATTAGGCCATAAAGCAAGCCTTAACAAAATCCAAAGCATCAAAATATTACAAAGCATCTTTTCTGACCATAAAGCCATAAAAGTAGAAATCAACAACAGAAAAAGCAAGGGAAAAAAAAAAGAAACACATGGAAACGGAACAACACCATGCTCATGCTTAGTTTATAGAATAAATTAAGGATGGCATAAAGAAATTCATAGAATCAAACGAGAATGAAAACACATCCAGCCAGAACCTTCAGGGCACAGCAAAAGCTGTGCTCAGAGGTCAGTTTATAGCAATAAATGAAGAAGGGCCATAATCAAAACATTAACCCTACAACTGGAACAAGCAGAAAGAGAGCAGCAAAAGAAGTCCTCAGGTGCCAGAAGAAAGGAAATAATAAGAATTAGAGCAGAATTAAATGAAATAGAGAATAGAAAAACAATTGAAAGAGTTAACATGAACAAAAGCTGGTTTTTTGAAAAGATCAGCAAAATTGATAAACCATTGGCCAAACTGACAAAAGAAAAACAGGAGAAGAAGCAAATAACCTGTATAAGAAATGAGATGGGTGACATAACAACAGACCCAACTGAAATTAAAAGAATCGTAACAGAATATGTGAAAAATTGTACTCTAACAAATTTGAAAACCTAGAGGAAATGGACACATTTCCAGAAACTCACTACCTACCTAAACTAACACAAACAAAGGTAGAACAACTAAAAAAACCCATAACGAAAGAAGAGATTGAAAAGGTAATTTTAAAACTCCCAACCAAAAAAAGCCCCGGCCTGGATGGCTTCACTGGAGAATTCTACCAAACTTTCAGAGAAGAGTTAACACCACTACTACTAAAGGTATTTCAAGCAAAGAAGAAGACAGATTACTCCCAAACTCATTCTATAAAGCCAGCATAACCCTGATACCAAAACCAGGTAAAGACACCACAAAAAGGAACATTACAGACCAATATCCCTCATGAACACTGACACAAAAATGCTGAACAAAATTCTAGCCAATAGAATTCAGCAATGTATCAAAAAAATAATTCACCATGATCAAGTGGGATTTATACCAGGTATGCAGGGATGGTTCAACATTAGAAAAACAATCAGTGTAATGCATTGCATAAATAAAACAAAAGATAAGAACCACATGATCTTATCAATCAATGCAGAAAAGGCAATTGACAAAGTTCAACACCCATTCATGATAAAAACTCTCATCAAAACAGGAATAGAAGGGAAATTCCTCAATATAATTAAAGGTATTTATATAAACCAACAGCCTACATCATCCTAAATGGAGAGACTTTGAAAGCATTCTCCTTGAGAATGAACCAGACAAGGATGCCCTTTATCACCTCTCTTATTCAACATTGTGCTGGAGGTTCTAGCCAGAGCAGTTAGGCTAGACAAAGAAATAAAGGTCATCCAGATTGGTAGGTAAGAAGTCAAAGTATCTCTATTTGCAGATGATATGATCTTATACACAGAAAACCCCAAAGAATCCACAAGACAACTACTGGAACTAATAGAAGATTTCAGCAAAGTTTCAGGACACAAGATAAACATACAAAAATCAGTTGGATTCCTTCACACCAACAAAGAGAACCTCGAAGACGAAAACACCAAATCAATACCATTTACAATAGCCCCCAAGAAGATAAAATACTTAGGAATAAATCTAGCCAGAGATGTAAAAGACCTATACAATGAAAACTACAAGACACTACTGCAAGAAACCAAAAGAGACCTGCATAAGTGGAAAAAAATATGTTGCTCATGGATAGATAGACTCAACATTGTGAAAATGTCAATTCTACCCAAAGCAATCTACAGATACAATGAAATCCCAATCCAAATTCCAACAGCATTTTTTAATGAGATGGAGACACAAATCACCGAATTCACATGGAAAGGGAAGAGGCCACGAATAAGTAAAGCATTACCCACGAAGAAGAACAATGTGGGGGGCCTCACACTACCTGAGTTTAGAACCTATTATACCGCCACAGTCAAAACAGCCTGGTACTGGTACAACAACAGATACGTAGACCAATGGAACAGAATTGAGAATCCAGACATAAATTTATCCATCTATGAGCAGCCAATATTTGACAAAGTCCCAAAGTCCATTAATTGGGGAAAAGACAGTCTCTTTAACAAATTGTGCTGGCATAACTGGATTTCCTCTCCAAAAAACTGAAACAAGACCCATACCTCACACCATGCACAAAAACTAACTCAAAATGGATCAAAGACTTAAATATAAAACCAAAATGATAAAGATCATGGAAGAAATAATAGGGACAATGCTAGGAGCCCAAATACGTGGCATAAACACAATACGAACCATAAGTGACAATGCACAAGCACCAAAAGAGAGACTAGATAACCGGGAGCTCCTAAAAATCAGACACTTATGCTCATCAAAAGACTTCACCAAAAGTGTCAAAAGACAACCTACAGACTGGGAAAAAATTTTCGGCTACGACATATCCAATCAACATCTAATCTCTAAAATCTACAAGATACTGCAAAACCTCAACAACAAAAAGAGAAATAACCCAATTAAAAAATGGGCAAAGATATGAATAGGCACTTTGCCGAAGAAGATATTCTGGCAGCTAACATACACATGAAGAAATGATCACGATCATTAGTAATTAGAGAAATGCTGATCAAAACTACAATGAAATATCATCTCACCCCAACAAAGCTAGCATTAATCCAAAATCGACAAAATAATAAATGCTGGAGAGGTTGTGGAGAGACTGGAACACTTATACACTGTTGGTGGGGATGTAAAATGGTACAACCACTTCGGAAATAGATTTGGTGCTTCCTTAAAAAGCTAGAAATAGAAGTATATGATCCAGCTATCTCACTTGTCTTAGTTATCTAGTGCTGCTCCAACAGAAATACCACAAGTGGATGGCTTTAACAAAGAGAAGTTTACTCTCTCACAGTTCAGTAGGCTACAAGTCCAAATTTAGGGCATCAGCTCCAGGAAAAAGCTCTCTCTCTATCTCTGGAGGAAGGTCCTTGTGATGCATCAGTCTTCCTTTTGTCTGGGAGCATCTCAGCACAGGAACCTCAGATCTAAAGGATGCGCTCCACTCCCAGCACTGCTTTCTTGGTGGTATGAGGTTCCCATGTGTCTTTGCTCGCTTCTCTCTTTTATATTTCAAAAGAGATTGGATTAAGACACTCTGTAGTCTTGTAAACCTCATCAGTATAACCTCATCACAGTGATAGAATTTACAACACATAAAGAGATCACTTACAATCTCATCATAGTGATAGAGTTTACAACACATAAAGAAATCACATTAGATTACACAATCACACAACACTGGGAATCATGACCCAGCCAAGCTGATAGATATTTTTGGTGGACACAACTCAATCCATGACACCGCTTCTTGGAATATATCACAGAGAAATAAGCGCCATCACACGAATAGATATATGCACACCCATGTTCATTGCAGCACTGTTCACAATAGCAAAAAGATGGAAACAACCTAGGTGCCCATCTACAGACGAATGGATAAACAAATTACGGTATCTCCACACAATGGAATACTACGCAACGACAAAGAACAACGATGAAGCCATGAAATATCCTACAACCTGGAGGAACCTGGAGAATTTAGTCAGTCACAGAAGGACAAATATTGTATAAGACCACTATTATAAGAACTCAAGAAAGGGTGTAAACACAGAAGAAAACATTCTTTGATGGTTACAAGGGTGGGGAGGGAGGGTGAGGGTTATTTACTAACTAGATAGTAGATAAGACTTATCTTAGGTAAAGGGAAGGACTGCACACTCTACAGGGGAAGTCAGCACAACTGGACTAAACCAAGCTAAGACATTTCCTGAATACAGTCAAATACTTTGAGAGACAGAGTAGCAGGGATAGGGGGTCTGGGGACTATGCTTCAAGGGGACATCTAGGTCAACTGGCATAACAAAGCTTACTAAGAAAACGTTCTGCCTCCTACTTTGGTGAGTGGCATCTGGGGTCTTAAAAGCTTGCAAGCAGCCATCTAAGATGCATCAATTGGTCCCGACAACTTGGAGTAAAGAAGAACAAAGAACACCAAAGACACAAGGAAAGTATTAGCCCAAGAGACAGAATGGGCCACATAAACCAGAGACTTAATCAGCCTGAGACCAGAAGAACCAGATGGTGCCCGGCTACCACCAATGATTGCCTTGACAGGGAACAAAACAGAGAGTCCCAGATGGAGCAGGAGAAAGGTGGGTGCAGAACTCAAATTCTAGCAAGAAGACCAGACTTAATGGTCTGACTGAGACTAGAGGAACCCCAGAATGCATGACCCCTGGATTCTCTATCAGCCCAGAACTAAAACAATTTCTGAGGCCAACTCTTCAGACAGGGATTGGACTGAACTGTGGGACATAAAGTGATAATCATGAGGACTGTGCCTCTTAGCTCAAGTAGATACAAGAGACTAAATGGACAGCTTCTGTCCCGAGCTGAGATGGGAGCAGAAGGGGTTAGGAGCTGGTTGAATAGCTATGGGGAACCAGGGGTGTAAAGGAGGAGTGTGCTCTCACAGTATGGGGAAATTAGGGTCATATAACAATGTATGTATAAATTTTTATATGGGAAAAATTTTTTTAAAATATCAAAAAATAAATGTTTAAAATGATCTTTCTTGTGTGACATTCTCCAACAAAAAACCAAAACTGTGGCTACAATTCAATGGCTCTTGCAAATCTGATCCATTGCTCACAGTTACTGGGCTCTAGCACTAGGATACCTAATGGAAAAATACTGATGTATATACCTAGTGGAGTGATCCTGATCTTCCTTTCAACAAATTTAAACAGGTGTCAGGAGGCAATCCTCCAAGAATATTTGCACATTTCTTCAGGGCTTTCTGAGGAAAGATTCCTGGCCCCTGGGTTAAGAGCTTGGTTGCTAACAAAAAGGCTGGCAGTTCTAATCCACCAGCTGTTCCTTAGAAACCCTATGGGGCAGTTCTACTTTGTCCTGTAAGGTAGTTATGAGTTGGAATCAACTCAACTGAAACAGGTTTGGTTCAGTCTGGGTTTGAGTTAAAGGATGTTTGAATGCCAAACATGCGTTGGAGGTTAAAGACAGAGACTTCAGGAGAGATTTAGAGGCTCCTCCCTGGAGCCATTTATTTATATTCTAGAGAGTAACAGACCTAGGGGCTTTGACCTCCCCCTCAGAAGGATTTGTTTACATTCTAGGACAAAGGTCTCCCCCTACCAAGGGTAAATATGCCAAATGCCCTATATAAATTCTAAAATTAATAATTTCAGAGGTCCTCTTCTGTGGTACTAATGCCACTGACTGTGCAGGTGACATTTTCCCTCACTGAATTGTACCAAGGGAGCCTGGAGCATGAGGAACTGAGGCAAGATGCCCTGTGAATAATTAAAAGTCTGTCTCTGATACAGAAACCTTGAATTTCCTGTCAGGATAATTAGATGGATGGATGGATGGATGGACAGACAGGCGGGCGGGCGGACAGACAGATGTACAGACAGACGGATGGGCAGGTGGGCTGACATATGGTTGGATGGACAGATACAGGCATACATAAAAACTTGAAACAAGAAGGCTAGCATACTCCTTTCTGACCCAGAGGTGAGTTAAGAACTGACTTCTAGGTATTTGAACCTTCTTTAGTCCAATAATTAATCTGGCCCTTCCACAGCTGCTCTCCAAATTTGAGCATCTTTGAGTCCACACCCTCTTCTCTGGGCATTTCCTGATAACTTAAATTCATTACATTTGCAGCAACTCCTGAAGGCTGGCTCTGTCAGGTCACCACCTCCAGTGCCTGTTCCCCATTCTCTCTCACCATTATGTGGATGGAAGACAGTCTACTGCACCATTATGGATTCAACTGAACACCTCAGCACTATTCTCAAAGTTGGGTACATCCTAAACCCTCTAGTACCAACCCTTCTGTTGCAAATTTCTCTCCTGAAAATGATTTTTGGAAACATCTCATGAAAAACAGTCATTCACTCAGGAAATGAATCATATCATAGAGTATGCTATACTTAGGGGACAGTATGTGACATGCTTAAGGAGGTGAAGAGCATGTGCATTTGAGTAAATAGACTGAGTTTGCTTCCTCACAGATGATCATGGGTAAGTCATTTAGCCTCTCTGAACCTCAGTTTCCTCATTCTTAAAACTGGTGAATGGTGTTTAAAATTATATTTTTATGTGTTAAAAAAGTTATAAAAGAAATGCATATATTAAAACAACAATGAGATACCAAATATACATCTATTAGAATGGCTAAATTTCAAAACACAGGACCAATCGTTGGTGAGTATGTGGAGCAACATGAACCCTCATTCATTGCTAGTGGGAATGAAAAATGGTACAACCACTTTGGAAGACAGTCTTGTGGTTTCTCACAAAACTAAACATAGGCTTACCTTATAGTTATCTCCCCAAATGAATTAAAAACTTATGTCTACTCACAAACCTGCAGATTTATTCATAATTGCCAAAAATTGGAAGCAACCAAGATGCCCTTTGTTACAGATTGAATTATGTTCCCCAAAAATATGTATTGTAAATCCTGACCTCTATGCTTGTGATTATATTTCCATTTGGGAATAGATTGTCCTTATTATGTTAATGAGGCAGGATTAGTGTAGGTGTATCTTGAGTCAATTTCTTTTGAGATATAAAAAGAGATTAAACAAATGAGCAGAGAGAGAGAGACAGGGGGAAGAGAGATGCACAGCACATGAAGACTGCCCACGAGCAGAATACTGTTAAAGAGATTATGCCTATGACTGATGGAGCTAATCAACTACCACAGCAGAAAACCCATCAGCTCAGACTGAAGGTGACAGAGAAAGAATGAAAGGAAAGAATAATGTCTGCCTCTTGGAATTCTACAGGCAAGAAATACGCCAAAGGAGGTAATCTGTTGTCCTCCAAGGAAAGAAAAGGACCATCTGTGGAGCAGCTCAGAGATCAGCAGAACTGCTGGAAGGAGCATGGGAAGCAGGGCCTTCTTGGTTTCCAAAGGCGGGGCTACAGTCTCCTTGATCTCAAAGGGTGGGGCCACAACCTAACAGGTTTCAAACAGTCGGATCTTCACCAGCTTTGTTTGGAGTGTGGGGCTGCCATTAAAGTGTGCCAGGAGATGGGGCTGCCACCCAAGCTAAGGAGGCGAGGCTGCCATGCCCAATGGGCAGAAAAACGGGGCCTGCTAGGCCAAGGGGCTGGGGTCACCACTTAGATGGACTAGGAGAATGGGGCTGCCCAAAGCTGAGGGAGCAGAGTTGCCGTCCCAGTGAACCTAGAAAGCGGAGTTGAAGCCCAGGGCTGAGGGACCTCCACCCAAAATCCAGAGAGCATGGCCAACACCCAGAATATGGAGGACAGGGACATTACCTAGATGGTCTCAGGGAAGAGAAGATAATTTTCAAGCTTTGAGAGCTAATATAATTTGTTCTGCTGGGTTTTGGACTTGCTTGGTGCCTGTTATCCTTTCTTTCCCTCCAATTTCTCCCATTTGTAATGGAAATGTCTACTTGGTGCCTGTTTCACCATTGTCCTTTGGAAACAGATAACCTGTATTCCAGATTTCACAGGTTCATAGATGAAGAAGAATTTTGCCCCAGGATAAAATACGTCTAAAATCTCACCCATATTTGATTTAGATGATTCAGAAGATGAGATTTTTGACTTGGAGTTGATTGAAGACTTTGGGGATGATGTGATGGGATGAACGTGTTTTGCATGTGGCAAGGACATGAATTTTGGGGGAGCCAAAGGGTGGAATGTTATGGATTGAATTGTGTCCCCCAAAAATATGTGTTGTAAATCCTAACCTCTATGCCTGTGGATATAATCCCTTTTGAGAATGGGTTGTCCTTGTTATCTTAATGAGGCAGGATTAGTGTAGGGTGCATTTTGAGTCAATCTCTTTTGAGATATAAAAAGAGATTAAATAAGTGAGTAGAGAGAGATGGGAAAGAGAGATGCCAAGCACATGAAGACTGTCCAGGAACAGAAGCTCAGAAGAGACAAGGACCTTCCTCCAGAGCCAAAAGAGAGAAAGCCTTCTCCTAAGGCCAGCAACCTGAATTCAGATTTCTAGCCTCCTAAACTGTGATAAAATAAATTTCTGTTTGTTAAAGCCACCCATTTATTTCTGTTGTAGCAGTACTGGATAACTAAGACATCCTTCAATATGTAAACAGACTGTGGTGCATCTATACAGTGGAGTATTGTTCAGTGAATTAAAAAGAAAAAAAGAAAAGGACCTATCAAGTCACAAAAAGACATGGAGTAACCTTAAATGAAAATTGCTAACTGAAAGGAACCAGGCTACATACTGTACGATTCCAACTACCTGACATTCTGGAAAAGGCAAAACTATAGAGCTAGTGAAAAGATCAGTAGTTGCCAATGGTTCGGGGAATGGAGGGGGGAAATGAATAGGTGGAGTACAGGGCATTTTTAGGGCACTGAAATGATTCTGTGTTAGACTGTAATGGTAAATACACGACACTGTGCATTTGTCAAAGTCCATAGAACTGTACAACACAAAGAGTGAACTCTAATGTAAACTAAAGACTTCAGTTAAACAATGTATCAACACTGGTTCATCAATTGCAACAAATATACTACACTAATGCAAAATGATAATAATAGGAGAGACTGTGCAGAGGTGACAGAGGAACTCTCTACTTTCTGCGTAATTTTTCTATAAATCTAGAACTTCTCTAAAAAATAAAGTTATTAAAAAATGCTATGATTAAAAAATAAATAAATGCACATAGAACACTGGGTATATAAGCACTCAGGAAGTTGAGAACTGCTGCTGTTGTCATCAGTATTTTTATTGTTTCTCTAGCTTTACACTGAGACAAAACAAATTACCCACACTTGCTTTACCTGACCAGACTCCCCTCTCCACCAAGGACATCACCAGGGCGCCCTTTATCTTTCCTTCCCATAGAATTGAGTATATAGGGGACTTGGTAATAACCCCAAATCTCTCCTAACATGTTTCCCAAAAAAGGACACATACAAATACACAAACTAGAATTACAAATAACAAAATATTGTAAATGCATAAGAAAACGCTAATGTAGACACTGAATTCGATTTTGAGCAAAGAACTCGGTGGGCTCAAACTGGAATATTGTCTGAACCTGAGAAGGGAGTGATCATCGGAGGTGGGTGACAGATATGCACGTAAATCAATGTAATGATCAAAACTAATTATATCTATGTATTAGGAAAAAAAATAGCAAGCTTCCATCGGGAAGCCTAAAATATCATAGCCCTTCATCATAACCATTTAGCAACTTTGACAGAGCAAGAACGTGGGAGCAGATACTCATGGGATGAGAAGGGTGTAATTACTAGGGCAGGGCTGCTAAACATAGGAAGTGGTAACTTCAAGGCATTAGGGAGTGTTTGCAAATGAAGATTGCTTTCATTTATTTATTTTTGTAGCGTGCAGCTTGCAATGGTGTTTTTTCTCTTGCATGCACACACGGAGTTACTGAGTTACTATGCAATATATCTCACACGCTCTGCCACTTTCATTTCATACTTCACAGTTTGTGTCACTTTGAGGTTTGAAATGTTTTGCAGTTATGTGCTATATGTGGGTGCCAAAAAAAAAGAAAAGTGAGTTTATATCACTGAAAAAGACACGGTATGGATAGAAAATGATTAGGGTCAGGTGGGAATTTTTATCCCATTAACATTCAGAATTTTATCAAGAATCGATTTACTTTTATCAAAATCTAATTTATGTTTTACAGATACATGAGTGAACAGAATTATTTTTCTCACCACATACAGTTCTTAGATCCTTAAATATAAACTTTTATTAATGTAGATAAGAACCCATGATTGGAAGGAAATTGAAAACACCATACATCTTTTCTAGCCTCACAACTTGCCCATATTCTCTAATACAACAAACCCAAAAGCCTCAATCAAGTCAAGTGATCTAACCCAGTATAAACACTGCTTCAATTTCTATGCATGTATCTTAATGCATGTTTCAATTTAATGTGATAAAGTCAATCTATTTAAACAAAGATAAAATGACTTATATCTGTCACAAATATAAATGCGTTAGGATTAATCATACACTGAACAGCATATGGAGCTACACTTACAGCAATGACAGGCACTTTATCATCAGTTTTTGTAAAGCACTAACATACCTGATGATTTCCTATACTCTTCTCATATACTCATACTGATGACTCTAAAAAGGGTCTGCAGTCGAATGTTTTCTTTACTTCTTTGTTACGAGCATGTTGCTCTGTACACACAAGGACAGACACTCACAGCAGTATTGCATTTGATCATCCAAATACTGTATCTGTTTTTAATTAACATAATCTGTCCAGTAGCCAACCAAAAATAAACAAATAAAAATAAATAAATACATATAAGTTTTTGTTAGTTGCCAACAAACGGTGCACCCATACGTGCAGAGTAGAACTGTGCTCCACAGGGTTTTCAAGGCTTTAACCTTTTGGAAGGAGATCACTAGGCCTGTCTTCCAAGGTACCCCTGGTGAGTTTGAACCTCCAACCTCTCTGATAGCAGTAGAGTGCTTAACCATTTGCACCACCCCCCCCCCAAAAAAAAAACTTGCCGTCAAGTCAATTTCAACTCACAGTGACCCTTTAGGACAGAGTAGAACCACTCCACAGGGTTTCCAAGGAGCAGCTGGTGGATTTGAACTGCCGACCTTTTTGGTTCTCAGCTGTAGCACGCTGTGGCTCTTAACCACTGCATCACCAGGGCCCCTGCAACACCCAGGGTCACCCATACACCAGTCCCTGTTAAGGCCAATTAAAAAAAAAAGCTCTTCACCTAGAAGTGTCTAGAATAGCACCTAACACAAACCAAGCACTAAGTAAGGATTCATCTTCTTCCTCTCTTTAGCCTCCCAACTCTACAAGATGCCTCTACAAGTTCAAATGCCTGGTTTGTTTCATTACAAATAGAAACCGAGAGTCAATAGGTGAACATGGAAAAAAAAAAAAAGCAAAAAGAGAAATAAGCAAATCCATATGAAAACTCAAACAGTGACTTTTTAGGCATGTTCTGAATTGATTATTAATATCTGAAATTATTTTCCTCAGACAGTTTAAAACAATTTTCTCTCTTAGGAA
This sequence comes from Dugong dugon, assembly GCA_030035585.1. NCBI lineage: Eukaryota > Metazoa > Chordata > Mammalia > Sirenia > Dugongidae > Dugong > Dugong dugon. The sequence continues at coordinate 149,423,285 of CM057463.1, read as the reverse complement.
GAGAAAGGAGTCCCTGGGAGGTGCAAACTGTTAAGAGCAGAATTACTAGCAGAAAGGTTGACTGTTCAAATCCAGCCAGAGGCACCTGGAAGCCACCCAGAGGCCTGGAGATCTGCTTCTGAAAGGTTACAGCCTTGAAAACCCTATGGAGCAGTTCTACTCTGCACACGTGGGGTCGCCGTGAGTTGTCATCCACTTGACAGCAACTAACAACAACTACAGGAAAAGAAAATTTATGCTTGTAATTTGGGCTTTCTGAAAGATTAAAACTAATTACTGGAAAGGAAGAGAGTAACTTTTCTGTCTGAGGGATTTAGTACTGAGAGAAACAAACACTAATTATGCTAACAACACTACTAAAGGTTCACAGGGTCTACTCCAGTTTCAAATACTCAGACAGGAATTCAGGGTAATCCTGAAAGTGAGTGTATGCAAACAGGGCCTAACTCCCACAAAATGGACGTAAGAAAAGCTGATCAAGGCAGCAGGTTAGCATGGTCTGTTTTGCATTCTCAATGTAACCAGAATTCTAACTTGAGAAGTCCACACCAAAAATGTAAAACTGTCTCTATTAATTAGATTTTACACTTACAGTTCTCTCTTTAAATACAAGCACAACAACTAAATGGTTAGGAACAACAAAGAGATTTAAAACATGCAACTTCTCTATTGTAAGGATGAAAAGTAGACTGCTAGAAAGCAATAGTACGTTACACTGCTAAAAAGGCTTTGATTCATCTTAAATTGTAAATCCTCTGATGGTAACCTATATTGGTCATCTTGACTCTGGATTGACAACAGCTCCAAAGTATCTGAAATTGTATCAAACGGTCTCACAAAATTAACAAAAAGTTCTCAAAATAAAATTAACTATCATTCATGTAACAGTTACAATTAATACTTCCCAGTGGCAATTTTAGGAGTAGATGGGGAGTGGAAGGAATGGATCTCAACATACATGCAAAACTTCGCCAAGTGTCACAACTTCAAGCTAAGGGAGGGACGCACTGCCCTAGACAGTAGGCCAACGAGTCAAACTGGGGTCTCTAAAAAGGGTCTGCAGTTGAGTGTTTTCTTTACTTCTTATTTGGTTATGAACATGTTGCTCTTTGCATATCAAACATTCTGTCAGATATTGTGGGGTTAGCAAGAGGTATAAAATATATGGCCTGAGACATCAATAAAATGATAGAATAATACTGTATTATAAACAGCAAGATATGATTTTAACAATATTTAGAAGTAAAAATTCAGAATGTTCTTGGGAATGTCATAAGGAAAATGTCATAAGGGAAAATGGGCTAATGGTCAAAAGTTTAGCAGCTGAAACAATTCTAATAAAAATGTTAGGAAGAGAAAGAGAGAATTCATAGGATAGAACATTCGCTAGAATCCTTTCCCTATTCCACAATTCCATATTCACTACTCACAATACCAATAATGCCTTTCTCTTGTATAAGCACAGGAGAGGTGTATTTCCAAATGCGTAGCCTTTGTGAAGAATGTGAAAAGTTGTAGCAGGAGTCTTCAATTCTTCAATCTTTTTCTTTTGTACATCACTATCATTACAAAAAATTTTGAGCAGGTGCTCCAATATATGAATAGTTGTTTATCCACAAACTATATTCATATTCTATGATATTAGTATATTATGCACATTATAAAACAAAAATGCACATTATAAATGGAAGTTATATAAGAAAATATAAATAGAAGTGTCTTCCTGTATAATAAGGAATCATCTTGCTCAACCCTTAGAGTAAGCACTCTTTATTTTGATACCAATGATTAAAGCAGGGTTTGGAAACCATGGCTAGGGTCAAATCCAACCCACCACCTGTTTTCTGTAAATCGAGTTGCATTGGAACATACACACTTATTTGTTTACTTATTGTCCATGGCTGCTTTTGAGCTACGAAGGCAGAGACAAGTAATTGTAACAGAGACCACAAAGCCAAAAAATAGTTACTGCCTGATCCTTTACAGGAAATGTTTGCCAATCCCCAGACTATAATTAATTTCCAGGTATCTATGGAGGAAGAGCCCTGCAGACAGAGCAGTAAGACTGAGTATATGAGATGGAGAGAAAGAAGGTAGAAGGAACAGATCTGCTAGGGACACCAATGCTAAGAAACAGGCATATGAGAGGAATTTCTTACCACTATAAAATTACTAGGGTAAGGTTCACTAAAGTATTACAGAGTATGAAAACAGAACTTTAATTGTTGTGAAAACAAAATGTAAATCAAAAGACATAGAAGACCATAGGTTAAAAAAAAAAAAGGTATTTCTTAGAACACACTAATCATACGATAGATATTGCCCTCTACCCAACATAACCTGTAGTTGCTATATCTTTAAATCTATTTCGGCACTTGCCATAAATTCCAAAACAGGGGCCAAAGAGACATTTAAGATCTCAATGGATAAAATTTAACATAAAATTCCAATTCATCTCTCTAACACAGACACACACACACACACACACAACTCTAATATTGGCATCCTCCAGCAAATACCATATTGCTTTGGCCCTAACAGATGGTTTTCTTAAATATGCTACTAAAGGTAACTGTTGGAATATGGAGAATTATGACCTTTAAGTCCTCAATAATCTCCTTTTGCTGAACTTTTATTATTCTTGAAGTCAATTCCAAAGAATCTAGCATTTCGTTATTCTCCAATATTAGTTCTGACTTCCTCAACTAAAGAGGAGAAAAACAAACACAAACAAACAGAAGGTCTTATATATCTTTGTATGCTCCATGCCACTTACCATGGGCATATGGTAAATACACTCAATAACAAATTCTTGATTGGTGCCTAAAAAGTTATCTGCCAAATATGTTGCTTCATGTCAACTCTGATTTTCCCCTTGCTTTTCATTGCAAAATTGAATTTTCTTCTTCTTCTTTTTTTTTTTTAAGGTTCAAGATGAAGTAGAAAGAACACAGGGAACTAGAAGTCTGGAAATCTGCTTTTAGTCACAGTAGGTGTCATGACCTAGCTTTGTGGACTTGAGCTAGTCACTAAATCTCCTTTGTTCCCTTTCAGCATAATGATGGAGTTAGAGCAGTTGACAACTAATATCCTATTTAGCTATAAAAGTCTAAGTAGCAAAATCACATTTAAGGATACAGCAAATCTTTTAAAATCATGTTCTTCAAGGCAGGTCTTGCAAAAGCAGCCAAATCCAGAGGCAGACATGGATTGAAGGAGCATACATTGTTCAAGAAACGTTGAATCAGAAGTGGCTAGATGGGTGAGCTTTCTCCACTTTACCAGACTCCGTTCCTCTCACTGACCACACCAGCTACTTCACACATGTATGCTCTCTGCTGGGCTTAGAAGAGCATCTGAGTTTGCACCCCAAGATTTAAAATAACTATAATTATCATCATTTCAATAGCTAGACTGATTATTCTGTGTCTGAAAAAAGTACTATTGCTACTAAACCTAACTTTAGAACACATAATGAAAAGCCACTAAGCTTTTACCAATATCCTAGAATTCTTTTTCTTTCAGGATGCAGCATAGTGTAGTGACAAGAACACTGAATTTTAGATGCAGATAAGACCAGATTCTGGTGTTGTTTTTACCACTGAGACCCATGACCTTGAGCAGCAATTTACTGAGGCTCTGTGGATCTCCACTTTCTTATTTGTAAAACGGAGTTGGGTAGTTAGATCAAATAGTGTCTAATGTACATTTTATCTCTACAACTCTGAAACTATGATAATAGGCAATTTCATTGATTTCCCCCTATTTCCTACAACTCTATGAAGCTACAGTCCTTTAGAAAGAAACAGATTTCCTAAGCTAAAGGAAGGAAAAGATTTAGGAACACAGCAGACCAACAGAATTAAAATGCAGTAGTAGATGAGCAAAAGGAGTTCTCATTTCCTGAAGTGTAGACAACAGTAAATAAAATAATGGAAAAGTACCTCACTAAAACAGAGCCAGGATGGCCTGAAAATCCTTTAGCAGTGATGCAAAAAGTCTAATGGCAATAACATTAGGCTATGAATTAAGAACGCTGTGTTGTAGTGCCTGCTGTACCATTTACTTTTTGATTTTAGCTTCTTATTTAAATTCACTGAGCCTCAGCTTCCTCATTTGCAAAAAATAGGGAATAATAATGGTTTAAAACTACAAATATATGTGCATAGAGTTTATGGATGTTACAATAGACCTATATAGCTTATAAGATAATTTTCTTGAGTTCCTTACTGTTGAAAGAGGCAATCTACCATGGTCACTGAGCATCTCTGACAATCATACTGAGTATGCCAAGAATTCAAGGCTCAAGCCACTCTATAACTAGGCCATTTCTCAGGGTTGTATTTGCAGCAAGTAATCCTGAGGGGAGGACAGTACTGGTTCAGTAGTAGAATTCTCACCTTCCATGTGGGAGATCCAGATTCAGTTCCCAGCCAATGCACCTCCAATAAACCTTAAGCGCAGCAAACATTTGTCTGTCAGTGGAGGCTTGAGTATTGCTTTAATGCTGAACAGATTTCAGTGGAGCTTCCAGACTAAGACAGAGTAGGAAGGTCTATTCTCAAAAATCAGCCAATGAATACCCTATGGATCACAACAGTCCAATCCCATTGCACATGGGGTCACTATGAGTGGGGGGCCGACTTAATGGCAGCTAACAACAACCGTGATGGATGAATTAACATCTCCCTCTGGGATAAGGAGCAAGCTTACCCTAAAGGCAATAGATTCCCCAAGCTCATGTCCCTCAGCTGTAACACAAGCCTACTTTTACAGCATCCATCTAGGTACCTCCATATTGCCCTCATGGGACTTATGGGTAAGGGGAACTGACATGAACATGAAGCCCAGCCTGTTTGGTGTGTGTAAGTAATAAAGTCCTTTGTCTCTGACACAAGAGTCTTGGGTCTAAAAGAGCAAAAAAAGAACATACAGACTGGGAAGAAAATTTTGGACACCGCAAGTCTGACAAAGGTCTAATCTCTAAAATCTACAAGAAAATCCAACACCTCTACAACAAAAAGACAAATAATCCAATTAAAAAATGGGCAAAGGAGGGACTTCCGGGCAACATGGCGCTATAGTCAGAAGCACCACACCGTCCCTCTGCAGCAAAGATTAGAAAAAACTAATTAAACAGAGTCACATGTCAATCCTGAAACCCTAAGCGTCAAATGAAGAGATAAAGAACTCAGCCAAGCACACAATGGAGTAAGAAACTGACCAAGAACAGAGCGTGAGGAGAGATACATGCGGAGACCCCGTCAGCTACTGCAGCACGGATCTGCCATCTTGGACTCCTGTCAGAGATCAGCAAACAGGAGGTATAAGAAAGCAGCTTCACAGAACTTCCAGCAGGAGACAGAACAACCGGTAAACAGCGATATAGGCTTTCCCACACCCTACACTTCTTCACCCCAACTCAGCCTCCTCTGCTTCCTGCAGCCACAGTCAACTGGCCGGGAAGCACGAGCTTCCCCCCAGTGCTGCTTGGATTCCACCTGCCTGCACTGGACAGCTCCCTGAGTGCCATTTGTTGGCTGCTGGTGTTGCTTTTTTCTGCTTCTTTCGATTTCTTCCTTACCTCACACAACCTCTCCCTCCTTTCTCTCAAATACCTGGCTCCGTGTGCCATCTTTGCTTCTTCCTGAAAGACTGCAAAACACCACTCGACTGTGAAACTGCTTCCCGGCTCGTGCTGCCAGGCTGGAAGGACCCCCGGGGCTTTTTTGTTTGTTTGCTCTGATATGTTCTGTTTTGATTTGTTTGTTTGTTTTCTTTTTCATTTCTCAGCTTGGGAGCCCCTTCTAGCCAGGCAGTACCATGTGGCATGGAAGCTAGTCCCTTACTCTGTGCAGACACACAGGGACATCCCTGGGGGCATTTCTTTTTTCTTTTTTTTTGGATTTATTTGTTGGTTTTTGTTTTTTTTTTTTCATTTCTTTGTTTAGTTTTCTTCTCTCTCTTATTCACTTTTTCTCTTTCTTCATTTCCAGTTTCTCAGTTTATTCATTTTTTTCTTTTACCTTTTTTCTTTTTTTTTCATTTTTGTTTTTCCCCATTTCTCAGTCTCTCTTCTCTCCACTCCAATAGCAAGCTTGCTTAGCACTATTTTTTGTTTGTGTGTATGTTTTTGGCTCCTGTTCCCCTCTCCTCTCTCTCTTCTTACCCATAATCATCTTAGCTCCACACATCACAATCTACCCCCTCCTTCCTGCCTACCTGCACTGTGTGCTGAATATCACACTCCCAAGTGGCAAAGGCACGGCCTACTGGAACCTAATCTGCACTGATTCCTGGTCTGCACTGTCAGCCTTGGTACGTGCCACAAAAAACCAACCCCAGCAACTCCCTTCAGCTGGACCTGCCCTGCTGTACCATACCTGAGTGACTGACCCTGCACATTGGAGAAGGAGGTGAAAAGTATCATGCCCACAGACGAGCAAACAACAAAGAACACACAGCCCACCTACTCAGACGTAACCAAATAAAACAAAAAAGCAGGATGAAAAAAACAAATCTACAATCAATAAATGAGGAAAATAACCACTGAATGCCCCAAAGGCAGCAGACAATATCAAAACATTTACAAAAACAGGACAGGATGGTTCCAGTAGGCATCCAAAATAAAACACCAGATGACCTTCCAGTTGAAGAAAAGACACTAGACCTAAATGATAGGGAATTCAAATCTCTAATATTCAGAATTATCCAAGAGTTGAAGCAAAAAAACAGACAAAAATGAGGAAAAAATAGACAAATTCATGGAAAAGGCAGACAAATTCTTGGAAAATACAGACAGAAAAGTGGAAGAATTCAAGAAAATAATACAGGAACAAAATGCTAAAATAAATTCACAACTAGAAATCATACAAAAACAACAATTAGAAATCCAAAAGATAAACAAGATTTCAGAAATGGACAGTGTCAGAAGGGCTGAGGAGCAGGTTTGAAACGATGGAAGATAGGATCAGTGAAATTGAAGACAAACACTTGGATACAACTTTGAGGAAAAATCAGAAAAAAGAATGAAGAAAAATGAAGAAACCTTGAAAATTATGTGGGATACAATCAAAAGCAAAAAACTACAAGTGATCGGAGTTCCAGAACAGGAGGAGACAATAGAAAACACAGAGAGGATCACTGAAGAACTACTGATAGAAAACATCCCCAACATCATGAAAGATGAAAAGCTGGCCATACAAGAAGCTCAACGAACCCCATATAGGATAGACCCCAAAAGAAAATCATCAAGGCATATCATAATCACACTCGCTAAAACCAAAGAAAAACAAAGACTCCTGAGAGCAGCTTAAGAAAAACAAAAGTCACATACAGAGGAGAAACAATAAGACTAAGCTCAGATTATTCAGTGGAAACCATGCAGGCAAGAAGGCAGTGGGATGACATATATAAAACCTTGAAAGAAAAAAATTGCCAGCTAAGAATAATATATCCTGCAAAACTCTCGTTCAAATATGATGGTGAAATTAGGTCATTTCCAGATAAACAGAAATTAAGGGACTATGTAAAAACCGAACCAAACTTACAAAATTTATTAAAGGAAGTCCTTCGATCTGAGAACAAACAATATCAAACCACAGGCTGAATATAGGACACAGGATTGTACTAGCCAGATACCCACCTAGGAAATGAACTCTTAAGGACTACCCAAAACCAAAAGAATTACAACAGGGAACCAGAGAGGTTAATCTGTAAATGACAACAGCATCAGAACAATAAAAGTGGGAATAAACAGTGTAGGTATAGAACCTTCTAATGGAGAGGAAGTCAAGCGATACCAAGTAATAATAGACTGGTACAAATCTGGAAAGATAAGGGCAAATTTCAAGGTAACCACAAAGAAAGTTAACAAACCTACTCATCAAAATAAAGAATAAAAACATAAAGTCGCAGTAAAAACAAAACCTACAAAAACAAAAGAAATGAAAAAAATCCACAAACAAAAGGAACTCAGCACAGGAGAGTAAGAGGAACAAAGAAAACGTCAGCACCACAAAAAAAGCACTACAAAATGTAATCCCACTCCTAGAAATAAATCCGAGAGAAATAAGAGCTGTCACACGAATAGACATGCACACCCACGTTCATTGTGGCTTTTTTCACAATAGCAAAAAGATGGAAACAACCTAGATGCCCATCAACAGATGAATGGATAAACAAACTATGGTACATGCCCACAATGGAGTATTATGCAATGATAAAGAACAATGATGAATCTGTGAAGCATCTTATAACATGGATGAAACTGAAGGACATTATGCTGAGTGAAATAAGTCAATCACAAAAGGACAAATATTGTATGAGACCTCTAATGTAAAAACTCACGAAAAAGTTTACACACAAAAAGAAACAATCTTGGTTGGTTACAAGGGATGGGAGGGGTTGGAGGGGGAAACTAGATAGACAATAGATAAGTGGTAACTTTGGTGAAGGGTAAGACAGTACACAATACTGGGGAAGCCAGTACAACTTGTACAAGGAAAGGTCATGGAAGCTCCATAGACACATCCAAACTTCCTGAGAGATGGAATTGCTGGGTGGAGGGCTGTGGGGACCATGCTCTTGGGGAACATCTAGCTCAATGGGCATAATTCAGTTTATAAAGACGGTGTTCTGCATTCTACTTTGGTGAGTAGCATCTGGGGTCTTAAAAGCCTGCGAGTAGCCATTTATGATACTCCACTGGTCTCACCCCTTTGGGAGCAAGGGCGAATGAAGAGAACAGGATACAAGGAAAAGATTAGTCCAAAGAACTAATGGACCCCAGCTACTACAACCTCCACCAGACTGAATCTAGTACACCTAGATGGTGCCTGGTTACCACCACTGACTGCTTTCACCGGCATCACAACCGAAGGTCCTGGACAGAGCTAGAGAAGGATGTAGAACAAAATTCTAAGTCACAAAAAAAGACCAGATTTACTGGCCTGACAAAGACTGGAGAAATCCCGAGGCTATGGGCCCCGGACACCCTTTTAGCTCAGCAATGAATTCATTCCCAAGGTTCACTCTTCAGCCAAAGTTAAACAGCCGCATAAAACAAAATGAGACTAATGGGGCACAAAAGACCAGGGACGAGGACTAGAAGGCAGGAGGGGACAGGAAAGCTGGTAATAGGGAACCCAAGGTCAAGAAGGGAGAGTGTTGACATGTCATGGGGTTGTTAACCAATGTCATAAAACAATATGCGTACTGTTTAATGAGAAACTACTTGTTCTGTAAACCTTCATCTGAAGTACAATTTTAAAAAAATGAAAAAAAAAAAAACAATCTTTGGTCTTCTGCCAGTATCCATGAAAGTTGTGGCAGGCTCTTTTGTTAGCTTATAAATAGGGGGCAATCCCAGACCCTTCACAGACCCTGTGAAGATGCTTACTAAGTGTGTGATTATTGGATGAGTGCAACTATTGGGCTATCTCCTACATATTTCATTAACTTTTCTTAGTAAAATAAATCACAGTCCTTCCTGGAACCAGGAAGAGAATTTGTGTGATGTTTCCCACTTCCTGGATCTTACAAATTGTCATTTGTAAGGTAATTCAGTGCACTACCATCAACAACCTACTTGACCAATCATGCAAAATTATTGATCACAAATGCCAGCACCTCACCCCTCTGTTCTTTACACTTGCACAGTCGGAATTTTTCCCACATTTAAAGCTAAGATCTTAAAAACTTACTACTGTGGTTTCTCTTATCTTGGGCTAATCCCAGATCTGCCACACTAATTATAAAGCAAGTTATTATAATGCTACAGAGCACTAAAACCAAAGAAAAAAATTCTTTATAGAAACTTTACAAATTATACTTCTTTGCTTTAATTGCACTTGAAATTGTTAGAGAAAACTGGTAGATCTGAAAAGACCGCAAAATTGCTTAGGATCGTATACAGGAACTTGGAAATTTAAGTGCCACCTCTACTGTATTTTGTCAGAATGTAAATATAATTGCAGGTGCTTAGAAAAAAAAAAAAAAAGACAAGTATATCAATAAAAATCTTACATGCTGAACACCAGGAAAGTAATAACACTTCTATTATAAACCATTTTATGTGATAATTGCCTTTTGAGAAAGAGGGATAGGATTATTATCACCAACAGAAAGGCTTTAAAGAAATGCAAATTCATGATTAGGATCATTTTCAGGTGAGGTAAACAGCTATTTGTAAATGATTATTTCTCTGTTTTCTCACCAGTTCATAGCTTTCCTCACAATTCACACCATTATTTGTTTTAGGTAGACTATTTCAAATACCTTGATAAACTTTTTCACCTTGCATTAGGAATCAGATTCTTGCCATGTCTAAAACTAAGTCCACTTGAAAGGACAGGGATGTTCTCCAAACCATGACATGTTGCTTGCTTTCAAACGGGTTTGACACTTTTTTTATTTATTATCTATACAGACTTGCCAATGGTATTAACAACCAGACAGAACAGAAATCTGACACATTTGCAGCCAATCACAAACCTCTGGACTGGAAAGCTGACCAGTTTTTTGACTTGTTGCAGAAGCAAGAACCAAGGTGAAATAAAGGATGGAAAGAATGGAACCTGGCCCCATTCCTAATTAAGACACTTCTGCAAAAAATGCTATCTCCTAGTATATTGGATGCCAAAAACATTTGTCACAGTCATTCCCTAGCAGCTAATTAAGTACTTACTGTTTTATTAACTCTTTAAAACCATATGATACACTAAACTCTAAAACCACATGATACACTTGGGCATCAATCTAGCTTGCCCACAGTTACATAAAACTAGACCACTAGTTTTCAGATAACCACCAGGTAAATGTATCATACTAAGCGTTAGACTGCCTACCAAAACTAATGTTTGAATATAATCTGTTGACTGTAAGGAAGTAAAGAAAGACAGCTCATTCAACCTACTCATATTTCCAAGAAAAAAAATTTTTTTTTACAAAAGTACTTTGTAACTGCTTTACACTGATATATAGCCAATAGCTTTTATATATCAGCATATATGTTCTCATGACTCCTTCAATGAGTCATTAATAATTTGTCTTGTATTTTATAGGTTACATTGTGTTTTCATACACAAATTCATTTGGTCCTCATAACAATATCATCACAGAGTTATTTTTTTATCATCTCCACTTTACAAAATAGGAAATGAGGATTCAGTATGAGAACCAGACTTTCATTTTTAATCTTTAGAATCTGAATTCTCAAGCAGATGCAGAGAGTTTATTAAGTGTGGCATATCTAATTAGACTTCCATTATCATCCATGAATAGACATCACTCTGGAATATGCTCACAGTACAGAGGTGTAAATGCAAGGTCTATTTGTTACCAATCCTCCCTCCACAGACACAGAAGCGGCTCCTTTGGGCAATGCAAATACTTCCTTATGGGAGGAACATTTATTTCAGGGCTACAAATACAGGAACAAATTTAGAAGAGGTGAAATTCTTTCCAGGTTCAAGAAAACAAAACTTGGTGGCCAAACGCAAAAGGAATGCAACCTCTTGTAACAATGAAAATCAACACTCTGAGAGTAAGAACATTCCTTTTGCAAGGGGAAAAGTGGTCCAAATATCATAATCTGGATTGTTAATAAAATATCTGTAGGAGGGGGACACATTTATGGATACACCTTAGACATAACCGTTAGTTTCCTGGGTTTGAAGGATTGGGACTGTAATCTCGTGGGACATCCTGATCAATTGGCATAACATAGTTTATAAAGTTTATATTCTACATCCTAGTTTGGTGAGTAATGTCTGGGGTCTTAAAAGCATGCAAGTGGCCATCTAAGATACAACTATTGGTCTCTACTCATCCAGAGAAAAAGAGAAACAAGGAAACCAAAGATTCAAAGAAGAAACCAGTCTACAGGACTAACAGTCTACACAAACCATGGCCTTATCTACCCTGAGACCAGAAGTAGATGGTGCCTGGCTACCACTACTGACTGACCAGGAAGACAATAAGTGGACCTTGATATAACAGGAGAAAAATGTGGACCAGAACCTCAGTTCCTTAAAAAAAAAAGACAGACTTATTGGACCAGTTCAGAATGGAGGACTCCCTGAGACTACAGCCCTGAGATATTCTTTAAACCTCGAATTGAAACTAGCCCCTGAGGTCACCTGTTAACTAAATATCAGATTGGCTCACAAAACAAAGAATACCACCTGTGAGTACTGTGCTCCTTTAAAAAAAATCATCTATATAAGAACAGATGGTCGATAATTACTTTAAAACAGAGATGAGAATGTAAGGGAGCAGGGAAACTAGATTAATGGAAATGGAGCAACCAGAGTGGAAACACTGAGAATGTTCACACACTGTGAAGAATGTAACCAATGTTACCGAACAATCTGCATAGAAATTGTTGAGTAGGAATCTAAAACTGCTATGTGAACCTTCACCGAAAACACAATAATTTTTTTTTTTTTTAATTTCTGTAGGAATAAATAAAAAGCCATGTACTCATTTGGTTTTACTGCTGATAGCATAAAACATTTTTAAAATGTAATTATGCTTATCAGTAAATAAAATTAGCTGAAATGGTACTTCCAGTTACCACTCCAAGATACAAACAGCTTATAAATTATTACTCCCACCCTCCTAACAAGAAAAAGCTGACTAAGTTGAAAATGACTTTCCTAAGACCTATCAGAAAACTGATTTGACAGGACAAACAGCTACACCAATAACCAGAGACACAGGCAAATACAGAGAATACAGATCAGCTCACCTGAAGCAGAAGTTGCTGAAGTCAGTAAGAACACTTAAATGGTGACTTCAACAAATTCCTGGAGGCTAAGCATGGACTAGGTTGAGAATTAAAAACTCTTGGAGGCCTGGTCTAATGGAAGCACCCATGCTTACACAGTTTTTACCTCTAGGAGCCCCACTAGGTTCACATAGTAAAGAGGGGAAGAGTCATGATGGTCAAAGCATTCTCCACAACAAAGGACTACCCAGCAATGGAAAAAACTTCACGAGAAATTTGTCTGAAAGGATAAGAAAAGGAAGCGAAATTACCTAACTCTAGTGTGCTCTAGCTTTCCTGTGTCATCTAAGGTGGGAAAAAAAGCTGAGAAGCACCTGTGAAGGACACAGTCTAGGGACATAGGTCCACTAAATGACTGAGACCTAATCACAGGATTAAAGAGCTCTTCCCCTCCCTCCACACTTTACCACCATATCAAGAGGTCTCCTAGATAATAATATAGGATTACAGCTGAAAGAACTGGAAGGCTCAGACTCTATTTGAGTTTCCAGGGAAACTCAAAATCAAAAGGGGAGACAAAAAGAAGGACACTAGATAATGTTGAAGTCTTTGATACCTACATCTATAACAAACAGTAAACACAGCCTAATCTCTAGCCAGATAAACATAAGACTTCACACTGAAGGAATATCTACCTCAGTTCATGATACATCACATCTGGCTTTCAATAATATATTACAATGCATGCTAAGGCAAAAAAACAAACAAACAAACAAAAAAAACCCACAATCTGAAGAGACAAAGAGAGCATCAGATGAGACTCAAAAGTGGCAAACATTTGGAAATCATCAGACCAAGAATTTAAAATAATCCTGATTAATATGCTAAGGGCTATAATGGAAAAAGTGAACAACATTCAAGAACAGATAGGTAATGTAACCAGATAGGTGGAAACTCTAAGAATGAATTTTAAAAATACTAACAAATCTAAACACCATTAACAGAATTTAAGAATGTATTTGATGACCTCATCAGTAGACTGGACACAACAAAGGAATCAGTGAGCTCAAACACATGTCAAATAAAAACCTTCTAAACTGAAATTCAAAGAGAAAAAAGAATGGGGCAGGGGGAGGCAGAATATCTAAGAACTGTGGAACAATTACCAAAGGCACAACAGACACTTAATGGGAATACCAGGAGAAAAGAGAAAGCAGAAGAAATATTTGAAGTAATAATGGCTGAGAATTTTCCAAAATTAGTAACTAACACTAAACCATAGATCCAAGAATCTCAGAGAACACAAGCCGATAAATACCAAAATATCTACACCTATGCATATCATATTTAAGCTGCAGAGAGACAAAGAGAAAATCTCAAAAGAAGCTGGGGTGTGGGGAGGGTACCTTAAGTATCAAGGGATAAAGATAAGAATTACACTGGACTTATATGCAAGCATGAAAATATGCAAGCATGAAAAGAGTGGCGTGAACTATTTAAAGGACTGAAAGAAATAAAAGAAAACACCAACCTAAAATTTTGTATCCCGCAAAATTATCCTTTAAAAGTGAAGGAAACATAAAGACTTTCTCAGACAAACAAAAACTGAGGGAATTTGTCTCCAGTAGACCTGCCTTCTAACAAATGTAAAAATAAGTTCTTTAGAGAGAAGGAAAATGATACGCAAAAGCTTGGCTCTACATAAAGAAAGAAAGAGCATCAGAGAAGGAATAAATCAAGATAAAATAAAATCTTTACTTTTCTTATTCCAATCTAATATATAACTTTTTAAAGCAATGATGTATATGGGTTATTAAAACATACAGGTAAGTGAAATTAATGGCAGAAGATTATTAGGGATAAGAAGAAAGAGTTGAGAATACTCTATCAGGTACATGTACTACTTGTGAAGTAGTATAGGGTTATTTTGAAAGCAGACTGAGATTAGTTGTAAATATATATTATAAACTCTAGGATAGACACTAAAAAAAGTTGAAAGAAGTATAATTGATATGCTAAGGCAGAAGAGAAAATAGAATCATATAAAAGGCCCAATAAAAATCAGAAAAGGCAGAAAAATAGGGGAAGATTTTAAAAAATGCAACAAATACAAATCAGTTACAATCAACCATATCAATAACCACTTTAAATGTGAATGATCTAAACATACCAATTAAAAGACAGAGACTTTCAGAGCGGATTTTAAAAAAAGGACGAAAACCACAAGAATCAAGTATATTTTGTCTACGAGAAATCCACTGTAAATAAAAACTACAGATTAAAAGTAAAGGGACAGCATAAACAAACTGTGGTATATACATACAATGGAGTATTATTCAGTGATTTAAAAAAAAAAAATAAGTTGCTCTTTTCTTCCTTGGCTCCCTGAGGGCAGACCACCATTATGAATGGCATAGTAACTACCATGACCAACCAAATACTCCAGTGGAAACAAATAGTATTTGATATCCTTCACCCTGGGAAAGCAACAGTGCTTAAAACAGAAATTCAGGAAAAACTAGCCAAAATGTACAAGATCACACCAGATGTTATCTTTGTGTTTGGATTCTAAACCCATTTTGGTAGTGGTAAGAATACTGGCTTTGGCATGATTTACGATTACTTGGGTTATGCAAAGAAAAGTGAACCCAGACACAACTTGCAAAACATGAACTGTACAAGAAGAAAGAGGTCTCAATTAAACAGCGCAAGGAACACAAGAACAGAATGAAGAAAGTCAGGGGCCCTGCAAAGGACATTGTTGGTGCTGGCAAAAGAAGGATTAAGGATTCTGCAGTGACTCGATCTGCAATGATTGTGTGGATTTTTTGCCAGAGGATTAATAAACTATAAAAACTTAAATAAATTTTAAAAAAAAAGACAAGCAAGGAGTTATTAAGCTATGAAAAGTCATGGAGAACCTTAAATACACATTGCTAAGTGAAGGAAGGAAACCCTGGTGGTGTAGTGGTTAAGAGCTATAGCTGCTAACCAAAAGGTCGGCAGTTCGAATCCACCAGGGGCTCCTCGGAAACCCTATGGGGCCAGTTCTACTGTGTCCTATAGGGTCGTTAAGTGAAAGAAGCTAGTCTGAAAAACTTACATTCTGGAAAAGGCAAAATTATAGAGACAGTGAAAAGATCAGTGCTTTCAGGGTTTATGAGAAGAGGTGGAGGATGAACAGGGCAATTTAAGAGCAGTGAAATTACCCTGTACGAAACTGTAATGGTGGATATATGACGTTATGCATTTATCAAAATCCATAGGACTATAAAGCATAAAGATTGAATCTTAATGTAAACTATGGATGAGGGCTATCATTGCTGATGTCTGATGGATCTTGGATGAAAGCAGAAAATACCAGAAAGATGGTTATCAGTGTTTTATTGACTACGTAAAGGCATTCAACTGCATGGATCATAACAAATTTTGGATAACACTGTGAAGAATGGGAATTCCAGAACATATAATTATGCTCATGCAGAACCTGTACATAAACCAAGAGGCAGTCATTCAAACAGAACAAGTGGATACTACGTGGTTTAAAGTCAAGAAAGGTGTGTGGACAGCACACACTACAGGGGAAGTCAGCATAACTGGACTAAACCAAAGCTAAGAAGTTTCCTGAATACAACCAAACACTCTGAGGGACAGAGTAGCAGGGGCAGGGGTCTGGGGATCATGCTTTCAGGGAACATCTACGTCAACTAGCATAACAGGTTTTTTTTGTGTGTGTGTGTTTACTGTTGTAGTTTTAGTGAAAGTTTATATTTCAAGTTAGTCTCTCATACAAAAATTTATACATACATTGTTATGTGGCCCTAATTGCTCTCCCTATACTGTTACAGCACACTCCTCCTTTCCACCTCTGATTCCCCATGTCCATTCAACCAGTTCCTAACCCTCTCTGCCTTCTCATCTCACCTCTGGATAGAAGCTGCCATTTAGTCTCATGTACCTACTTGAGCTACGAAGCACAATCTTCACGAGTATCATTTTATGTCCCGCAGTCCAGTCCAATCTTTGTCCAAAGAGTTGGCCTCAGAAATTGTTTTAGTTCTGGGCTGATAATCTGGGGGCCATGCTTTCCAGGGTTCCTCCAGTCTCAGTCAGACCATTAAGTCTGGTCTTTTTACTAGAATTTGAGTTCTGCACCCCACCTTTCTCCTGCTCCATCAGGGACTCTCTGCTGTGTTCCTTGTCAGGGCGAGAATTGGCATAACAAAGTTTTTTTAAGAAAATGCTCTGTATGCCACTTTAGTGAGTGGCGTCTGGGGTCTTGAAAGCTAGTGAGTGGCCATCTAAGATGCACCAATTGGTCCCAACCCACCTGGAGTAAAGGAGAATGAAGAACACCATAGATACAAGGAAAGTATCAGCCCAAGAGACAGAAAGGGCCACATAAACCAGAGACTTCATCAGCCTGAGACCAGAAGAACTAGATGGTGACCGGCTACCACAATGACCACCCTGACAGGGAACACAACAAAGAGTCCCTGATGGAGCAGGAGAAAGGTAGGATGCAGAACTCAAATCCTAGTAAAAAGACCAGACTTAATGGTTTGATTGAGACTGGAGGGACCCCGGAAGACATGGCCCCTGGACTGTCTGTTAACCCAAAACTAAAACCATTCCCAAGGCCAACTCTTCAGACTAGACTGAACTATGGGCCATAAAATGATACTTGTGAAGAGTGTGCTTCTTAGCTCAAGTAGGTACATGAGACTAAATGGGCAGCTCCTGTCTGGAGGTGAGATGAGAAGGCAGAGAGGGTTAGGAGCTGGTTGAATGGTCATGGGAAATCAGGGGTGGAAAGGAGGAGTGTGCTATCACAGTATAGGGAGAACAATTATGGTCACATAACAATGTATGTATAAATTTTTGTATGAGAGACTAACTTGAATTGTAAACTTTCACTTAAAGTACAACAATAAGAAAATTTAAAAAATAATAATAATAAAAAAAAAGAAAATGATACTGCCACTTTGGAATGTCTTTAGAAGAACCAGGAAAGTATTCAATTGCTAAAGGGAATAACAGAAAATTGAGTCATTTTCATTACTATCTAATGATGATACTGGGCACCTTAAATGACACCTTTCTCTTGAAAACTCATAGTTTTTTATGAAAATAAAATAGTCTTCCAAAGCAACAAGGGTAAGAGTGACTTCGTGGGGCTAACTTAGATGCAGAGAAGAAGGGGCCTTGCTCAAGATTGTAGAATAATTCAGGAAAAGCACACTCCCACCATCCTCAGAGACCATCATTCCTCCAGCATTGGGATTACTCATAATGCCACAGACAAAGAGGGTGGTGTTAACAAACAGCCCACTGCACTAGTTAAAAGAGTGACAGCTTTGGAGTCAGAAGGACCTCAAAGCCTGCTTCTGCCATTTACCATTGGTGACACCTTGAACACATATCTCTCTGAGTCTAGTTTTCTTACCTGTAAAACACAATTGATAATATGCCTAAATGACAAGATTTTGGATACCAAAAAAACCAAACCTGTTGTCATCCAATTGATTCTGACTCATAGTGACCCTGTAGGACAGACTAGAACTGCCCCATAGGGTTTCCAAGGAGTGGCTGGTGGATTTGAACTGCCGTCCTTTTGGTTAACGGCTGAGCTCTTAACCACTGTGCCACCAGAATAAGACATGACTTAAAATAGTGTCTAATATGTAGCAGATATTCAATATATGCAATTTTTCCTGCTCTCTCTTATTCTCTATTAATTGACTTCTAATTTAAAAAAAAAAAAAAAACCTAGTGGAAACATTTTAATTTTCTTAAAACCAGTAGTCAGTGTGTAGAGATTTGAATATATCTTCAAATAAAAAGCAAAGGTCATTTATTTATAGGGCTACAACCAGATATCCCAGTCTATTTTTGAATTGCTGATTAAAGGTCATTTGGTGGGTTAGGGTATTTGGAAACCAGGAACTTTGATGGAAACTGTAGCTCAATCCCATAGGAAGTCCTTAGTGAGAGTTATAAAACATGATGATAACACACTATACATCTTCAGAAGGTCTCTATGGTGACTGCATAAAACACTTTTTTTTGGTTCATCCACATTTACAGCACTCAATGGACTTCAGGAATAATTTAAAAAATAAACTGTCTCTAAAATAATGTTTTGATTCATTAAGTGCAATGGGATCAAAACCAGATGGGTTTGGCAGCAGACTTGTTCCCCTGGTTCTCAGGCAGCTTCAAAACAGTGTCAGCTCAGAGAAGGGATGATCAATGTGGCACATTCCATACTTCAAGCACTAATAGGTCCTTGGCTCCAGGTTTCCCTGTGTTCAGATGGAATGCCAGAACACACGCTGTGAGAGAATCATTTTGGAAGCATCCATGCAGGCCAGAGAAATAAATAACTACCTTGGACACTGAACAGCCCAGGCAACAGCTGTTTTACACCAGACGGTGATTAAGTTTGATCTCTTTATTTTGTGCAGTAAGCATCACACTGTCAGTGTTCACTTCAGACACATACACACACACAAATAATAGCCCTTCCTAAGGTGTAGCTCAGGAATCAGCACCTGTAACAGAACTGTCCTCTCAATGATACATGGAACAGTTTGAGAAGCTCGCTCAGTTTGCTTAAACATGATTAACAATGTATATACACATTTCCACTCCCACCTCCTTCATTCCTTTATTCAGCAAGCACTTATATAATATCATTAAGGCTCTCAATGAGCCCATGGTTGTGCTATTTAGCCACTGGTTATACAAACGCAAACAAGATAAATAAGGTTCTTGCCCTTTAAAGGCTTACATTCTAGCAAGGAATAGAGATCAGTATACAGGCAAATCAATCTGATGGGAGATGTTCTTGGTGCTAAATATACGAGGAGTAAACAAACAAAAAAGAAACCAAACCTATTGCCATTGAGTTGATTTCAACTCATAGCGACCCTGTAGGACAGACTAGAACTGCCTTGTAGAGTTTCCAAGGAGCACCTGGTGGATTCAAACTGCAGACCTTTTGGTTAGCAGCCATAGCTCTTAACCACTACACCACCAAGGTTTCCACAAGGAGTAAGTCCCCTCCAAAATGCTAATAGGACCCCTGGTAGTGCAGTGGTTAAGCATTTGACTGCTAACCAAAAGGCTGGCAGTTCAAATCCACCAGCCACTCCTTGGAAACACTATGAGGCAGTTCTACTCTATCATACAGGTTTGCTACAAGTCAGAATCAACTCAACACCAACGAGTTTTTTTTTTTTTTTAAATAGTAATAAGAACATTTTCCCACTCATTTTGGAAGATTTTTGATGTCTCATGAAGCTATTTTCCAAGCAATCCTTACAGTGTCTGCTTAATCAGTATTCCTGCGAGCTATGAAAGAAGTGTTTTTATTTTAAAATACTTTACCGAAGAATAATTTATTCTGGTATGTTCTATTAGCAACTAACTGCTTAGGTCAGAATATGAACAAATAGCCTTGATAGGAGGAAATAAAAAGAAGTTTATAAAGATACTGGTTGCTCAAGACTTGCTAATATTAATTCAATGGTAACCAGCAAAATTACTAGTTGATAATAGGATTAGAGTTAAAATTTATGCTGAAACAAAAGATAAAATTATAGAGGTTAAAATGTATTTTCTAATAAAGGCAGGAATATTTGTGCTCAGTACAATAGGTGCTGCTTTTCCATGCCCGATTCCCTCCCTCACAAAGAGTATAGATGACTTGTTAGCAGTTGCCTGACCTATACAGCCTCCTTCCCAAGAACTGTTCTCCTCCAGAGACTCTGCTGAAAGGTTGGGGCTAAATGGCTATGTCAGTACCTCATCACACACACAGCCCCCCACTGTCCCAACCATGGCTTTGGCATCACCTGACACAATCCAGGCCTATGGTGTTCCTCTCTCAGAAACAGAAACACTAAGAAAATAAGGCAACTAGATGTGGGAAGTGAAACCAAAAGGTCACATCCACTTGGGACCTGAAGTGATCATGTTGGAGAGGAGACCAATTTGTGGGGAAAGTAGGGAAAAATCAGCCCCACCGGGAGCAGATATGAGAGACCATGCAGTCCTCAAAGGATTGAGGGCAGCCTCAGTTCCTCGTGGAATTTTTGTTCTTATGAGACCCAAATGTATCTTATGTCCCCATTCATTGCATTTAATGAGGTCTATAACTTTAAAAAACTTCCCTTTAGTTGATCTAGACTGACTGTCTCTGTCCTGTGCAACCCAAAACTGTAAGGACAAAAGCAGTTGCTATTATCTCAGCACCTCCTTACAACACCTCCCACAACTCTCACCACCTTCCCTCCGTCCTGATAGTTAACTTTTTCCCTGCTTTCATTCAGAAAAATTTATTGACTATCTGTCAAGCTGAGGTGGTATTGTTGTTGCTGTGCGCTGTTGAGTTGATTCCGACTCATAGCGACCCAATGGGACAGAGTAGAACTGTCCCATAGGGTATCCTAGGCCGTAATCTTTTTTTAAAATTTATTTATTTATTTATTTTTGTACTTTACATGAAGGTTTACAGAACAAATAGTTTGTATTTAAACAGTACACATATTGTTTTATGACTATGGTTAACAACCCCACGACATGTCATCACTGTCCCTTCTCAACCATGGGTTCCCTATTACCAGCTTTCCTGTCCCCTCCTGCCTTCCAGTCCTTGTCCCTGGGCTGTTGTGCCTCATTAGTCTCGTTTTGTTTTATGGGGCTGTCTAATCTTTGGCTGAATGGTGAACCTCTGGAGTGGCTTCATTACTGAGCTAAAAGGGTGTCTGGGGTCCATACTCTCGGGGTTTCTCCAGTCTCTGTCAGGCCAGTAAATCTGGTCTTTTTATGTGAGTTAGAATTTTGTTCTACATTTTTATCCAGCTCTGTCCAGGACCCTCTGTTTTTATCCCAGTAAGAGGAGTCTGTGGTGGTAGCTGGGCACCATCTAGTTGTACTGGACTCAGTCTGGCGGAGGCCGTGGTAGTTGTGGTCCATTAGTCCTTTGGACTAATCTTTCCCTTGTATCTTGTTTTCTTCATTCTCCCTTGTTCCCGAAGGGATGAGACCAGTGGAGTATCTTAGATGGCTCCTCACAGGCTTTTAAGACCCCAGACACCACTCTCCAAGGTAGAATACAGAAGATTTTCTTTATCAACTGTGTTATGCCAATTGAGCTAGATGTTCCCCAAGATCGGCTGTAATCTTTACAGGAGCAAATCACCAGGTCTTTTCTCCTGTGATGTGGCTGATGGGTTCGAATCACCAGCCTTTCGGTTAGCCACTGAGCACCACCAATGTGCCACCAATAAAAAGATGAAAGACACAATTGTCTGCCCTGAAGTAGCTATTCACTTCCATGTTCATACCATAACCCTCATCACTACCAATCATTGCCACTTCATGATCTCAGTTTGAAGCATACTACACTCATCACCACTATTTTTCCAGCTTATTCCCCATTAACAACGTTTGAGACTCACTGGGATCTGCAATGCATTGATACTACCACTTTTTTACTCTCCTTTGCCACCTGCACGCTTTACCCAGCTTAAGTTCCAAAATCAATTCTTCTGATCGCTCTGCCTCCTAGACTCTCAACTCCACTCTCCCTCTCTCATGTGCATTTGAGAAAACACAAAACCCTAGTGGATTCTAAGTTTCCACCAACTCTGTGCTTGCACCATTTGTGATGGATGTGATGGGAGAAAACAAAAACATGATTTGTGTCATCTCACATTCATTAACATGAACCTAAGCAGACCTTAATGTTACCCAGTAATCATACTACAGTTCCTTAGTCCCTTTACTTTTTCCTCTCTATTTCATATTCTCTACTCTCTTTCCAAGGCTCCAACACTTCCTTCTTTCCTTACTTTCAAGTGATTATCCTTGCTGCCTATTTCACTGAGAAAACAGAAGCAATCAAGAGACTTCCAAAGATTCCCACAGGGTAGTTTTTGCCTACTCGATGGCACCTGACAACAACAGCTAGCATCTGTATTCATATGCTCCTATCTAAGGCCAACCCCCTACTTGTTCTCATCTACTGTCACCTCTTCAAGGACATAACACTGGCAATTCTCTCCTCTCCTTCCTTCATTATTCATTTTTATTGAGTATTCCTGTCAGTACAAAAACGTGTGGTTATTTCTTCCATCTTAAAAAATAATAATAAACACCTCTTTAGACCTCACTTCCCACAACTTGTACTCAATTTCTGTGTTCTCCTTTTAATTCCTCGAAATAACTCTCTATACCTGTCTAATTTCTGTCCTCCCATTCTCTTTTGAACTAAGCACTCTGCTAAAACACCAAATGTTGAGGTTGTCATTGACCTTCACATTGCTAAGCCCAATATCTTATTTTCAGTCCTCATCTTACTTGATCTATAAGCAGAATTCAACACAGTTGACTGATCTCTCCCTGCTCCTGGATACACTCTTTGCCCTCAGTTTCCAGCATATGCTCAGTCTTCTGAGTTTGTTTGTTTGTTTTTACCCCTTCTTCACTTGCTGCACCTTCTCGGTTGTCTTTGGCAGTTTCTCTTCATTTTCTGACATGCACTAAACACTCCAGGCATAGTTCTTGTACTTCTCTAACGCCCTACCTCGGTAATTTAAAGCCACATAGCATTAAAACCATCTACAAGCTGAGGCATCCCAAACTTGTATCCAAGCCTAGACCTCTCTTATGAACTCCAAGCCCATACATTCAACTTCCTACTCAATATCTCTACCTAAACTCAAGCCCACCAGCGACCATGAAGATGGTGCAGAATGGGCATCATTTCTTTCTGGTGCACACAGAGTCACCATGAGTCAGAGTTGACAAGACAGCAACCAACAACAACAAGATACCTAACAAACATCTCAGACTTACATGTCTAAAGTTAAACTCCCAATCATACCCATCAGACCCATTCCGCCACAGATTTCCCCATCTTGGTAAGTGGAAATGCCATCTGCAGGGCAAAAACTCAGAGTCACTTTTGAGTCTTCCTTTATCTCGCATTCAATAACCAATTTATCAGCAAATCCTGCAGGTGCTACCTTCAAAACATATGCAAATTCTAAACCCTTGCCATCAGCCTAATCAAAGTCACCATCATGACTATTTTATAACTATAGCCTCCTGTCTATTTCCCTGCACCTGCCTTTGCTTCTTGAACAGTAGTGAATTTAGATTTTGTGATGACCAAAACTTAAATAATTTAAAGAAAATGTCTACAAAAGTATAAATATAATATTATGTGTAAAAATGAATATTTCTTTAGAATTAGAGAAGATTATTACCACAGATAAAAAAAACTCTAAAAAAAATTACAAATCACCACAAACACGAAAAGATCCAGAAAAATTACAATATTTTTATTAATATTTTTCATACTTTTATATGTTTTCCTGCTTTTTTGGCCAGATACTTTTTGATTATCTCTTCATACAACAAAAATTTCATAATGTTTTCTATAAAGAGAATAGAAGGATAATTCAGTCTTTCTTTTATCATGGTTAGTCAAAATTTGTCTATTAATATTGATAGCTGGGATGTATAAAACACATAGCTTCACACGCCTTTATCCTGTAAGTCCTGGTGAAACACTGAGGGATTTTAGAGAAAAGCAAGAGCACTGAATTTGCATTTTCCAAAAATCACTCTGGCCACATCTATGGTTAACTGATTTTTGACAAGAGCACTAATTCCATTTGATGGGAAAAGAAGAGGCTCTTCAACAAAAGGTGCTGGGAAAATTGGATTTCCGCATGCAGAAAAATGAAACAGTACCAATACCACACATCATACACAAAAACAAATTCAAAATGGATTAAGGACCTAAATGTGCAAACTAAACCATAAAATTCTCAGAAGAGAATGCAGGGTCAATGCTGTCAGGCCTAGCTTTTAACAGTGGATTATCTAGTATAATAACAAAAGCACAAATAGTAAAAGACAAAATAAATGGGACTACATAAAAATAAAAACTTTTGTTCATGAAGACTTTAAAAAAAAAGTGAAAAGAGAAGCTAACAATTGGGAGAATATCTTCAGAAACATATATTCGATAAGAATCTAATAACAAAAATATATATAAAACTTCAACAACTTAACAAAAAGACAAATAACCCAATCATAAAATAGGCAAAGGACTTGAACAGACATTTCACCAAAGAGGACATTGAAATGGCCACTAAACATATGAAAAGACACTCAGCATCATTAGCCATCAGAAAGATGTAAATCAAAACCACAATGAGATACCATTTCACTCCCACAAGGATTGCTAAGATTAAAACACACACACACAAAAAAAACAGAAAATAACAAATGTTAGGGAAAATTGGAACCTTATCCATTGTTGGTGGGGATGCAAAATAGTACAGCTTTTGTGAAAACAGTGTGGTGGTTCCTCAAAAAACTAAAAACAGAACTACTGTACTGTTGTTGTTAGGTGCCATCAAGTCTGTTCTGACTCACAGCAACTACCTTAGTTATCTAGTGCTGCCATAACAGAAATACTACAAGTGGATGCCTTTAACAAACAGAAATTTATTCTCTCACAGTCTTGTAGGCTACAAATCCAAATTCAGGGCACTGGCTCCAGGAGAAGGCTTTCTCTCTGTGTCAGCTCTGGAGGAAGGTCCTTGTGATCACCAGTCTTCCCTTGGTCTGTGAGCATCTCAGCACAGGAACCTCAGGTCCAAAGGACACACTCTGCTCCTGGTACCGCTTTCTTGCTAGTATGAGGTCCCCATGTCTCTCTGCTCCCTTCTCTCTATTATATCTCAAAGGAGACTGGCTTAAGACACTCTAATCTTGTAGATCTCATCCATATAATTGTGTCTAATCCATCTCATTACATCATAGTGATAGAATTTACAAGACATAGGGAAATCACATCAGATGACAAAATGGAAGACAATCATACAATATTAAGAATCAGAACCCACGAGAGTAAGGGCAAGATGGCGCTCTAGGCAGAAACACCACGCCGTCCCTCCACAGCAAAGATCCGAAAAACTAAGCCTAACAGAGAATCAACAATCCTGAAACCCTAGAACACCAAATGAAGAGATAAAGAACTCAGCCAAACACCAAACGGAGTGAGAATACTAAAAGAGAACGGAGAGCGAGGAGAGACTCAGGCAGAGATTCCTTACCAGCTAACGCAGCGCGGATCCACCATCTTGGATTCCTATCGGAGACCAGCAAACGGGAGAGCAGCCTTGCAGAGCATCTGGTCGGAGACAGAACGACCGGTAAACTGTGGTGTGCGCTCTCCCACCACCCACCCCTCTCCGCCTCAGCTGGGGATCCCCTGCTTTCCGAGGCCAGGGTCTCTGGGCTGGGGGGTGCTGGTGCTTGGATTCCGCGCGCCTGGGCTGGCGGCTTTCTGAGAGCCGTTTGCTGGCAGCTAGCGAACCTTTCTCTGCCGCCTCCCCCTCCTTTTGCCTGGGTGCCTGGTTCCGAGTGCCGTCTCTGCTCTCTCCTGCGGGGCTGTAGGGCTGCGTGCGGGCGTGTGGCTGTTTCTAGGTCTGGGCCCCCGCGTGGGTGGGATCCCGGGGCCTTTGTTCGTTCGCCCCTCTGCTTTCCGTGGCCGGAGTCCCTGAGCAGGGGGGCGCCGGTGCTTGGATTCCGCACGCCCGGGCTGGAGGCTTTCTGGGAGCCGTTTGCTGGGACCTAGCGAACCTTTTTCTTCCGCCTCCCCCTCCTTTTGCCTGGGTGCCTGGTTCCGAGTGCTGTCTCTGCTCTCTCCTGCGGGGCTGTAGGGCTGCGTGCAGGCGTGTGGCTGTTTCTAGGTCTGGGCCCCCGCGTGGGTGGGATCCCGGGGCCTTTGTTTGTTCGCCCCTCTGCTTTCCGTGGCCGGAGTCCCTGAGCAGGGGGGCACCGGTGCTTGGATTCCGCGCGCCCGGGCTGGAGGCTTTCTGGGAGCCATTTGCTGGCACCTAGCGAACCTTTTTCTGCCGCCTCCCCCTCCTTTTGCCTGGGTGCCTGGTTCCGAGTGCCGTCTCTGCTCTCTCCTGCGGGGCTGTAGGGCTGCGTTCGGGCGTGTGGCTGTTTCTAGGTCTGGGCTCCCGCGCGGGTGGGATCCTGGGGCCTTTGTTCGTTGGCCCCTCTGCTTCCCGTGGCCATGGTCACTTAACCCCGAGACTACCGGCTTCTTGGAATTCGCGCCCCTGAGTGGGGGCTCTCTGGGTCCCATTTGTAGGCACTGACTGCTGGTGTTGCCCTTTTTTTTTTTTTTCCTCTCAATTTTATTTTTCTTCCTTTTTTGATTAGTTTTGTCATCTTTTACCTCTTTTTTTCTTTTGTCTTTCTTCATTGCTTAATTTCTTGTCTCTCTATCTCTTCCTTCTCTTTCTGATCCCTGAATTCCAGGCGATGTATGCCTCTGTACCTTCTGGCCAGGCTGAGCTGTGAAAATTGAGACCGACTCCCCCAGACCTCATAGCTGCATCGGTGGGATCCCTGGGAACTTTGCAGTTCTTTAACTTTTCTGATTTTTATTTGGTCATTCTTTCCTTTTCTTTCTCTTCCCCCTTCTGGTTTCCTCCATCCCATAGTCTCTCATCTGTACATTCCAACGACAAGCTCCCCTAGCATTCTTTTATGTTTGTACACTTTTTGCTCCTCCTCCTCTCTCCTCTCCCCCATATCCAGCTTAGCTTCACACATAACCATCTTCCCGCTGCACCCTACCTACCTGCACCGTGCACTAGACATCACATCACCAAGCGGTGCAGGCACGCCCTATTGGAACCTGCCCAGCACTGACTACCGACCGTCCTGGTGGCTGCGGTGAGTGCCACAAGCAACCCATCCCAGTGGCTCCTCCTCAACTAGATCTGCCCAGCTGTACCACAAGAACGAAAAAAAAAAAAAATCTACAATCAATAAACGAGAGAAATATCTACTGAATGCCCCGAAAACAGCAAACAATATCAAAACATTTACAAAAACAAGACAAGATGGCTCCAATAGGCGTCCAAATTAAAACACCAGATAACTCTCCTGTGGAAGAAAATGCACTAGAAGTACCTGATACGGAACTCAAATCACTAATACTCGGAATTTTCCAAGAACTGAGGCAAAAAGCTGACAAACATGAGGAAAAAATAGACAAATTTATGGAAAATACAGACAAAAAATTGGAAGAATTCAGGAAGATGATGCAAGAACAAAATGCCAAAATAAATTCACAACTCGAAATTATACAAAAACAACAATTAGAAATCCAAAAGATAAACAACAAGATTTCAGAAATGGACGGTGTCATAGAAGGGCTGAGAAGTAGATTTGAAACCATGGAAGACAGGATCAGTGGAACTGAAGACAAACACTTGGATACAACTCTGTTTCAGGAAAACTCAGAAAAAAGAACAAAGAAAAATGAAGAGACCCTGAGAGTTATGTGGGACACAATTAAAAGCAAAAACTTACGAGTGATTGGCATACCAGAACAGGGGGAGAAAACAGAAAACACAGAGAGGATCATTGAGGAACTGCTGACAGAAAACTTTCCCAATATCATGAAAGATGAAAAGCTGGTCATCCAAGAAGCTCAACGAACCCCATATAGAAGAGACCCCAAAAGAAAATCACCAAGACATATCATATTCACACTCGCTAAAACTAAAGACAAACAAAGAATCCTGAGAGCACCTCGTGAAAAACAAGAAGTCACATACAGAGGAGAAACAATAAGACTAAGCTCAGATTATTCAGCAGAAACCATGCAGGCAAGAAGGCAATGGGATGACATATATAAAATCTTGAAAGAAAAAAATTGTCAGCCAAGAATAATATATCCTGCAAAACTCTCATTCAGATTTGATGGTGAAATTAGGTCATTTCCAGATAAACAGAAACTAAAGGAATATGCAAAAGTCAAACCAAACTTACAAGAATTATTAAAGGGAGTTCTTCGATCTGAGGACAAACAGCTTAAGCCCTCAGGCAGGACCTAGGACCTAGGACGCAGGTTAACATGAACCAGATACCATTCTAGGAACTGAACTACAGACGACTTTCCAAAAACAAAAGATATACAACAGGGAATCAGAGAAATCAATCAAAGGATGACAACAACATCAAAACAATGAAAGAGGGAACAAACGGCATAGGTATAGAACCTTCTAAAGGAGAAGAAGGCAAGGCGATACCAAGTAACGGTAGACTGCTTCAAAATTATAAAGATAAGGGTAAAATTCATGGTAACCACAAAAAAAGTTAACAAACCAACTCATAAAAATAAAGACGAAAAACATAAAGTCTCAACAAAACCAAAACCTACAAAAACAAAAGAAATGAACACAAAATCCACAAACAAAAGGAACTCAGCACAAGAGAGTAAGAAGAACAAAGAAAACTTCAGCATCACAAAAAAAAAGCACTACAAAATGACAGCAACAAATTCACATCTATCAATAATTACACTGAACGTAAATGGACTCAATGCACCCATAAAGCGACGGAGAGTGGCAGAATGGATAAGAAAACAGGATCCATCTATTTGCTGTCTACAAGAGACACATCTTAGAAACAAAGATGTGAATTTATTAAAAATCAAAGGTTGGAAAAAAATATATCAAGCTAACAACTACCAAAAAAGAGCAGGAGTCGCAATTCTAATCTCAGATAAAATAGACTTTAAAACAAAATCTACCATAAAAGACAAAGAAGGACACTATATAATGATTAAGGGGATGATCCATCATGAAGACATAACCATAATAAATATCTATGCACCCAATGACAGGGCTCCAAAATACATAAAAAAAACTCTAATAGCACTGAAAAGAGAAATTGACAGTTCCACAATAATAGTAGGAGACTTCAACACACCACTCTCAGTAAAGGACAGAACAACTAAAAAGAAACTCAGCAAAGATACAGAAGACCTAAAGGACACAATCAGCCAACTGGACCTCATAGACATATATAGAACAATCCATCCAACCGCTGCAAAGTACACATTCTTTTCCAATGCACATGGAACGTTCTCCAGAATAGACCACATCTTAGGCCACAGAGCAATCCTCAACAAGATCCAAAATGCTGAGATAATTCACAGTATCTTCTCTGACCACAATGCCATCAAGGTAGAAATTAACACTAGAAAGAGCAAGGAAAAAAAATCAAACACATGGAAACTGAATAATAATCTGCTTACACATCAATGGGTAATAGAAGAAATCAGAGATGGAATTAAAAAATTCCTAGAATCAAATGAAAATGAAAACACATCATACCAAAACCTTTGGGACACAGCAAAGGCAGTCCTCAGAGGACAATTTATAGCAATAGATGCACATATCAAAAAAGAAGAAAGGGACAAAATCAAAACATTAACTACAGAACTCAAACAAATAGAAAGAGAACAACAAAAAAAGCCTACAACCACCGGAAGAAAGGAAATAGTAAAGATCAGAGCAGAAATCAATGAAATAGAGAACAGAAAAACAATAGAAAGAATCAACAAAACCAAAAGTTGGTTCTTTGAAAGAATCAACAAAATCGACAAACCACTGGCCAGACTGACAAAAGAAAAACAGCAGAGGGCACAAATAACCCAAATAAGAAATGAAATGGGGGACATTACAACAGACCCAACTGAAATAAAAAGGATTATAACAGAATATTATGAAAAACTATATTCCAACAAATTTGAAAACCTAGAGGAAATGGATAAATTTCTAGAAACATACGGCCTACCCAAACTACAACAAAGTGATATTGAAAATCTGAACAGACCCATAACAAGAGAAGAGATTGAAAAGGTAATAAAAAAACTCCCAACCAAAAAAAGCCCTGGCCCAGATGGCTTCACTGGAGAATTCTACAAAACATTTACAGAAGAGCTCGTACCAGTTCTACTCAAGTTATTTCAGAGCATAGAAGAGGAAGCAACACTTCCAAATTCATTCTATGAAGCCAGCATAACGCTGATACCAAAACCAGGCAAAGACATCACAAAAAAAGAAAATTACAGACCAATATCTCTCATGAATATAGATGCAAAAATTCTGAACAAAATTCTAGCCAATAGAATTCAGTATCATATCAAAAAAATAATACACCACGACCAAGTAGGATTCATACCAGGTATGCAAGGATGGTTTAACATTAGAAAATCCATCAACGTAATCCACCACATAAATAAAAGGAAAGAAAAAAATCACATGATTATCTCAATTGATGCAGAAAAGGCATTTGACAAAGTCCAACACCCATTCCTGATAAAAGCTCTCAATAAAATAGGTATACAAGGGAAATTTCTCAACATAATAAAGGGCATCTATGCAAAACCAACAGCCAACATCATTCTTAATGGAGAAAGGCTGAAAACATTCCCCCTGAAAACAGGAACAAGACAAGGATGCCCTTTATCACCACTCCTATTTAACATTGTGCTGGAAGTTCTAGCTAGAGCAGTAAGGCAAGAGAAAGAAATAAAGGGCATCCAAATTGGTAATGAAGAAGTTAAACTCTCCCTGTTTGCAGATGATATGATACTATACATAGAAAACCCTAAAGACTCCACGAGAAATTTACTGGAAGTAATAGAAAGATTCAGCAGAGTAGCAGGATACAAGATAAACATTCAAAAATCAGTTGGATTCCTATACACCAGTAAAGAGAACGATGAAAAGGAGATCAGGAAATCAATACCATTTTCAATAGCCCCTAAAACGATAAAATACTTAGGAATAAATCTGACCAGGAATATAAAAGACCTATACAAAGAAAACTACAAAACACTGCTGCATGAAACCCAAAGGGATCTACATAAATGGAAAAACATACCATGCTCATGGATAGGCAGACTCAACATTGTGAAAATGGCAATTCTACCTAAAGCAATCTACAAATACAATGCAATTCCGATACAAATACCAACAACATTCTTCAAAGAGATGGAAAAACTAATTATTAACTTTATATGGAAAGGGAAGAAACCTCGAATAAGTAAAGCACTACTGAAGAAGAAGAATAAAGTTGGAGGACTCACACTACCTGACTTGAGAACCTACTATACAGCTACAGTACTCAAAACAGCCTGGTACTGGTACAACAACAGAGACATTGACCAATGGAACAGAATTGAGAACTCAGATGTAAATCCATCCACCTACGGTCACCTGATTTTTGACAAGGGCCCAAAATACATCAAATGGGGAAAAGACAGTCTTTTTAACAAATGGTGCTGGCAAAACTGGATATCCATTTGTAGAAAAATGAAACAGGACCCATACCTCACACCATATACAAAAACTACTTCAAAATGGATCAAAGACCTGAATATAAAGCCTCAAACTATAAAATTCATAGAAGAAAAAATAGGACCAACACTTCAGGCCTTAATACATGGCATTAACAGGATACAAACCATAAACATCAACACAAAAAACCCAACAGATAAACTAGATAATTGGGATCTTCTAAAAATCAAACATCTATGCTCTTCAAAAGATTTCACCAAAAGAGTTAAAAGAGAACCTACAGACTGGGAAAAAATTTTTGGACAGTACAAGTCAGACAAAGGTCTAATCTCCATAATCTACAAGAAAATCCAACACCTCTACAACAAAAAGACAACCAATCCTATCAAAAAATGGGCAAAGGAAATGAACAGACACTTCACCAAGGAAGACATTCAAATGGCCAACAGACACATGAGGAAATGCTCGCGATCACTAGCCATTAGAGAAATGCAAATTAAAACCACAATGAGATACCATCTCACCCCGGCATTACTGGCACGAATCAAAAACACTGGAAATAACAAATGTTGGAGGGGCTGCGGGGAGACGGGAACTCTTATACACTGCTGGTGGGAATGCAAAATGATACAGCCATTTTGGAAAATGATATGGCGTTTCCTCAGAAAGCTAGAAATAGACGTACCATTCGATCCAGCAATCCCACTCCTAGGAATATATCCTAGAGAAATAAGAGTCATCACTCGAATAGACATATGCACACCTATGTTCATGGCAGCATTATTCACAATAGCAAAACGATGGAAACAACCTCGATGTCCATCAACAGACGAATGGATACACAAACTATGGTACATACACACAATGGAGTACTATGCAACGAGAAAGAACAATGAATCGGTGAACCATCTCATAACATGGATGAAACTGGAGGACATCATGCTGAGTGAAATAAGTCAATCACAAAAGGACAAATATTGTATGAGACCTCTATTGTAAAAACCCATGAAAAAATTCACATGCAAAATGTAACAATCCTTGTTGGTTACCAGGGATGGGAGGGGGGGGGGGATACTAAATAGGTAATAGGTAAGTGGTAACTTGGGTGAGAGATGAGATAGTACATAGTACAGCGGAAACTAACACAACCTGCACAAGGAAAGGTCATGAAGGCCCTATAGACACATCCAAACCCCCCGAGGGACTGAGCTGTTGGACGGAGGGCTCTGGGGACCATGATCTCGGGGAACATCTAGCTCAATTGGCATGACACTACTTATAAAGATAATGCTCTACATTCTACCTTGGTGAGTAGTGTGTGGGGTCTTAAAAGCCTATGAGCGGCCATCTAAGATACTCCACTGATCTCATCC
Source organism: Dugong dugon (assembly GCA_030035585.1). NCBI lineage: Eukaryota > Metazoa > Chordata > Mammalia > Sirenia > Dugongidae > Dugong > Dugong dugon. Next base: position 149,389,977 of record CM057463.1, on the reverse strand, counting down.
CTTCGGGAACAAGGGAGAATGAAGAGAACAGGATACAAGGAAAAGATTAGTCCGAAGGACTAATGGTCCACAGCTACCAAGGCCTCCACGGGACTGAGCCCAGTACAGCTGGATGGTGCCCGGCTACCACCAATGACTCCTTTGACCAGGATCACAACAGAGGGTTCTGGGCAGAGCTGGAGTAGGATGTAGAGCATAATTTTAACTCCCAAAAAAAAAAAAAAAAGAAGACCAGATATACTGGCCTAAAGAATACTAGAGAAACCTCGAGAGTGTGGCCCCCAGACACCCTTTCAGCTCAGAGGGGAAGTTACCTTCAAGGTTCGATGTTAAGCCTGGGAATGGACACCCCAGTAAAACTAAATGGGACTAACGATGTACAGGAGTCCGGTGACAAGGGCCAGAAGGCAGAGGGAGAGTAGGAAACTGATGATAAGGAACACAAACTGAATAAGGACACTGTCGATGTATTGTGAGATTGTTGACCACTGCTATAGGGCAACATTTGTAGTAACTATTAAATGGGAGGCTGTTTTGTCCTGTAAGCCTTCATCTTGGGCGAGAATGGCAGCACAATTGGAAGAGCATAGTCAATATCACTTAAATGTGTAAGTAAAAAGTTTTGAAATGGTGTTTAAATAAAATAAAAATAAATAAATAAACAAACAAAGGAGACTAAAGAGGTACAATAATCCACTGACAAGGTCCAGAAGACAGAAGGGGACAAGGAAGCCCCCTGGTGATAGGGAACACAAGGTGGAGTAAGGATATTCTTGATGTGCTGTGAGATTGTTAACCATTGTCATAGGGCAACATGTGTAGTAACTGTTAAATGAAAAACTATTTTGTTCTGTAAGCCTTCATCTTAAGTGAGAATAACAGCACAGTTGGAAGAGCGTAGTCAATGTCACTGAACTGTGAATGTAGAAAATTTTGAAACGGTGTATCTTTGGCCATCTGTAATTTTCATCAAAAAAAAAGGTTGAGAATTTAGAGGCTTAATACGTTGTGGGGTTGTTAACCAATGTCAAAAAAAACAACATGTGTACTACTATTTCATGAGAAACTATTTGCTCTGTAAGCTTTCACCTGAAGTACAATAAAATATAAAAAAAAAAAAAAAAAAAGAATCAGAACCCAGCCAAGTTGACAGATATTTTTTGGGGACACAGTTCAATCCATGACAGCAACTCTATGTACAACAGAACAAAACACTGCCTGGTCCTGTGCCATCCTCACAATCGTTGTTATACTTGAGCCCATTGTTGCAGCCACCGTTGTCAATTCATCCTCTTGAGGGTCTTCCTCTTTTTTGCTGACCCTCTACTTTACCAAGCATGATGTCCTTCTCCAGGGGCTGGTCCCTCCTGATAACATGTCCAAAGTATGTGAGACTAAGTCTTGCCATCCTTACTTCTAAGGAGCATGCTGGCTGTACTTCTTCCAAGACAGATTTGTTCGTTCTTTTGGAAATCCATGTTATATTCAACATTCTTCACCAACACCGTAACTCAAAGGCATCAATTCTTCTTTGGTCTTCCTTATTCATTGTCCATCTTTTGCATGCATGCAAGTACACCATATGACCCAGCAATTCCACTCTTAGGTATATACCTCAAAGACTTGAAAGCAGACAGTCAAAGAGAGACTTGTACGCCAACTTTCACTGCAGCACTATTCACAACAGCCAAAAGGTGGAAACAACCTAAATGCCCATCAACAGATGAATGGATAATCAAAATGTGGTACATACACACAATGGAATACTACTCAGCCAGTAGGAGAAATGAAGTCTTGATACATGCTACAATATGGATGGAGCTTGAAGATGTTATGCTAAGTGTAATAAGTCAATCACAAAAGAACAAATATTTATGACCTCACTTATATAAAAAGACAAAAAAAGCAAATGTACAAAATTGAAGATGCAAAGGAAAAATTAGTCCAAAGGACTAATGAACCACAACTACCACAGCCTCCACCAGACTGAGTCCAGCACAACTAGATGGTGCTCAGCTAACACCACTGACTGCTCTAACCAGGATCACAATAGAGGGTCCTGGACAGAGCTGGAGTAAAATGTAGAACAAAATTCTAACTCACAAAAAAAGACCAGACTTACTGGTCTGACAGGAGAAACCGTGAGAGTATGGTCCCCAGACACCCTTATAGCTCAGTAATGAAGTCACTCTTGAGGTGGTTCACCATTCAGCCAAAGATTAGACAGGCCCATGAAACAAAACGAGACTAAATGGGCAACCAGCCCAGGGGCAAGGACAAGAAAGCAGGACGGGACAGGAAAGCTGTTAATGGGGAACCCAAGGTCGAGAACGGGAGAATGTTAATATGTCATGGGGTTGGCAACCAATGTCACAAAACAATATGTGTGTTGTTTAACGAGAAACTAGTTTGCTCTGTAATCATTCATCTAAAGTACAATAAAAAATTTTTAAAAAGAGAAAACAAATGTACAGAGACAAAAGTTTATTAGTGGTTACCTAGGGCAGGAGGGAGGGGGAAAGGGAGGGGAAACAATGATGGAAAAAAATGTATTGACTAAGGGTATGGTTGTATAGCTGATGATTGTAAATGTTGTCAATTAGTTAAACACCTGTAAAGAGCTAAAATTGTCAAAAGTCGTGTGATAGATATATTTACAAAAAAAAAAAAAAAATACTTGCTGAAGCTGCTTATATGTACAACCAAATACCTCATGGGATTTGGTTCCTTGGTTTGTAGGTTTAGGGTCATGGGACATTCCAGTTAATTGGCCTAATAACATTTAATGCTTCTGTTCTATCTCCTAGTTTGCTGCTGAGTTCCTGAGGTCTTAAAAGCTTGCAAGCAGTCACCTAAGGCACAACAGTTAGGCTCTATTCACCTGGAGCAACAGAGGAAGAAGGAGAGTCAGGAATAGGAGGAGGATATGGAATATGTGGCTAAGTGCCTCCATGAACAACTGCCTCCTTTGCCATGACACCATTACCAAACATTTTGATCAAAGATTCCATAGAAGAACACTGATCAAAAGGGGGAAAATGGAGAACAGAATATCAAATTATCACAGACTCTAGACTCTCTGGAGCCATGGAGGGTAGATAAACTCCTGAAACTATTCCCCTGAGATAATCTTTAAATCTTAAACCAAGAATATCCCCTGAAGTCTTCTTAAAACCAAACAATAGTTTAGCTTAACTAGTAAAAAATATCTGCCTTGAGCATTATACTCTTTTAAGAATCATCTATATGGGATCAAATTGACAATAGCAACTCCGAAGATTAGATAGGAAACTTAGGGGGCAGGGAGTTTATGTTAATTGGGGAGGAACAACTCAGAAAAGGAAGATGAGAGTGGTTGCACAACTCGAAGAATGTAATCAACGTCACTAAATTGTATAAGTTGAAATTGTTGAACTGGTGTATGTTGTGCTGTGTATATTCTCAATAACAACAATAAAATTCTAAAAAATCGTAAGTTTGTTCAAACATTAAGTGTCTTAGTCAAGGTTCTCTAGAGAAACAGAAGCAGTGAGAAATACATAGAAGATGAAAGATTTAATTCAAGGGATTAGCTCATGCACTTGTGGGGGCTGGTGAGTCTAAAATCTGTAGGTCAGGCAATGGGCTTGAGACTTCTGCTGGCTCATAGGGTTATGGGGGACTGGAAAGTCCAAAATACACAGGTCAGACAGCAGGCTGGAGACTCCTGTCAACTCACGGGATTGTGGTGGGACTGGCAAGCCCAAAACTGCAGGTCAAGTGGCAGGCAGGAGACTTCTACAGGCTTGTTTCCTAAGATTTGTAGGTCAGGCAACAGCAAAAGTGCAGAGTCGAGAGAGAGTAAGTTCTGCCAAAATATGTTTAATACATAGTCTGAAGGTAGACCTGCCATAAGGAAACTCCTCTTTCGACTGATTAATGGAGTATGTTAGATTACATTTTAGAAAGTCATTACATTACATTACGTTATAGAACAGTAACTAGTCTAGCATTTGGCCAAACCAACGGGAATCATAGCTTAGCCAAGTTGACACATAAAATTAACCATCACAATAAGGTGTAGACCAGAGGCGGGGGGCAAGTTAGGAGAGCACATTAGTAATGTAGGCTGAAAATAATAATAAGACTTTCTTTTATTAGAAATGGAGTTACTTTCTTTAGAATATTCTTTAGTTTATGTGGACGTCAATGAGAAAACTGTATTTCAAAATTAGTAAAAAGAATTATAAAGTAACTAAATTATGCTGTTGTTGTTAGGTGCCGCCGAGTCTGTTCCATGTACAACAGAATGAAACATTGCCTGGGACTGTACCATCCTCACAATCATTACAACGTTTGAGCCCATTGTCGCAGCCACTGTGTCAATCCATCTCATTGAGGGTCTTTCTCTTTTTCTCTGACCCTCTATTTTACCAAGCATGATGTCCTTCTCCAGGGACTGGTTCCCCAATAACATGTCCTGATAACGTGTGACTAAATTATAGCCTCTCATTTTTTTCAGGTAAGAAGATATCAATCTCAGCAAATTATTATCCCAGAGATGCAAGTGAGATCTTAAGAAAGTTCAGCCTAAATGTCTCAAGCTAACTTTGTTTCGGAGCCCTGGTGGCACAGTGGCTAAGAGTTCAGCTGTTAACCAGAAACTTAAAATCCACCAGCCACTCCTCAGAAACCCTATGGGGCAGTTCTACTCTGTCCTATAGGGTTGCTATGAGTAAGAATCAACTCCACGGTAATGGGTTTGGTTTTGTTTCTTTTTTTTTGTTTTGTTTTGTTTTTTGTTTTTACTTGATTTAATAATTAACTTGTGATAAGATTTGTGCCTGAAAAAGGTTAAAGTAATACAAATGTTAGTGGGTGTGGTTGACAATTTCCACACAATAGGGAAGAAATAACAGGTCTTCGGTTGGCTGCATATAAACCACTGACAAGAGGGAAACTGTTCCACTGCTTACACTTTTTTAAATGTCCCCAGGTTCCTAGGAGGAAATTGCGTGCCACTGAGAAAAAATTTAATTGCCTTAATAGCCACAGTATCCCCACCTCACCAAAAAGGATGTCAACTTTACAATATAGGCAAATCACTCTGCCTGCAAGTAGTTAGTGACATCTGACAATATGAATTTGTATCACTGGGGAGTGCTCATTTGTTTATGCTCCTTCTCTTAGTTCAGAGATGCAGGGGAGTTAGAAGGTATGTCTAGGCAGAAAGGCTCACAGCTGTGGTAGTCGAGAGTTAAAGCTCTGGCCTCACCCTCCCCCACCTCCTCACACTGAATAGGAAAGGGATAGGCTGAGCTTATCCCTTTTAAAGTTTCTGACTGTTACTCAGGGCCAGCCTGCCAGCAAGGAACAAGCAAGTATAAACTCTTTCAAAATTTACTTTTGGAAGTACACTGGATTAGTTTCCTATAGCCACTATAAGGAATTACCACAAATTTGGTATACTAAAGCAACAGAAATTTATACTCTCACAGTTCTGAAGGCCAGAAGTCTGAAATCAAGATGTGGCAGGTCTCAACTCTTCAAGACAAAGATTGGACTGGACTGTGGGACATAAAATGATACTCATGAAGAGTGTGCTTCTTAGCTCAAGTAGATACATGAGACTAAACGGGCAGCTTCTGTCCACAGGTGAGATGAGAAGGCAGAGAGGGTTAGGAGCTGGTTAAATGGACATGGGAAATCCGGGGTGGAAAGGAGGAGTGTGCTGTCAGAGTATAGGGAGAGCAACTAGGGTCACATAACAATGTATGTATAAATTTTTGTATGAGAGACTGACTTGAATTGTAAACTCTCACTTACAGTACAACAATAAAATTTAAAAAAAAAAGATGTAGCAGGGCTGCACTCCCTCTGTAGGCTCTTGGGGAGAATCTGTTTCTTTCCTTTCCCAGCTTCTGGCAGTTGCCAGCATTCCTTGGCTTGTAGCTGTACCACTCCAATCTCTCTCTGTGGTCACGCTGCCTTCTCCTCTTTTGTGTGTCTATAATCTCACTCTGCCTCTCTCTTATAAGGACATCTGTAATGGCATTTATGGCCCACCAGATAATCCAGGATAATCTATTTAGCTCAAGATCCTTAACTTAATCACATCTGCAAAGACTCTTTTACCAAATAAAGTAACACTTACAGGTTCCAAGGATTAGGACCTGGTATCTTTGATGACTATTATTCAGCCCACTACACACTTAATTTTTTCCTAGAATGACTTGCTAAGGAAGGTGTTTCAGTCAGACTGCAGTTAGAACCAACAGAAAATCAAATCAGTTTTTAAAAAAAAAAAAAAAAAAAAAAAACACTAACTACTGTTGAAGCTAGGATCTGAACCTAGGAACTTGAACTCCTATGTTTTGAGCCACTAAATTATACAGCTTTCTCTAAAGGGGGAAATTCATTGATTCACATAAACTGAAAAGTCCAGTAAGTTTGACTTTAGTCAAGATTGGCCCAGAGGCTTAAACAAGACATCAAGACTTGATTTCTCTCCTTCATCTAGCTCTTTCTCCAGTCAGTGTTGGTCTTCTTCTAGGACTCCATGCTATGTCTTCTGGTACCTGCAAGGTCATGTCGTCCTTTCTGGTTTAAGTTCAATCACTCAATCTATCACTCGGGCCAGGAGAATAAACTAGTGTCATTGGATATTCCCAAATGGCATGCCCAACCTTGAGTTAGGGGGTGGATTTACAGCCCTATTAAAGTGCTCAGACTCAAAGTGGGAGGAGTGTATCTTAGTTTCTTAGTGCTGGTATAACAGAAATAACACAAGTGGTGCTTTTAAAGAACAGAAATGTATTTTCTCACAGTTTAGGAAGCTAAAAGTCTGAATTCAGGGCACCAGCTCTAGGGGAAGGCTCTCTCTGTCCACTCTGGAGGAAAATCCTTGTCTCCATTCTTGAGTGCTCTTCTTAGCATCCCTTGGAGATCTCCACGTGGCAGCTATCTTTCCCTGTCTGTGCTTGCTTGCCTCTGTGCCTAATCTGCTCTTTATACATCTCAAAAGTGATTGACTTAAAATGCACCCTATACTGATATGGCCTCATTAACATAACCAAGAAAATCCTATTTCTAAATAGGATTACAGTATATCCACAGGCATAGGGGTTAAGATTTAAAACACATATTTTGGGGGGACACAATTGAAGCCATAATGGAGTGTGTCTTCAAGGTCAAACCAGAATACTGTTACCAGAGCTAAGCTTAAAGATGCCCAAAAGCCAAAAACAACAAATGTTACTGAAGGTTTGTTTTTACAGATAGGAAACAATTTCTAGGAAGCTATTGCCCTCATTTTATTTCCTCAGGGGAGCTGGCATTATTTAGCAGGCCATAAAGCTTATGGAATGACCCTGACCTACTGTAAAACATTTAACTAGCCTCTTACCTTTTTTCTAGCTGTGTTCTTTGTCAAGTGTAAAACATAGAAACAAATGTACTTAATCAGAAAACCTCTACAAATTTCTAGTCTGTGCTAAGATTTCTGTTAGTCCCTAAATTGTCCTCTGGGCTAATAACAGAGCTAGCAGACTGCCCTTCAAGTGTCTCCAAATCATTTACAATGTTTTAATAATTTTTGTATTTTAAATACTATCAACTTATTAAAAGGTAATTAACCTTACGGCTACTTCAATGTTCTTGTTGTCAGCTGCCTTTGAGTTAGCCACCAATTCATGGCAACCTTATGCATAACAGAACAAAACACTGCCCAGTCCTGTGCTATCCCCATGATTGGTTGTGGATCAGATCATTGTAATCTATAGAGTTTTCACTGGCTGATTTTCAGAAGTTAGATCACCAGGCCTTTCTTCCAAGAACATCTTAGTCTGGAAGCTCTGCTGAAACCTGTTCAGCATCATAGTAACATGGAAACTTCCAGAAAAGGCAGGTGGTGGCTGTGCATGAGGTGCATTAGTCAGGAATAAAACCTGGGTCTCCAGCATGGAAGGCGAGAATTTTACCACTAAACCACTACTGCTCCTAGTACCCCATAATACTAGACACAATGATTTTCTACCTCACTCCAAGTCTCCACCCTGCATCTTTCTATTTCAGAGTTTACTAGGACGGTCAGCGCAAAAACAGAAGCAACATAAAGAAGAAAGAGGTATGTTTGAGATATCTGTCACTCAGATACAGAATTCTTTCTATTCATTTGCTAATTTTGAGAATTCTGTTTAGGCTCTTTCTGCAATAACATTGGCAAGCAAAAAAAAAAAAATTCCTGGCAAGAAATGGGAGAAAAAAATATCAATCTAAACCAAGAAGAAACTAAGAAAAGCAGAGGAGTAGTTACAAAATTCTTTAAGTACAATTATCTCTAAAGACACTATCCCAAATTTAATCACTCCTTTAGAAATTCCTCAGCAAGGCTCTGATTCTATACAAGGAGGGAGACGAGTATGTTTCAAGTTTCAACATTAAAAAAAAAAAAAAAGATTATTTTATAATACCAAATTCAACATAATTTTCCACCTCCTTGAAAAGAAAATTCTACCTTCCATCTTTCTTATAAATTATTTTCTTATAAATTACTATAGATCCTGGCCATAAATTCTTCCAAATAATTTTATGGGATTGAGTAAATAACAGTTTAAACATGTCTCTTATTATCGTATGTATTCTTGAAATCATTAAAATATCAAGCAGAAGATTTTATGAACTTTGTTGATCAACACTGGTAAGTATTCACCACAATGTACAAAGAAACAACCCAAGAAAACCAAACTCATTGCCCTCAAGTCGATTCTAACCCACATTGACTCTACAGAACAGAGTACAAGTGACCCATATGGTTTCCAAGGCTGTAAATCTTTATGGAAGCAGATTACTACAGCTTTCTCCTGCAGAGCAGCTGGTGGGTTTGAACCACTGACCTTTAGGCTAAGAGCCAAGTGCTTAACCACTGCACCACCAGGACACCTCACAAAGAAGAAAGATAGCACAGAGTCATTTTTTAAATAGGTTTCTCCAGTGCTTTCCAAATATGTAATTCTTTTAAAGCATTATTAAAATTCATTACATTTTGTATTTTAAAAAAAGACTTGTGATTTGGAGTACAAACACACACACACACACACACACACAAACACAGCATCTAACCCTTTCCAGACTGATTAAAGCACAATTCAGTAACAACAGTAAATATAGGTGCTTGACCACGGATATCGTGATATCTTGTCAAGTTTAACTAAAGCCTGTTTTCGAATTTAAAAGAGTAAAACTTAGATCTAAATATTTATTATCCACAAGGGAATATACAAGTAGCTGAATACTATATATTACACGGTAATTATAAACATTTAGTATATAGTAGAAAAACTGACTTTTAAATGTGATTTCTAATTTATCAAGAGTCATAAATTGTTGGAAGAATGACAATAGAACTAGTTAAGTGATGCTGTAAAATATATACTCCAAGAGGAAATCATTTTATGTTTTTCCTGAATTTGCTCTATTAAGAAAAATATGGGCATGCATTGTCCCCCACACGTCTGTCAGTTTGTCATACTGTGGGGGCTTGCATGTTGCTGTGATGCTGGAAGCTATGCCGGCGGTATGCAAATACCAGCAGGATCACCCATGGCAGACAGCTTTCAGCTGAGCATCCAGACTAAGACAGACTAGGAAGAAGGACCTGACGATCTACCTCTGAAAAAAACTGGCCAATGAAAACCTTATGAATAGCAGCAGAACACTGTCTGATACAGTGCCGGAAAATGATCCCCTCAGGTTGGAAGGCACTACAGTGGCTGCAACAATGGGCTCAAGCACAACAATGATTGTAGGGATGGTGCAGGACCAAGCAGTGTTTCGTTCTATTGTACAGAGGGTCGCTATGAGTCAGAGTCAATGGCACCTAACAACAACAAAAGCATGGGCATGCATTGTATGCAAGTAAAAAGAACATTGTCTTAGGCTGGGTTTTCTAGAGAAACAAAACTTGTGAAGGGTATATATATAAATAGAGAGAGAGAGAGACTTATTTCAAGGAAATGGCTCATTCAGTTGTGGAAGCTGGCAAGTCCCAAATCCATGAGTCAGGCATCAGGCTGGAGGCTTCTCCTGACTCACGTGGTTACAGGGGCCGACAAACCCAAAATTTGCAGGTCAGACAGCAGGCTGCTGGCTTATGTCCCATGAACCGGAGGTCAGAGGATGACAAGTTGGATGCAGAATTGAGAGAGGATGAGCTGTGCCAGAACATCCACATATCTTGGGCGCAGGCCACACCCCCAAAGAAACTTACCTTTCAGCTGGTTGACTGCTCGTATCAGATCACAAAATGGAGGATTATTACATAATATCTGCCAAATCACTGAGAATCATGGCTTAGGCAAGTTAACACATAATCTTAACCATCACAGTCCATCCCTTGTCAACTTGGCACCTATACCCATCTTTTAGACCATACTTAATCTCTACATAAAGATAATTATAAAGCCATACTTGTGCCTAACACGATACAACTCACATGCATACAACCAAAAACACTAGCTCTGTTTACATCTTATATTTCATATATTTCTGTCATGGATTGAGTTGTGTCCTCCAAAAATATCTGTCAGTTTGGCTAGGTCATGATTCCCAGTACTGTATGATTTTCTGATGTGATTTTATGTGTTGTAAACTCTATCACTATGATGAGGTTATATGTGATCTCCTTACACGTTATAAATTCTATCACTGTGATGAGATTACGCTGATGAGGTTTACAAGATTACATAGTGTCTTAATCCAATCTCTTCTGAGATATAAAAGAGAGAAGCAAGCAGAGACACATGGGAACCTCATACCACCAAGAAAGCACTGCCGGAAGCAGAGTGTATCCTTTGGACCTGAGGTTCCTGCACTGAGATGCTCACAGACTAAGGGAAGACTGATGCATCACAAGGACCTTCCAGACCAAGGGAAGATAGATGACACAGACCTTCCTCCAGAGCCAGTAGAGAAAGCATTTCCTTGGAGCTGACACCCTGAATTTGGACTTGTAGCCTACTGAACTGTGAGAAAATAAGCTTCTCTTCGTTAAAGCCATCCACTCATGGTGTTTCTGTTGGAGCAGCACTAGATGACTAAGACAATTTCATAATAAGTAATGGAATAAGGAAGGGAAGAAAACAAAGATATTTGAGAGATATGTGTGTGTGTGTGTGTGCATGCGTGTGTGTGTGTGCATGTATGTGTGTGTGTATACCACCACGTGTCTGTCAGTTTGTCGCACTGTGGTGGCTTGGGTGTTGCTGTGATGCTGGAAGCTATGCTGCTGTATTTCAAATATCACCAAGGTCACCCATGGTGGACAGGCTTCGGACTAATACAGACTACGAAGAAGGACTTGGCAGTCTACTTCTGAAAAAAATTGGCCAGTGAAAACCTTATGAATAGCAGGAAAACATTGTCTGATGTAGTGCCAGAAGATGAGCTCCTCAGGTTGGAAGGCTCTCAAAATACAAATGGGGAAGAGCTGCCTCCTCAAAGTAGAGTCAATCTTGATGTGGACAGAGTCAAGCTTTTGGGACCTTCATTTGCTGATGTGGCACGACTCAAAATGAGAAGAAACAACTGCAAACAATACTCAGAACATGGAATGTACAAAGTATGAATCTAGGAAAATTGGAAGTTGTCAAAAATGAAACAGAATACATAAAGATTGAGATCCTAGGCATTAGTGAACTGAAATGGACTGGTATTGGTCATTTTGAATCAGACAATCATATGGTCTGCTATACAGTGAATGACAAATTGAAGAAGAATGGTGTCTTAGTCATCTAGTGCTGCTACAACAGATATACCACAAGTGGATGGTTTTAACGAAGAGAAGTTTATCTCCTTACAGTAAAGTAGGCTAGAAGTCCAAATTCAAGGTGTCAGCTCCAGGGGAAGGCTTTCTCTCTCTTGTCCTTCTCATCAGTGTTCCCCCAGACTAGGAGCTTTTCGGCACAGGGACCCCTGTCCAAAGGACGTGCTCTGCTCCCAGCACTGCTTTCTTGATGGTATAAGGTCCCCTTGTCTCACTGCTTACTTCTGTTTTTTATATCTCAAGAAATTGCCTCAGGACACAATCCAGTCTTGCATATCAGATCCTGCCTTACTAAGACAACTGCCACCCATCCTCTCGCATTAACATCACGGAGGCAGGTTTACAACATACAGGAAAATCACACAGTACCAGGAATCCTGGCCTAGCCAAATTGATACACACGTTTTTGGGGGGACATAATTCAAACCATGACAAATAGTGTCGTGTTCATGAACAAAAAAAACATGTCAAGGTCTATCCTGAAGCACAATGCCATCAGTGACAGGATAATATCCATAAGCCTACAAGGAAGACCAGTTAATACTTTTATTACTCAAATTTAGGCACCAACCACTAAGGCCAAAGATGAAGAAATTGAAGATGTTTACCAACTTCTGCAGTCTGAAACTGATCAACATGCAATCAAGATGCATTGATAATTATTGGCGATTAGAATGTGAACGTTGGAAACAAAGCAGAAGGATTGGTAGTGGGAAAATATGGTCTTGGTGATAGAAAGACGCCAGAGATTGCATGATAAAATTTTGCAAGACCTTCATTGCAAATACCTTTTTTCAACAGCATAAATGTTGACTGAATCCATAAAGTCCACAATTTCTGCACAGCAGTGATCCTCAAACATCTATCTTCAATCTTAGCTTACTTCTCTCGTTAACTCTAGATCTCCATTTGCAGCTTCCTAACGGTTATTTCTATATGCATGTCTACTTAACAGGTCTAAAACCATTCATTATCTTCCCCATCCCTTTCCCTGCCCGCTTCTCCCCTTTAATTCCTTCCAAAACCTGCTTCTCCCCTTTAATTCCTGTCTAAATTTAATGATGTTGCCCAGTTTCCCAGTCTAGAAACCTCAGGAACTTTACCAACAACCTCATTTTCATTCTTGTTCCCTGACAGAACACACTCTTCCTCTTCCCAAAGGGGACAACCCAAAGTTCTGCCCAGGCACTGAACGCAGTCATATAATGTTCTTCCAAAATATGTTAAAAGGAACACTAGTCTTAAGGACAATAATTGGCATAATATAAAAAGTGGAGGATCTTTATTCAAATGACTTAGAGATTGTTGTTGTTGGCTGCCGTTGAGTCAGCACCCAGCTCTTAGTGAGCCCATGCACAATGGGATCAGATTGTTGTAATCCGTAGCATTTTCACTGGCTGTTTTTTCAAAAGTAGATGACTAGGCCTTTCTCCCTAGAAGTGCTTAAGGTGCATCAGCCAGGAATTGAACTTGGAACGGAAGGCAAGGATTCTACCACTAAGCCACCAGGTTAAAAACAGAAAACACATTTCTTTAAGGCAGTATTTCTCAAAGGTTTCAATATACTAATGTAGAATATGCATCTCCAGGAAGAAAATACAATATGCATTCTTTTCAAACTTATTTGATCAGAGAACTCTTTTGTCAATGTAAATCATTCAGGATTGGTGTTTCGAACACTGAACTTTGGAGAAATATTGCTGTAACATCCCTCTTTCATTCACACTTCATGCTTCACTACTGACCTAATTTAGGCCCCAACATCTATTACTTGGACCATCTCTGCAGTGCAGTGGATCACTTTTGTGTGGCCTTTCTCACGGTTTTGTAACTCCCACCCAAGTGATTGGGTGGGACCATGCAAATAGGGTAATTGTGTCTCACCAAGAGGATTGGTCAGTTTTTGCCATCCCGCTGGGCTTGAAATGAGCCATACCAGAGACAAGAAGGAGAAGATGCTACCACCACCAAGGAAGAATAGCCAGGAGCAGACAGCGTGTCCTTTGGACCAAGGATCCCTGCACTGAGAAGCTCCTGAAACCAGGAGACTGAGAGCGAGCTGTAACCCAGAAGATGGTGAGAAGCAGTGGCAGGAGAGACCTGGCCAACAGCATGAGAAAGCTAAGTGTCCAAGGTGCCCCCAGGGACTTAACGGCAGGGGTAAAAGAGCTTTGTAAAACTTGCCTCAGCAGTGCAGAGGCCTAGGGCCAGAGAGAGGTATGTCTGCGAGCACAGCTGAAAAGAGGCTGTCCTGATGGAAGGACTGTATCCTGAGTGTTCCTGATCCTGAATTGTAACCTTCCCTAATAAACTTCCCTAATAAACTAATAAACTTCCCTAATAAACTTCCCTAATAAACCCCATAATGGTGAATATTGTCTGTGAATTCTGTGTGGCCACTACAATGAATTATTGAACAAGCAGACAAATAGAAAGTGCTGTGGGAGGGATGGTTGGTGTCAGAATTGGTAAAGATGGCCAAGAAAGGAGGCATGTCTGATCTCTGCCTCATAGGAATCAACCTGGAGCTATTGATTTTGATTCTCCCTTCCCCTTGTGAAGAGGAGGTTAGACACTGCCAGGCCATTTTCACACTCTTTCCTAGACAACTTCGTCACTTATCTCTCTGCCACCATTCTCTCCACAGTCTCTTCTACCAGTTTTATTTTTCTTACATAAAGATCTGGTCATGACTCATCTCTCCCCAACCCCCAGCTCTAAAATCACCATTAGCTTTCCCTTACATATAGGTTTAAATTGTCGTTGTTGTGTGCCATCGAGTTGATTCCAACTCACAGAGACCTGAACTGCCCCATTGGGTTTCTCAGGCTGTAACCTTTACGGGAGCAGGTTGCCAGGTCTTTTCTCCCATGGAGTGGGCTCCAAATGCAGACCTTTCCATTAGCAGCCGAGCATTTAATCATTCTGCCACTGGGTATCCTTGGCTCAAATCCTAGGCCTGCAATAATATGCCCTTCAAAACCTAGCCCCACCCGTCCTCCCGATTTCATTTCCTGTCACATCTCTCCTTTCCCAAAACACACCAAGCTCATTCATCCTTCAGAGTTTAGACACATTTTGCTCTCACTGCTCAAAATGCCTCTCCTGTTCCCATCCTATCTCTAACAAACTTCTCCTTAAAACCCATTCCTAACAAGATCTCTCCTGAGAAATTTTTGTTTGGGCCTTGGTTGGTTACTCCTCTGTGTTTCCATAATGCTTTGCATGTACTTCTATTAGAGCGATTTTCACATTGTATGATAAGAAAGTAGCTGGATGTTTATCCCCACCATTACTGTCTGAGTCTTTTCATCTTTGTTTTCCCAGCTGCTCGCACAGTACCTGGCATACAGCAGTAACTCATTGTTGAAGGAAAAAAATACAAATGCATGAACAAATGAACAGAGAGCTTCAGAAATAGCATAAGAGGAAGAAGGGGAGAAAAATGTGGAACAGAACTCAAATTCTTAAAAAGAATTTACTGAACAAGTTGAGACCAGAGGATTCCCTGAGAACCTCCTTGAGATACTCTTTAAACCCTGAACTGAAACTATCAGCGGAGATCATCTTTTAGGGAAGTAACAGAGCAGCACACAAAATGAAGGATACTAATGGTAAGTGCAATGCTCTACTAAAAAACTCTTAAACCCTGCTCAACAACAGAATTCAGGGCTATAAACCAGTGACTGCTGTCGTCGGTGGTGTTAGATGCCGTCAAGTCAGTTCCGACTCAGAGTGACCCCATGTACAACAGAACAAAACATTGCCAGGTCCTGCACCATCCTTACAATCGTTGCTATGTTTGAGCCCATTGTTGCAGCCACTGTGTCAAGCCTTAATAACACTGAAATAAACCATCTCTGAGGATTTGTACTATAAGGAATATTATTTGTTCCCCTAAATTTCTCTTTCCCATTAGGATGCTCTCTTCTTAATTTCTGATGGCCCCAAAGGTTAACAGGTTATTAATCATGCCTCCCTGCCTTCCACTGTTAACATTTAAAAGTTTGAGCTCTGTCTTAAGAAAATTCCATTACAAGCGCAGAGAAGCAAACAGTTTTACCTGTTGGTTTGCTGAACTTCTTTACTCCACCAAAAATTTACCTTTTGCAAATTGATCTGTAGAGTCCTCGTGTTTTTCTTTTACACGAAAAAAGTGTGGCTCCTTGAAAGTTCGTTGTGAAGGCTCTTCAAAAGATTCATTTTTGCAAAACTCCTTCGGAAAACAAATATTCTTGCGTGCTATCTGATGTTCTTGGACCACATCAAGTGTTTCCTTTTTTTTAATCTCCAAAGGTATGTATTTGCCACATTTTGTTTTTTGGTGTTTATTTCTAAAAACATTTATAGAAGTACCTTGAATTTTATTCTATGAATGAAACAAAAATAAATTTTAATAAAATCACATATCCATTAAATACATTTTACAAATTACCTTACTGTATAGGACATTTACAATGAACTACATGACAGTAATCATATGAATCAGATGTTACCCTATGTAGTGCTCCAAAACCTTCACAAGCATGAGGGTTATATTCAACTTTAAAAAAAGGTAGATTTTATTTTTTTTTTTTGCTCTCCGCCAAAAAATGTAGATTTTAAAATAGTAATTTTCTCCTCAAATGTGGTGTTTCTAAATACAGTTGAAAGTATTTTGAAATAGGCGTTTCAAACAAACATATAAGAATTTAATTAGTTTCAAATGTCTATAAAATGCAAACACCCCAAATCTCTCTGCTGGAAACAAATGAGAAACAATTGGGCATATATGGAGTTGGCTCTCAGGAACAGTATATTAATAATCAAATTTGTATTTTAGATTATTTCAGTCACCTACATGCTTCCTAATTTTGACCGCCTTAAGGAATAGAAAAATAATGCAACCCAGATCACTGATAGATAATTACCCAAACAATGTAGTTTCAGTCATTCTATTGCCCATAGATAGAGCTATAGTTAAAAAAAAAAAAAAAAAAAGCCTCAGACAAATTAAATTCAAATTCTTGCCAATTCAAGATGCCAACCACCAAGGAGATTTTAGTATTCTAATAATACATTTTGCCAAGCAACCAAAGATGGAATATCATGCTGTTATTATTAGATAAAATTCTAAAAATAGGTCAAGGTGCTAAGGCACATCTAACTTTGAAGACTACGAAGTTTTCATCCAATATGCCTACTAGTGCAATCAAGATAATTTAAAATTGTTTTTAAAATCGCTTAGAGGAAAGGATTAAACAATATTAACGTTGTTGATTAAAAGATTAAAACCACCCCATGGCCAGTCTCATCATAAAGGGCAATTCAAAAGAAACATTAAAAATTACAAGAGCCCTCCTCCAGGTAGCACTGAACAATATTTTAAACCTTTATTTGAAGTCTTTATTCAAAAGTGTCTAAAAAGGGACTAAGCTGGTATGGCACACAGTAAACCATTATTCTAAGATCCCCTTCCCTCACCTGTCTCCCCAAAGGTCCACATAGTTGCTCCTACCCAAATATTCCTCATCTCCTCTGTAAATACTCTCCTCCAAAATTTCAGCCCATGTGGTCTCTCCTGTCTCTTTGCCCTAACCTTTCCCTTTCACCCCTTCTTAAATCACCTTCCAAGTCTGTGCCATTCAACAAATATATACCGAACCAGGTACAGTGCTTGTAGCTGGAGATGCAACATGCAAAAAAGACAGTCGTCTCTTGCCCTCAAGGGGCTATCATCAGACTGGTAAACAGTTGTAATGCAAAGTGACGTGTGAGAAGATACAGGGAAGCTGTCATGCTAGGGGCATAGAAGAGACACACCTTACAGTACATTTTGTAATTTAAGAAAAAACATGGTTGCTGAGTTGGCTCCAACTCACAGCGACCCTACAGCAAACCTATAACTGATGTGACTTTTCTAGTTTAGCTTTGTCTAAATACTTTCAAAGGGATGTTTACTTGAGATTTTAAATACAAACATTTGTTATAATTCATCAAAAGAAACATTAAATGTTGAAATGTGCAAAGTGAATATATATATGTGCGTATGTATATATATTTAAAGTTTATAAATGTATAGTTAAATAACTGGTATAATTGAAAAATATTATTTTAAAATGTAACCTTCATATTTATTGAGGATTTAATTTTCTCCTATTCTGTTCAGAGCTTGTCACATATTAGGGTTCATGCAATCACTTGGGATAATCATTGTAGTATATACAATAATTATTAGTTTCCTGAAAAACTTAATGTTAGATAAATGCAAAGCATTAACCTCATTTATTTTCTCATAATGTTGAGCAATGAGAGTTTTTGCCTCTTGAAAAAAATCTTGCTTGGTGATCTCTGATGTAGGATCTAAGATAGAAACAGAGAAAAGCATTTTAATTGTTTAATGTAGCTAATGGACTTTCATAATCAAAACTAGTGAAACTAAAATATGAAATTAAAATAGTTGATCAGTTATGAATCTTGCAGGACTTTATAAAAATGTAAGTGGATGCAAAAAAAGTTAGTGAAATGCCACCAAAATAACATTTTGCTTTTAAAAAAGAAAATCACCTTGTAATGGTCAGAGTGGCAAGATAGGATATCCTGAATTATTAAAGGCTAGAGAAAGCAAAGAAAACACACAAAACTGAAATATTCTTCTTCAGTGCTGAAAGTTCTCTGAACGTTACTATACAGAAGAAACAACAACGTATTACTTTCGGCACAAAAAGTTATTATCAACTCTACCTGTGTTCTCTAAAGCATACCTGTTGACTAATGCAGATGGCTGTACATTTCTTCAAGGATATTTACCTTACAACTTGTCAATAAAATTATAACTGCAAAATATAATTCCTCAATAAAACAAAATAAAACCCGTTGCCGTCGAGTCGATTCCAACTAATAGCGACCCTATAGGACAGAGTAGAACTGCCCCATAGGGTTTCCAAGGAGCAGCTAGTGGGTTTGAACTGCTAACCTTTTGGTTAGCAGCCAAGCTCTTAACTACAGCACTACCAGGGCTCCATCTTTACTCACAATATCCCCAAAGTGGAAACAGCCAAGATGTGCATCAACAGGAGAACGGACAAATGAACTATAGTATATGCATACAATACTACTTGGCAATAAAAAAGAGCCTAACTCCTAACATACATAATAACATGGATGTATCTCAGAAACAGTATGCCAGGTAAAAGAAACCTTATATAAAAAAAGTACATACAGTAGGATTCCACTTATATAATGTTATAGAACAAACAAAACTAACATATGGTAGAAAAAAAAATCAGAACAGTTATTCTTCTAATAGTGGATACCATGGATTGACTGAAGAGACATGAAGGAAATTTCTGAGGGTATGTAAATGTTCTATATCTTGATATGGATATGGATTACAGAGGCATATGTAATTATAGAATTCAATGAATATACACCCAGGATTTGTGGATTTTATTATATGTACATTATACATCAAAAGAAAAAACTCTAAACAAATATTGAATTCTAACTAATGATATGTATGTTGGATGGAGAGAGGAATAGAAAGCAAGTACAGTAAAACATAAACAGTAAAAACTGGGCAGTAGGTATATGGATGTTCACTTAAAATTCTTTTAAACTTGCTGTATGTTTGAAAATTTCATAATAAAATATTGAGGACAAAACTCTATTCATTCTTTCCTAAAATTTTCCCTTGCTTTCCACTATGTACACTCATGAGCCACAGATAGCTGTTACTTTGGGGCAATGATGTCCTGAGCAATGAAGCCTGAGGAAGACCTTAGCAATCAAGAAGAGGAAAGACTGGGCTCTGGTTGACCACAAAAGTGCTGGGTTCAGACAGGAAATGTAGTCTAAAGGTGACCCACTGAGATAAGCAGCACTGGAATCGTCCCTCTGACGTTATTCTACAAATAGCATCACCTCCTCTAGCTCTCTAGCTTCTCCCTAAGGGAAGTGCTTTATTACTAAACTCAAATCTCCCGTCCTTCCACAATCGTCATTGTATCCCCCCAAATTCACAGCTGTCTATGTACTTCTAAGGATATTGACTGGTAGATTCTTTTCTTCTTTTCAATCAAGTATAATTGTTAAGACTTCATGCACGTTTCTGGAGAAGTGTATATTCCATGTACAGATCACAGCACAAAGTCACACGTGATTGGATCAGCGCCATTAACAGCTCATATAATTTTTGTCATTCAAAGGTATAAGTTGCACTGCACCCACGTGGGAGAGATAAGAGACTAGGAATTAAAATTGTCTGTTTCATCAAGTTCCAACTAAAGTCTAAACTTCTTTAAGGGTTCCTCCAACCAAAGCACATATTTCCTGGAGGAAAGGTAGTGATTATCCCGAGGTGTTACTCCACAATGTGTTCCTCTTTTTTCCTCCTCTCATGATAATTCTTTCTTCTTTTAACTCTCTTCTTCTGACTAATCAAACCTTCTTTATAATTATTTCCATAACTGTCATACACATGACAAGTGATAGAACCTATCAACATATAACATAAGTTATCACTTTTTGTTAAAAATGTAGCTTTGTAAAAACCATAGGGTCTTCATACTCAGTGAGACCCTAGAGATGATCTGCATAGTCTTCACTGACAGGTGAAGTTCAGAGACCCGGAGGGCCTGAGTCTTTTGAAGTCACACAGCTGGGCTCTGAGCCTGCACAGGCACCAGTCTCAAGAGTCTTTTGCTGCTTTTTTCTATGTTGCTGCTTTTCCTGACGCTTGTACCCAAGACTGGAGACTCCTTTGAGACTGGACTGGCCACCCTAGAGAAATACTCACATTTCCCTGAAGACACATGGACACTTGAACTTCAACCCAGCAACTCTGTACCCTTCTTGCCATTGAAGGTGCTGAGGCAGCTGTTCTGATGTTCTACCATAACTAAAAATTAGCCTTTGACAGAAGAGTTAAATTCCCAAGATAGAACTGTCTTCCCAGTTGGGCTCTCTGGTGATCACGGGGCGTGTCTCATTTTCTCTTCTCCCCAGGTGTACCTGTGAACTATGGAGGAGCTCTTGCACACTCTGGCAATCCTAATGACCTCCTTGGGCCCAGCAAGGAGACATCTATTCATCGAGGGACAGCCACAGTGTGTCCATAGTCAGGCCAAGAGGTTCTCAAATGGCACAAGGCCTGGGATTGTTTACAAAAGAGCAGAAAAGGGCAGTCACAGCCAGAATACAGCAATTTCACAGGAATCCTGAGCTGGCTCCACTAAAGGCACATTGATACACTGACTTCAACCTGGCAGTCCCATGCCCTTGTTGTCATTTATGGTCCTAAGGCAGCCATTCTCATTTTCTCCCATAACTGAAACTTAGCCTTTGATCAAAGGAGTTAAATTCTTGAGGCAGCATAAGATAGCTTGTAAGTCAATGCCTCTGAAAAGGCAAAGCTAGAGTCCGTTCTTTATTTTTATAATTTCCAAGGATATATGCATATATTCAACAAATGAGTCTAAAAATTACAGTAAATTAAACAACTCTAACATTAAGGATCCATCCAGTTATAGTCTCTGAGGTTTCCATTTCTTTGTTCACAATGGGGTAAGTATGTAAGCATGAAGCTTTTATACTTTCAAGTACACATTATAACTTCAGTTATTAAGAGGAAGTTGCCAAGGTCTGCTTCTTCTCTGTTTATAATAAACCTATAACTAAGGCTTTGTTTATTTGCAAATATATATCCATTGCAAATAGACTGACTTCTAAGAGCTCTCATTCTTGAGTCACACTATTATTTTGAGTTTGAATTCCAACTTACTCATGAGACTTACTTCGTTTCTTTAAGCTTCAGTTTTCTCACTTATAAAATGGGATAATAATATTTCTTGCAGAGGTTGTTGTGAGGATTAACTTAGGTATTTTTGAAAAGCACTTAGCACAAGGCCTGGCACAAAAAAAAAAAAAGCTTTCTATAAATGCAGGCAATTATTATTACTGTTGTTATGGATCTAGTTATGGAAATTATGACAGAATGAGCCACTGCTCATCTCTTGAGTGTAATCATTTAGCAAGTCTTTTCTGCATCTTAAAAAATCCAGGGGCTTACAAACATGTATTTTTCATAACCATAACAAAAATAACTGGCCTTAGAGAGTTTGATTTCCATCCTTTCTGTTAATAGGCTGCATTCTTTAAAACAAAAATCCACAAAAATTTACTGAGGAATATATCTTGAACAAAGATGTGTGGCCACATGGCTAAAGCTGTTCTTGTATATACAGTCACATTAAGAGCTTGACTGCCTATACTGTTTGGTTTCATAGGTGTTAGGAAAGCTCCACCTCAGGTTCAACTGGATTCAATTCAGCATAGCTTCATTAAACATCTACCACGTGAGATCACCATGAGTCAGAATTGACCCAATGGCAACTGATTTGTTTTTTGGTTTTTAAGAGCCAGATGTTGATTTTGGTGCTAAATGTGCTGAAATAAATAAGACGCTATCCCTGCCTTCCAGGTGCTTAAGAATCTAGTGCCAGAACAATTTGTAAATAAATGCCAAACCATTTGGAAAGATAAAAATAAAAAAAAAAAAAAAACCCGTTGCCGTCAAGTCGATTCTAACTCCTAGCAACCCTAAAGGACAGAGTAGAACCACCCCATAGGTTTCCAAGGAGTGCCTGGTGGATTCAAACTGCTGACTTTCTGGTTAGCAGCCATAGCTCTTAACCACTATGCCACCAGGATTTCCTTGGAAAGATAGGTGCTGTTTTAAAAGTCAGCATAAACCATCCTCTACCACCAGCTTACTAATGTATGAATTTCCTTTTAAGGAGATAAAGCTTTTCATTGTATTATTAGAAATAAGATTTAAACCAGAAATAGCCCAGGAGAAATAACACAGTGAATCAAATCCACGCTAAGGCAGTGATTTTAAAATTGTGCTTCATTAATTTCACATGCCTTGAGGGCTCTTCTTTCAATCAGAATAGCTCAGGCCTTATCTGCTTTACATATTTGTGCTCTTCCTAAAATTTGTTTTGAAGAAAAGAATTCCTTGGCTAAAAATAACAATCAAATACCAGGCAAGTAAAAAACAAATAAGCAAAGTTTGCCTACCACTACTTGTGCTAAAAGATCTCTTCCTAAAAGTAGGTTCAGATGGAGAAAAAAGTTAGAAGTGCCAAGGACGGGGAGAAGTTGGAGAGGGAAGAAGCTGGAACTAAGGTCTTTAGTTCTCAGGTAAAGAGTTGTGGAAGCAAATCTCTGGAAAGAGAATAGAACCACTTCGAAAAAAAACGTCAAATAGAAGAAGTTATATTCTATTCCATTATATATAAATGAAGAAAGTACATACCATTTCTGATTTCTTTTCAAAAAGAGTAAAGAACCAAGTAAACCCAAATTTCAAGTGGCATATGGTTATCTTCTCCCATGACACATATTCAACAATTTTTTCCCACCACATTTTCTGCATCAAGACCCATCTCTTCAGTTCCAAATTAAGGGTACTGTGTTGAGTTGTCTCATATCAACATACCTTTCCTCACTCCCCTTCTCCGTTACTCCTTGGTTTTCTTTATCAAAGTATCTTAACCTCTTTGTAACAATAAATAACCAATACGTTCCCTACATACCTCTGAGAGATTTTATTAAATGTACCAAAAAAAAAATCTGTCTGTTAATACTTCTCAGACTGGGATAAGGTTACTAGGGAGATGTGGGGGAATTCCAAGTTCACAGCATCAAGACTTCAAATATAATTTAATTATGGGCATGACCCAAAGGCAAAATGAAACTAGAGAACATTCCTCCTCCACTTCCTGGATCTTCCTCCCTTTCTGCCCTTTCCATCCTTAAAACTACATTGTACTATCCAGAGAGTTAAAGAGATCCACACAGGCTCTTATTGGTAGCCCTGGATGAGTACCAGCTGGCCTGTATCATCTATTTCTGGGTCACAAGCAGCAAAGAGGCAAAGAGGCAGCAGAGCAGAAAATCCTAAAAATCCCAGCTCTTTGTACAGGATTATCCATTTATCAATTACGCTTCCTAAATCTAGGTTTAAGATTACTTACAGTGTTGCAAAGTCTAGAACAGCTCTGTCCAAGAGAAATATAATATGAACCACATATGTAATTTAAAATTTTCCACATTTTTAAAAAAGTAAAAAAAAGAAAAAGAAATTCACTTTAATAATACATAACTAATTTTAATAGCATATTTTATTTAAACAAAATATACCCCAAGTATTATCTTTTCAACATTAATCAACACTAAAAACGATAATTAATGAGATATTTTACATTCTTTTTTGTTTGCTCTAAGTCTTAAAAATCCAGTGTGTATTTTGCACTTACACATGACATCTTGATGTGTATTTAGATTTTGTGAAATGTCACTTGTAAAAGTAGATTCACACACGGAAGTTGTTCTAAACATTCTTGAAAGCTTTCCAGTAAACTGAACTTTGTTTTTCAAATTGAAATAAAAATGAGTTAAAATTAAATTAAATATTCAGCTCCTTAGTTGTACTAGCCACTTTTCAAGCACTAGATAGTTACATATGGATAATCGCAGTATTGGACAGTATACTAAGTTGAAAGTTGCTACATATCTCTCAAAAGTTGATTATATTTAAATAAAGGGAATGGGATGGAGTGTTCCAACGTGTGCCAATAGGTAGTGTTCTGAGAGTTAGTTATTCGTTAATAGAAAGGTCAGTTGATAACAGTTGGTGCACCATGCATTGTGTGTCAAGTTCTTAGGTAAGTGTGGATACTTACATTCAGCTTTTTTGGGCATAGCCTCTGCAGTAGCCATGATGTGCCGTTAGGGTTATTTTCTGGTTTGTTTGTTTTTTTTGTTTTTTGAAGGCTGGGCTCCAGGTCCTTAAACACAGTTACATTAAGAAAATAGTGAGGATGAGTATTTATTTTTAATTCACTCACTCAAGAAAAACAGGATGAACAAAAACAATTAACGCTTTTTTTGTAACATCACTCCCCTGCTCTAAAACCTACAACGTCTTCCCTTCCAATAACAACAGCTTGCATTTGGTAGAACTTTACAGTTAATCAAGTTCTTTTATAACCATTACCTTACCTTACCAAACAACCTGATAGGAACTATTGTCCCTATTGCTCCTGAAGCTATTAAAACTGGAGCTCAGGCAAGTGAAATAACTTGTCAATGTAAGCAGCTACTTACTAGCATATACGGAAAACTCAAATACATCTTTGGGCCCAAGTTCTTTGCAGGTCCATGTGATTTCTCACTACTTTCCACAACTCTGCCTGGCACACACCTTACACAATCCTGACATTGAGTTTAGGTCTATGCTGGCCATCTCCCCAGAATGTCCTGTCTTACTTATTTTTAGCCTACCCATCCTTAAAACCTAGGTTTAAATCCCACCTCCCTCATGTTCACCTATCTCCAGTGATTTATCTGTTCCTCCCTTAAACACGTTATGTTGGCCATGCCTCTCTCTTGAAACTTATCATATGCTAACTGTATAAGATACATATGTTGTTATTAGCTGCCGTTGAGTCAGTCCTTGTCTCTGGGCAATCCCATGCACAACAGAATGAAATGCTGCCTGGCCCTGCACCTAGACCAGTTACAGATTGGATCATTGTCATCCGTTGGGTTTTCATTGGCTGATTTTTGTAAGTAGATTTCCAGGCCTTCCTTCCCGGTCTTAGTCTGGAAGTTTGTGCTGAAATCTGTTCAGCATCATAGCAACACACAAGCATCCACAGACAGAAGAGTGGTGGCTGAGCATGAGATGCATTGGCCAGGAATCAAACCCAGGTCTCCCGTATGGAAGGCAAGAATTCTACCACTCAGACACAGATACACATTATTAAAAACAAACAAACAAAAAAACAGCTGCCCTCAAGTCGATTCTGACTAATGGCAACCTCATGCGTTTGTCAGAGTAGACCTGTGCTCCGTAGGGTTTTCAGTGGTTGATTTTTTGGAAGTAAATTGTCTGGGCTTTCTTCTGAGGCAACCCTGCACGGACTCAAACCTCAAAAGTTTCAGTTAGCAGCCGCGTGCATTAATCATTTGCACCACCCAGGGACTCAGTCTTATATTCCCAATCAGACTCCAGATGCCTTGAAAACCAAACTATACTTTATACTAGTGATAATCAACCCTAGATGAATATTAGAATTACCTGGGGAGTTTTAAAAAAACATATTACCTTCTAGACTAGGGGTCAGGCTTCTGCATTTTTTAGAATGCGGATTTGAATGTTTCATTGCAGGAGGGAAGCCTTGCCTTGTGTCTCGACCTTCATGGTGCCCTGCTCAGCATGTGGCATTGTTGAGGCGCTCAGTGAAGAGCTGATTAATGGGCTGATGCAGCTGAGCCCTTCCTCCTACAACTGACATCATCACTGCTTCCAAAGCATAATGCAGAACACATCAACTACTGCTCTACAGCCAGGAGTCAGTTACAGTGATGCATGCTACTGTGTGCTCACCCAGCTTTATGAACAGAAACAGGAATATTAAATGCTTAGATGGAGCCCCACTGAGCCTCTTGTTCTCAAACTGTCAGTATAGTTGTTTGGTTGACTCACCTGACCAACAAATTACGAGTGATGTACTTAAGACCTGTTAAATGATGATGTGGGGATTATTTGAGTAAATCTGTAAACCAGCTTTGCCCTTAAGGAAGTCAAGTTTCTCTAGCCATATGCTCTTAGGTAGAAGGCTACTATGTTTTTCCACAGATTCTACCCAGAGCGGGGAAATAATTGCAATTACAGTTGGAAAGTAACAAATCTGGAACCTCCAAAAATGATTAATTCTCAAATTGTCGGCATTATACCAGGGGCAACAGCACAGAACATGCACCTCGTCTGCCCACTTCTGCAAATGAAACAGGATAAATTAAAATACTGCACCTCTTAGCAATTAACAATCGGAACACATCTTTTGGTCTGGCTTAATTACTGTCTTCTTTCCATTTAAATATAAGAAAATAAAGGTGTTTTGTGCTCCATCATTTTCTTGTTTTAATCTACATAGAAATAGATTCTTCTCTGGGGCTGTTGGCACCTGCACCTTAATTCAGCGTGCCAGGAGTGTCATCCTGCATTAAACTTGCTGGCAAGCAAGACATCCCACTGTCTTTTTAATGCAGCATCCTAAGGGGTGCTGGCATGGTAATGGCCCCGCGAAGCTGAGACGATGGGGGACAACTCTGTAACAGGAGATGGGGTTGGAGAAAGGCCCTGGAGGATGGCATTGCTTGGAGATAGGCACAATGACACAGAACGTCAGCAAATAGGGTTTCTCTCCACTTTAAGTCCCCAAGAGATGTTATGAAATGCCGAGTCCCTCCCTGATGCACTTGATTGATTAATAAGTGCATCCCTAGTGCATGACTTATGCAAGAGGCTTGCCACCTATTTTGGATGAAAAGGCATACACGTAAGTCAAATACAAATCAAAATGTTAAACAGAGATGCAAACAACTATATACCAGATGTCATAAGAAAGTCAGCAAGCATTGTGAAATAAGTGATATAAACCCATAAGTGCCAGGGGTTCAAACGAAGGTGAGATCACTGACAGCTGGGAAAAGGGTCTAGAAAAGGGTAGAAGAGGGACTGAGCTATACCTGGAAGGGTGGACACAGGAGTACAACTGAAGTTTTTAATAACTGCTTCAGCACAGCACCAACCATCAGAACCAGATGCTGCCCAGCATGCCCTAGGGTACTCACTATCAACCCTGAGTGGTTCAGACTGGCTAATTTAAGAACAGAGAAGTCAGGCAGGTAAGAAAAATAGCACAAGCCAAGGCCTGGAGGTGAGAAAGTATGTGGTTTGTGAGACAGTGGTAGAGGGTCTGTTTGATTTGAGCAGAGGCTTAGATTTTATGCTGCAGAAATGGCCAGCTAATCATCGAAAGTTTCTGAACAGGGCACTGACATAATCAATATTCTGGAACGTAACTTCCAAAAAGGCAAGAGTTTTGTTTTTCTTCCCTGCTATATACCCAGTGCCTTGAACAGGGTCTGACATGTCGAAGAATCTCAAAAAATATTTGTGGAGTGAATAAGTATAGCCACAGCATGTTGAGCAGGGTGGCCCTACATTCCCATGCCTGTTTGTGAAAAAGTCCTTTCCTCTTTCTCCTCCAGTAGATAGAATTCAGGGTTCTCCTAAACTGAGTTACAGGAATACTAGGAATTTCTAATTCCATTTCTACGTGGATAAAGGCAAACAGAAGTGGAAACAGCATTTCTCTACCTCATCTCCTTAGCTTGTCCTTCCTAAAGCAGGTGGCTAATAAGATTTCATAATGGTATTCTGTATAATTAAGCACCCTGGTGGCAAAGAGCTGCCTTATGATATTTATCAGGACAAGTGGAAACAGGCCAAGCACCTGGGTCTGGACTGCCCCTTTCGCAGCTGATAGAAGGCTGAATGAGAACAGGTCTTCATTTTCTACCCTAATCCCCCCACTACTGTCCCTCCTCCCCAACCCTGCCAACCTTCAATAACACTTTCTCCTCCCTGCCACTTCACTGTCTTACCTACATCCACCTACTTGCTCAAAGCATATGCCTTTGATTCCTCTCATATCTTTACCTACCACATCCAATTCACCTAGTCTTCTCCATTTTAACTTCAAAATACACCTGTTTCTCCCCATCTTCCCTATCTGAGTAATAAGCATTACATTCCTGGAGTGCTGAAATAGCCTCCTAAACTGTTTTCTCAATTACCATTTTTACCTTCTCCAATTAATCCATTTTCTACACAGCAGAAGGAGTCCTCTTCTTAAATATGTATCAGATCACATTTCCCTTCTGTGGATTCCCACTGCATTTAGAATAAATCTAGCCTCTGGATCCACCTAAGGAGCCCTGGTGGCACAGTGGTTAAGCACTCGGCTGCTAATCAAAAGGTCAGCCTTTCAAACCCACCAGCCACACCATGGGAGAAAGATGTGACAGTCAGCTTCCATAAAGATTTACAGCCTTGGAAACCCTATGGGGCAGTTCTACGCTGTCCTATAGAGTCGCTATGAGTAGGAATCAACTTGACGGCACACACCACCACCACAGAGCTCTACCTACCAAGCACCCTCATGCTGTGTACACACTTGCTTCTCTAACTTCATTTCTTGTTATTTTCTCCCATTGCTCACTATACAAAGCCAAGCTCTTTCCAGCCTCAGAGCATTTGCACATACTGTTCTCTCTGCCTCAAACATTTTTCTTCCTACCCTTCTAATGGTGTGCTCCTGCTCATCTTTCAGGCCTCTGCATACATGGGAATTCCTTAAAGAGACATTTCCTGGCTACTCTGAGTACTACCTCATCTGCTATCTGTCCTACTCTGTATTATTTTTCTGTGTTTAGCATCTGGATTATTTCTTCCATAGCACTTATCAAAATCTTTAATTCCACTTTATTTGTATTCCTACTTTTGTGTGTTATTCCACTAGGATGTAAATTCCATTTTGACAGGTACTATGTCTGATTTAGTCACTACTATAATCCCAGCATCTATCACAGTGCCTCACCATGCATCTGTCACTTTGTCATATTGTGGTGGCTTGCATGTTGCTGTGATGCTGGAAGCTACGCCGCTGGTATTTCAAATACCACCAGGGTCACCCATGGTGGACAGGCTTCAGCACAGCTTCTAGACAAATACAGACTAGGAAGAAGGACCTTCTGAAAAAATTGGCCAGTGAAAACCTTATGAATAGCAGCCGAACGTTGTCTGACATAGCACTGGAAGATGAGCCCCTCACGTTGAAAGGCACTCAAAATACCACTGGGGAAGAGCTGCCTCCTCAAAGTAGAGTCAACCAGTTCCTGCAGATGGACATCATGCTTGGAAAAGTAGTTGTTGTTGTTAGGTGCCATCAAGTCAGTTCCAACTCAGCAACCCTCTGTACAACAGAATGGAACACTGCCTGGTCCTGCGCCATCCTCACATCTGTTGCTATGCTTGAACTCATCATTGCAGCTACTGTGTTAATCCATCTCACTGAGGGTCTTACTCTCTTTCCCTGACCCTCTACTTTACCAAGCATGGTGTCCTTCTCCAGGGACTGGTCCCTCCTGATGACATTTCCAACGTATGTAAGACAAAGTCACGCCATCCTTGCCTCTAAGGAGGATTTTGGCTGTACTTCTTCCAAGACAGGTTTGTTCGTTCTTTTGGCAGTCCATGATAAATTCAATATTCTTCGCCAATGCCATAATTCAAAGGCGTCAATTCTTCTTTGGTCCTCCTCATTCGTTGTCCAACTTTCACATGCATATGAGACTATTGAAAATACCGTGGCTTGGGTCAGGCATACCTTAGTCTTCACGGTGAAATCTTTGCTTTTTAACACTTTAAAGAGGTCTTTTGAAGCAGATTTCCCCAGTGCAATATGTCCTTTGATTTCTTGACTGCTGCTTCCACAGGCACTGATTGTGGTTCCAAGTAAAATGAAATCCTTGACAACTTCAGTATTTTCCCCATTTATCATGATGTGGTTTATTGGTCCAGTTGTGAGGATTTTTGTTCCCTTTATGTTGAGGTGTAATCCATTGTGAAGTCTGTAGTCTTTGATCTTCATCAGTAAGTGCTTCAAGTCCTCTTCACTTGCAGTGAGCAAGGTTGTGTTATCTGCATAACACAGGTTGTTAATGAGTCTTCCTCCAATCCTGATGCCCCGTTTTTCTTCATATAGTCCAGCTTCTTGGATTATTTCCTCAGCATACAGATTGAATAAGTACGGTGAAAGGATACAGCCCTAACTCATGCCTTTCCTGGCTTTAAACCAGCAATATCCCATTGTTTTGTCTGAATGAATGGCTCTTGGTCTACGTACAGTTTCCTCAAGAGCACAATTAAGTGCTCTGGAATTCCCATTCTTTGTGATGTTATCCATAATTTGTTATGATCCACACAGTCGAATGCCTTTGCATAGTCAATAAAACACAGGTGAACATCTTTCTGGTATTCACTGCTTTCAGCCAGGATCCACCTGACAACAGCAGTGATATCCCTGGTTCCATGTTCTCTTCTGAAGCTGGCTTGAATTTCTGGCAGTTCCCTGCTGATGTACTGCTGCAGCTGAATTTGAATAATCTTCAGCAAAATTTTACTTGCTTGTGATATTAATGATATTGTTCGATAATTTCCATATTCTGTTGGATCACCTTTCTCTAGAATAGGCATAAATATGGATCTCTTCCAGTAGGTTGGCCAGGTAGCTGTCTTCCAAATTTCTTGGCATGGACAAGTGAGCACCTCCAGTGCTGCATCGGTTTGTTGAAACATCTCAATTGTTATTCTGTCAGTTCCTGGAGGCTTGTTTTTCACTAATGTCTTCAGTGCAGCTTGGACTTCTTCCTTCAATACCATCAGTTCTTGATCATGTGCTACCTCCTAAAATGACTGAAGGTCGATCAATTCTTTTTGGTGTAATGACTCTATGTATTCCTTCCATCTTCTTTTGATGCTTCCTGAACCATTCAATATTTTGCCCACAGAATCTTTCACTATTGCAGCTTAAGGCTTGAATTTCTTCTTCAGTTCTTTAAGTATGAGAAATACTGAGTGTGTTCTTCCCTTTTGGTTTTCTAACTCCAGGTCTTTACACATGTCATTATAATACTTTGTCTTCTCAAATTGCCCTTTAAAGTCTTCTGTTCAGCTGTTTTACTTCGTCATTTTTTTCCTTTCGCTTTAGCTGCTCTACAGTCAATAGCCAGTTTCAGAGTCTCTTCCGATATCCATTTTGTTCTTTTCTTTCTTTCTTTGTCTTTTTAATGACCTCTTGCTTTCTTCAAGTATGATGTCATTGATGTCTTTCCACAACTCGTCTGGTCTTCAGTCATTAATGTTCAAGGCATCAAATCTATTCTTGAGATGGTCTCTAAATTCAGGTGGGATATACTCAAGGCCATACTTTGGCTCTTGTTGACTTATTCTAATTTTCTTCAGCTTCAGCTTGAACTTGCATATGAGCAATTGATGGTCTGTCTGAAGTCCCCCCTGGCATTGTTCTGACTGACTATATTGAGCTTTTCCACTGTCTCTTTCCACAGATGTAGTCAATTTGATTCCTGCATATTCCATCCGGCAAGGTCCACGTGTATAGTCACTGTTTACGTTGTTGAAAAAAGGTATTTGCAATGAAGAATTTATTGGTCTTGCAAAATTCTATCATGCCATGTCTGGCATCATTTCTATCACCAAATGTCTTAGTCATCTAGTGCTGCTCTAACAGAAATACCACAAGTGGATGGTTTTAACAAAGAGAAGTTTATTCTCTCATAGTCCAGTAGGCTACAAGTTCAAATTCAGAGCGTCAGCTCCAGGAGAAAGCTTTCTCTCTCTGTCAGCTCTGGAGGAAGGTCCTCATCATGCATCAGTCTTCCCTTGGTCTGGGAGCATCTCAGCACAGGAATCTCAGGTCCAAAGGATGTGCTCTACTCTAGGCACTGCTTTCTTGGTGGTATGAGGTTCCCTTGTGTCTCTGCTCACTTCTTTCTTTTTTTCTCAAAAGAGATTGGCTTAAGACATTATCCAATCTTGTAGACCTCATCAGTATAACCTCACAGTAATAAAGTTTACAACACACAAGGAGATCACATATAACCTCATCATAGTGACAGAGTTTGCAACACGTAAGGAAATCACATCAGATTACACAATCATACAATACTGGGACTCATGACCTAGTCAAGCTGACAGATATTTTGGGGGGACACAATTCAATCCATGACACCAAGGCTATATTTTCCAAATACCAATCCTTCTTCTTTGTTTCCAGCTTGGTAAAGTAGAGAGTCAGTGAAAAAGAGGCAGACCCTCAACGAGAGGGACTGACACAGTGGCTGCAACAATGGGCTCAAACATAGCAATGATTATGAGGGTGGCACAGGACCAGTGTTATGTTCTGTTGTACACAGCGTCACTATGAGTCAGAACCGACTTGACAGCACCTAACAACAACAACATAACGGGTAAATGTACACCAGACGATAGGAGAATAGAAGATTTATAATTGTATAATAAAAAATGTGAACCAAGTCAGTCACAGGACCATAAAATGAGTTGGAAGGGAGATGCTCTATGAATTCATGATCATTAATATCGAACAACCTCGGATCTCAGAGCCACGTGCAACAGTAGTGAGCATGTAGAGTAAACACTCCTGTCCTGATGTAGAAATCTCCCTTTGATTCTCTAATTAAATCAGGTTAATATATTACCCAGAGCCAGGAAGTGGGAAGGAGAAGAGCATAATTGAATCATTAGAATATTACTTCAGCTAACACAAAGCATGAGAGTCAGGAGCTCTGTGGTGACAGCAAGCTTGAATATATGATCTGGGACAAATCACTAACTTCTTTGAATTGTTACTTCCTCACCCATAAATGAAGCCCTGGAAGTGCTGTGGTTAAGAGCTTGGCTACCAACCAAAAGGTCAGCAGTTCGAACCCACTAGCTGCTCCTTGGAAACCCTATGGGGCAGTTCTACTCTGTCCTATAGGGTCACTATGAGTCAGAATTGACTCAACAGCAATGAGTTTGGTTTTTTGCTTTTTTATTTTTTTCCTGTCTATAAATGAAGGATTTAAAATAGACACATAAATTTAAACACTGCAGCTTCTATCTACATTTAAAGGAAATCTTTTCCATAAGTCAGTGAGGACAACAGGTAAAACCTGTTCTTATTGAAGAGGGTCTCAGAGTCTCTCCCCCACCCTCAATACCCCAGGCTCATAAAAGCACACTTGAGGATCTCACAAGTACCTTCAGATGTAAGATTCCAATCAATTACTTCTGACATAGATGTTATGTTCTAGTTCCTTGCAGGCATGTGTGGCCACTGACACTAATTAAGAAATCAGAAATAGTCCTGGTTTTATAAAAAATGTTTAAATCTTTAAAGCACAAAAGAAAAATATTTATTTCATTTCTGGTCTCAAGTCATTAAAAAAGGAGATCCTAAACTGAGAACTCTCACATTATACTATAAAATTCTATCAAATACTCTTTTTTTAGCTAAAATGTGTTTGTTTTTCATTTTACCTCTCCTAATGGGTAAAAGACTGCTTCATAGAGTTTTCTTCACTTGGCTGCTAACCAAAAGTTAGACGGTTCGAACTCACTGGCAGCTCTGCAGGAGAAAAGACTGGCCATCTGCTCCTGTAAAGATTACAGTCTAGAAAACCCTATGGGGCTCTTCTGCCCTGTTCTATAGGATCACTACGAGTTGGAAAAGAATTCCTAGTGGCGTGGCGGTTAAGTGGTATGCTGCTAACTCAAAGGTCAGTGGTTCCAAGCCACCAGCACTCCACAGGAGAAAGATGTGGCAGTCTGCTTCCATAAAGATTTACAGCCTTGGAAACTCTATGGGGCAGTTCTACTCTGTCCTATAGGGTCGCTATGAGTCAAAATTGACTCAACAGTAACAGGTATACCTGTGGTTATAATCTCATTTGGGAATGGGTTTTCTTTGTGATGTTAATGAGACAGTATTAGTGTAGTGTGTGCCTTAAATCAATCTCCTTTGAGACATAAAGTAGATCAAACAAGCAAGTGAGGAGGCAGAGATGGGGAAAGACAGATGCTATACCACAGGAAGATCACCAAGAAGCCAAGGACTAGAAGCTCAAGAGACAATGTCCTTCCTCCAGAGCCGAGAGAGAAAAAGCCTTCCCCTAAAGGCAGCACCCTGAATTCGGGCTTCTAGCCTATTAAACAGTGAAAAAATAAATTTCTGTTTGTTAAAGCCACCCACTTGTGGTACTTCTCTTATAGCAGCACTAGATAACTAAGACAGACATGCAAAAGAATGACCATAGAGGTACTATTTTGTAATAGCTGAAAACTGGAAGCAACTCAAATGCCCATTGACAGTAGAATGGAAAAATAAATTGTGGTTCATTCATACAACAGGCTATTTCATAGCAATGATTCTCACAAACATAACACTGAGAGAAAGAAGCAAGCATGAAGAGGGCATATTGTATGATTCCATTAATATAAAGTTCAAAAATAGGTAAATTTTATTAATGGCAATAGAAAGCAGGATAACAGTGACCTTTGGGGAAAGGGCATAGAGTCTTACGTGGGCACAAGGAGGTCCTCTAGAGTGCTGTATTATTTAATTTCTTTATCTAGATGGTGGTTACACAGGAGTGTTCATTTTGTGTTTTCATTGTGCTGCACACTTAGGATTTGTGCACTCTTGTGATTGTATATTATACCCCAATTTAAAATATAGTCAACAATCCTAATATACTCTGCATTAAATTTTCAAAGTAAGCCATTAAAACTCTGAAAATACTACCCCAGTTATTATGGCCTCTCTCAAAAAATGCAAAGCATAGAGCTTTGCTAAAAGTCACCAATATCTGTACTAGATTGTAAGCCCCACCAAGGCAAGAACTAGCTTTCTAGATTTCTTTTACATTTTCCATAAGACTGAGAACATGACTAGTCAAATAAGTACACCATAAAAAATTATTGATTGGAATTCCTGCAGGGAATCCTAAAGTATTACAATTTGCTTAGTGTTCCCAGAATTCTTAATATTTATTTAGACATCTCTCTACTGCTGAATTTTCTGTGTAGCTGCCATGAAATTCTGCATTGTGGCTAATAGGTTTTGCTTGTACAGTCATGCATCACTTAACGTCTAAGATACTTTCTGTGAAACAGGACATTAAGTGATGTGACATTGTGAAAACATGCCTAAATGGCGAACAATAGCATTCACAGATTTTTCACCTTTGTGTTGTTTAATACCTTTTGTTTCACTTCCAAATTGATACTTCTCTTTTGCCTCTTGCTGTTGCCATCACCAGCACTAGTTTTGCTGCATTTGGGAGCCATGATGCACTTCACAGGATTATTTTTGAAAGAAAATTAAGCAGAGTGACAATGCTACAACACTCAAGAGACGTGCAACACATGAGATTGGATGCTGCTACCCACGAGTCAAAGCACACACTGTTATACGGTAAACTTTAAGTAGGGAAAGTTCATATTAAATAATGATAGAAAGTACAGTACAGTACATACATAAACCAGTAACACAGGTGTTAATTATGACTATCAAGGCATATGTATTATAGGTTATATATGTACAGAACCATTATACGCCTGGCAGCACAATCGCTTTGTATACAAGAGACATGAGGTATACATGTTGCCTGCAGGAAGCTGTTGCATTTGCTACATCCGGTTACGTCTGCTATGTCCTGTTCTCCGATGGAGATTTCTGAACTCTATTATAGCCTTATGGGACCACAAGTGTATTTGCGATCAGATGTTGCCCAAACATCTGATTATGTGGGTGCATGATTGCGTAATTTTATTCATCTAGCTATCTTGATTTAAAAAAAAAAAAATTGGATCTAGTCAACTCTGACTCATGGCAACCACATGTGTATCAGAGTAGAACTGTGTTCCATAGGGTTTTCAACGGCTGAACTTTCAGAAATAGGTTGACAGGTCTTTCTTCTGAGGTACTACTGGGTAGACTCAAACCTCCAGCCTTTCAGTTAGCAGTCAAGTGTGTTACCAATTTGCACCACCCCTGGGGTCCCTGTCATCTTGATAGGAAGACCATAATTATCCAAATGAAAAAAGGCACTAATTACTTTGGCCCCAAATGAGTAGTAAACACACACACACAACTGGTGTCAGAAAAAGCCATGTTATTCCACATTTTTCTCATCTCAAATTCCCATTCAATCTTTGAATTAAACCATTAGACGTTGACAGTAAAAGGCAGGGTGGGGATTGACGTTTTCCTTGAATAAAATGTTAAATATTAGAAGCTCCGTCTTATCATAAATTTTATTTTTAGGAAATTCTGATTAGGAGACATATCAGATAGAACATATATGTCCAGGAAAAAAATGGTGACAGTGCCTATTTTCTAAGCACTCTATTATATCAGAAACGCTTTTAAAACATCTTATGAAAATTCTCCTATCGATACATGCAATACACTCAAACTGTGGCATGGTGTGACTCTGTTTTTCTTATGATTTTTCACAGATTAGAACAGTGCTGTTATAAAAGTACATTCTCTCAGCTATTAATCACACATACTTTAAATAGAAGCTATTAACATTTTATAAATAACAATAAACAGTGAAAACTTGATTTATAAAGCAGTTCCTGCTGAGATGTTTGGAACACTATGTAAACAGTTAAAGACAACAATGAAAACACCATAAAGTTAATTACAGCAAATTAAATAAAATAAATTAAAGGCCAAAATTATTAACTGTTTCAATGGAATTTTGCTGAGCTTGGAAATACCAACTCTGAAGTTAAAGAGCTAGATGTAAAAATTTGAGCAAATAATGAAAACTATAAATTCTGGCTTCTATTTTCAGCTTTCTTTTTTCTCTATGACCTTGTAAAAACTAGCTAGTATTTACAGGTTATGAAATGATTTGGAGAGTTTATATTTAACGGGCAGATGTAAATCATGTAACTATAAGACTGGAAAGACTCTCAGGAGTAATCTTCTTGTTAGCCTCTCATTTTACAGATGAGAAAACAGCAGCACAAGTATGTAAAGTGATTTATTCAATTTTACACTGTGTCTGTGAATGAGCTACCACAATCCCCCTCATGAAATATCTTCCAGGAAACAGTACTTCCCCACCAGTGGATTCTTTCATGCCTTTACCTCCTACCTATTTCCCATCTTATACTTCACTCTATGGGGACAATATAACATCATAGTGAAGAACAAAAGCTTTAGGCTCAAGTGGGCCTGGATTCAAGCCCAGGCTTTGCCACTTCCTAGTCATTGACAGGAATTCCTGGGTGGTGCAAATAGTTAATGCACTCAGCCACTAACTGAAAGGCTGGAGGTTCAAATCCACCCAGATGCACCTTGGAAGAAAGGCCTGGCCAACTACTTGTGAAAAATTGGCCACTGAAAACCCTAGAGAGTACAGTCCTACTCTGATGCACATGGGGTCTCCATGAGTCAGAACTGACTCAACAGCAACTGGTTAGTCATTGACCTTACACCTAGAGTGACCAACTCGTCCCGATTTGCCCGGGACTTTACTGGTTTTAAATAAAACTGAAGGTCCTGAGTCCAAGAAATCCCCTCAGTCCCAGGCAAATTGGGGCAACTGCTTTCTTAACTCTCTAAGTCAGAACTCTTTTATCTGTAAAATATGAATAATAATAATACTTATAACTCATAGTGCTGCTGCAACACAAAAATCAACAAATCTAAGAAAATATTTAGCACAGTGCCTGGGCCTAGCACACAATAAGCACTCACTTCCATATCTTTCACTTCCTCTTGGATTTCTTTCCAGATTGAGAGTCATATAAAAGAGAGGCGATGTACAAAGCCAGGAAAGAGAATAAGCTCCCTGAGAAACTGGGCAAGAAGCAGACTTGGAGAGGGTAGGAAGAGAACAGAAAGGATGGAGAGTTCTTCAAGGAGCTATTAGTTAACATATCAAACAAGGCACAATGGGAATTGCAGGGACATGACATCCATTTCCTGCCATGAGCCTGGAATTCCCATCATGCCTTAGTAGTAAATTTTATTCCTGAGTCTATAAATATATGTGGGTTCTATAAGAGAATTAAAAAAAGAGGAAATGAAGTATCAAGGATTGAATTGTGTCCCCCGTAAAAGATATGTTGAGATCCTTACCTCTGGGGACCTATGACCCTGACATTATTTGGAAATAGGATCTTTGAAGAAATTAGGCAAGTTAACATGAGTTCATACTGAAGTAGGGTGGGTCCTAATCCCATTTGAGTATTATCTTTATAAAAGAGAAGAGACAGAAACACAGGCGGATGACGGCTGTTATGGATTGAACTGTGTCCCCCAAAAATATCTGTTGTAAATCCTAACCCTTGTACTTGTGGATAAACCCATTTGAAAATAGTGTTTTATTCGTTCTGCAAATGAGGCCCTATAAATGTACAGTGGGTCTTAATCCAATCACTTTTGAGATATAAAAGGAGCAGATCAGGCACAGACACAGGCAAGGACAAATGGGGAAGATTGATGCCACATGGAGCTCACGAAGGAAATGAAGAACAGAAGCTCAGAAAAGACAAGAGAAAGCCTTCCCCTAAAGCTGGTGCCCTGAATTCAGACTTCTAGTCTCCTAATTGTGAGAAAATAAATTTATGCTCATTAAAGCCACCCTTGTAGTTTTGGAGCCCTGCTGGCTCAGTGGTTAAAAGCTATGGGGAGCTACAGCTGCTAACCAAAAAGCTGGCAGTTCAAATCCACCAGCTGCTCCTTGGAAACTCTGTGGTGAGGTTCTACTCTGTCCTATAGGGTCGCTATGAGTCAGAATTGACTCTATGGCAACGTGTTTGGTTTATTTTGGTGTAGTATTTCTCTTACAGCAGCACTAAGAAACTAAGACAATGGTTATATCAAGGTGCATCAACAAACCAAGGAACACCAAAGATCACCTGGGGCTACCAGAAACTGGGAGAGACAAGAAAGGATCTTCTCCAAGAGACTTCACAGAGAACATAATCCTGCCAACACTCCAAATTCTGACTTGTAACCTCATGAGCTGGGAGACAATACATTTCTGTTCTAATAAGCCACCCACTTTGTGGTACTTTGTTACAGCAGCTTAGGAAAGTAACACATAAGGGTAAGGGATAAATTGGGTGTAACATTCTATTACATGGGATGACTTTAAAAATGTGAAGAATCCCCAAAACAGTTGAAAATGTCCACAATACCACATCATTGATGCATACAGTACCAATATCTATGATTTATATATTTCTAGGAAAAAAATCCCTAAGAGGAGAAACACACTGAACAATAAATATCAAATCTCCTCACCACTACCTGGCTGAAAGCTTTTCCCTAAGTAATGAGAGCCATAAATAAGGTAGGGATGTACTTCCAGTCATCTTCAAGGACCAGAAATAGAAAATAAATGCAAAGTGGTGACAGGACTGAAGCTGTGGACTGCTGAGCTCCAGCTCCCAGAAGCAGGCAGAGGCAACCTGGAGTTCAGCTCCACAGGAATAATGCAAATCCCACATAATTCCCATGTGAAGTAGGCGATAAGGCCCAGGACCTGGTAGAAACCAGTGGTTGAGAGGAGACAGAAAATACAACTTCCAGCTGTTGCTCTTGTTAGTTTATCATAAGCTCCATACTCAGGGAGGCAGAAGATGCAGACAGGTCTCACCACCAGGACCTAGCCACGTCAGCCACTGGCTCAGAGACAGGATTTGAAACACGAATATGACAGGAGCAGGAATTCCAGGTAAATAGAAAACCTGATTCTGGACAGGGGAAGCTGGTGGCAACTACAGTACTGAATCAGAAAGTTGTGAGTGTAGAGGAGGTAAATAAAATATAATAAAACTTCCTACCCAAAATATGGCTGAATATTATTATAAATAATTTTTAAATTATAAAATACATGTCCAAAACTAACACAAGGAAAAACAGCCAATAAAAGCAGCAAGTGGAATAGTAGTTCACTCCATAGGAAATTAAAAACAATAAAAGAATATGAAAAAAGAATTTAAAATAAGTAGGTTAAGAGTGTCTCCACAAAGAGATAAAGGAAGAAATAATATTCCTAAGAAATAATATAAAAACATGAAACAAAGCAGCCAAAAATGAAACGGGAATATGAAACAGAACCTATCAGAATCTCCTGAAATAAAAATATATTCTTTGAAAAACTTTATAGACTCAATATGCAGAATAAAATCTAGATTGGACACAGTATAAGAGAATCAATGGATTAGAAGTTAATACTGAGGAATTTGCCAGATTCCAGCCAAAGGGACAGACAGAAATAAAAAGATGGAAAAACACTTAAAAGTTATAAAGGGCAGATTGAAATATTGCAGCATGTGTGCAAAAGAAGTTCCAAAAAAAAAAAAGGAAATTAAGGAAAAGCAATATTTGAAGCGTCAGTATTGAAAAATGACATTGATCTCAAGATTGAAAGTACACTCCAGATGCCAAGCAAGAAGAATAAAAACAAATCCACATCCAGACACTTCCCAGTGAAGATCAAAAATGAAGGAAAAAGAGTCATCTACACTCATTGTCACCAATTTCTGTCTTCCCAGTCTTTACTGACCCACTATCATCATGCCTTTGCCCTTGATACGGCAGCTAAACAGCTGGCAGTGGACACTATGATGAACCACTCAGACCCCTGTGAAGGACTTACACACCCAGCTGCTGAGAATACTACCAGAATACAGCCCTCAGCTACAAGCCCTCCTAGGAATTGCCCTAGCTGAAGAATCACCTTGTCCAAATCACGTCCTCTTCCCAGAGCAGATCACTTTCAGAAACTAATCAACAAAGGGGTTATACAGACTAATGTTGTTGTTTCTGCTTGTTTCTGTTGAGTCTGTCCTGACTCATGATGACTAAATGCGTGCAGAGTAGAACTGCACTCTGTAGGGTTTTCAAGGCT
This sequence comes from Dugong dugon, assembly GCA_030035585.1. Lineage (NCBI taxonomy): Eukaryota > Metazoa > Chordata > Mammalia > Sirenia > Dugongidae > Dugong > Dugong dugon. The sequence continues at coordinate 149,348,753 of CM057463.1, read as the reverse complement.
GTGACCTTTCAGTAGCAGATCGTCAGCCCTTTTTTCCAAGGTGCTTCTGAGTGGGTATGAACCACCAATCTTTCACCTAGTAGTCAAGCACTTATCAGTGTGCACCACCCAGGTACTCCACAGGATCTGATACCTCGCCCCAGCTCAGGGCAACTACAAAGAGTCATCTTAACATCAGAGCCCTCTGTGACATCTACTGAGGCCTTCACTAGACTGCATGACAACCCAGCTTCTCCCTATGACAATCCCTGCTTCCTTCTCTTCCCTTCTACAGATGGTGATCCCAAGAGCACTCCCTAACAAATCTCTTGCTCATCTCCACCTCAGAGTCAGCTTCCTCAGGAAGGCAACCTGTCATAGCTTTTATCAAGGTCACCAATGACCATCATGCTGTTAAATTCAATTGTCCAGTCTTTGTGCTCATCTTATTTGACATTTTAACAGCATTTTACATATTTTATCACTGCCTCCTCCTTGAAATATTTTCTTCACGTGGATCCCAGGAAGCCGCACTGTCCTAGATTTTCTCTTACCTTCTCTGACTTCCTTCTCCAACTCTTTTGCTGATTCCTCCTTAACTCACTCACATCAAAACATGGAATGGTCTAAGACTCAGGCCTTGAATATCTTTTCGACCACATACATTTACTTTGTGATTCCATCCAGTCTTCTTTTAAATACCATTCTCTATGCTGCTGACTCACGAAACATATTTTTCAGCTTGGATCTCTCCCTTTAACTATTTCATGCTTCCATTTGGATGTCTCAAAGTCATATCAAATTTTTCATGTCAAAAACTGGGTTCCTAATGTTGCGGTCATAATTTTCCCCAACTAGGTAAATGATTACTCCATTCTTCCAGTTTCTGAAGCCAAGCAATCATCCTTGTCTCCTCTCTTTTTCTCATAGCCTATGTCCTCTTCTTCAGCAAATCCTGTCAGCACTTCCTTCAAAATATATACAGAATTCAGTCATTTGACGCTGCTTTCACAGTTAACATTCTAGTCCAAATCACCATTACCTCTCATCTAAACTATTCAAGTAGTCTCCTAACTTGCCCGTTTGATTCCACTCCCACCTCTATCCTACAGTCTATTTTCAATACAGCAACCATGGTGTCCCATTAAAACATGAGTCAGACTATATCCCATCTCTCTACAGTAGGGACTGCTAGCTGACCACCAAATGTGTTTTTTCTTCTACCTGGGCCACAGCTGGACTATTTCTCACAGCCACCCTTACACTTTTGTATGGACAAATGATTGAGTTCTCATCATAAGCGTCTGGGTAAAGTGATGTATGCCCCTTCTAGGTTGGTCCATAAAAACCTCCCATGTGCCCTAATACATGGCATAAAGAGAATACAAACCATAACTAACAATGAACGAACACCAGAAGATAAACTAGATAACTGGAATCTCCAAAAAATTAAGCATTTACGCTCATCAAAACATCTCACTAAAAGAGTAAAAAGAGAACATACACACTGGGAAAAATTTCTGGCTATGACACATCTCAAGTATAGAATACTTCAACACCTCAATAACAAAAATACAAATAATTCAATTAAAAAATGGGCAAAGGATATGAGAAACTTCACTGTTCATACTCTTCACAGAAGACACTCAGGCTAACAGACACACAAGGAAATACTCGAGATGGCTAGCCATTAGATACATTTAAATCAAAACTACAACGAGATACCATCTCACTCCCAACATTACTGGCAGTAATCAAAAAACAACCAGAAAATAATAAATGTGGGAGAGTTTGCAGGGAGATTGGAACTCTTATGCACTACTGGTAGGAATGTAAAATGGTACAACCACTATGGAAAACAATATGGCACCTCCTTAAAAAGCTAGAAATAGAAATACCATACGACCCAGCAATCCCACTTCTAGGAATATATTCCAGAGAAATAAGAGTCATCCCACGAATAGATACATGCACAACCATGTTCACTGCAGTGTTATGCACAACAACAAAAAGATGGAAACAACCTAAGTGCCCATCAACAGATGAATGAATGGTACATACACACAATAGAATACTATGCAACAATGAAGAACAATGATGAATCTACAAAACATCTCACAACATGGATGAATCTGAAAGGCATTATGCTGAGTGAAGTAAGTCAATCACGAAAGGACATATATTGTATGAGACCACTAGTATAAAAACTACTATTATTTTTTCTGCGTGTAAACACATGAAAAGGTTTACATGCAGAAAAAAGTAATCTTTGATGGTTACAAGGAAGGGGAGGGATGGGGAGGGGAAACCATTAACTAGATAGCAGACGAGCATTAACTTTGATGAAGGGTTAGACAGCACACAATATAGGGGAAGTCAGCACAACTTGACCAAGACAAAGTCATAGAAGCTTCCAAGACACATACAAACACCTTGAGTGACTGAGTTACTGGGGCTAAGAGCTGGGGACCATGGTTTCAGGGGACACCTACGTCAACTGGCATAACATAGTTCATAAATAAAATGTTCTAATTTACTTTGATGAGTAGCCTCTGGGGTCTTAAAAGCTTGCAAGCAGCCATCTAAGATACATCCACTGGTCCCATTACTTTCAGAGCAAAGGACAATGAAGAAAACAAAAGACATGAGGATTATTACTACACAAGTGGGGAGGGAAAGCACAGAAACAAACAGTTTTCAATGGATTAATGTTACAAGGTCTTTGTCTTGCTTAAGAAGATAATAAACTGAATAATTTTTAAAGAAATATTTAGAGATAAATATTCCCAATAAAATGTTAAAAATAACTCCTAATAAAATGTATAATATATAATATATAGCTACTATACTAACAAGGAAATCAAAAGAAGTTATTGAAAACTTTATCAAGCTAAAAGCAAAGAAAAAAGTGGAATAGAAACAAAAATCCAAATAAGATGGTAAAAATAAATGTAAATTATGAATAAGTACAATAAATATAAACAGACTACACTCACATATTAATAGAGATTATAAGATAATAAAAATAAAATCCAGCTAAAATACTTGTCATAAAAGACACGCATAAAACCAAAAATCATAAAAGTATTGAAAATTCATGAAAAAATATATCTAGCAAATAATAAGAAAACTTTTGTAGCAATTTTTGTTGTTGTTAAGTTGCCGTCAAGTGGATTCCGACTCATGCCAATCCATGTGTTACAAAGTAGAACTACTCCATAGGGTGGTAGCATAGTGGTTAAGAGCCCAGCTGCTAACCAAAAGGTCAGCGGTTCAAATCCACCAGTCACTCCTCAGAAACCGTATGGGGCAGTTCTACTCTGTCCTATAGGGTAGCTATGAGTTGAAATAGACTCAACAGCAATGAGTTTGTTTGTTTGTTTGTTTGTTTGTTTTTTCTAATAGATATTTTAGAATCCTGAACCTAACAAATAGAGAAAACATCTTCTTTTCAAACTCTTGTGGACCATTTTAAAAAACCGCCCAGTTATAAGTCACTTGAGATGTTTCAAAAAATGTTGTCTTAGTTATCTAGTGCTGCTATAACAGAAATACCACAAGTGGATGGCTTTAACAAACAGAAATTTCTTCTCTCACAGTTTAGGGGGCCAGAAGTCCAAATTCAGGCACCAGCTCCAGGGGCAGCCTTTCTCTCTCTGTTGGCTCTGGGGGAAGGTCCTTGTCATCAATCTTCCCTGGTCTAGAAGCTTCTCGGTGCAGGGAACCTAGGTCCAAAGGACACACTCTGTTCCTGGCTGTTTACTCTCAGGGGGAATGAGGTCCTTCTCCTTTCTGCTTGCTTCTCTCTCTTATATTTCAAAAGAGATTGACTCAAGATATAACCTAATCCTCTAGATTGCATCCTGCCTCGTTAACACAACTTCCTCTAATCCTGACTCATTAATATCATAGAGGTAGGATTTACAACACATAGGATAATCACATCAGATCACAAAATGGAGGACAACCACACAATACTGGGAATCATGGCCTAGCCAAGTTGACACACATTTTTGAGGAACACAGTTCAATCTATAACAGATGTCAATGATGTGACATCACAGAAAACAGTGGATATCAACCATAAAGAAAATATTTTTAAAGTGTATCCCTGAATAACTCTTTGGTTAAAGAGTATATCAAAATAGAAATCATGAAATATTTAGAGCTGGTAGTAAATGAAAGCACAGCAAATCAAACCTTATGGAAGGTAAGTAAAGAAGCATTGAGGAGTAAATTTTTGCTTTACGTGAATATTTATTAAAACAAAATAAATATTTAAGTAGTTAAGCACTCAACTTTAAAAGATGCAAAACAAAAAATATACTAAATTCAAAGAAAGTAAGAGGAAGAAAATAATAAAGATAAGAGTAGAAATGAATGAAATAGAAAACTTCAAAAATGAACAGTGGATGTTTTCAACAAAATAAAAAGCAGTTCCTTGTAAATATTAACAAAATACACAAACCTCTAGATACCACAAAAAGAAATAAAGTACAAGTAAGTAATGTTGCTGCTTTTAGGTGCTGTTGAGTTGGTTCCACCTCATAGAGACCCTATGTACAACAGAACAAAACACTGCCTGGTCCTGCACCATCCTCACAATTGTTGCTATGCTTGAGCCCACTGTGGTAGCCACTGTGTCAATGTTATTGAGGGTCTTCCTCTTTTCCAGTGATCTTCTACCTTACCAAGCATGATGTCCTTCTCCAGGGACTGAACTTTCCTGATAACATGTCTAAAGCACACGAGACGTAATCTCGCCATCCTTGCTTCTAAGGAGCATTCTGGTTTTAACTAATATTAGTAATATTAGGAACAGAAAGTAAAGACGAAGAGGATAGGAAGAGAAGTCTAGATTTGTTAGGGCACTGGGCGGACAGAGCAGGCCCAGGTAAGGCAGCACAGTAAGGAAGACTCACGAAGGCACTGAGTTCTACATGGAAGAAAGAAATCACAGAGAATGAGAAAAAGAGGCTACAGAGAAGAGAATGAAATACACTAAAGGGAGAGAAAGTGAACAGCAGCTTATGGTAACCATACGCTAACTCTTCAAGTAAAAAGCCAGTGTTACTTAAAATAAAATCAATTAAGAATAAAATGATTTTATTAAGAACTATTTATACAAGATTAAAATAATGTAGCAGAAGGCTGAGAATGAACTTAATTGTTCTTTTATACATCTGAGTAGCTCATTAACACATATCAAGGTATTCATTAAGAAATCACAGCCAATCTGCCTCCAGAGAAGAATTCCTAATCCAACTATCTACTAACAGTCTGATTTCTGATTTTATGTGCTAGAAAACACCTTTTTGGCATGAAGCACTGATTATTTTATTTCATTTTTATGAAATAAAAATGATACACAAACTAGCTATGAACTCAGTATATTTATATATTTTATATACATGAACAGTGGTATACTAATTTATTTATAGTTGATATACTTATGAGAATATATTAAAATGGGGATAGGTAAAATTGTGAAGTCAGTCCAAAAGAAAAATCAGTGTTGCCCTAAATATTCTTCCAGAAACGTTCTTCCCCTTGGAGATAACCATTCCCTTCTCAAGGCTCTCAGACCATGCTCAGAGGCTTTTGTATGTTAACAGGGGAAATGAATCAAGGAAGTGATCACTTGCCACTAAGGAACGTGTATATGAAAGTAACAGGTATCGGTGGATGGAGGATTTTGCTAAGGCTTTGTAAAATAAACTTTCTTGGTATCCCAAAAATCACAAAATATTGGAGAGTCACTAATATTCTGTTCAATTCCTTGGGCCAACGATGCCTATGATACGGGCCAGGATGTGAAAGTGAATGAGTGTTTGTTGTTTGTGACATCCACTCCAGCTCATGGTGACCCCATGTACACCAAAACAAAACACTGCCTAGTGCTGCATCATCCTCATGATCACCAGCATGTTCCAGTTCATCACTGCGCCACTATGCCAATCCACCTCACTGAGGGTCCCCCTCAAGCTTGCTGGCCCTCTATTTTACCAAACACAGCATCCCCTTCTAGCAATTTATCCCTCCTGATGATTTATCCAAAGTAAGCAAGTCAGACAATGGTCTGTTGTGATCCATAAGGTTTTCACTGGTTAATATCCAAAGTAGATCGCTAGGCCTTTCTTCCTAGTCTGTCTTAGTCTGGAAGCTCCACTGAAGTTTGTCCACCATGAGTGACCCTACTAGTATTTGAAATACCAGTGTCACAGCTTCCAGCATCACAGCAACATGCAAGCCACCACAGTATGACAAACTGACAGAAGGACAGACGGGTGGTAAGAATGAGTGTTTAGGGCCAAATAATTGATACATGATCCAGCTTTCTTCCACACATGACCTTATTTTATACATGACCTTTCATACATGAACATCCAATGTCATAACAATTTCCCTTAATCATGGATCTATTCATGTTCCTCCCCCGATCAAAGTTGCAGTGTTTATAAAATAATATAATAATAGATCACCCAAAGCCACAAGTCTAAGTCCTAGCTCTCTCATGTATGGATTGTAAGTTTAAACAGAGCTGAACTTCCCATTCCCTGTTCCCATCACCACCAACAACCTGCACTTCTCTCCTTCCTTGCCTTTGCCCCTGCTGCTTTCTCCTCCCAGATGTCAACACCCTTATTTCCCAAGGAACAACCAATTCTGATTCTCCTTAGAGGAACATACCAAATGCTTCCTCCCCAATAAAGTTTTCTCATTATCCTCCACATGGATTCCCATAGCGCTTACTCTCTCTCTTTTATGACACTTGTCCTTTTAAATCTTACTGTTACTTGTGTGCACATGTTGTTTCCCCTAGTATACTGCAAGAGTCTGAAGGATAATATTCCTGTACGAATTATCATAATATCCCTCATGGGTCCTAGAAAAATTCTCTAAACACAGGTGTTCAAAAACTATTTTTCAAACAACTGATTGCAGCAATAAATTAGAGTGATTTTATTAGTAGCACAAAAAAAACAGTTCTCCAGAAATATACGTGCCCAAACTATGTTTAGCTGCTGACTGCTGACATGATATAACCTCTTTTCTGGGGCCTCAATTTCTGGAAAGTACAGCAATAATTAATAGTAGAGAAAAAGAAACGTTTTAACTTTTAAAATTTGTGAAAAAATGGTTACTTGCTATACACAGTGAAAATTAAGAGCATTACTAAACAAAGTAAATGTAAGGAACTGAGGAGCTGATCTCCATTAACAAAGCTTAATTTCAGTTGAGACAGTACATACAAGTAAGAAGGTAACACGTTAAGAAAGTGAGAGACACCGAAGGATCACAATTTTTTTAAATTGGTAATGAAAGGTATACCCAAAACCCATTGTGTCGAGTCAATTCAGACTCGTATCAACCCTATAAGACAGAGTAGAACTGCCCCATAGGGTTTCCAAGGCAATAATCTTTACAGAAGCCAGCTGCCACGTCTTTCTGCTGCAGAGTGGCTGGTGGGTTCAAACCACTAACCTTTTGGTTAGCAGCTTAACTGCCACGTCACCAAGGCTCCTTAATAAAAAGCATATGTCCCCCCCCCACACCCAAAAAAGCTTCATGATTAAAAGAGAAAACCTGGGTATGCTCTTACAAGGGAAAAAAATTACTGAGTAGGCAGGATAAAGGCTGTGAAATTTAGGGAGGACAGACTTCAAATAATCATTAATCAGCGTAGTCAAGTAAAAGTAATAAAATTAAGGTACAGTAAGAAAATTCTAAGTAAAATATTAAGGAAAACTATATGGTGAATTTTTTAAACATATTTAATAGCTTACACAATGTGACAGAAATTCTTCATTGATAGAAGTTTTGAGGGGTATGTGAATTTAAAAATAATGAATAGAACAAAATCAAATTTGGACAACGCTTCTTCCAAGTCAGCCTCAGATTTTCGTTAATCACAAGGCAGAAGGAACCTTGTTAGGAGGATGGCCTGAATGATAACACCAGAATCCAGCGTGGGGGAAAAAGTTATCTTCTTTCAGGCCTCACACTCAAACTATCACATAATTACAGCATTGTGCTTCACAACAAGCTGTGCCAAATATAAAAGAGTATTCCAACACTTTATTTCATCTTCTGTGAGGTAGTATTACAGATCTAGTTGTAACTCTTATTCATGCAGCCTCTTCATTAAGAAAAACCAAGCACTGAGGACAAAAGCTGCAGTATTTCTACATTATAAAGGCATCTTGCAGGCTCTGCTCATCTGGATCTTTCTATAAGACAGTTAATGTCACTAGGGGAATTACATTTAATTGCTTTGTTATTTAATAAGTTTAAGGTATGGTTTCACAAAAGGGATTAGAAAACAATAATTTCTAGATTAATTTATAAAAAGCTATTCAGCAGTGATTCAGGGATAAGGGTATCCAAAGGTCTCTACCACCTTTGACAGACAAATCCCAAAATACTTTTTTATTTAAATCACTTTTCCTAATTACTGTTACTATGGGTTCCCAGAGATGTTAATCCCTTCGCCATGCAGCAATTTTCAGAAGCAGCTTTTATAATAATGTTAAATTTAAAGATACATGTATATATGCATGAACACACACACACACACACACACACACACACAACCAGGTCCGTACTCTGGTGACTCCATAGGAAGTCAAACTAACTAAAGGTTACTGGGTACAGTCAATGAGTGAGATTTAAATCTAATCTGATATTGGTCTTTCTCCTAAAAATATTATGTCTTCCTATTTATACAGAGTTTGTCATCATCACTGTCATCATCAGAAAGCGTATGTGTATGTACTGTACATTATGCTGACTGGCGTTACAGTGTACTGTGATTTACCCACCGTCAGAAAAAAACACAAAAAATCCTAGACTGCAGACTAAGTAATTACTTTGAAAAGACAGACAAGTGGATGCCAAATTCAGATCTGGCGGAATAAGTAAACATTTGCAATCTTCCCAATATTTGTATGTTGAGTTGAGGATGGATGAGAAAATACACAGAAGAGATGGGATTTTTAAGAGGTCCCTAAAGGAGAAAAAGGAGCCCCTGAGTAGTGCAAACAGTTAAGCACTTGACTAACTGAAAGGTCTCAGTTCAAATCCACTCAGAGGCACCTCAAAAGAAAGCGCCAGCAATCTGCCTCTGAAAGATCACAGCCTTAAGACCCTCTGGAGCACAGTTCTACTCTGGTACACGTGGGAATGTTGTAAGTCAGAATGGAATCAATATCAACTGGTTTGTTTTTTGGGTTTAGTAGAAGGAAAAAAAGAGGGTTGGAGAAACATAAAGAACCAAGGTTCTCCTCTCCTAAACTGCAACATCAGAGAGTCTCAAAACGGTTTGTCAAATAAAAGTTACATACATGGAGCCCGCAGGATGTGGCATTCACTGTGTTAAGCCCTTTAAAGGATTTTCTTATTGAAGCTCTACAACAACTCTCTGCACTTAGTATTAACAATCTCAATGTCTCAGATAAGAAAATTGAGGCTTGGAGAGGTCCAGTAACTTGCTCAAAACCAAAGTGCTCTAGGTGCCAGATCTTAGATTCAAACCAGGCCCCTCTGACTCCAAAACTCAAGTTCTCAATCATACAGTATACTGTCTCTCACTATGAAAGAAATCAAGAGAAACGCCCACAGAAAGATGCAATGCTTGGAGAATCCAGATTTTTATTTACTTTTTTTTTTTTTTAATAAATCTGGAGAAGTCTCTCAAATGAGAAAAAAGAGGTGAGAACAGAAAGTACTTGGCAGTCTCAGTGGTAGAAATGAGCAAAGTGCCCATCCTACAAGTAATAAAATTAACAAGTCCCAGGCCATATATGTCTGTTAGCTACAGTTTGGATCATTTACCTAAAATTGTTTACTCATGTTCTTACTACTGTAACCACAGCTCAAATTCAGTGAAGGCATTGCCTTAACATTGGTTTCAAACTGAATGTCAGAGAAATCAGGAAAGAACACAGTAAGATGGCAGAAGAGTGATATTGGGTCTGCTACCAACCTAGAAAATGGTAGAGAGATGCAGTTGACAGCTGCTAGACATAGGAGGAAAAATAATGTTTTCTTCTAACAAACCACTTCAAAATAACTATAAACATACGAAAAGTACCAAAAAAATATATTTCTCCATGAAAAATTCTTATGGATTTTGGAAAGTGACTAATACACTTACACATCTTATATTCTGGCAAATGCTGAGATCAAGGAAGCTGCAAAGAGAAAAGTCAGAGTCTCTCTGGAAAAATGTCTTCACCTAGATGAGGAGCTGTCACTGGATGACTCCATATGAATAAAACTTGCATTGTTAATAAGTAGGAGACAGAAGATATTGACCATGGTATGTGTGAGAACTACAAGAGAGAATTCAAAGATGAAGTAGTTTTGGAGAAGAAAAAAAGATAAAGATTTCTGTGTTTATCACTATTATTGAATTTCCATGATTTGCTAAAACAATCACAAAGGCATTTATTAATTTGTAACCATGAGATATTTACTCCATAACTTGCAGAATTATCATGAAGGAATCTTAGCATAGCAAAGATGGTTGGTGAAAATAGTAAATTCAGGAGTTCCAGCAAAATGGCGCTCTAGGCAGAAGCACTATGCAGTCCCTCCACAGCAAAGATCTGAAAAACTAAGCCAAACAGAGAATAAAACAATCCTGAAACCCTAAAAAGTCAAATGAAGCTATAAAGACCTCAGCGAAGCACCAAATGGAGTGAGGAAACTGACAGAGAACAGAGAGTGAGGAGAGATTCGTGCAGAGGTCCCCTACCAGCTAACGCAGCACGGATCCACCATCTTGGGCTCCTATCGGAGACCAGCAAATGGGAGTATGAGAAAGCAGCCTCATGGAGCGTCCAGCGGGAGACAAAACAACCAGTAATTTGCGGTGGGCACTTTCCCACCCCCCCCCCCCAGCCCTCTTCGCCCCTGCTCGGCCTCCTCTGCTTCCCGCAGCCATGGTCTCTTGACCGGGAAGTGCTGGCTGCTTGGAATCCACACACCCAAGCGGGCGGCTCTCTGGGTGCTATTTGTTGGCTGCTAGTGTTGCTTTTTTTTTTCTGCTTCTTTTGATTTCTCACTTGCCTCTCGCCACCTCCCCCTCCTTTCACTTGAGTGCCTGGCTCCGTGCGCCATCTTTGCTTCTTCCTGAGGGGCTCCAGAGCGCCGGCAATTTGTGATATACGCTTACCCACTCTCCACCCTTCTTCACCCACACTCGGCCTCCTCTGCTTCCCGCGGACACAGTCTCTTGTCCAGAAACACCAGCCTGCACTGGCTGGCTCTCTGAGTGCCATTTGTTCGCTGCTGGTGTTGCTTTTTTTTTTTCTTTCTGCTTCTTTTGATTTCTTGCTTGCCTCTCGCTGCCTCCCCCTACTTTCACTTGAGTGCCTAGCTCTGTGCGCCATCTTTGCTTCTTCCTGAGGGGCTGTGGAGCTCCATTTGAGTGTGGAGCTGCTTCCTGGTCTGGGCTACCATGCTGGTGGGATCCCGGGGCTTTTGTAACTTTGTTCATTTTCAATTGTCTGTTTTCTTTTCCTTTTCTTGTGTTGGGAGCCCTTTCTAGCCAGACAGAGCTGCATGGCAAGGAACTCCCTGTCAGCTTCCACAGACATGCAGAGGGATCCCTGAGAACATTTCTTTTTTGATTGGGTTTTTTTTTTTTTTCTGTTTTTTTGGGGGGCCTTTCTTGTTCTTTTTTTTTTAATTTGTTTTGTTTTCTTTTCCCTCTTTTTCCCTTTTTGTCTTTCTTCATTGCTCAGTTTCTCATCTCTCTATATCTTCCTTCTCTTTCTGATCCCTGAAAACCAGGTGTTGTATACCTCTATGCCTTCTAGCCAGCCTGTACTGCAACACCTGAGAGCGACTTCCCCAGACCTCATACCTACATCGCTGGGATCCCTGGGAACTTTGTTGTTCTTTAACCTTTCTGATTTTTATTTATTCATTCTTTTCTTTTCTTCCTCTTCCCCTTTCTGTTTTTCTCCATTTCATAGTCTCTCATCTCTCCATTCCAACAGCAAGCTCTTCTAGCATTCTTTTTTGTTTGTTTGTATGTTTTTGGCTCCTGTTCCTCTCTCCTCTCTCCCATATCCATCATGGCTCCACACATAACAATCTCCCCACTGCATCCTGCCTACCTGCACCGTGTGCTTGACATCACACCACCAAGCAGCACAGACACGGCTGACTGGAACCTGCCCTGCACTGATTAACGACCCGCCCTGGTGGCTGTAGTAAGTGCCACAAACAACCCATCCCAGTAACTCCTCTTCAGCTAGACCTGCCCTGCTGTAACATATCTGAGTGACTGACCCTGCCAGTTGGAGAAGGAGGCGAAAAGTATTGAGCGCACAGACGAGCAAACAACAAAGAACACAAAGTCCACCTACTCAGACATAGTCAAATATTGTTAAAAAAAAAAAAAAGGGACAAAAAAAACAAATCTACAATCAATAAACAATAAAAATAACTACGGAATGCCCAGAAGACAGCAGACATTATCAAAACATTTACAAAAACAGGACAGGATGGTTTCAGTAGGCGCCCAAAATAAAACACCAGATGATCTTCCAGTAGAAGAAAAGGCACTAGAACTACCTGATAGGGAATTTAAATCTCTAATACTCAGAATTCTCCAAGAGCTGAGGCAAAAAGCTGATAAACATGAGGAAAAAAATAGATAAATTCATGGAAAATACAGACAAATAACTGGAAGAATTCAGAAAGATGATGCAGGAACAAAATGCCAAAATAAATTCACAACTAGAAGTTATACAAAAACAACAATTAGAAATCCAAAAGATAAACAACAAGATTTCAAAAATGGATGATGTCATAGAAGGGCTGAGAAGCAGATTTGAAACAGCGGAAGACAGGATCAGTGGAATTGAAGACAAACACTTGGATACAAGTCTGTTTCAGGAAAACTCAGAAAAAAGAACAAAGAAAAATGAAGAGACACTGAGAGTTATGTGGGACACAATTAAAAACAAAAATTAAGGAGTGATTGGAATTCCAGAACAGGGGGAGAAAACAGAAAACACAGACAGGATCATTGAGGAACTGCTGACAGAAAACTTCCCCAATATCATGAAAGATGAAAAGCTGGCCATCCAAGAAGCTCAATGAACCCCATAGAGGAGAGACCCCAAAAGAAAATCACCAAGGCATATCATATTCACACTCGCCAAAACCAAAGACAAAGAATCCTGAGAGCAGCTCATGAAAAGCAAGAAGTCACATACAGAGGAGAAACAATAAGACTGAGCTCAGATTATTCGGCAGAAACCATGCAAGCAAGAAGGCAATGGGATGACATATATAAAATCTTGAAAGAAAAAAATTGCCAGCCAAGAATAATATATCCTGCAAAACTCTCGTTCAAATTTGATGGTGAAATTAGGTCATTTCCAGATAAACAGAAATTAAGGGAATATGTAAAAGGCAAACCAAACTTACAAGAATTATTAAATGGAGTGCTTCGATCTGAGGACAAATAGATTCAGCTCACAGGCAGAACCTAGGACGCAGGATCATAGAAGCCGGATACCAATCTAGGAAATGAACTCTCGGGGACTATTCAAAACCAAAAGAAATACAACAGGGAATCAGAGCAGTTAATCAATAAATGACAACAACATCAAAACAATAAAAGAGGGAATAAATGGCATAGGCATAGAACTCTCTAATGGAGGGGAAGGCAAGGCAATACCAAGTAATGGTAGACTGCTTCAAACTTAGAAAGAGAAGGGTAAAATTCATGGTAACCACAAAGAAAGTTAATAAACATACTCATAAAAATAAATGAAAAACATAAAGTCTTGGCAAAAACAAAACCTACAAAAAGAAAAGAAATGAAAAAAAATCCACAAACAAAAGTAACTCAGCACAAGACAGTAAGAAGAACAAAGAAAACGTCACCACCACAAAAAAAAAAAAGCACTACAAAATGACAGCAACAAACTCACATCTATCAATAATTACACTGAATGTAAATGGACTCAATGCACCCATAAAGAGATGGAGAGTGACAGAATGGATAAGAAAACAGGATCCATCAATATGCTGTCTAAAGGAGACACACCTTAGAAACAAAGACATGAATTGATTAAAAGTCAAACGTTGGAAAAAAATATATCAAGCTAACAACTACCAAAAAAGAGCAAGAGTGGCAATTCTAATCTCAGATAAAATAGACTTTATAACAAAATCTACCATAAAAGACAAAGAAGGACACTATATAATGATTAATATAATGACGATCCATCATGAAGATATAACCATAATCCAAAACACATAAAACAAACTCTAACAACACTGAAAAGAGAAATTGACGGTTCCACAATAATAGTAGGAGACTTCAACACACCACTCTCAGTAAAGGACAGAACAATTAAGAAGAAACTCAGCAAAGATACTGAAAACCTAAAGGGCACAATCAGCCAACTTGACCTCATAGAAATATAGAGAACACTCCATCCAACTGCTGCAAAGTACACCTTCTTTTCCAATACACATGGAACACTCTCCAGAATAGACCACATCTCAGGCCACAGAGCAATCCTCAATAAGATCCAAAACATTGAGATAATTCAAAGTATCTTCTCTGACCACAATGCCATCAAGGTAGAAATTAACAATAGAAAGAACAAGGAAAAAAAATCAACTACATGGAAACTGAATAATATCCTGCTTACACATCACTGGGTAACAGGAGAAATCAGAGAGGGAATCAAAAAATTCCTAGAATCAAATGAGAATGAAAACACATCATACCAAAACCTTTGGGACACAGCAAAGGCAGTCCTCAGAGGACAATTTATAGCAATAGATGCATATATCAAAAAAGAAGAAAGGGACAAAACCAAAACATTAACTACAGAACTCAAACAAATAGAAAGAGAACAGCAAAAAAAGCCCACAACCGCCAGAAGAAAGGAAATAGTAAAGATCAGAGCAGAAATAAATGAAATAGAGAACAGAAAAACAATCAAAAGAATCAACAAAACCAAAAGTTGGTTCTTTGAAAGAATCAACAAAATCAACAAACCACTGGCCAGACTGACAAAAGAAAAACAGGAGAGGACACAAATAACCCAAATAAGAAATGAAATGGGAGACATTACAACTGACCCAACTGAAATAAAAGGATTCTAACAGAATATTATGAAACACTATACTCCAACAAATTTGAAAACCTAGAGGAAATGGATAAATTTCTAGAAACACACGGCCTACCCAAACTACAACAAAGTGATGCTGAAAATCTAAACAGACCCATAACAAGAGAAGAGATTGAAAAGGTAATAAAAAAACTCCCAACAAAAAAGCCCTGGCCCAGATGGCTTCACTGGAGAACTCTACAAAACATTCATAGAAGAGCTTGTACCAGTACTACTCAAGCTATTTCAGAGCATTGAAGAGTAAGCAGCACTTCCAAATTCATTCTATGAATACAGCATAACGCTGATACCAAAACCAGGCAAAGACATCACAAAAAAAGAAAATTACAGACCAATATCTCCCATGAATATAGATGCAAAAATTCTCAACAAAATTCTAGCCTATAGAATTCAGCATCGTATCAAAAAAATAACACACCATGACCAAGTAGGATTCATACCAGGTATGCAAGGATGGTTCAACATTAGAAAATCAATCAACATAATCCACCACATAGATAAAAGTAAAGAAAAGAATCACATGATCATCTCTATCGATGCAGAAAAGGCATTTGACAAAGTCCAACACCAATTCCTGTTAAAAACTCTCAATAAAATAGGTATAGACGGGACATTTCTCAACATAATAAAGGGCATCTATGCAAAACCAACAGCCAACATCATTCTTAATGGAGAGAGGCTGAAAAAATCCCCCTTGAAAACAGGAACAAGACAAGGATGCCCTTTATCACCACTCCTAGTTCACATTGTGCTGGAAGTTCTAGCTGGAACAATAAGAAAGAAAAAGAAATACAGGGCATCCAAATTGGTAATGAAGAAGTTAAACTGTCCCTGTTTGCAGATGATATGATACCATACATAGAAAACCCTAAAGACTCCACGAGAAATCTACTGGAACTAAAAGAAAGATTCAGCAGAGTAGCAGGATACAAGATAAACATTCAAAAATCAGTTGGATTCCTATACACCAGTAAGGAGATCGATGAAAAGGAAATCAGGAAAACAATACCATTTTCAATAGCCCCTAAAAAGATAAACTACTTAGGAATAAATCTGACCAGGGATATAAAAGACCTATACAAAGAAAACTACAAAACACTACTGCATTAAACCCAAAGGGATCTACATAAATGGAAAAATACACCATGCCCATGGATAGGCAGACTCAACATTGTGAAAATTTCAATTTTTCCCAAAGCAATTTACAAATACAACGCAATCCCAATCCAAATACCAACAACATTCTTCAAAGAGATGGAAAAACTAATCATTAACTTTATATGGAAAGGGAAGAAGCCCCACATAAGTAAAGCACTACTGAAGAAGAAGAATAAAGTTGGAGGACTCACACTACCTGACTTCAGAACCTACTATACAGCTACAGTAGTCAAAACAGCCTGGTACTGGTACAACGACAGATACACTGACCAATGGAACAGAATTGAGAACCCAGATGTAAATCCATCCACCTCCGGTCACCTGGTCTTCAACAAGGGCCCAAATTCCATTAAATGGGGAAAAGACAGTCTTTTTAACAAATGGTGCTGGCAAACTGGATATCCATTTGCAAAAAAATGAAACAGGACCCATACTTCATACTGTATACAAAAACTAATTCAAAATGGATGAAAGACCTGAATATAAAGCCTAAAACTATAAAGTTTATAGAAGAAAAAATAGGACCAACACTTCAGGCCTTAATACATGGCACTAACAGGATACAAACCATAACCATCAATGCACAAACCCCAAAAGATAAGCTAGATAACTGGGATCTTCTAAAAATCAAACACCTATGCTCTTCAAAAGACTTCACCAAAAGAGTAAAAAGAGAACCTACAGACTGGGAAAAAATTTTTGGACAGTACAAGTCAGACAAAGGTCTTATCTCCATAATCTACAAGAAAATCCAACACCTCTACAAAAAAAGACAAATAATCCTATTAAAAAATGGGCAAAGGAAATAAACAGACACTTCACCAAAGAAGACATTCAAATGGCCAACAGACACATGAGGAAATGCTCGCGATCACTAGCCATTAGAGAAATGCAAATTAAAACCACAATGTAAAGTAAAACCATCTCACCCCAGAATTACTGGCATGAATCAAAAACACTGGAAATAACAAATGTTGGAGGGGCTGCGGGGAGATCAGAACTCTTATGCACTGCTGGTGGGAATGCAAAATGATATATCTATTTTGGAAAATGATATGGCGCTTCCTCAGAAAGCTAGAAATAGACATACCATTCGATCCAGCAATCCAACTCCTAGGAATATATCCTAGAGAAATGAGTCGTCACTCGAATAGACATATGCACACCTATGTTCATTGCAACATTGTTCACAATAGCAAAACGATGGAAACAACGTAGATGCCCATCAACACATGAATGGATAAACAAACTATGGTACATACACACAATGGAGTACTATGCAACGAGAAAGAACAACAATCAATCTGTGAACCATCTCATAACATGGATGAAACTGGAGGACATTATGCTGAGTGAAATAAGTCAATCACAAAAGGACAAATATTGTAGGAGACCTCTATTGTAAAAACCCACGAAAAAGTTCACACACAAAACGTACAATCTTTGTTGGTTACCAGGGATGGGGGGGGGGGGATACTAAATAGGCAATAGATAAGTGGTATCTTGGGTGAAGCGTGAGACAGTACACAATACAGGGGAAACTAGCACAACCTGTATAAGGAAAGGTCATGGAAGCCCCATAGACACACTCCCTGAGGGACTGAGTTGCTGGGCGGAGGGCTCTGGGGACAGTGGTCTCGAGGAACATCTAGCTCAATTGGCATGACACAGCTTATAAAGACAATGTGCTACATTCTACCTTGGTGAGTAGTGTCTGGGGTCTTAAAAGCCTGTGAGCAGCCATCTAAGATACTCCACTGGTCTCATCCCTTCAGGAGCAAGGGAGAATGAAGAGAACAGGATACAGGGAAAAGATTAGTCTGAAGGACTAATTGTCCACAGCTACCAAGGCCTCCACCGGACTGAGTTCAGTACAGCTAGATGGTGCCCGGCTACCACCACTGACTGCTCTGACCAGGATCACAACAGAGGGTTCTGGACAGAGTTGGAGAAGGATGTAGAGCATAATTCTAACTCACGAAAAGAAGACCAGATTTACTGGCCTAAAGGAGACTGGAGAAACCGCAAAAGTATGGTCCCCAGACACCCTTTTAGCTCAGTGGTGAAGTTACCTCCGAGGTTCACTGTTCAGCCTGGGAGTGGACAGCCCCATAAAACCAAATGAGACTAACGAGGTACAAGAGTCCAATGACAAGGGGTAGAATGCAGAAGGGGACAAGGAAGCTGGTGATAGGGAACCCAAGGTTGAGTAAGGATATTGTTGATGTGTTGTGAGATTGTTAACCATTGTCATAGGGCAACATTTGTAGTAACTGTTAAATGAGAAACTATTTTGTTCTGTAAGCCTTCATCTTAAGTGAGAATAACAGCACAACTGGAAGAGCATAGTCAATGTCACTGAAAGGTGTATGTAGAAATTTTTGAAATGGTGTATCTTCGGCTATGTGTATTTTCACCAAAAAAAGGTTGAGAAGTTAGAGGGTTAATATGTTGTGGGGTTGTTAACCAATGTCATAAAACAACATGTGTACTACTGTTTCATGAGAAACTATTTGTTCTGTAAGCCTTCACCTGAAGTACAATAAAATATTTAAAAAAAAAAAAATCCCAAAAGAAAGAAAATAGTAAATTCAGTATGCCCCTGTAAGTAGAAGATTGGTTCTCAGGTTTGCATGTTAAGAAACTCACAACATATAATTCTCTTCTTTTTAAATTCTGTGTAACTACTGCTATTCTTTCCACATGAAAGAAATGATTAAGGTGGACCCTAATGATACTTTAGGGCTCACTGCAATATTTTTACCAATGATATTGTTGGGAGGGGATCAAGTTTCAAATTAATATGTTAAGAATGATTGTATTTTGTACAAAAATACATACAAAATTCCAGTATTTTTGTTTTCTAATTTTCCTAAAAAATCATGCATTACTCATATTTTTTTTTAAAGAGGGAATATAAAGTGGTAAAATTTAATGGAACACTTTTCACTAACCATTACCACCTATCACCAAAGTGGGATTTTATGCATTTCTTATAGTAACTATAACAAAGTCTTGTTCACTGGGACAGGCACTGTTTCCCAAAGTATTAAACCGGGCTCATCTTGCCTAAGAAACCTTGGCACAAGTACTTTTTTGTGGTTTTGCCGAAATTGTTACTCTATAACTTTGATTTCTCAAAGAAACATGAAAGATTATTACCTTTATTCATTTCAACATACTTCTATAATATATATATTTTTGTCTTTTATTATTTTTTAGCATAGCTCATTCCTCATGTCATATTCAGCTCCTATCATTTTAAAATCACAACACTAGATGTTACTTCTAAAAGAGATGGCTGTAAACAGCAAAACGCCTCCATGCATGGTGCTAGCATCAATCATACAGTGCAATATTTCCTGAACTTGACATTAGTTTCTAGGGTGCATCTTATTGGAGGGCCTGTCATTTTCTCTTTGCTTATTATGTTGGTTAGAGTGAAAATTTCAGTATTGTAACTTCATGTTTTAGCTCGAAGTATTAAATGGTCTCCTGAGCTATGTTATCATCATTGCTAATCATTAGTCTTTGTCATTTAAGATGACAAGCTAAACTAATTTTTGAAGAATTGCAATTTCTATTTGTATTTATTAGAAAAATACAAACAGAAAGAGTGGAAGTATAAAAAAAACCTGTTGTTGTTGAAAAAGAACATAAAATGGCCTTTTATTGCTTGTAAGCAGCCATCTAAGATACTCCACTGGTCCCACCCCATCTGGAGCCAGACAGAATGAAGAAAACCAAAGACACAAGGGAAAGATTTGTCCAAAGGACTAATGGACCACAACTACCAAAGCCTCCACCAGACTGATTCCAGCACAACTAGATGGTGTCCAGCTACCACCACTGACCGCTCTGACAGGGATCACAACAGAGGGTCCCAGATGCAGAGCTGGAGATAAATGTAGAACAAAATTCTAACTCACACACACACAAAAAGAAAGACTAGACTTACTGGTCTGACAGAGACTGGAGAAACCCCGAGAGTATGGCCCCCAGACACCCCTTTAACTCAGTACTGAAGTCACTCCTGAGGTTCACCTTTCAGCCAAAGATTAGACAGGCCCATAAAACAAAATGAGACTAAAGGGGCACAACGGCCCAGGGGCAATGACTAGAAGGCAGGAGGGGACAGGAAAGCTGGTGATGGGGAACCCAAAGTCAAGAGGGGGAGAGTGTTGGCATGTCATGGGGTTGGCAACCAATCTCACAAAACGTGTTAATTGTTCAATGAGAAACAGTTTGCTCTGTAAATCTTCATCTAAAGTACAATAAAAAATGTCCTTTTATTCATTTGCATGTATCAAAAATACCTGTTTTTTGGATTACTATTTTTAATTTACTTATCTGGCCTAATTTTAGTTATTTGAGCCTAGAAAAAAAAAATCTATGTGAAATGAGTGTGATGACAAGTCACATGTCTCAAGGAAAGAATCATAACCCTGCTGTACGTAATTTTATCACCTTTCTCAGTTACTAGAAAGATAACAGGAGATGAGGTTCTTTTCACACATCTTGCATTTTGCTTCAAATTAAACCTTTATTTCATAAAAAAAATGTGAAGGGGTGGGCAGATTAAACTGTTAGTAATCATGCCTTCAGCAGAGACATAATTTCACAATCACTGTGAAGCCTTCTGCAATTTGGAGATTGGATTAACTGCAACACCAGCAGGCATAGTGACCTTGCCCACTTCACAAACTCTGCCAAACAAAACCAGGGTTTGAAACTGAAAAGTTTACTTAGTATATAAATCATCTGAAATGAATCATCTGATTTTCTGGCCTGTCTTTGGGTTGTTACAGGCATAATAAATTACACAGATTAACAACCAATCAGGAAAAAAAAAACTTAAAAAGTAGAGATATTATATCAAACATCATTGCATCACTTTAAAATTTTTTGGACAAGTGTATTTTAAAGTCAAAGTAAAAACTCATTTAGGATCAATTTTCTGAACAGCCTACACACCCCTCAGGAACTTGAAGGCTGCTGCCAAAAGTTTCCAGCAAGCAGAATCCAGCCTGTGGCATTCCTGTCCATAATGAGATTATACATTATTTTCCCCACCCTAACCACAGGTTACTCAACAACAGGAGCACTTAAACAGAGGCCAAGCATCATTAGTGAACAATACTCATGAGACTTGGCAATTAAATCGCATGCTTACTGAAGGCTTAAGATACGTGAATCCTCTGTGGTATTACTTGGCACTAGGAGGTATAAACAAAACAGCTGATAAACTTGAGCCTTTGGACACTTCATAGAATTTGTTCACCAGGACAACTGAATTCTTTGGAGCATCTGAGAACTAAATTTAGAAAGATATTTATGGATATTTTAAACTATCTGGAGTATTATATTTACATCAAGCACTTTAAAGCAAATATTATAATCTCCACAGATTGTGGGATGAAATGTCTAAATTATTTTCCTTGATCTAGGATTCACTATAATTTACATTTCACAATTCATTTCATGAATATAAGAAACATTAATTACCGTGTGTATCCCTACTGCATTAGAACTTAGCTAAACTACAGATTCTTCTTCATTAAGTACTCATGCTTGCCAGGATTCCATCTGTCATCCTTCTCTCATTCTGAACAGTCTTCTTAGAGGAACTCATCTAAACTCATGATTTCAACTACCTCCTATGAGCTGGTATCTTCAGAGTTTCAGAACCATATATTTAAGTGTCTGCAGAACACGTTCACCAAGGTCATCCACCAGGAATCTAAAACTCAACTTGACCAGATAAGACCCATGCTATTTTATATCCAAAATATGCCTCTTACCATATCTCAACAACATTCAGACCCAACATTTAAATAGGGCATACTTGAGGACAGAAGATACAGTCCAGATCTTTTAAAAGTTACATCAGAGACCTTTCCACATGAAACCTAGAACCCAAAAAATATGTGTTCAATGGCTAAATGAGAATTTTAGAAAGTATATTCATTTAAAAAAACCTAATGAAAAGGCAGTTTGTCTGATTAGACTTAAAAAAAAAAAAAAGACCAAACTTTATGCTACCTATAAGAAGCCTGCTTTAAATATAAATACCCAAAAAGGTTAAAAGTAAAAGGATAGAAGAAGATATACGATGCTAACGCAAGGAAAAAAAAAAATCTGGAGTGGCTATATTAATATTGTTGTTGTTAGTTGCTGTCAAGTTGCTTCTGACTCATGGCAACCCTGTATGTGCAGAGTAGAACTACTCCACAAATTTTGTAAGTCTGTGATCTTTCAGGAGCAGATGGCCAGGCTTTACTTCCGAGACATTTCTGGGTGGACTTGAACTGGTAACCTTTCAGTTAGTAGTCCAGCGCTTAAACACTTGTGCCACCCAGACTCCTTATATTAATATTAGATCATGTAAATTTCAGAGAAAATAATATAACAAAGGATAGAGAAGGTCATTTCTTAGTGATAAATGCTCAATTAATCAAGAGAACATAATTTTAAAGATTTATGCACCTTATTACACAGCTTCAAAATACATGAAGCAAAAAACTGATAGAACTAAAAGAAGAAATAAACAAATCCACAATTACATTTGGGGATTTCAACACTCCTCTCTCAATAGTTCTTAAAAAAAAAAGTAGATAGAAAATCAGTAAGGACATAGAAGACAAACAACTGGATCAAATTGACATTTTCAGAGCAACAATTTAAAAAATAGCAAAACAAACCCAAAGCAAGTAAAATAAAGAAATAACAGTAGAGCAGAAATCAAAGAAATAGAAAACAGGAAAGACAATAGAAAAAAATCAATAAACTTAAAAGTTATTTCTTAGAGAAAATCATTAAAATTGACAAACTTCCAGCCAGACTGATGAGGAAAAAAGAAGCTAAGATTCAAATTACCAATATGAGTTATGAGAGAGATAACATCATTACACATTCTACAGAAAATTAGAAGAATAAGGGTATATTATTAACAACTTAATGCCAATAAATTCAACAACTTAGATAACATGGATAAATTCCTGGAAAGACACAAGCTACCAAAGCTCACTCAAGAATACATAGATATGCTGAATAGTCCTATATCTATTTTAAAATTTTAATGTATAGTCAAAACCTTCTCACAGAGAAAACTCCAGACACAGATGGCTTCACTAGTGGATTCTACCAAATATTTAAGGATGAAATAACATCAATTCTACACAAACTCTTCCAGAATATTGAAAAGGGAAAAATACTTCCAAACTCCTTCTACGGGGCAAGATTTAATGCAAAATTAGACAAAAACATTATAAGAAAAACAAAATAAAACTTTCAGACAATATCCTCCATGAAAATATATGCAAAAATCCTCCAAAAATATTAGGAAATTAACCCAGTCATATATAAAAAGGGTAATGCATTATGCCCAAGAGGGGTTTATCCCAGGAATTGGTTTAACAAACCAGTATTGGTTTAACAACAAAAACTGATCAATGTAATTCACCATAGTAACAGTCTACAGAAGAAAAACTCTACGATCAGCTAAATAGATACAAAAAAAATATTTAACAAAGTACATCCAGGGGAAAAAAAAAAACTCTTAGCGAACTATGAATAGAAGGAAAATTTCCTCAACCTGGTAAAGAGTATCCATGAAAAACACACAACTAGCATCATATTTAACCACAGGGAACTGAATAATTTTCCTCCTAAGATCAGGAACAAGTCAAGGATGTCTGCCCATTTCTCTACAGCATTGTAGTCGAAGTTCTAGCCAGTGTAATATGACAAGAAAATAAAATGTAAAGGATTCAGATTGAAAAAGAAGAAAAATTGCTTTCACTTGTCCAGTGCTCTTTCTATCATACCTCTAACTTTATAATTTATATTTTCACTCTTTATGTATTTTAAATAGTAAAATAATTCCACAAGTAAATAAAATTAGAACAAAAGCATTTATCAGTATTTATATGTAGCCTCTATGAGTGAGAATCAACTCAACAGGTCTGGTTTTTTTTTTGGTTTATATGTAGCCTATGAAGAATATATAGAGAGAGATATATAGATATAGATATTTGCATCACATGACCCTGGGGAATTGCTTTGGACATCACTGTGTACAAAAAAACTCTCAAAATAACCACTATGAAATATGTTTAATAAAAATCCTGAATTAATTTTTATCTTAGAATTATTTAAACATCTGCCCCTGCCAAACACAATGCCTTATCACAGAATGCAAGTAAAATGAATGCAAAAGAATAAAGACCAGAGAAAAAGGCTGCCTAGAAATAGTTGTGCAATACTATTTTATATAATTTATTTTGTTGTTGAGAATATACACAGCAAAACATACACCAGTTCAACAGTTTCTACATGTACAATTTAGTGACACTGACTACATTCTTCAAGTTGTGTAACCACTCTTGCCCTTCTTTTCTGAGTTATTCTTCCCCTGTTAACAGAAATTCACTGCCCCCTAAGGTTTCTACCTAATCTTTCAATTCGCTGTTGTCAATTTGATCCAATATAGACAGTTCTTAAAATAGCATAATGCTAAAGGCAAACATCTTTTACTAGTTAAGCTAAACTACTGTTTGGTTTTAAGAAGATTTCAGGGCATATTTTGTTTAAGATTTCAAGATTATCTCAGGGCAACAATTTCAGGGGTTCATTCAAACTTCATAGCTCCAGAATGTCTAGAGGCTATGAGATTTTGAAATTGTGTTCTGTGTTTTCCCACTTTTGATCAGGATTCTTCTACAGAATCTTTGATCAAAATGTTTAGTAACAGTAGCCAGGCACCATCAAGTTCTTCTGGTTTCATGGCAAAGGAGGCAGCTTGTTCATAGATGCAATTAGCCACATATTCCATATCCCTCTCCTATTTCTGACTTTCCTTATTCCACTGCTGTTCCAGGCAAATAGAGACCAATTGTGCTTGGATGGCAATTGCAAGCTTTTATGACCCCAGGCACTATGCAACAAACTATGAGGTAGAAGAGAGGCACTAAACATGTTGTTAGGCCAATTAACTGGGCTGTCCTATGAAACCATGACCCTAAACCTCCAAACCAAGAAACCAAATCCCATGAGGTTTTTGATTGTACATACGCAACCTCAGCAGCTAGGTTTTTTTTTTTTTTTTTTTTTTTGTCATTGTTGTAAATGTATGTATCACACTACTTTTGCCAGTTCAACTTTTTACAGGTGTACAATTTATTGATAGCAATTACAATAAACAGCTGTACAACCCTACCCTTAATCAATGTGGTACGTCCGTCACCATTAACCACCCCCCTTCCTCTTCCCACGGTAATCACTAGTAAACTTTGTTTTCTAAACATTTGCCCTTGCTTGTCTTTTTATATAAATGAGTTCATACAATACTTATCCTTTTGTGATCGACCTATTTCACTCAACATGTTTTCCAGCTTCATCCATATTTAGCATGTACCAAGACTTCATTTCTCCTACTGGCTGAGTAGTCTTCCACTGAACATAAGTTATATAATACTTAAGTATCATACTCTCAAATTTTTCTCTTATTACAGGTTAATTTATTTATTCACTTACACTGTGAAAATTATCTTTTCAAAACAATTATAGAGCTGAACTCTGTTCTCATTTGCGAAACAAGACTTATAGAGCTAATAAAGTTCATCTGTCTTGGTTTAGTTGTTGGCTGGTTACATTATATAGTCTTTCTCTTTATATTAATACTTTGAAATGTGTTCGTATTTATTTAGTAATTTTTTAGTGGATTTACATGACGGGTCCTAGGTTTTTTTGAGTGATTTCTAACACTCAGTATAGCTTCGCGATCATTCTGCAGATGTAAACAGACCGCTGATGAATAAGAAAGCATAAATTCTTATGTTTCATAATATATTATCATGAAAATATATTTTTATTAAATATATATTTTTATTAAAAATAAGTCATGATAAGGGATTTATTTTTTATCCTAATAGGGAGTAACACTGGAAGGATTTTAAGTTGAAAAAGAAATAATCATTTTTCATTTAGTAGGTCAACTCTACGTCCCATTTCACTCAATTAAATCATTGTTGCACCTCTTGTCCCAGTTCTATCCATTTTAGCATTTATTCTGGTAAAACTGTCCTGGTTGGATGATCAGCTATGTGGTAACCCTGTTTTTTAATTAGATTACTCTGAGCTTTATGATATGTTCATACTTTTTATACAATAATTCTTCAAGAAATCTACACAGACTTCCGGGCTACATGGTGCTATAGACAGAAGCACCATGCAATCCCTCCACAGCGAAGATCCGAAAAACTAAGCCAAACAGAGAAAACGTCAATCCTGAAACCCTATACATTAAATGAAGAGACAAAGAACTCAGCCAAGCACTGAACAGAATAAGAAACTGACATAGAACAGAGACTGAGGAGAGATACATGCAGAGGTCCCTCATCAGCTAACGCAGCACAAATACGCCATATTGAACTTCTATCGGAACAGCGGGTACAGGAAAGCAGATTTACGGAACTTCCAGCAGTACACAGAACAACCAGTAACCAGTGATATACGCCTTCTCACCCCGCAGCCTTATTCACCACCCCTTGGCCTCCTCTGCTTCCTGCAGCGACAGTCTCTTGGCCAGGAAGCACTGGCTTCATGCCAGTGCCGCTTGCATTCCACCCACCTGTCCTGACCGGCTCCCTGGTGTCATTTGTTGGCTGCTGGTGTTGCTTTTCTCCGCTTCTTTTGATTTCTTCCATACCTCTCACCACTTCCCCGTCCTTTTCTCTCAAATACCTGCTCCGTGTGCCACCCCTGCTTCTTCGTGAAAGACTGTGAAACACCACTCGAATGTGAAACTTCCCGGCCCATGCTACCATGCTGGTGGGATCCTGGGGCTTTTGTTGGTTTGTTTGTTTTGATCTCTGTTTGTTTTCTTTTTCTTTTCTCGAACTGGAAGCCCATACTAGCTGGGCAGTACTGCACAGCTTGAAACCTACCCCCTCAATTTGCGCAGACTTGCAGAGGGATCCACGAGAGCATTTCATTTTTATTTTATTTTTTTTATTTTGGGGAGTTTTTCTTGTTCTTTTATTTGTTTATTTTGTTTTCTTTTCTCTCTTTTTACTTTTTTGTCTTTCTTCATTATTCAGTTTTTCGTCTCTCTATACTTACCTTCTCTTCCTGTCTCCTGAATACCTGGCACTGAGTGACACCTCTAACCCTTTCTAGAAAGACTGTACTTCATGGCCTGGAAGCAACTTCCTCAGACCTCGCAGCCACACCAGCATGATCCCTTGGGACTCTGATTTTCTTTTTTTTTTTTTCTAATTTTTATTTATTCACTTTTTTCTTCTCCTTTTTGTTTTTCTCCATTTCTCAGTATTTCATCTCTCCACTCCAACAGCAAGCTCTCTTACCACCCTTTTCTGCTTGTTTGTATGTTTTTGGCTCCTGTTCCTCTCTTCTCTCTTTCCTCCTTCCCAAACTCATCTTAGCTCCACACATAACAATCTCCCCCCTCCATCTTGCCTACCTGCACCATGCCCTTAACATCACACCACCAAGCAGCACAGGCACAACCTACAAGAACGTGACCTGCACTGATAACCAACCCACCCTGGTGGCTGCAGTAAGTGCCACAAACAACCCATCCCAGTAACTCCTCTTCAGCTAGAACTGCCCTGCTTTACAATATCTGAGTGACTGACCCTGCCAGTTGGAGAAGGAGGCAGAAAGTAACGTGCCCACAGACGAGCAAACAACAAACAACACAAAGCCTGCCTGCTCAGACATAACCAAGAAAAACAAAAAAGCAGGACAAAACAAATCTACAGTCAATAAATGAGGACAATAACTACCAAATGCCCTGAAAACGTTTACAAAGACAGAACAGGATGGTTCCAGGAGGCATCCAAAACAAAAAACAGATGACTTTCCAGTAGAAGAAAAGGCACAAGAACTACCTGATAGGGAATTCAAATATCTAATATTCACAGCTATCCAAAAGTTGAAGCAAAAATCAAACACAAATGAGGAAAAAAAGGACAAATTCATGGAAAAGGCAGACAAATTCATGGAAAATACAGACCAAAAAAATGGAAGAATTCAGGAAAATCATGCAGGAACAAAATGCTAAACTAAATCCACAACTAGAAAGCATACAAAAACAACAATTAGAAATCCAAAAGATAAACAACAAGATTTCAGAAATGGACAGTGTCACAGAAGGGCTGAGGAGCAAGTTTGAAATGATGGAAGATGGGATCAGTGAAATTCAAGACAAACACTTGGATACAACTCTGTTTGAGGAAAACTAAGTAAAAAGAATGGAGAAAAATGAAGAAACCCTGAGAATTATGTGGGATACAATCAAAAGCAAAAATTTTTGAGTGATCAGAGTTCCAGAACAAGGGGAGAAAACAGAAAATACAGAGACGATCATCTAAGAATTACTGACAGAAAACTTCCCCAATATCATGAAAGATTAAAAGCTGACCATCCAAGAAGCTCAATGAACCCCATATAGGATAGAATCCAAAAGAAAATCACCAAGTCATATCATAATCACATTAGCCAAAACCAAAGACAAACAAAGAATCCTGAGAGCAGCTCGAGGAAAACAAAAAGTCACATACAGAGGAGAAACAATAAGACTAAGCTCAGATTATTCGGCAGAAACCATGCAGGCAAGAAGGAAATGGGATGACAAATATAAAATCTAGAAAGAAAAAAAAAATTGCCAGCCAAGAAAAATATGTCCTATAATACTCTCATTCAAATATGATGGTGAAATGAAGACATTTCCAGATAAAAAGAAATTAACGGAATATGTAAAAACCAAACTTACAAGAATTACCGAAGGGAGTCCTTCGATCTGAGAACAAAAACATCAGCTCACAGGCTGAATCTAGGACATAAGATTGTACCAACCAGATACCAATCTAGGAAATGAACTCTCAAGGGCTATCCAAAACCGAAAGATATACAACAAGGAATCAGAGAAGTTAATCTGTAAATGACAACAACTTCAGAACAATATAAGAGGGAATAAACAGTGTAGGTATAGAAACTTCAAACGGAGAGGAAGGCAAGGTGATACCAAGTAATAATAGACTGCTTCATACTTAGGAATATAAGGGTAAATTTCAAGGTAACCACAAAGAAAGTTAACAAACCTACCTATCAAAATAAAGAGGAAAAACATAAAGTCTCAGTAAAAACAAAAACCTATAAAAACAAAAGAAATGAAAAAAAATCCACAGACAAAAGGAATTCAACACAGGAGAGTAAGAGTAACAAAGAAAATGTCAGTACCACAAAAAAAGCATTACAAAATGACAACAATAAAGTCACACCTATCAATAATTACACTGAATGTAAATGGCCTAAATGTACCCATAAAAAGACAAAGAGTGAGAGAATGGATAAAAAAACAGGATCCATCAATATGCTGTCTACAAGAGACACACCTTAGAAATAAAGATGTGAATTGATTAAAAATCAAAGGATGGAAAAGAATTTATCAAGCAAATGACTACCAAAAAAGAGCAAGAGTGGCAACACTAATCTCAGATAAAATAGACTTTAAAACAAAATCCAACATAAAAGACAAAGAAGGACACTATATAATGATTAAGGGGACACTCCATCATGAAGACATAACAATAATAAACATCTATGCACCCAATGACAGGGCTCCAAAATACATAAACTCTAACAGCACTGAAAAGAGAAATTGACAGTTCCACATTAACAGTAGAAGACTTTAACACACCACTCTCGGTAAAGGACAGAACATCTAGAAAGAAATTCAACAAAGATACAGAAGACCTAAAGGGCACAACCAGCCAACTTGACCTCATAGACATATATAGAACACTACACACAACAGCTGCAATGTACACATTCTTTTCCAACGTACATGGAACATTCTCCAGAAGAGAACACATCTTAGGCCACAGAACAACCTCAGCAAGATCCAACACGTTGAGATAATTCAAAGTATCTTCTCTGACCACAATATCATCGAGGTAGAAATTAACAACAGAAAGAGCAAAGAAAAAAAAATCAATTACATGGAAACTGAATAACACCCTGCTTTCAAACCACGGGGTAATAGAAGAAATCGAGATGGAATCAAAAAACTCTTAGAATCAAATGAGAATGAAAATACATCATACCAAACCCTTTGGGACACAGCAAAGGCAGTCCTCAAAGGACAATTGATAGCTATAGATGCACACATCAAAAAAGAAGAAAGGGACAAAATCAAAACATTGACCACACAACTCAAACAAATAGAAAGAGAACAGGAAAAAAAGCCCACAGCCACTAGAAGAAGGGAAATAATAAACAGTAGAGCAGAAATAAATAAAACAGAGAAGAGAAAAACAATAGAAAGAATCAACAAAACCAAAAGTTGGTTTTTTAAAAGAATCGACAAACCACCGGCCAGACCGACAAGAGAAAAACAGGAGACGAATCAAATAACCTAAATAAGAAATGACATGGGGGACATTACAACAGACCCAACTGAAATAAAAAGGATCATAACAGTATTATGAAAAGCTATACTCCAACAATTTGAAAACCTAGAGGAAATGGATAAATTTCTAGAAACACACTACCTACCCAAACAATCACAAAATGATGTTGAAAATCTGAACAGACCCATAATAAGAGAAGAGATTGAAAAAGTAATTAAAAAAACTCCCAATAAAAAAATTCCCTGGCCCAGAGGCTTCAATGGAGAATTCTACAAAACATTCAGAGAAGAGCTTATACCAGTACTACTCAAACTATTTCAGAACATAGAAGAGGAAGCAAAATTTCCAAACTAATTCTATGAAGCCAGCGTATCCCTGATACCAAAACCAGGCAAAAAAGCCACAAAAAAAGAAAATTACAGACCAATATCTCTCATGAATATAGATGCAGAAATTCTCCACAAAATCCTAGGCAACAGGATTCAGCATCATATCAAAAAAAATATTAAACTATGACCAAGTAGGATTCATACCAGGTATGCAAGGATGGTTCAACATTAGAAAATCAATCAACATAATCCACCACATAAATAAAAGGAAAGAAAAGAGTCACATGATCATCTCAATTGACATAGAAAAGGTATTTGACATAATCCAACACCCATTCCTAATAAAAACTCTCATGATAGAGTATAGGTATAGGTATAGAAGGGAAATTCTCAACATAATAAAGGGCATCTACGCAAAACCAACAACCAACATCATTCTTAATGGAGAGAGGCTGAAAACATTCCTCTTGAGAACACAAACAAGACAAGGATGCCTTTTATCACCACTCCTATTTAACACTGTGCTGGAAGTTCTAGCTACAGCAATAAGGCAAGAAAAAGAAATAAACGGCATCCAAACTGGTAATGAAGAAGTTAAACTGTCCCTAGTTACGAATGATATGATCCTATACATAGAAAACCCAAAAGACTCCATGAGAAAACTACTGAAACTAATAGAAAGGATTCAGCAGAGTAGCAGGATACAAGAGAAACATACAGAAATTGGTCAGATTCCTAAACACCAATAAAGAGAACGATGAAAAGGAAATCAGGAAAACAATACCATTGATAATAGCCCCTAAAAAAATAAAATACTTAGGAATAAACCTAACCATGGTTGTAAAAGACCTATACAAAGAAAACCACAAAATACTACTGCAAGAAACCCAAAGGGATCTACATAAATGGAAAAACATACCATGCTCATGGATAGGTAGACTCAACATTGTGAAAATGACAATTCTACCCAAAGCTATTTACAAATACAATGCAATCCCGATCCAAATACCAACAACATTCTTTAAAGAGATGTAAAAACTAATCATCAAACTTATATGGAAAGGGAAGAAGCCCCAAATAAGTAAAGCACTGTGAAGAAAAAGAATAAAGTAGGAGGACTCACTACCTGACCTCAGAACCTACTATACAGCTACGGTAGTCAAAACAGCCTGGTACTGTTACAACTACAAATACATTGATCAATGGAACAGAATTGAGAATATAAATCCATCCACCTATGGTCACCTGATCTTCAACAAGAGCCCAAAGTCCAACAACTGGGGAAAAGACAGTCTTTTTAACAAATGGTGCTGGCAAAACTGGATATCCATCTGCAAAAAAATGAAACAGGACCCATACCTCACACCATATATAAAAACTAATTCAAAATGGATCAAAAACCTAACCATAAAGTAAAAACTATGAAGTTCATAGAAGAAAAAATAGGATCAGTGCTAGAGGCCCTAACACATGGCATTAACAAGACACAAACCGTAATCAACAACACACAAACTCCAGAAGATAAGCTAGAAAACTGGGATCTTCTAAAAATTAAACACTTACGCTCATCAAAAGACTTCACCAAAGGAGTAAAAAGAGAACTTACAGACTGGGGAAAAAAATTTTGGACATTACAAGTCAGACAAAGTTCTAATCTTAATCTACAAGAAAATCCAACACCTCTACAACCAAAAGTCAAATAATCCAATTAAAAATTGGGCAAAGGAAATGAACAGAGACTTCACCAAAGAAGACATTCAAGCAGCCAGCAGACACATTAGGAAAGGCTCACAATCAGTAGCCATTAGAGAAATGCAAATTAAAACCACAATGAGATACCATCTCATCCCAACATTACTGGCACAAATCAAAAACACTGGAAATAACAAATTTTGGAGAGGCTGCAGGGAGATCGGAACTCTTATCCACTGCTGGTGGGAATACAAAATGATACAGCCATTCTGGAAAATGATATGGCGCTTCCTTAGAAAGCTAGAAATAGAAATACCATATGATCCAGCCATCCCACACCTAGGAATATATTGCAGAGAAATAAGAGCTGTCACACGAATAGACATATGCACACCCATGTTCATTGCAGCTTTTTTCACAATAGCAAAAAGATGGAAACAACCTAGATGCCCATCAACAGATGAATGGATAAACAAACTATGGTACATACACACAATGGAGTATTATGCAACGATAAAGAACAATGATGAATCTGTGAAGCATCTCATAACATGGATGAAACTGGAGGACATTATGCTGAATGAAATAAGTCAATCACAAAAGGACAAATATTGTATGAGACCTCTACTGCAAAAACTCATGAAAAAGTTTACACGCAGAGAAACAATCTTTGTTGGTTAGGAGGGATGGGGGGGTAGGGGGTGAATACTAAATAGACGATAAGTGGTAACTTTAGTGAAGGGTAAGACAGTACACAATACTGGGGAAGCCAGCACACTTTTAGAAGGAAAGGTTATGGAAGCTCCATAGGCACATCCAAACTCCATGAGAGATAGAATTGCTGGGTGGAGGGCTCTGGAGACCATGGTCTCGGGGAACATCTAGCTCAATTGGCATGACACAGCTTATAAAGACAATGCTCTACATTCTACCTTGGTGAGTAGTGTCTGGGGTCTTAAAAGCCGGTGAGCGGCCATATAAGATACTCCACTGGTCTCACCCCTTCGGCAGGAAGGGAGAATGAAGAAAACAAGATACAAGGGAAAGATTAGTCCAAAGGACTAATGGACCACAACTACCACGGCCACCGCCAGAGTGAGTCCAGTACAACTAGATGGTGCCTGGCTACCACTACTGACTCCTCTGACCGGGATCACAACAGAGGGTCCTGGACAGAGCTGGAGAAAAATGTAGAACAAAATTCTAACTCACAAAAAAAGACCTGATTAACTGGCCTGACAGAGACTGGAGATGCCCCTGGACATCCTTTTAGCTCAGTAATGAAGTCACTCCCAAAGTTCACCCTTCAATCAAAGATTAGACAGGCCCATAAAACAAAACAAGACTCATTGGGTACAACAGTCCAGGGACAAGTACTAGAAAGCAGGAGGGGACAGGAAAGCTGGTAATAGGAAACACAAGGTTGAGAAGGAACAGTGTTGACATGTTGTGGGGTTGTTAACCATTGTCATAAAATAACATGTTTATACTGTTTGTTGTACTGTTTAATGAGAAACTATTTGTTCTATAAACCTTCATCTAAAGTACAATTTAAAAAAAAAGAAATCAACAGAAAAGAAATAATCAGATGCAGAAATGTATATTTATATACAAATACATTCATGCGCTGCTTAACGTCCACGATGCATTCTGTGAAATAGGACATTATGTGATTTGGATGTTGTGTGAACATGCCTAGATGGCGAGCAATAGCATTCACTGATTTTCCATCTTCGTGTTATTTAATAACCTTTTATTTCACTACCAAATCGATACTTCTCCTTTGCCTCTTGCTGCTGCCATCATTAGCACTGGCTTTCCTGCATTTGGGAGCCATGAAGCACTTCAGAGTAATATTTTTAAAAGAAAACTAAACAGAGAGTAACACTACAACATTCCAGAGACATACGATACACAAGATTGGATACTGCTGCCTACGAGTCAAAGCAGACACTGTTATACAGTAAACTTCTTGTTTAAGCAGGGAAAGTTCACTTTAAAATAGTAATAGAAAGTACAGTACATACACAAACCAGTAACATAGGTTTTTATTATTACTATCAAGACATATGTATTATGGGCTATATATGCACTGCGCCATTATACACCTGGCAGTGCAATCGTTCTGTATACAAGAGACATGAGATACACATGTTACGTGAGGGAAGCTGTTGCATTTGTTACGTCCCATTACGTCTGCTATGTCCAGTTCTCTGATTAGGATTTCTGAACTCTATTATAACCTTATGGGATTACAAATATTTATGTGGTTGGATATTGCCCAAATGGATGTTATGCCACTCATGGCTGTATGTATATTATGGGATTATTAATAGTCACAAAAATGTAAACAACTTTAAGTTCAACAATAGAAGAATCCTTAAATAAGTAACAATTCATAAATAAATGTAACATTATGCAGCACTTAAATATTGTTTTTTAATTTTTTAATGACTAAGAAATGCTCAAAATGTAATTTTGAGAGAAAAAAATATAAACATGTATTTATAGTAAAATCCCTACTTTATACATACATTTCATACACACACACACACACACACATACACACACTCACCATTCAGAAAAATAGAAATAAACAAAGTGATATGATCGTTATTGCTCGATAGTGAAATGACTAATAATTTTTCTTCAAAAGCTGCTGAATTTTTCAAATTTTCTATAACAGTGTGTCACTTTTATAATCAGAAAAAAAATTTCTAGGAGAATATAAAATAGACTCAGAGTGAAAAAGATCTATCACTTTGGAGTTCCAGTAATGGCGAGGTCATTTTTAGTAGTAAGTAAATGAAGCATGGAGCAAGAAACATCTTTAAAAACAACATGGTTACTTGGGTTAGTAACATAAGTCATTTTCTGTGTTGTGATCCTTTTCAGGTTTTACTAATTCAAATAGTAATTAAGTAGAAAAAGTGTCTAAAACCAAGGTCATGTCTACTCTTACTTAAACTTATAATGGCCAGATACAACCTCAAATATTATATTCTGGGCACTTTAAAAAGAAACATTTTAAAAATGGAACATGTTTAAAGGATAACCAATCACAAAGATAAAAATTTTAAAAAACCTGAAAGAATGTGATAGGACAAACATTTACAGACATTGGGAATGTTTACCCTAGGAGAGGAAAAATAAGCAGACACAGGTTCTGGGTCAGTCTAGTGAGGAAATAAATAGCTAATGGTCAGAGCTAAATAAGGATGAAACAGTCTCTCTCATCACAGTGAGTTACCTCTTCCTAACCATTTGGGAACTGCTATCCACTAAACACATTGAATGTCACTGTATGCAAAAACTCTAATGACAACCACTTTGGAATATCCTGTTGTTTTTAAAGATGTCCTTCTTTATCTTGTCTTAGAGAGAGGAGCTAGGCATCAGATGAGTATTTAGATTAACTGTCCTCTAATGAACTCTCCAAATCTGGCATGACATGATGATAACATGACTGAGATTTAAGCCACGTTTCTCACATTTAGTTTTACTTCAAAATGTAAGATCAAACTAAATAAATAAATAAACTGATGTCCCATCATTTAATAGCCAGTTAGTGATATTCTCAGCCACTTCACTGTTTCTTAGAACTCCCACTAGAGGTGGAGGAGGTAGAGAGGAATTCATGCAAATCAGCTGACTCTTGTGCATGTTAAAAGTTAAAATGAAAGATTTCCTGTAAAGAGGTTAATAGCACCAGACAAACAGGTAAACTGGTATGCCTGTGCTCCACTACTTTATCCTTATCACTATTTCCATTTGCATAAAGTGTCATTTGATTGTTAACTAAATCGACAACTAAGGATTTAGAATGTAGGTTTCATCTCAGATTCCCTGA
This sequence comes from Dugong dugon, assembly GCA_030035585.1. Taxonomy (NCBI): domain Eukaryota; kingdom Metazoa; phylum Chordata; class Mammalia; order Sirenia; family Dugongidae; genus Dugong; species Dugong dugon. The sequence continues at coordinate 149,312,137 of CM057463.1, read as the reverse complement.
AAAGCCAAGACTGTACCAATATTAACATTACAATGCTAAGCTCCTCTAGCCTACCTCATATTTCTGATTTTACAACTGAATATACTTTTTATAAACAACTGATCCTTTGTCCTCTGCTCTATCATGACTTCCAAGGCATAAGAGAATCAACTGTTAATATCTGTAGACTTCATTATTCCAGATTTCTGGGTAAATCCCTCCTTCAGATAGAGTTTATTCACAGAACATAGACTATTTGGCCCTGTAAGCATTTGCTTTATCCATATATTTTCTCTAATCTTGTTATATTCCTAATATGTTTGTGAAAACAGAAAAAAAAGATTACAGAAAAAATTTGTAATTTTCCTTTCTGTAGAAAAACAGAAAGAAAAAATTTCAACCTATATATTTTTTAAAAATCATAGCTATTATTCAAATATTAGTTTCTCTGAATGCCACAGTATATATTGTCTTAATGCTACTGCAGCTATAAAAGCAATTTGAAGAGTAAACAGGATTTTTTTCTTATCATACCTAGAAAGTGATTATAAGAAAAATATAAAATGCATTTAATCAGCTTTTCTTCTTAGTTTCATTCAAATATAGCAAGAGTATAATTAGCTGAAAAAGCTGGCTAACTGTAATATATGTCACCTCCTCAACTTGCAAATCTACAAGAGTGACAAGCTCTGCAATAAGATAAAAACCACTATTTCCATTTTTAAAAAATTATGCTCAGAAAGATGAAGTAAAACAACTCTGATTTTCTTTTTCTAGGAGGAAAATATATATAAATGAGAGGTTAGAAAAATATTATTATTTTTTTAATTTAGCAAGTTAAGATGCTGCAATAATGAGGTGTTCATTTTCTTCACCACCAAGTAATCGCTTCCAAATTATTGGACAGCTTTGTGGGTTTGACTGCTTCATTGCCTCTCTATGATCCTGGAAATAAGCCAATATTTTTCCTGAGCTCTTTATGCTCAAAAAAAATCTAAAAGTTACTTTGGGCAATGCAACAACTCAAGTATTTCACTTTGAATTATCCTTCCCTTTTTTCTGTGCACATTTAAAAGATAAATTATTGTCTTTCACTCTTGTCCTAACTCCAGTGTTTCTAAGAGATTTCTCTTGATTTTACCTCATGTAGTTGAGAATTAATTAAATGCAGAGTATTCTCTGACAGAAGTACCTGATTTAATGTTGCTTCTCCCGAAAACACATGCCTCAAGATATGACCCTAGCATACATATTTCTCAGCCCAAACAAAGAAGTAATGCCTGAAGTTTTAAGATCTACAAAGGCAAAGCTAGCAATAACCTAGCAAGTCATTCGCTGCAGCTCAGCAGAACCTTAAATCTACCAATAAAGGGAAAACAAGAAAATAAATCTCAAAACCACTAAAAACTACAAAGTAATATTTAATTTCAACATCTTCTCTTAATTTCTGATTTCATAATATTCTTTTCTGGAGTTCAACTTGTCAGCAAAGGCCACAGACTCACTATATGTTGTATACGGCTTTTAAGCAGGCTTTTAACCAAATTAATGATTCTAATTGCATATTTTCCAGATTCTTGCAGGTACGTCTCTTAAATAATACTTTGCCTGCACAAGTTGAAAAAGTAGCATATTATATAGCTCAAAGTCCTCCTACACAACCTATTTTAAGTTCTGATATCAGTCAAGGTAAGTAATGATGTTCACCAGAAAATACTATCTATAGTAGGTTTAAATACCTATGAAAAATGTATTCATTAATTCAAGGGTTATAGAAAGCCCTAAGGAAAAGGCACTGGGCTAAGTGATGATAGTGATCCCAAGATGGATAACTGTATCTGCCATCAGCTAGTTTTCAATCCACACTATGGTGACAGGTATAAAGAGAATAAAAACTAGTTTGGGTGACCATAAAATTACTATTCAAACAAAGACACTTCTGAAAATAAGGAGAGTGCTCTTATAAATTAAGTCAGGATAACAGATGTAAACTGGACAACCCCAGGAAAACTAGGACATATGGTCACCCTAACTATAGAATACAATGTTTTGGAATTTATTAAGTGTTTTCAAAAATCTTATTTTATTTTTATTTCTCAGAACAAAACTATGAGATAAATAATGGACAATATTATCCAAGGTGATGGACGTTAAAATTATTTGATAAAAACTGTACGGCAGCTATCATAAAAATGCAGGAATCCCTGGGTGACACAAACAGTTAAGTGCTTGACTATTAAATGAAAGATTGGCAGTTCAAACCCACCCAGATGTGCTAGAAGAAGGCCTCAGGATCTGTTTCTGAAAAGTCACAGCCCTGAAAACCCTATGGAGCAGTTCTCCTATGAACACATGGGGTCGCCATGAGTCAGAATTGACTCAATGGCAACTAAAAACAACAACAACAATAATAAAAGTGATAAAATGAGTAATTTAAAGCAGAAAACCAACAAATAAAAAACGAGAACATCTAAGCAAAGAAACTGAAAGTCACAGCAAACAAATAAAAGATATAAAGAACTACCAAATATAAAACTTAAAACTGGAAAATTGCAATAATCAAAATAAAAGAAACCCAATGGATGGGCACAATAGGAAGATAGAACAGAGGAAAGAATCAGTGAACTGGATGATAGAACAATATAAATTATTGGATCTAAACAATATATTAAAAAACAGACTAAAAAAAAAAGGTCTAACATTCATGTCATTGGAGTCCCAAAAGGAGAGGAGAAAGAAAGCCATGCTAAAAATGTACTTGAAGAAACAATGGCAGAAAATTCCCAAATTTGCTAAAGATATAAGCCTGTAGGTTCAAGAAACTGAGCAAACAACAAATATGATGAACTCAAAGAAATCCACACCAAGACATGTGGAGTCAAACTTCTGAAAAAAAAGACAAGGCAAAATTCTTGAAAGCAACAGAGAAATAAAACAACTTATCTGTAGGGGAAAATAATTCAAATGATAGTGAATTTTTCATCGGAAACCACAGAGGCCGGAAGGAAGTGACACAATATTTTTTCAAGTGCTGACAGAAAATAACTGTTGACCCAGAATTCCATATCCAGTGAAAATATCCTCAGGAATGAAAGGGAAATCAAGAATTCTCAGAAGAAAGAAAACAAGGAAAATTTGTGGTCAGCAGAACTACTGTAAAAGAATAGTAAAAGAAAATGTGTAAACAGAAAGGATACGATTTTTAGAAAAAGCAAATCTTGGAACACCAGAAAAGAAAGAACAACGGAAAGAATAAAAATGTAGGTAGCTACAATACATTTTATTTCTACTCTTGAGTTTTTTAAACTATGTTTGATAGTCGAAGCAAAAACTATAACCCTGTGGTTCTAAATATTTGTTGAAGTAATATTTAAGATAATTATATTTTAAACAGGAAAGGTTAAAAAGATTAAAGGGAGGTAAGTTTTCTGTGCAATACTCGAACTGGTAAAATGTCAACACCATTAGACTGTGATAAGTTATATATACAACCACCAATAAATCAAAATGGAATCCTAAAAATATACTCAAGTAACCTACAGCAAGGTAGAAAAAAGAAAAAAAAAGAGAGAGAGCAATCAGTCAACAAAAATTGTCATTTTTGACAATCTTAACACCTAACATTCTATAATTACATTAAAAGGACTAGACACACCACTGAAAAGACAGAGATGGGCTGAATGTATTAAAAAACACTACCCTGTTCTGGCAAAATGGCACTCTAGGCAGAAGCACCACGCCATCCCTCCACATCAAAGATCCAAAAAACTAAGCCGAACAGAGAATACAACAATCCTGAAACCCTAAAACATCAAATGAAGAGATAAAGAACTCAGCCAAGCACCAAATGGAGTGAGAAAACTGACAGAGAATGGAGAGCGAGGAGAGATTCATGCAGAGGTCCCCTACCAGCTAACACAGCACTGATCCGCCATCTTGGACTCCTATCAGAGACCAGCAAACAGGGGGTACGAGAAAGCAGCCTCACAGAGCTTCCAGTGGGAAAAAAAACAACCGGTAATTGGTGATATATGCTTTCCCACCCCCCACCCTTCTTCACCCCGACTCGGCCTCCTCTGCTTCCCGCGGCCACAGTCTCTTGACTGGGAAACAGCAGCTGCTTGGATTCCACACGCCCGAACAGGTGGCTGTCTGAGTGTCATTTGTTGGCTGCTGGTGTTGCTTTTTTTCTGCTTCTTTTTATTTCTTCCTTGCCTCTCCCCACCTCCCCTTCCTTTCGTTCGAGTACCTCGCTCCGTGCTCCATCTTTGCTTCTTCCTGAGGGGCTGCAGAGCTACGGTAATTTGTGATATACACTTTCCCACTCTCTACTCTTCTTCACCCACAATCAGCCCCCTCTGCTTCCAACGGACACAGTCTCTTGTCCAGAAACACCAGCCCGCACTAGCTGCCTCTCTGAGTACCATTTGTTGGCTGCTAGTGTTGTTGTTTTATTTTTCTGCTTCTTTTGATTTCTTACTTGCCTCTTGCCACCTACCCCTCCCTTCACTCAACTACCTGGCTCCGTGCGACATCTTTCCTTCTTCCTGAGGGGCTGCAGAGCTCTGTTCAAGTGTGGAGCTGCTTCCCGGTTTCGGCTCCCATGCTGGTGGGATCCCGGGGCTTCAGTTCGTTTGTTTGTTTTGAATTGTTTGTTTTCTTTTCCTTTCTTAAGTTGGGAGCCCTTTCTGGCCAGGCTGAGCTGAGTGGCAGGGAGACTCCCTTTCAGCTTCCACAGATGTGCAGAGGGATCCCTGAGAGCATTTCTTTCTACGTAGATTTTTTTTTTTTTTTCTGTTTCTTTGGGGGCCTTCCTTTTTTTTTTTTAAATTTGTTTTGTTTTGTTTCCCTCTTTTTCCCTTTTTATCTTTCTTCATTGTTCAGTTTCTCGTCTCTCTATATCTTCCTTCTCTTTCTGTTCCCTGAATACCTGGCATTGTATACCTCTACACCTTCTAGCCAGCCAGTACTGCAACACCTGAGAGCGACTTCCCCAGACCTCATAGCTGCACCAGTGGGACCCATGGGAACTTTGTGGTTCTTTAACCTTTCTGATTTTTATTTATTCATTCTTTTCTTTTCTTCCTCTTCCCCTTTCTGTTTTTCTCCATTTCATAGTCTCTCATCTCTCCACTCGAACGGCAAGCTCCCCTAGCATTCTTTCTTGTTTCTTTGTATGTTTTTGGCTCCTGTTCCTCTCTCCTCTCTCCCATATCCATCTTGGCTCCACACATAACAATCTCCCTGAGGCTTCCTGCCTACCTGCACCATGCGCTTGACATCAAACCACCAAGCAGCACAGGAATGGCCTACTGGAACCTGCTCTGCACTGATTACCGACCTGCTCTGGTGGCTGAAGTAAGTGCCACAAACAACCCGTCCCAGTAACTCCTCTTCAGCTAGACCTGCCCTGCTGTACCACATCTGAGTGACTGACCCTGCCAGTTGAAGAAGGAGGTGAAAAGTATTGTGCCCACACATGAGCAAACAACAAAGAACCCACAGTCTGCCTGCTCATAGTCAAATTTTTTTTTAAAAAGGGACGAAACAAATCTACAATCAATAAACGAGAAAAAAAACTACTGAATGCCCCGAAAACAGCAGACAATAACAAAACATTTACAAAAACAGGACAGGATGGTTCCAGTAGGCGTCCAAAATAAAACACCAGATGACTCTCCTCTGGAAGAAAATGCACTAGAAGTACCTGATAGGGAATTCAAATCACTAATACTCAGAATTCTCCAGGAACTGAGGCAAAAAGCTGACAAACATGAGGAAAAAATACACAAATTCATGGAAAGTACAGACAAAAAATTGGAAGAATTCAGAAAAATAATGCAGGAACAAAATGCCAAAATAAATTCACAACTAGAAATTATGCAAAGACAACAATTAGGAATCCAAAAGATAAACAAGATTTCAGAAATGGACGATGTCATAGAAGGGCTGAGAGGCAGATGTGAAACAGTGGAAGACAGGATCAGTGGAATTGAAGACAAACACTGGGAAACAACTATGTTTCAGGAAAACTCAGAAAAAAGAACAAATAAAAATGAAGAGACCCTGAGAGTTATGTGGAACTCAATCAAAAGCAAAAATTTACGAGTGATTGGAATTCCAGAACAGGGAGAGAAAACAGAAAACACGGAGAGGGTCACTGAGGAACTGCTGACAGAAAACATCCCCAATATCATGAAAGATGAAAAGCTGCCCATCCAAGAAGCTCAACGAACCCCATATAGAAGAGACCCCAAAAGAAAATCACCAAGGCATATCATATTCACACTCGCCAAAACCAAAGACAAACAAAGAATCCTGAGAGCAGCTCATGAAAAACAAGAAGTCACACACAGGGAGAAACAATAAGACTAAGCTCAGATTTTTTTGACAGAAATCATGCAGGAAAGAAGGCAATGGGACGACATATATAAAATCTTGAAAGAAAAAAATTCCCAGCCAAGAATAATATATCCTGCAAAACTCTCATTCAAATTTGATGGTGAAATTAGGTCATTTCCAGATAAACAGAAATTAAGGGAATATGTAAAAGGCAAACCAACCTTACAAGAATTATTAAACGGAGTGCTTCAATCTGAGGACAAACAGCTTCAGCTCACAGGCAGAATCTAGTATGCAGGATCATACGAACCAGATACCAATCTAGGAAATGAACTCTCGAGGACTACCCAAAACCAAAATAAACACAACAGGGAATCAGAGAAGTTAATGAATAAATGACAACAACATCAAAACAATAAAAGAGGGAATAAATGGCATAGGTATAGAATCCTCTAATGGAGAGGAAGGGAAGGCGATACCAAGTAATGGTGGACTGCTTCAAACTTAGAAAGAGAAGGATAAAATTTATGGTAACCACAAAGAAAGTTAACAAACCAGCTCATAAAAATAAACGAAAAACATAAAGTCTCGGCAAAAACAAACCTACAAAAAGAAAAGAAATGAAAAAAAATCCACAAACAAAAGTAACTCAGCACACGACAGTAAGAAGAACAAAGAAAACTTCAGCACCACAAAAAAAAAAAAAAGGCACTACAAAATGACAGCAACAAACTCACATCTATCAATAATTACACTGAATGTAAATGGACTCAATGCACCCATAAAGAGATGGAGAGTGACAGAATGGATAAGAAAACAGGATCCATCAATATGCTGTCTACAGGAGACACACCTTAGAAACAAAGATGTGAACTGATTAAAAGTCAAACGTTGGAAAAAAAAATATATCAAGCTAACAACTACCAAAAAAGAGCAGGAGTGGCAATTCTAATCTCAGATAAAATAGACCTTAAAAAGAAATCTACCACAAAAGACAAAGAAGGACACTATATAATGACTAAGGGGACAATCTATCATGAAGACATAACCGTAATAAACATCTACGCACCCAATGACGGGGCTCCAAAACACATAAAACAAACTAACAACACTGAAAAGAGAAATTGACAGTTCACAATAATAGTAGGAGACTTCAACACACCACTCTCAGTAAATGACAGAGCAACTAAGAAGAAACTCACCAAAAACTCAGAAGACCTAAAGGGCACAATCTGCCAACTTGACCTCATGGACATATATAGAACACTCCATCCAACTGCTTCAAAGTACACATTCTTTTCCAATGCACATGGAACATTCTCCAGAATAGACCACATCATAGGCCACAGAGCAGTCCTCAACAAGATCCAAAACACTAAGATAATTCAAAGTATCTTCTCTGACCACAGTGCCATCAAGCTAGAAATTAACAATAGAAAGAACAAGGAAAAAAAATCAACTACATGGAAACTGAATAATACCCTGCTTACACATCACTGGATAATAGAAGAAATCAGAGATGGAATCAAAAAATTCCTAGAATCAAATGAGAATGAAAACACATCATACCAAAACCTTTGGGACACAGCAAAGGCAGTCCTCAGAGGACAATTTATAGCAATAGATGCACATATCAAAAAAGAAGAAAGGGACAAAATCAAAACATTAACTACAGAACTCAAACAAATAGAAACAGAATAGCAAAAAAGCCCACAACCACCAGAAGAAAGGAAACAGTAAAGATCAGAGCAGAAACAAATGAAATAGAGAACATAAAAACAATCGAAAGAATCAACAAAACCAAAAGTTGGTTCTTTGAAACAATCAACAAAATCAACAAACCACTGGCCAGACTGACAAAAGAAAAACAGGAGAGGACACAAATAACCCAAATAAGAAATGAAATGGGAGACATTACAACAGACCCAACTAAAATAAAAAGGATTATAACAGAATATTATGAAAAACTATACTCCAATAAATATGAAAACTTAGAGGAAATGGATAAATTTCTAGAAACACACAGCGTACACAAACTACAAGAAAGTGATGTTGAAAATCTGAACAGACCCATAACAAGAGAAGAGATTGAAAAAGTAATAAAAAAACTCACAACCAAAAAAAGCCCTGGCCCAGATGGCTTTGCTGGAGAATTCTACAAAACATTTACAGAAGAGCTTGTACCAGTACTACTCAAGCTATTTCAGAGCATAGAAGAGGAAGCAACACTTCCAAATTCATTCTATGAAGCCAGCATAACGCTGATACCAAAACCAGGAAAAGATGTCACCAAAAAAGAAAATTACAGACCAATATCTCTCATGAATATAGATGCAAAACTTCTCAACAAAATTCTAGCCAATAGAATTCAGCATCATATCAGAAAAATAATACACCACGACCAAGTAGGATTCATACCAGGTATGCAAGGATGGTTCAACATTAGAAAATCAATCAACGTAATCCACCACATAAATAAAAGGAAAGAAAAGAATCACATGATCATCTCAACTGATGCAGAAAAGGCATTTAACAAAGTCCAACACCGATTCCTGATAAAAACTCTCAATAAAATAGGTATAGAAGAGAAATTTCTCAACATAATAAAGGACATCTATGCACTACCAACAACCGACATCATTCTTAATGGAGAGAGGCTGAAAACATTCCCCTTGAAAACAAGAAAAAGATGAGGATGCCCTTTATCACCACTCCCCTTTAACATTGTGCTGGAAGTTCTAGCTAGAGCAATAAGGCAAGAAAAAGAAATAAAGGGCATCCAAATTGGTAATGAAGAAGTTAAACTGTCCCTGTTTGCAGATGATATGATACTATACACTGAAAACCCTAAAGACTCCATGATAAATCTACTGGAACTAATAGTAAGATTCAGCAGAGTAGCAGGATTCAAAAATCAGTTGGATTCCTATACACCAATAAGAACGATGAAAAGGAAACCAGGAAAATAATTCCATTTTCAATAGCCCCTAAAAAGATAAAATACTTAGGAATAAATCTGACCAGGAATGTAAAAGACCTATATAAAAAAAACTACAAAACACTACTGCAAGAAACCCAAAGGGATCTACATAAATGGAAAAACATACCATGCTCATGGATAGGTAGACTCAACATTGTGAAAATGACAATTCTACCCAAAGCAATTTACAAATACAATGCAATCCCGATCCAAATACCAACAACATTCTTCAAAGAGATGGAAAAACTAATCATTAACTATATGGAAAGGGAAGAAGCCCCGAATACATAAAGCACTACTGAAGAAGAAGAATAAAGTTGGAGGACTCACACTACCTGGTACCGGTACAACGACAGATACATTGACCAATGGAACAGAATTGAGAACCCAGATGTAAATCCATCCACCTACGGTCACCTGATCTTCCACAAGGGCCCAAAGTCCATCAAATTGGGAAATGACAGTCTTTTTAACAAATGATGCTGGCAAAACTGTATATCCATCTGCAAAAAAATGAAACAGGACCCATACCTCACATCGTATACAAAAAAGACTTCAGAATGGACCAAAGACCTGAATATAAAGCCTAAAACTATAAAGTTCATAGAAGAAAAAATAGGACCAACACTTCAGGCCTTAATACATGGCATTAACAGGATACAAACCATAACCATCAACGCACAAACCCCAACAGATAAGCTAGATAACTGGAATCTTCTAAAAATCAAACACCTATGCTCTTCAAAAGACTTCACCAAAAGAATAAAAAGAGAACCTACAGACTGGGAAAAAATTTTTGGACAGTACAAGTCAGACAAATGTCTAATCCCCATAATCTACAAGAAAATCCAACACCTCTACAACAAAAAGACAAATAATCCTATTAAAAAATGGGCAAAGGAAATAAACAGACACTTCACCAAAGAAGACATTCAAATGGCCAACAAATACATGTGGAAATGCTCACAATCACTAGCCATTAGAGAAATGCAAGTTAAAACCACAATGAGATACCATCTCACCCTGGCATTACTGGCACGAATCAAAAACACTGGAAATAACGAATGTTGGAGGGGCTGCGGGGAGATCGGAACACTTATGCACTGCTGGTGGGAATGCAAAATGATACAACCATTTTGGAAAATGATATGGCGCTTCCTCAGAAAGCTGGAAATAGACATAGCATTAGATCTAGCAATCCCACTCCTAGGAATATATCCTAAAGAAATAAGAGTCGTCACTCGAATAGACATATGCACACCTATGTTTATGGCAGCATTGTTCATAATAGCAAAACAATGGAAACAACCTAGATGCCCATCAACAGATGAATGGATAAACAAACTATGGTATATACACACAATGGAGTACTATGCAATAAGAAAGAACAATGATGAATCTGTGAAGCATCTCATAACATGGATGAAACTGGAGGACATTATGCTGAGTGAAATAAGTCAATCACAGAAGGACAAATATTGTAGGAGACCTCTATTATAAAAACCCATGAAAAAGTTCACACACAAAATGTAACAATCTTTGTTGGTTACCAGGGATGGGAGGGGTGGGGGAGGAAATACTAAATAGATAATAGGGTGAAGGGTGAGACAGTACACAATACAGGAGAAACTAGCACAACTTGTACAAGGAAAGGTGATGGAAGCCCCATAGACACATCCAAACTCCCTGAGGGACTTAATTACTGGGCGGAGGGCTCTGGAGACCATGGTCTCGGGGAACATCTAGCTCAACTGGTATGACACAGCTTATAAATACAATGGTCTACATTCTACCTTGGTGAGTAGTGTCTGGGGTCTTAAAAGCCTGTAATCCGCCATCTAAGATACTCCACTGGTCTCATCCCTTCGGGAGCAAGGAAGAATGAAAAGAACAGGATACAAGGAAAAGCTTAGTCCGAAGGACTAATTGTCCACAGCTACCAAGGCCTCCACCAGACTAAATCCAGTATAGCTAGATGGTGCCTGGCTACCACCACAGACTGCTCTGACCAGGATCACAACAGAGGGTTCTGGACAGAACTGGAGAAGGATGTAGAGCATAATTCTAACTCACAAAAAAAAAAGACCAGATTTACTGGCCTAAAGGAGACCGGAGAAACCTCAAAAGTAACTCAGTGGTGAAGTTACCTCCGAGGTTCACTGTTCAGCCTGGGAGTGGACAGCCCCATAAAACCAAATGAGACTAACGAGGTACAGGAGTCCAGTGACAAGGGCCAGAAGGTAGAAGGGGACAAGGAAGCTGATGATAGGGAACACAAGTTTGAGTAAGGATATCGTTGATGTGTTGTGAGATTGTTAACCATTGTCATAGGGCAACATTTGTAGTAACTGTTAAATGAAAAACTATTTTGTTCTGTAAGCCTTCATCGTAAGTGAGAATAACAGCACAATTGGAAGAGCGTAGTCAATGTCACTGAACTGTGCATGTAGAAATTTTTGAAATGGTATATCTTTGGCTATGTGTATTTTCACCAAAAAAAAAAAAAAAATGAGGTTGTGAAGTTAGAGGGTTGATATGTTGTGGGGTTGTTAACCAATGCCATAAAATAACATGTGTACTTCTGTTTCATGAGAAATTATCTGTTCTGTAAGCCTTCACCTGAAGTACAATAAAAAATATTTAAATTAAAAATAAAAAACACTACCCACCTATACGTTGTCTACAAGAAACTAATTTCAAATGTAATAATATAGATAGGTCGAAAGCAAAAGGATGGCAAAAGATATATCATACAAACATTAATCAGAAGAAAGTAGGCTATATTAATACCAGTTAAAGTAGGTTTCAGAGAAAAAAAATTACCAGAGACAGAGAGAGACATTACATGATGATAAAAGGGTTGATCCACCAGGAAAGCATCGCAATTCTAAATGTGTACGCAAACAACAAAAGAGCCACAAAATAGAAGAAATGAAAACTTATAGAATAGAAAGGAGAAATAGACAAATCCGAAATTAGCAATGGAAATTTCAACACCCCTCTCTAAACATTTGCTAGAACAACTAGACAAAAATAAGCAAGGATATGGAACTAAATAACACCATGAATCAAGAAGATCTAATTGACATTTAAAGAACACTCCACCCAACAACATAATGCACATTCTTTTAAAATGTCCACAGAACAAATACCAATATAAACCAAATACTGGGCCATTAAACCAACCTGAACACATTTAAAAGAACTGAAATCATACAGAGAATGTTCCCTGACCAGTATGGAATCAAACTAGAAGATAACAGGAAAATATGCAAACACTTGGAAACTAAACAAGACACCCCTAAATAATTCATGGGCCAAAAGGAAGTCTCAAGGGAAATAAAATACCTTGAATTAAATAAAAATGAAAATACAACTTTTCAATATTTGTGGAACATGGCTAAAGTACTGCTGAGAGGAAAATGTATAGCACTAAATGCTTAGATTAGAAAATTGGAAAAGTCTCAAATCAAAAATCTAGATTTTTGCCTCAAGAAGCTAGAAAAGGAAAATAAAAATAAACATAAGGCAAGTAGAAGGGTGAAAAGAATAAAGATAAAGGCAGAAATCAATGAAATTGAAAACAGGAAAACAACAGAGAAAATCAATGAAACAAAAAGCTGCTTCTTTGAAAAGAGCAATAAAATTGACAAATTTCTAGCAAGGCTGATGTTATGTACTGAATTGTGTCCCTCTCCTCCCCCCAAAATATAGTTAAAGTACTAACCCCTGTACCTGTGACTGTGATCCTGTTTGGAAATAGGGTTTTTCTTCTATTAATGAAGTCATACTGGAGTAGGGTGGGTCCTAAACTTAATCCCTTGTCAGTGATATATTATAAAGAGTACAGACATAAAGAGACACATGCAGGATTAAGACACCATGTGAAGACAAAGGCAGATGCATCTACAAGCCCAGGAATGCCAAGGATTGCAAGCAGCTACTAGTAATTAGGAGCCCTGGTGGTGTAGTGGTTAAGAGCTTGGCTGTTAACCAAAAGTTTGGCAGTTTGATTCCACCATCTGCTCCTTGGAAATCCTATGGGGCAGTTCTACTCTGTCTTATAGGGTTGTCATGAGTCAGAATCGACTTGATGGCAGTGGGTTTGGCTTGTTTTTTTTTTTTTTTTTACTGGTAACTAAAAAGAAAAAAAAGTGATCCCAAAAAAACCAATAAATAAAAAACACATAAAAATAAAAACCAATAAATAAAAAACACATCAATGATAATACTAAATGTAAATGGTATAAAATCCTAATTAAAAGGCAGAGATTTTATGATTGGATAAAAAACTAAAACCAGCTATAGGTTGTGCAGAAGAAACACAAGAAAAAATATGAAAGAAAGATACCATGCTAACACTAATCAAAAGAATTCTGGAGTGGCAATTTTAATATCAGATAAAGTAGACTTTATAGCAAAGGGTACTACCAGGGATAAAAGGGTCATTTCATAGTGTTAAAGGAATCAGTTAATAAAAAGGACATAACCATCTTAAACATTTATGTACCTAAAAACAGCTTCAAAATACATTAAGCAAAAACTAATAGACCTAGATGGAGAGATAGATAAAACCAAAATTAGACTCAGAAATATTTCAGCACATATCTCTTAATAATTAATAGAACAAATTGGCAGAAATCAGTCAGTCTATAGAACACATGAACACTATCAGCCAACTTAATCTAATTGACATTTATAGAACACCCATAGTTGAATACACATTTTATTCAAGTGCACTCAGAACATTTATTGAGATAGACCACGCTTTTGTCTCAATAGATGTAAAAGAATTCAAATCATATTAAGTATATTCTCTGACAGCAATACATTAAAGCAGAACGCAATAGCAGAAATATAGCTGGCAAATTTCCTAAAATTTGGAAACTAAGTAACACTCTACTAAATAACACACGGGTCAAATTAGAAATCAATAAAATTAATAAGCATCCAGCCAAACAGATGAGAGGGAAAAAAAGGAAAGACACAATTTACCAATACCAGGATTGAAGGAAGTGACATCATTAAAATTTCTACAGAGATTAAAAGAACAATTAGGCAATGTTATCAACAACTTTATGCCAATAAATTAAACAATTTAGATGAAATGGAAATATTCAGATAAAACACACAAACTACCAAATCTCATTCATGAATAAAAAGATAATTGAATGGCCCTATGTCTATTAATGAAGTTGAATTTCTACTTGAAAACATTCCCACAGAGAAAACTCCTGGCCCAGATGACTTCACTGGTAGGGTATGTGAATACCAGGAGGCAGGGACAACTGGGGTGACCATCTTAGTATGTTAATTTATATTGTGGGAGCTATTTCTGAATGGAGAGGTGGAGAGATCTGGGACAATTTTTAGCTTCATCTTTGTAAGTTTATATAATGCTGGAAGGAATATGCATTATTTTTAGGGAAAAATGTATTAAAATAATAAAATCATTATTGTTTTAGAAAATAAGGTTGGAGAACGAAGTTAGCAATCTCATGAAGGTCAGTGAACAAGAGTATTTCAGGAAGTAACATATGATCAACAGTGATAAACTGAGCAGAAAGGTTGATAAGCAAGTGAGCTGAGAAAAGGTGTAGTAATTGGGAGATCAGTATAGCTTCTATAAAGTGGAGATGGAGAAATCAGATTACAGGGTGTTAAGCACTGAATGAGTGGTGAGGCAGTGGAGAAAATTTCTCAAACCACCTATCTGAGAAATTAGGCTCTAAAGGATGGTATCTATACCCCAGTGTAGCTGTGGGAGGAATTGGAAAATTGTTACAACTTTACTTCTAAGCCAAAAATAACAGGGACTCTTGAGGAAAGCCATCTAATCAATTCTTGTAATTGTTAGAAAATAACAATGGAAAGAGTAAGATGAGGCCAACACCCACAAAAGGAAGGAATGGAGTTTTGCCCTTATGTATGTACTGGAGATGATATGGGATACAAGAAAATTCTATCTTCAAAAAGAAAAGTAAGATTACACTTGTCCTGAAAGTGAGTGAAGTAATGTTTTCCTACAAAATAAGATGCTTCAAAGAATAAGAAAAAAAGACATCTTAAAAGCAGTCAATTCAATGTAGAGAAGAATGTGATCAAATTAGCCATACTGTATCATTAAGATTTATATTCTTTACAAGACAGCTTTGCATACATTACTCAAATCACTTAAACCTGCTTTCCAAAATCTATCTATAGACTTTCAAATTGTTCTTTAAATGTGTTACTGTAAATGCAATGGAAATCACATCCCCCACCAGTTCCTTAAGAGTAATTATCCTCTGGCTTCACTTTTTAAACAAGGAAATCGGTAAGCTGATTTCAGTAAATATGAAAAATTCTCAGGTGTATTATATTAAAATTCATATCCTATAGACATTTATGAAATGACTTCTTAAACTGCCAGGTATATTTAGACTCCTTTAAAAAAAGAAACTCTCAAATGACTAGTAAATTTATATTACCCAACAAAATTGCCCACTGTCACATTATTATTTAAGTATCTGAATAAATCAGGATTTACCAGTTGCATTTTCCCCAAGGAAATTTTTCAATGTAATCATACATTGGAGCTGATTCCAAAAAAGGCAAATGATTCCAACAGTCCCATATTTTCTGTCTACTTAGTTTTTCTGCTGGAAATTGAATGAAGAGAGCCAAATAAATCCTTTGGGTCTTCTCTTTATACTCCAAATTGTTCACTGACAAGCATCCTGTATGATACCTGGACTCTTCTCAAATCCATCTTGGCATGTGTCCTCAGCATAGTTAGCTGGGTTCACGTCCTTAGTACATTTAGTTTTAAAATGCAGGTGAGGCACTGTGTCAGTCTCCATATTTCCTCTTCATTAAAGAACTGACTGTGGTGATCAGCATTAGTCTGTCATGGTATATGGCTTTCTGGTATTGACAATTCTCAAGCAAATATCTGCTTAAATTGTTTATCAATCATATACCACAGAATAGGGCAAGAATTCAGATCAAGAAATCTGAATCAGATCTTAATTTCGTATATGTGTTGGAAAATGCCTCTTTTTACCAAAAAGTAGAATAAGGTACTGTGAAAAAGAGCCATTGATTTAAAAAAAACACCTCATCAAAGCAATAAAGTACTTTGTACAACTGTTCTATATCACTCTGTTATCAGGGTATCATTTTAATCATTTGGAAAATACATCACTTGGTATTGATGGCATTTAATCTTTATTTCATCCTTTGTTACTGTTCAATATTATTTACTGATTTTGTATTTTCTGACTTTCATAAACAAAGAAAACTGTATTAATTGAGATCTCTTCCTATAGAAAGTTTCAGAGAGTAAAGTAAATCTTGAGCTCTATAAAAGGGGAATGTATTAGGTCACGCAATTAGAGAGTGCAAAGTAAAACTTATTTCAGGCATGGATGGATATAGGGGCATGAAGATTCCATCAGGACTCAGTTTCTCTCTTTCCATGTTTCAGCCCTTTTCTCCTCAGTTCCATCCCCAGCAAGGTTTTCATTGCCAGAGCTCAGTATACTCTCACAGTCCTATCAAAAAAAAATCATTGCCATCGAGGTGATTCTGACTCATAGTGATCCTATAGGACAGAGTGAGCTGCCCCATAGGGTTTCCAAGAATGTAATCTTTATGGAATCAGACCGCCACATCTTTCGCCCATGGAGCAGATGGTGGATTTCAACTGCTGACCTCTTGGTTAGCAGCGAAACCCACCAGGGCTCCTAACTTTACCAAAGGTGCATGGATTAATTATAATTGACTCTGAGGCCCTGGCTTGGAACCTATGCCCACCGTTGAAGCAATCTCTTTGGTCAATAGAATGCAATGTTCTCTTTCATCAGTTTTGGGTTATACCCACCCCTAGAGGTTTACTCAAACCATGTGGACTGAAAATGGATGACATGTAGTTCTCTAAGAAACTTAAGAGAAATCATACTAAAAGAAAAGGGAATATATGCTGGTGAGGTGAAAGCAACAAATGTCCAATATAATGATGAAACAGGCTCCTTGTCAGTAGAGTGTGATTTTTTTTAAATTTCTCTTCCAAGACATATATACAAAAATCTATCCAGCCAAGTCTTTTTTAATGCCCAAAGACACACATTGTAATGAGGTCATTTGTATAATGGAAAGATCAATTATTCTACAGAACTTGAGCTCAAATGCCAAAACTAAGGTTCAAGTTTCATGGCTGTTAGACAACTTTCTTGATCTTTCTAAGCCTTATTTTCCCCAACTATCAAATGTGAGTGATACTACCTACTTTACAAGGTTCTGGTAAGGATAAATGAGTTAGCAAGTGGAAAAATACTTTGTAAACCATAAAGCATTCAACAAACATTAATATTAGATGCAAGATTACTGTATGGGGTCAGAGATAATATCTGATACCAAAAACTTGAAATGTTCACTATCCAAGGCTAACAGGCACATCCATATACAAATCAAACTGTGGCATCTACAAAAACGCTGTGATACTAGTACCCTTTCATTTTGAGCTGCCCAGACATTATATTTTAAAATACACATATGTGTATTAAGATGCACATATATGCCCATCAGAAACTCCACACTTCTGTCCGATAAAACCTGTCAGAAGAAAGAGACCAGGTTCCTAACCAAAACATTCTGTGTTAAACACTATGAACCTGAAGGAGGTGAAAACAAAATGTAGAAAAACTTGTTCAGACTCATATCTATTTGCTGCAACAACCCAGTAAGTAAAGCTCACAGCAGATACAAAAGTATCAAATATAGGCCAAGGAGCCTTGGTGGCACAGTGATTCAGTGTTCAGCAGCTAACAGAAAGGTCAGCGTTTTGAACCCATTAGTCACTCCGAGGAAGAAAGATCACAGCCTTGGAAGCCCTATGGGGCATATCTACTCTGCCTGTCAGGTTCCTATGAGTAGGAATTGACTCGATGGCAGTGGGTTTTTTGGGGTAATACAGGCCAAAACAAAATAAAACAATGAGAAAACAAAGACAAAAAATACTTTTGCTGATTTCAGTCAGAAAATCACTTCAGAAATAAAGATAAGCTGCTATAATAACCCACCCTTCATCCTTTTAATCCTTAAACCTGGAATCTCATCTCCCAACTACAAACTCAGTCCTGCACCAGACTCTAGATCCAATCCTACTTCTACTTCTGTAGAATTTAACAACCCTAGATCAGCTACTCTGTATTGCCTCAACCTCGCTGACATACCATGAGACTAATAACTGGATTCTTGCTACATTAAAAATTAAAAATCCCACTTGTATTCCACTTACAAGACTTCCTTGTTCCTGAGTTCCTCATTCTTGATATTTTACGCATGACCCCCGCCCCCTGAATCACCTCCCCTTCATTCATTCACTCTTTCAGTAAATATGTATTGAGTACTTGTTAGTTTCTGGAGCCCTGGTTGTGAAGTGGTTAAGAGTTCAGCTGCTAACCCAAAGGTCGGCAGTTCAAATCCACCAGCTGCTCCTTGGAAATCCTATGGGCAGTTCTACTCTGTCCTGTAGGGTTGCTGTAAGTTGGAATCAACTCAACAGCAATGGATTTGGTTTGGTTTGTTAGCTTCTAGTCATTGTGCCAGGTGCCAAGGATACGGACATCATGATTGCCCTCACGTTGCAACTACTGCCTATCCCAGACTCCTGTGATCCCATGCTTTTCCCACCCACTGGGGTACGAATGGCCTGCCACATCCCTCCAGACACCTATTACCTGCTTGCCTGCCTTCACAAAAATAGATCTAGGAGCATAAATGACAGTCAAGGTCAATGTACTGAGTTTGTGTCCTCTCGCCCTGTGCCATCATAGAATCTGTCTAGAAATTAATAAATATAATGGTGTGTTCATACATTTTATGTTTAACACCCAGGGCAAAATTGAGAACAAAAATTTTATCTGTCAGTCTAAGCTGTCTCTTAGACTAATCTAGACCTAGACACCTCACCCCTACCCTCAAGGATGCTTGTTTAGTACTCAGATTATGGCTCTCTCTTTTCTGTTCAGTTCTGTCACCAGTGAGTGAATCTATACTCTTTACTAGAATTTGAGATGTCACAAAAAAAGAAAGTTATCTCTTGTCTATCAAACTGGATGAGAACAGACTAATTACATTAGATTGATAATGATACCATGGGAAGAGCTACAATTAATAAAGATGCCTGACATTTTTGCAGCCCTTTACAGTCCTACAAAGGACATTCACACATATTATCTTAATGGGAAATTTCAGAGAACTTTCCTAAAATGCTAGCAAGTAGCAAGCAAAGGAGGAACAGAAACCCAACTAGAAGGCTCTTTGCAAGTGTACTCAACAAAAGTTGATAATGGAAATGTCTACTATATCCTTGGAGGTCACTGAAGAGCTAACTACACAGTATTCTTCTACATGTTCAACCCCTATTTATCACGAATCTAATCATGCCATACGCCTAATTTAAGTTCTTCGTGGCTTCTCATTGTTCTTGGCATAAAGAGAAAAACACCTTAAAAAGGCCCACAAAGCTTTCATGATTTGGCTGTTACATGTTCTTCCTAGCCTTATCTTGCACCTCTCCCCACAACACCCAAAATTACATGCCCCCAACTCTGTTTTCTTCTTCACCTGTTGTTGTTGTTACTTGTCATCAAGTTAATTCCAACTCATGGTGACCCCATGTGTGTCACAGGAGAACTGTGCTCCATAGGGTTTTCAAGGCTGTGACCTTTCAGAAGCAGACTGACAGGCCTGTCTTCCAAGGCGCCTCTGGGTGAGTTTGAACCACCCGCCAACCTTTCAGTTAGTAGTCGAGTTTTTAACTGTTTGCACCACCTAGGGACTCTCTTCACCTATAAAAAACTAAACCCATTGCCATCGAGTCGATTCCTACTCATGGTGACGCTATAGGACAGAGTAAAACAGCCCCATAGGGTTCCAAGGCTATAAATCTTTGTGGAAGCAGACTGCCACATCTTTTTCCCATACAGCGGCTGGCTGGTTCAAACCGTAGACCTTTCAGTTAGCAGCCAATTGTTTAACCACTATGCCACCAGGGCTCCTTTCTCCACCTATACTGCCCTAAGTTTTACCTCAAAAGCATCATGCTTTTGCACTTACTCTTCTCTCTGGAATTCTCCTCTACCACTCTTTGCCTAGTAGTTAATTCCACTCTTTCTCCCATCTCAGCTCAAGCTTGTTCAGTTAATGTTACTCATGCCCATAGAGCTATGTTCTCTTCAGAGCATTTATCACAATTGTAGGTGTACATTCAGTATTATAAATATTTGAAAAATATCAACTTTTGATGTTTTTGAGACCATAAACTTAATGAGAGCAGGAATTGTTTTTTTACTCATCACTGAATGTACACAGCCAACATATTGTATAGATATAATATCTCCCAGGAATGCACTGACTTTTCGGAGGGTTAACATATGTTAGTAGTTAACAGCATTGACTTTGGAATTAGAAGGATTTAGCTTCAAATCCTATCTCCACGTCTTACTTCCCATATAACTTTGGGCTAACTACCTAATCACTTCAGTCTTAGTTTCTTCTTTTTTACAGTAGGGATAATAATGCCTACCTAAAAAGTAGATTGGTTGTGAAGATTAAAAAAGTAAATTTAGTACACAGTAAGTAAACATAAATGCACATTTCCTTCCCACTACCCAACATCATCTCAAAGATATAATTTATATTTGTGAGGAAAGTAAATGATATTTTAAATTTAATTACAAAGTCCTGTCAATGAAATTACTTAAGTATAACCTCTTCTATGACAGATATCATAGAAGGATAAACTCAAAGAAAAGATGTTTTCTGATGCAAGAAACCCTAAAGTGTTAGTGGGACTGAAGAATTCATTTAAGATAAAGGAGGTAATTAGACAATGATGGTCTGACCCCTAAATTAAAGGATAAATTAGAGACTGAATGGGAGAGTCCTTGAATAATTAAGGATGAACTCCCTAAAACATAGTCTGAAATCTTAATATCAAAAGTGACAGTGATAGAAAACAGTTCAATAACTATAAACATACAGAGTAAATTCAGGTCCAGGTCACATACCAGGAAAAAACATATACTCATGTGTACGCTCACTTCTCTCTAGCAGCAATTTAATAGATTACATTTAATCAATTTAATCACGAGATCTTATACATTTACAGAAATAAAAGTCTAGTGACTTGAGGTAAGGAACTCAAGATCTTATATATTTATGAAAATAAAGTCTCTTGACTTGAGGTAAGTAACTCAGTCATCCAACTTTAATGCTCTTAATCTTTTAAATTTCTTACCTCAATATTTGGATGAAAACAAATGTTAATGTTTATACTCCTAATACTTTTTTTTATATGTTACATCATTAACTTCATTTTAGAAACAGTAGTGGTCATTTTAGGTGCTCAAACCTTCAAAAATTAACAAGTAAAGCCATATAAAGTACAAATAATTTTATTCAACTCTTGACAATTCCAATAAAAAATATTAATAATGAAATTTATGCTTCATATGTCATCACACATAAATAACTTTTGTAGGTAACACTGTTTACTGCCTAAACTTTATTACTATCTTTCACTGCTTCTCTCCATCTTCCTTTCATTGACTCTAATTAGCCTCTTTTTTACCTAGAAAAATTTTAAATGTGCCTTCCACAGCTATGCTATTGAATAGCTAAGGATTCTAAAAGGCTCATTACATATCAGAAACATAATCATACTTCATATGATTTCCTTATTTTACACCACAGGGATGTTTAGGTGAAGAACTTATAAGAGAGTAAGAAGCAAAACTCCAGAATCCCATACAATCATTTGGAAACAGTCCTTACTGAAAACAGTATACATTTAAACTATCACACTGTAATTTTAAATCTTAAACACAGAGCTTAACTACCAGTAGAAAAATACAGGTTGTGAACTAAATTTCTTTTTCTACAACATAAAGAAAGCGTGTATACAACTGACATCAAGAACAGCCTAACCAGAGACTAAGCTGATACAAACAATAAGCCAAGCAAAACTTAGCTTTCTTCCAAACAGTTTCCCCAAGAGGTGAGTAACATTTTCCGTAAGTCTATGGAAATTGCAGAATTGGTTTGGTAATGAAATACTCTTAGCCACTTTCTTATGTATGATTCAACACTTCTGTTCTCCATGGAATAGTATAAGTTACATTAATTACATCAGAGGGAAGCCCATATTTATTATTCAGTGAAAAGATTAACGATATTTTAATTTACTTAAGACAATTTTACCCTACTTTTGACAGTGTAAGATTATTCTACAAGATTAGAATTAAATACAAAATTTGAAGGCAGAAATACTTTGTATTATATGATGCTAATGACAGACTGTTATGATTAAAAGAACCATACTGTAATTTTCATAAAGTTACAAGCTTGGGCCAATTCATCACTGAAAGGCTAGATAGCCATGGGAAGTTAGTAAATTAAAGAAAAGATTTTTCTGTCCAATTATTCCCAAAATGCATCTTAGCTGACTGTCAAACACTAGAAAAATTTAACATGTCAGTCATCTCTGCAAAAGATAAAAGTCTTTGCTTCATCTCCAGTTGCCTTCCTCTATTTCCATTAGTAGTCAACGTGTTTATAGCCACACTCGGCCTCTGTGATTAGTTTTTATTTTACTATGTGATTTCTAGCCAATAGGAAAGCAAACAATCAAACCAAGTCATGGAAAATACAAGTGATGCTACAAAATTATAGTGAGTCAGGTAGTAATGTGCCTGACTGGTCTCCAACATGTTCAGGGGAACAAAGGCTTTCAGAAGTTTTCGATCATGATGCAAAAGCAGGGTCTACACTAGGCCTCATGCATTGCAGCACTGGAGCAGTGTTCCCAAGCACTAGACTATCCTGAAAAGATACATAAATTGTCTGTATCCTTGACCGGGCGCCCGTGACTTTGGAAAATTAAATTTCACATCCATTATTTATAATATCAGCCCAAATCCCTTAATGGAACTTTAGCCTAATTAAGAAGTGTTAAGAGAGTTTTATAGCTCCTTACTTGTTCACACAAACACTCCACCGGTGAAATGTAGGTAGCTACCTTCTGAGTAAGAAGAGCTCTAAGGAATCCACAGTATTTACACTAAAGACCCTCTAGAGAAGCTCAGATTTGCTATTTCTGTTATAGTTTTGGGCTCTAAGTGTTCAGAGTTAGGGTTACCTCTAAGTTCCTTCCATGCCAAAGGAGACAGGAGACAAGATATTTTCTGCTTTTACTCTTTACCTTTAGGCAAGTCTTTCCCTACTGTTCTTAGGGTTTTTTGTTTTTGTTTTTGTTTTTACTTTACTCATCCTAGTGCCTTTTCCCTCTAATTTCACCAGTTTAAGGGAGCCCTGGTGGTGCAGTGGTTAAAGGACTTGGCTGCTAACCAAAATGTCAGTGGTTCGAACTCACCAGTCACTCCCCACAAAGATTTACAGCCTTGGAAACCTATGGGGGCAGTTCTACTCTGTCCTACAGAGTCACTATGAGTCAGAATCAGCTTGATGGCAGTGAGTTTGGTTTCACCAGTTTATAATCCACACGCTCTATCCTTTCCCGTTCATAACTATAGAAGCAAGCAAACCTTTAAGTAAAATTCATTTAGAGCATTTTTTTTAAAAAAAGGAAATTATGAGTCGATTTTTAGTTTTTCTACTTTTGCAAGAACACAAATTTGCCACGACAAAATTTTCACATGCTCTATTGCAATATGCTCTGTTATAGTTTCATGTTCATGAATTTTAGGAATCAGTCATTCAACAAGTATTTACTGGGCCTGTCTGTATTCGTACACCTGGTGCCACAGTGGTTAAAAGCTCAGCTGCCAACCAAAAGTTTGGCAGTTTGAATCCACCAGCTTCTTCTTGGAAACCCTTTGGGGCAGTTCCACTCTCTCCTACAGAGTCACTATCAGTTGGAATCGACTTGATGGCAGTGAGTTTGATTTTTTTGGTTTGGTCCAGTATTCAGTCCATGATAGACTCTATAAGAGATACAGAGAAAGGAGGGGACCTAGAAGATATTAAACCCGCTTTCGATGCTCCTAAAATTCTTTAAAAAAACAAAAAAGGCAAACACATAAAAATTTAAGTAACAAGACTCAAAATACATGATACTGCTGACACAGAATGGCAGGTGGAGCACCAACATTTACCTTTCTCCCCCATAAATCACACTGAAATGAATCTAAAATTATAGAAAAGAAATAGAATATAATAACAAAAAGGGAATGAATCAGGAAAGTAGAATGTCCAGGAAACCATGTAGTGTTCTACAATGTCTAGTGGATTTGGGGAAGACAGGAAGCTGTTAGGATCACTGTAGTGATGAAGACACCAGAGTGGAGAAGACAAAGTTTGAAATGGGCAGACGAGGGCTACAGAGAAGCCAGAGAGGCTCCAACAACATGGGCTAAAGGAGTGGGGGACAGAAGTAGGCTGTAGCGCGGTACAGGTAATCCCAAACTCAAGACGTTTTTGAGTTAGGACAAACCACACTTAACAACCTTCTGTTTTTATTTTTTTGGTACATCTTATCGTTAGTAATATGTACTACATACAACGTTGCAGAGCATAATTTGCTGATGTTGTCATTCTGAGATGTTCACTCACAGATGTTCAAAGACCAGATTTGTAAAGATACTGATAATAAATGGCAATAACAATGAAAACTAAAAACAAAAAGAAGTATTTGACTTACGTCAGAACCAACTTACAATGGAGTCATCAGAAGGGAACCCAGTGGTAAGTTGGAGACTACCTGTATTGAGAGTACTTCATTAATGGACTGACTGCAGAACAGGTGAGTCCTTCCCACTCTTTCTCCTTCAGACAGCTGGCAGAAATGCCATATGACGCAGGCTGAAAACAGCCCATCTCTAAAGAATTTGAATAGTTTTTCTTGGAAGGGCTACACTCTAAAGCATTACACCAGCCCTGTCTGCCTATTACACAGTGAGTATCTTACAGTTAAGCCTATTTTCCAGTCAGCATGCCGATCCAAGTACCATAGTTTAAATTCAACTTTATCTTTCAGGTGAAACAGAGGTACACAGTGGCATAGGAAAGCTATGCCGCAAGCTGTATTAATCAACCATAAACAAATAAGAGCCCATGGGTCATCAGACATTTGAGAAAAATCAACAGCATAAGACAAACACCAAGAAATATTGCATCCACATAAAAACAACAGACTTCTCGGAGGGAAAGGAATAATTAAAGAGCAAGAGTTTAAGGAGAAGTAGACATATAATAACTGAAGTTAAAATTCAATGAAAAAGCTAAGATAAAGTCAAGAAAATGTTCCAGATATGAAACAAAAATAAATAAATAAATAACTGAAGATCCAATACCTCTCTGAAAGGAATTTCAAAAGGAGAGGAGACCAAGAATGGCAAGAAATAACAGATACATTTTTCTGAAAATTCAAAATTCCAAGTTTAAACAGTAGCTAATATAAGCTTCCAGAGAGTGGAGAACCTGTAAAGAAACAAATCTTAGAACGACAACAAACTCTGTAATAGCATTAGATGCCAGAAGACAGTAGTGTCATGTTTTAAGGAAAAATTATTTTGAATCTAGAAAAATATACCTGACAAAAATATCAATAAATTGGGAAAGGAAAAGAAAGATAATTCCAGGCATGCAAAAATCTCAGGAAAACTTAATTTCATCTACACTTTTTGATGAAATTGTTTGAAGATGTAGCACAGCAAAACAATCCCCTTCCTAAAATAAGGAATACATGTTGAATAGTGTGATCAGCCATCCAAAATCTCTTCAGGAATGAAGGACATATTCCCTCAGCTGCTTGATGTACTGCCAGCAGATGATCCTCGGCTGTTGGCCCTCTTTAGGGATTGCTATGGCTGAAGAAAACTGCTATGCCTAAGGCCATGCCTCCTTCCACGGATAACCCATGTCCAATGACTGATCAACATGGGGATAGAAAGACCCACCCCTTTTGCTCAACCCAGGACAACTCTGAAAGGCTAGCCAGCTCCAGGGCTCCCTGTGGGGTTGGCTGAGACCTTTGCTGGGACTGCATCTCAGCCCAATGTTGTTTCTTTTCCCATCCATCCACTGGTTCCAAGAGTACTCCCTAACAGATGTCCTGCATGCCAATCTTTGCCTCAGAGTCTGCTATCCAGGGAACCAAACCATTGACACAATACAAGAAAGAAATTTATGAGATCAAATAAATCATGAAATTAACCGAAGAATGAAAAACAGAATTACCGATGACGATAATTAGTTTAAATTAAGTCAATAAATAAATAGTGTGATTATAAGAAAGTAAATGATCTGAGTGACATGGTGAAAAAGGTATAGTCTTCATCTATGAACATTAAAAAAAAGAAAAAGAATCACTTAGGATGTTTATATGTTGCATAAAAATAAGTTGATTATATTTTATAAGTTGAGACAACACAAAAAGCAAGGTGCCAATAAATCAGAGATACTACCCAATATCAAACTTTACTAATCTCGAAAGAGAAATATAATCTTGAGATACAGGCAAATCTTGGAGAAGTCTGAGAACATCAAAACAACTCCCTGATTCTTCCTTGCGGCATTAGGATATGATCTGGTCCAGGTTTACCTATTGACATCGAGTCAATTTCGACTCACAGCCTCCTTATGGGACAGAGTCCCACAGGGTTTCCAAGTCTGTAACTTTTACAGAAGCAGACTGCCACAACTTTCTCCCACAGAGCAGCTGGCGGGTTTGAATCACTGAACTTTCTGTTAGCAGCTCAGCGTTTAACAACTGCACCACCAGGACTCCTTGATCCAGGTTTAACATATATGATATCTAAGTGATGCGTGGGAACCATCACTTAGAAGAAGAGAGCTATTGTGATCCTGAAGAATTTCCATTTTATATTCTGATAATTACGTAGCTGACAATGGCATTTTCCAGCAGGCCATGCCCCAGAATGCTTTGAACTCTGTATTTGCTTGCCATAAGGAATACAAACAGATCAGGTATATTCTGCTAAAAGTATTGCATAAGTAAGGACTCTCAGTTATCTCCTTCCCCTAGTAAATACCATCAGGAAGTCTAATTTAGAAGCTTTCTCTCTTTCTCCCTCCTCTCTCCTGTCTCTCATTTCTGTCTCTCCATTATAGACCAGCTACTAGCCCTTTTCTTCCCATAGGAGAATATTGATGTCCCCATGCCAATATAATAAAACCAATTTAAAAATCAATATACAAATATTTTTTAAAAATTTATAGTTTTTTGTTATTTTGAACACTATCTTTCGTTCTTGAAAACTGTCTGGATTGGGTGATAAATTACTTGGTCATCCTAGCTACTGCATATGAAGTTGTAGCTTCTGACCTTTCAGATTTTATTTCTCCAACCTAGTATGAACAAGATCATTTATTTCCCCATAGGTAATATATCTGCAATCAATATAAACTCTCAGAAGTAGCTGGTGGTGCCTGAATTCTGGCTTAACTGTCAGTTTCCCATTGGTGTGATTAACCAAGAATATGTTAGCTTGTTTTTAATATTCAAATATGCTGTTCTGTAAGAATACCAAGCCTAACAATTCTTAAAATAAGTAGATTATATTTCAAAGGCTTTATAACTTAGAGCAAGTGTTAAAAAAATAATAATAGAAACACCAACTTACGCGAAAATATTTTTCAAGCCTACCAATGACACAACTATATTGCATTATTCCTACCACACAGCAAAAACACAAAGAAAATAAAATACTTCTTTAAAAGAAACAGTGACTTCTTCCAATCAACACACTTCCATTAACTGTTTTACTAATTCTGAGTTCTCCTCTTTGCTTTTGACAATAATTCGTCTCATAGCCCTGATAATGTTCGTTAATTATTTAATGAATAAAATATAAAGAGCACTAAAACCAAAAACTTGTTGCCATCAAGTCAATTTCAACTTATAACTACCCCAAAGGGCAGAGGAGAACTGCCCCATAGGGTTTCCAAGGAGCGGCTGGTGGATTCAAACTGCCAGCCTTTTGGTTAACAGCCGAACTCTTAACGACTGCGCCATCAGGGTTCCAAATATAGAGTCACTATGAGCTGGAATCAACTCAACTGCAACAGGTTTTTACTAATACTACATATGTTTTATGACACCATTTTAACACCACTTATCTGCTTTTAAGGGTCTATATTCTGTTTCCCAAAATAATAATATATATTAAACAAAATATAACACAAACTTCAAACAAAGCCACAAAATTATTTCTCTGTAATATCCAACAATATTAACATAAAAGTCCTTGTTATAGAAAAAGGACTGGCCTGCAATAGTTCAAAGCTGACCATTTGTCTTTGGCGTTTTCCCACTCCTCTTCACTCCTTTCCCAGTTCCTGTCTCTTCCTTCTCAACCTCGGGTATCCAGTGTCCTTATGGTGCCGTTTGGATGTCAAAAGTGAACTCACTTTAGTGCTCGCTGCTTAGGTTTGCCTAACACTGAAGAACCCCAGGGACTAAATTACTTCTCTTTTCTCTCTTTCTGACCTCCATGGAAACTTTCATTAACTAGAGGAAAGCAATTTAATTAAACTAAGTCACACTGGATTGTGAATGATTGATTAATAGACTACTTAACCCTTCTTAGGGTATTTTTATTTTAAAAGAGGACACTGTAATCTAAGTGAATCTGTAATAGGCAGATTTCAAAGAGTTTAAAAAGTAAAGAGAAACATATACACTTCATTCAGGGACATATGCTTTGATAGAAGGCTTTCTGAGGGTCCCTTACATTATCCCTGTTGGTGGCCACATACTCAGCCTCCATTACTGACTAAGAATAAAGTACTGACTGAAATGCCCTTTTCCAGTTTTATAAGTGAGTGGCAAAGTACTCTCAGAGGAAGCCATTTGACTTTGAAAAGGACTTCAGAAGTCGAAGTATGGTTTATTACTCCTCAGGGTGAACTGAGAAATACAAATGCTTCTTTTAACTTGGAGCCAAATTCCCAAGAGCCTCCCTTAAACACCAAATATCACTATGACAAAGGGCAAAGCCTTTGTCACGTGAAAATGACCCTACAGGTACCCTTTCTAGATTAGTTACATTATGTTTTTTAACTTTTTAATTGGAGAATGGGAATTAGCATCAGAAATATATGATATAATCCCATATTGTAAAGATCCAAAAGAGAATATAATGAGAAAGGAGCCTTTACAAGCTTCATACTAAAGTTTAACTCTTCATCTAAGCCATGATACATTCTATATCATCTACATGCGTGTGCATGCACGCACACACATGCACACGCACGCACACACATGCACACGCATGCACACACATGCACACGCATGCACACACACACACACACGCACGCACAGACACCCTCAGGTGCCAGCAAAAACCCTTGTTTTTCAAACAGTATTTACAAAGTTCTTAAAATTTAGCTACATAGCATCTAAATATTTTGGAATAACACTGATAATTAAAATACTGGCATATCTTTATTGTCTATTAAGTAGGTTAGAAGTAATTACAACTACATTTTTGCTTTGATTGACACTGTATTTATTACTGCCTTATTCCAGGTATAAAATGCAGAGAGAAGGAACTGTTTACTCTTCACCTTCAGTTTGATTGACATAAACTGAAGCTGATCCTCCACTCTGCTAATTAAATTTTTCCCTGCCCTGCACCCAGGTGACAATGTAGACCTTTCTAGCTATGATAAAAGTCACTAGCATTTTACCCTGTTGTCATAACTGTAAAAACCAACAAGATGACCCTGACTATCAGTCAACTACATCAATATCTCAGAGTTGGTAACATCTTTCCACAGAAGTGTCACACTATGCTTAGCAATTGGTAAACTTTCCACTGCATTAAAACATTATATTCTGTCTTCGTTTTTAAAATTTATATTGGTGGGGGAAGTGGATATACAGCTAGCACATGAGAGAGACATCCTAATCACAATAGCCTATACTCTAAATAAGAAAATTCTTGTGATCTTTTTTCCTTTCAGCTCAGAAACAATTCCTTTTCATAGCTAAGTGAAAATCTCCCACCAGAATCTGGTATACCATTATCTAAAGATCTGTCCTCTGAAAGAGCTTGACGACTTTACATTCAGAGGTCCATCTTGAATAGGGTGTTCTAGGTTAGACAGCATATGGAACCAATGCATCTAATTCGGATTTTTTTTTAAGACATGAAACCACAAGTTCAGGGAATACAGGAGACAGGAGAGGGCACAATGGCAACTAAATTTTGGAAGCTGGAAAGCAGGTATACAACTGAATTACCAGACCCAAGAAACTTCAATCTTAAATGGGCAGTGGAAGATGCCAAGAACTAACTAGTTACACAAGAGATTCCCAAGATGCTCGGCAACTGTCAGCACAGTTTCTCTGGAACTTGGGACAAACGGAGCAGGAGGGTGAGTAAGTGGGGGCCTAAAATAGGGAAGACTAGATAAAAGCTATTTGAGAAGGAGTTGCATACCTAGATGTCTTCCCCTACTCTGCTTTGCTAAGTGACCGCCTCTCACCCTGCCCCTCTTCCCTTCTTCCACCCACTCAAGACTGAATGTTTATTCCATGGAAAAGTTAAAACCAAGTGTGTCTGGACCGGGCCGGGGTGGGAGGATTTCAGGCAACTGAGAACCTGGGAAACCTACTGCAAACAGGAGAATTAAGTAACTGTGTGCATGCAGGATGCAAAGTGCTGAGACACAACCCTCTGACTACAGCCCACCCCAAGCCCCGTCCTTGGTGCTGGAAGATTGAAGGAGAACAATTCCCTCCAGGAAGGAGATTAGACTACTTTTCTCTAGTTTGATCAACCCAATTAATGGCTCACCCAGATCACTCATAGTAAACTCCAAATTTGACAATGCTAAGATACTTCTAAAGCATCTTTTCATTCCTCTACTCTTAGTCATGAGCCAACAGTGGAAGATTACCAGACTTTGAGGAAAATCTCTAACACGAAAGACAGACCAATACAATATTTTAAGCATCTTGGAGGAAACTGAGGAGACGAAAACTTTTTAAAAATCAGAGCAACAAGTCAAAATATCTCATCTATAATAAAAGAAAGGAGCCCTGGTGGCACAAAGGTTAAGCGCTTGGTTGCTAACTGAAAAGGTCAGTGGTTCAAACCTACCCAGCAGCTTCACAGGAGAAAGATGTGGCTGTCTGCTCCCATAAAGATTACAGCCTTGGAGACCCTTTAGGGCAATTCTACTCTATCCTATAAGATTCCTATGGGCCGGAATCGACTCGACGGCAGTGGGTTTGGTTTTTTGGTTTTACAATAAAAGACA
The DNA here is from genome assembly GCA_030035585.1 of Dugong dugon. NCBI lineage: Eukaryota > Metazoa > Chordata > Mammalia > Sirenia > Dugongidae > Dugong > Dugong dugon. The sequence goes on along the minus strand of CM057463.1, from coordinate 149,280,540 downwards.
AAATACCACGAAGAAGAAACATTCAGAGAACAACCACTAAAAGAACTTTTAGAAACTAAAAACATGATAGAAGAAATTTAAAAATCAATATAAGGGTTAGAAGACAAAACTAAAGAAACCTCCAAGAAAGTAGGTTAAAAAGGTCAGAGGAGAGAACAGATAAGGAAAGAAGGGAATTGGTCTATGTGGTCCAACAACTGTAAAATAAGATTTCAAGGAAGACAAAAAAGAGTGCAAACAGAGGGGAGAAAATCTTCAATAAAATAATACAAGAATATTTCCGCATCCCTTCAACCAGAGCAATTTAAGTTTGAGAATGAGTTGAGTTGAATACCCTTCACACAGTTCTCCACGTTTAATTTTAAGTAGAGGCCAAATCTATACAGTGCACAATCTGTAAGTCAAATACATAATTTTTATTGAATTAGTAGAATCCTGTGTGAATCTAAACATGTTTAGGTTAAGCCTGAACAAAATGGCCCATCATCCAATTAGGAATACCTTAAAAGGCTCTTTCATTGTTTAGTCTTAACAAATGTCCTTTTCTCCTTGAAAAACAAACTAGCTGGTGCCAAAATTACTATTCCAGAGTCTTTAGCACAAGACTGCCTCTTGGATTTTCTCACAACCTGAAGAAATCCAAAACCTGCCCTGACCCATTTAGAATCCCAAAACTGAATTCACTACAAACCTCCCAAGAATAGAAAATCTGCAAAATTCATTAGGAACATGCTGGGATCCAAGGCTTCGTGAGGGAGCTGCCTGAATGGTAGGAGCCAGTTGAAAAGAATCTTCTGAATTCCTTTACATTTCTAAAAATAAACAAGAGACTCTTAATAAGCTTAAGGTACAGAAAGTCAAACAGAGCCTAGGTCCTAAGTTCCAAGAGGAATTACTGAAGTGAAAATTTCTATCTAGATACTGATCAAGTAATTTCATTCCAAAATGATATTTTACGTCGATATTTCCATATTAGAAATCATGTTGGAAGCCTGTAACTTCCTCCCCTTGAAAACATATAATTAGTCATGCTATGTTGGAAACAGCTCTAGAAAAATGATCTCTTACCGCCAGAATTGTTTTCACAACCTGTCCTTAAAAAAACCCCATCTTTATCAAGCAAATTATCTTAATTAAGTCTATAGGGTAATTACTACAAGATGGACAAGGTGGTGTCTGTATATTTTAGTCACTGATAACATTTTTTAGTGTGTTTTCAGATCTCCGTGACAGTTTTTGCACAAGTCACAAATACCAAAGTTACTAGCATTTTACCCTGTTGTAATGATTGTGAAGATTCTTCTGTATAATTAAAATTAAGTATAATTTTTAATAAAAACTCTCAGGGTCATTATGTTTCCAGAATGGTTATTCTAACAATTAGTATTCACTCTGTTCCAACTCAGTTAGAAGCAGTTAAAAATAATTTATTTGAATAATTTTTTGATCTATCATTAGAATTTGGCCCAATGGACAGAAACCAATAGTTAAAAAATACATAATGCTGACATAGGTCTTATATATTACCACTTTGGGATCTGGATCATATTACTACAGCTAAAATCTAAGAATTTTCTCATGCTGCTTTCAGCCCAGTCTTTTAAGAGAATAAATATATCTGCATCCAACCACACTCTAAAACTCTATATCTAAACAATCTGGTTTAGCAATTGGGTTGATTATAAAACAAAGCAACAACAATAAAGTATCCTACTCTTTGATAATGGCATGATTTTGTTTCTTCTTTGTAAGAGGCCTCTCGTATAAGGAGTTTGTCTCTATGCACAACAATCAGAACAATTTAGCACTAATACAAAACGTTCAGTTTGGCAAAATCTTTCAACTTTTAAAGGGAAAATTTTAAATAACCCAAATAAATAAGTCAACTCATAAACCTACATGGGGATTTAGTTTATAACTGTGGATGTGCGAGGATGCAATTCTACTTAAAATCAGATATTAAGGCCAAGTAGGCAGACTTAATTGTTTTTATAGACAACGTGGTGTATTAGTAACCCCCACCTTAAAATTTTTAACTCTGAGGCCATTTGCTTTCCTTCCTATAAGGCACGGAATCCTGACAGCCAGTTGACAATCTTCACCTGTCTTATAAAACCAAAAACATTGTTGACTATACAGTCCAACATCTGTAGCAAAAACTCTATAATAATAATTTTGTCAAAGTGTAATAAAGTTTATTTCTTTTGGGAAAAAAATTGTCTTGCATAAAATATAATTTTGTCAAAATATAATAAAGTTTTTTTTGAGAAATAACATAGAAAAAGTGTCTTGCAGAAAATTTTAAAAGCTTTTTTTAAAAAAAATACAATAACTACTACTAAACCCAATGAATACTACATTACTACTTACCTTTTGCCTTAACTCCGATTCTCTTAGAAACAAATTCACTGCCCCAAAGGTAATGATCTCAGTCCCTTGATAGTATCTAATCTCTGTATCCTTCCTTCATTATTTTTTATCCTTAACTATACAATTTTACATTGTTTTAAAATTTTAAAACCATCTCCATGTAAGTAGTGAATTCATGTATTTTCTAGGTCCTACCAACTTGGCTTCTCACATATGCCTGCTTTTACTGGACACCAGAATAATTCTAGAATCAGAATATTACTTTGTGATGTACTAGATGTTGATTGGCTGGTTTTAACACACTGCTTCCATCAAGGTGAGCTCTTGTCTTCCAGACAGAGCACAAGTACAGGCTAAGTGCCTTTGTAAAGAACAACAAATCTCACCACAGAAAATAGTAGAAAGGCAAACAGGACTCTACTTTTAACCGGTAAAATTTAAAGAAGCCAATAAAAGTTGACTGAATAGTATTTCTATTTCTTATCAATAAGTATTTCTTATTCTTATCAATTTTAAAATATGTACCATCATGTAACAGTACTGAATTACAGTTGTATATGGTTAATTCAAAGTGCAGTACTTACAAACGCCAAAGCTTAAATTACATCAAAAGACTTGATCATTCTCAATGCTGTATTTAAATACAGACTCAAATACGAAACTATCAAATGTTGAACAGTGCCAGATCTAGAAAAGTGAGATAACACTGCAGCCATCTCTGACTAATTTAAACTTACAAGAGTTAACTTAGTGGCAAAAGTAGGCTTAGTGGCAAATGGACTAAATACTATAATTTGCACAGACCGTGCTATCTTCAGGATACAACTTTAAGATGCATAGTTTATTGTTGGTCATTCTCTCACTTCTGCATCATCACTGTAAGGCAGGGATTCCCAATAGGGGTGGTATTACCTCCCCATCCCCAAGGGACACTTGGAAAATCTGGAGAAATTTTTGGTTATCACAATTGGAAGGGGGGCAGTGCTACGGGTATTTAGTGAGTAAAAGCCAGGAATGTTGCTAAGCATCTTACTATGCACAGAACAGTCCCCTACAACAAAGACTTATCTGACTCAAAGTGTCAATAGAGCAGAGACTAAGAAACCCTGCTCTAGGGACGACCACCCAAGAGCCCCTAATCATGTGCCGTACCTCAGGTTGCAATGAGAATGGAGAAAGACAACCAAGAATGGCACATGACTACTTCTGTGGTCAATTGAACCTTCCAACGTATTTTATATTTTGGTACTCAAAGTCCAGATTCGTTTGGTTCTCAACCTTTCATTCACTCAAGAAGCTTCTTTTTGTTATTCCAGACCAAAACTGGAAGATTCTTTTGTATAATTAAAATGAAGTACAATTTTTAATAAAAACTGTCACGGTCATTATGTCAATTTTAAACAAAAACTCAAAGAGAAGCTAAATAGAATACATTTTACCAACTACTAGGTCTTCAATGCCCTCCCTTTAAATCATTTAACTTTTTCTCCCCAAGTGAATTCGATCGTTCACTGGTGATTTTCACATTTTTATTATAGTTCTGACAGTCCTCTGAAACATCAGCACTGATCATGGAGATGCTCTAAAATGCAAATTAGGTGTTCTCATCTTATTAAAAACCTTATAGTGTCACAATATAAATATCAGAGGCAAAAGTTCTCTGATCAGACACTTCTAAGAACTATGAAATACCTAAACTTTAAGCTATGCCTCAAATTTATATGCTTCCAAGCTATTCAAATATAAAACAAGCACTAGCAAATAGGCAACCTTGTCCATTGCAAGGTTAATAAGTCAAACTCACCAAGGTAAGTTAACTGCATTTTCAGTGGGTACAGATTTATCATCCGATGCCTGATAATCATGCAACCACTAGAAAAAGCAACGCGTTTTCCACGACCTTGGTCATAATTCACCAGCAACACTGACTCGCAACTTTCCACAATTCTATCACTCTGGGCACGCTCTAAAAAAGATTTCAGGATTTTTGGACTTCTGTGTGAACATGCACGTGCACATGTGGTGATTTCTTTTTTTTTTTTTTTTTTTTTTTTGATGCTAGAACTTAATATAAAAACTATGAACATTTGATACCTGAAAAGTAGGGTGGTGGGTAAGAAAACTGAAGAAAAATAGTACTTAAATGTCTTGGAAATTTTCTGAAAATGCAAAGCTTGCTGGAAACCTGATGCTGTCCGAACACAGCAGGCTTCCACCTTTTCTACAATTACTGTATCTCTAACACGGGGCAGTTTCTTTTAGTTGAACTCAGGGATGTCATCAAGGTTGAAATAAAGTCAGAGAGGCTTTCAAGCATGCCATTCTATAAGTAGTTTTATTTTGATCTCCACAAGTGGAGAAAGGCCTGGTTGCCACAAATATTTCCAAGAGGAGGAAAGTGGTTAAGAGATGCTACTATCCTTCCAGGCCTTTCAGAGATGAATCAAAAGTATAGCTAATCTCTTAAAGAACACAAGATGGAGGAAATTGAAGGAATAAAGTTGTTACAATGATGGGCAAGAACTCCAGGTATGCTTATCAAACTTGCACTTAGGCTCCCAATTTTAGAATGAGAGAGATTAGAAATTATGAGAGTTGTTTTTTTTTTTTTTTTTTGTCATAAGACAAAGGGCCAGGTACCTACAGAATAAAATTATTTTAAAACTACACTATTTGGAGAATAGAAAATAGAAAGCCTGGATTGGGATCCTGGTTGGGATCCTTTCTGGTTGTATAACTTTAGGCTGGCTATGTAATCACTCAGAACCCCTGTTTAGTTTTTTATGTATTCGTTAATTTGCTAGGTTTTTTTTGTTTGTTTTGGTTTTAGTTTTAAGCTATAAAATAGAAATTACAAAATATACCTTCCAGAAATATTATAATAGGTAATATATACAAAGAGCCTGAAACATACATAAGAAAGTTTATAGAAACACTTATGAACTTTTTGATGAAGAAAGTTATAGGGGTCTCTATGTCAGAAGACAAAGCAAAGATAGAGAGTTAGCAAGAACCAGCATACTGGGCCATATACACCTTGTTGACCATGGGTACTGGAAACAGTCCACAGAGTGACAACTATTGAGCTATCCTAACTACTGGGTAGAAAATGAGCTCGTTAGAAAACTCAAGATTCTAATTATAATAGTAGCTAATATTCTAGACACAATAATCCAGTTGAGCTGGTTCTACTATCTATTACTATTTTCATTCTGTGGCTGCAGAAACCAAAGTTCAAAGAAGTTAAATAACTTGCCCAGATCAAAGCCAGCAAATGGGACACATGAAACCTAGAGATGTGCCAGGACCAAAAGCAAGCCCCAAAGCAGGCGACAATGGGCATGGAGTGGGTTCTTCCCAGAATGAGATCTGGATGTGGGGTAACTGCCAGGGTGCCACCTTTTGTGCCTGCAAGATGGTGCTAACCATTCTGCTAGACACATCTTCCCTTTAGCATCCTTCGTGTTCCCATTGGGCCAGATCTGATCCTCCAAGCTGGGGTTTGGGGGAATATCAAATTTTAGCAAAGTAGCAAAGATGAGCCCCAGAACTGGGTTTTAGGGAAGTCAAGTCTGAAGGAGGGGGATGACCAGAAGCAAGTATATAGCACCATACGTGAGACAGTGCAAAGGGTTAAAACTGGAGAGCCAATTTTGGCATAAGCATAAAATGCAAACACAAATTCTCAAGTGGAAGAATTACTTAAAACCATGACATATTTAACATGACATAAATATCCCTCAACAATAGGCTGCTCAAACAATGTTGTTTCCATACTATAAAATGTTATGCATTTGTTTAAAAAAATAAAGTGTATCAATATTTTAGAAAGCTGTTCATAACATATTGTTGACTGACTAAAGCAGGTTAGGGAATAATTAGTTATGGCATAATACAATTTATGTAACTAAATACTTTTTTTGAGTCTGACAAAGTATAACCCAAAACACAAAAAAGGAGAAGAAGAAGGAGGGAAGGAAAGGGAAAGGAGGAAGGGAGGGAAAGACGATTATAAACCAAGGTTAATATGGTTGTCTATGAGTGGGCTGCATTATGAATATTTTTTTCTGATGTCTTCATTTTGTTTTCCATACTTCCTGATTTTTTCTTAAACGAACGTTTTCTTTGCTCTAGTGATAAAATGTTTAAACTTCTTACAACCAATGAATCTACATTAAAATAAAAAACCATTGCTTTTGAGTCGATTCCAACTCATAGCAACACTATAGGACAGAGTAGAACTGCCCCATATGGTATCCAAGGCTGTAATCTTTACCTAAGCAGACTGTCACATCTTTCTCCCATATAGCGGGCTGGTTGGTTCGAACTGTCAACCTTTCAGTTGGTAGTCGAGTGCTTAACCAGTGTACTACCAGAGATCCCACATTAAAATAACCATCTTTTAATCAACCCATAAACATTAATTACAGTAATTCCATCTACTATTATAGCAAAATATACTTACCTTGCTAGTAGTATTTTTTTATAATTTATGATAAATTAATCAGTTGCTTCAAAAAATCTGAACTCAAGGGACAAAACTAATACAAAATGTTTGACCTAAACCTTACAATTTTAGCATTCTCAAAGTAAAAATGGAAGTCTTTTCATAGGTCAGTTTGTTTTTACAGTAAATGGGTGACTCAGTCTTGGTATCCAACACAGGCTGTTGATTGGCTGACCATTTCCTGCCAGTGTAGAAAGATGTCCTGGTGTTTACTGACACACTAAAACACAATGATAGATTAAATATTTACTGGATGTATTGTAATTATGGAAAAGGAAAATAAAGGATTCTGAAACTGACCATACCATTTACAATTTTGTGTAAATGTGGAAGACAACAGGGTTTTCTGTTGATAGATCATAGATATTTCTGCAATTGTTTTTAAAATCTCCAATCATGTTCTGAATGCACTCAGTCTCAAAACAAGTTTGTTATTTTAATCTCCACACTCATGGAGCCTTTCTCGAGAGAAGCTGCCAACCCTAGCACCAGCTGGCCCCTTGAGAACAAGGCTAAGCTAACAGCAGATTTTTTTTTTTAACTGTTAATAGATATTAAGAGGATATAGTTGGACTAATCTAAATCTGTTAAGACAAAATAAAGGGTTACCACGAAGAGTGTTTGAATTTGTACAGTTAAAATTTAAAACTTTTCCATCTCTTTTGCCTATCTCTTAAATATTCTGTTTTTTCTTAAACACTGATTGTAAATAAAGTGTCCACCAATCCTCCTGCCCCCTTCTGCCTGGCATTTTCCTGTGCTGTTAAAGTGGTCCTGGGAAACATGAGGAAAGCCTGGATAAAAATAGGCCCAGCGGCATAGCTTGTGCTACCCAAGTCCCACTTCCTTACCTGCCTCCCTGGATCCCATCCACAATATCAATGAAATTTGCAGAGATTCAAGTTAATAGAGGGAAAAAATAAAAGCATACGATTGCTAGTGAGAGTATAAATTGGCCCAACTACCACGGAGGGCAATGCATAGCAACACTCTTTAATCTCTTCATGCCATTTGGCCCAGTAATTACACAGAATTATTTATATTGAACTGAGTTCAGCACAGCGTTATTTGAGCCACAATAGGTTAATTCTCTTGCCAGACCTTTTCTAACTTTGATAAGTGATGCTCTAATCCAGAATACACTCACTCATCCAGAAACTGTAATGTTAGAGCTACAGGAGATGTAAGCAATCTTTTAGCCTAAATATTCTCAACCAGGGCCCCAAAGGTTGTTTGGAAACACGTGGAAAAGTGTTTGGTGGTCCTAGTTGGTGGGAGCCAGGGGTGCTACAATGTGCCTGCAATGCCTGGGTTATTTCCACATAACAAAAAGTCACCCTTCCCAAAGTACCAGTAGTAAAAACTGGTGATCTTCCCAGATCCCCTCTTCAGGGCCAATACATTCATCTCCCATTTGTTGGTAATATCACTTACTTATGGCTCATGGTTATGCCCTCACTGGGCATTGCCCTCTGCTGCAGAGAACCACCTTGCCCAAGGTTATTCTTCCTCCCAGGAGGTACCCCATGGGTAATGACTGGCTGATCATAGGATACAAGAGCTGACTCCGTGGCTTCAGTTTAGGACAACTCTGAAGGGCCTTCCCCTTCCCAGAGCCCCCTGTAGGAGTGGTTGAGACCTCAGTTGCTATCCTATTGCAAGTAAGCTTCTCCGTTTGCCCAGTCCTGCCTTCTGAACTTCATTACAGGAGTATCTCCTGTGAACATATGCCAATAAAACCTCTGAACTCAACTCTGCTTCTCAGAGTCTGTTTCCATGGACCCCAATTTATGATAATCTCCACTGAGAAACATCTCTTGTTTTCCAGATGAGTAAAGAATGGCCTAGAGAGGGTATCGTGTCCAAGGTACAGAGGTAGCTAGTTCAGCACTCATTACAGACACCACACATTAAAAACTATAAGAAGCTTGAGAAATGGGGAGAGACCTGAAAGAGGAGGAAAAAAATATGGTACAATATTTATTGTTAGAAATCATAAATACCCAAGGAGGAGAAAGCAGAATGAGAATAATAAAAAGCATTTAGATTTGACTATATGGGAAAATATTAAATAATGATAGAGCCTGAGGATCAGTGTTACTAGTTCACTGTAGTAATATAAATCAAAAGAAGATTGCCAAAATATTTCAGTTTGGGGAAGACAATTTACTGGATTCTCTAACTACTATCCAGTCTCCTAGGCTATTCATGCTTAGTCTTCATTGTGGTGATGGGGTCAAAAAGCAATAATCAGAAATTTTCCTATTAAAAGCAAACAGCTGTCAGAATATGGAGCATATCCATTGAGGTAAAACTGAATAAGCATGAACAGTTAATCAGAACCCCTTCATCCACAGCCCTTATTTCTCTTTCCTCAGAAAAGGAGGCTAATTCTAGATACACACTGTCCACCAAACAAGTCTTTCATCTTCTCCCTAGTGTGCTCTCCCTATTCATTTGTCAACCTTGGAAGACACATCTATAGCATGGCCAATTCCGCTACTCTTAATTTATTTCTTAAGTGAAGTACTATAATATTTTTACACTGCAACTTTTCCATTTACAACATCATTGTTCTGTTCTAATGGTAGAAATTTCCCCAATTATTTTCAAGAATAGTATAGGAAAAACTACAGTATTGCTGAAAGTTCCTTTTGTGGCCTAACAAACACCCCTATCCACCCCCCAAAAAGAAAAATAAAACACGTAGATTTTGAAAGATTTTTTAATGTAGCCCCACACCTGAAATGCAAAGCCAAGTTGAAATATTAGTAATAATTTTTATTTTTCACATAAAAGGAAAATTGTCTTTATCAGAACTGGCTTTCTTAATTTTCTCAGAATCAAATAGTTATTAGGGAAAAGAAAAAAGAAAAAAAAACAGAGAATAAAGCACACTGTATAAATGAAATTTCTAAAGTCAATATGACCAAGATAATTTTCCCCAGTGCTTCCTTTGAAAAGAATTTGTTATTTTAATATGAAAATTCACAGAAGTCCTTTCAGTTTAACTAAGCATCTCAAAATATTGTGCCAAGTATTTCACCTTAAAAACATTTTGAATAGCGCTTTTATACTCTACATGTCCAAACACTATCATAAAAAGAATACTTTTTCTAACTTATCATAAAGAAATTGCTGTTTTTCAAAGGCTGAAATGTAACCTGTACAAAATACGGGGTGATTAATCAGCTCATTATATGAGCCTCAGGGAAAACACTAACTAGAATTTATTGTTAATGATTTTCTCATTGTCGTGGTCATCTACATGAAGTACAGCAGGAAAGAGTCAAAATTCAGGGCTTAATCTTTAATTTTAGCAATGGCTATGATACAGATGAACCTTGAAAACACTATGCTGAGTGAACTAAGTCAGACACAAAAGGACAAATATTGTACGATCCCACTTACATGAAATATCTAGAACGGGCAAATGCATAGAAATAAAAGTGTATCAGTGGTTACCAGAGGCTGGGGAGAGGGGGGAACTGGGAGTTATTGCTTAAGAGGTAATAGGTTTTTGCTTGGGGTGATGAAAAACTTTTGGAAATGAATAGTGGTGATGGTTGCACAACATGTTGAATGTCATTAATGTCACTGAATTGTACACTTAAAAAAGGTTAAAATGGCAAAGTTTTTGTTACATATATTTTATTACAGTTTTAAAAAAGGCTTAACAATGACAGAAGTTATTATTTCCAGATCCCACTCTGTTACACTATGGTTTTACCTCAAAGAGCTGATTCATTGGCCACACTCTTTTCATACTGCATAGAACAATGCTATGTTTAATAAAATCTGAAAAGAATAACAGGCATTCCACATTTTGGAAGTAGCAATATGGACTTCCTCCTGTGTTAAACATGTCCCAGTTTATGGCTAAGTTGACAATTAAAAGGTTAAGCTAGAAAAGTTAAGACAGCTTGACTTTGTTGGGACCTCTGGTGGCACAGTGGTTTGTTGGTTTCCCAATTGTATAGTTTGCAATCTCTTCCCCTGAGGTAGCAGGGCACCATAACAGGAACAGATTGCTCCATTAGCAGAACAAAAATTGAACCAGCAGCAGCTTTCTCCAAAACTGAAATTGTTTTCCAATTGTGCATGTTCTACATAGGGCTAAGGTTATTAATTCAAATGCTAATAGAAGTTATTGTGGTCACTGGCTCTCTAAGTTGAAACAGAAAGTGTTTCTTTTCTCTCCTGCCTAAAACATCTGGCCATACCCTTAGATCTTTTTCCTGGCTGTTAGGGTCTGAACTGAATATTATCTTGTATCTGTGAAATTGTGATTTGACACTGACCACTCTGTTTAACTTGGCATCATTCTACAAATGCATATTTAGAAAATATTGCCTCTACATATCGTTATAATTATGATTCAGTTTTGCTCTACACAGATATTGTTAAGATCACCTCTATGAGCAAGGTAACAAAAAGACTGGAAAGCCTTGGATCATGGGAATGATATTCTCTATTGCATATTCTCTACTAAATCTGTGCATTTTACATCCCTGGCTTTCCATTGCTCTTGTCATGAAATTCAAACTCCACAACTTGGCTTACATGCCCTCTGCCATCTATCTGCCTTCTGCTTAATCTTCCAAGGCCTCATTTCCCCCCTTGAACTCTAGGCTCAACTTCAGTGAATTTCTTCCCACTTCTAGAAGGCACCATGCTTTCTCCTGCCTTGAGGTCTACACACAGACTTCTCTCTGCCCGAAGCTCTTGCTGGAAGCACTCCCACCCATTTTACCTGGTTACCTCAATCTCATCTTATTTCTCTCCCTCCAGAGTCCTTAGATAGATTCCCATGCTATGCACTCCCACAACACCTTATCCATCCCCTATACCAATACTGATTTTACTTTATTTTAATCACATGTTAAAATTATGTAGCCACTCAGAATATAAGGCCCATGATGACAGTGTATTCTTCAACTTGATGATGGGCCCCTAAAGCAAAGCGTGGTATATAGTAGATACTTAAAAATTTTTTCTAATTAATTAAAGTACTAGAGTTCAGGACTGTCTGTTTCTCTCTGTCCCTGTCCCTCTCTATCTGTGAGAGCAAGTAACTATAGTAATAGCCAGTGACTGCATATAGTCAGTGACTCACACACACACACGTGCACGCAGAAACTCACACACACGTGCATACAAGTATGCAGATATGGAAAAATATAAACCCAGGTTTTAACATGGTTGTCTATGAATGGATTGGATTGGATTTTTTCCTTCCTTCTGGTTTATACTTCCTGGTTTCTCTGTAATGAACATGCTTTGCTCTTTTAGTAATTTTTAAAACTTCATACAACCAAAGAATCTAGATTAAAATGTCTACATATATAGCCAGTGACTCTCTCTTTCTCTCTCTACACATGTATATGTGTATATATATACACACATATATATATATACATACACATATTTTGATCTAGATTCTTATATATATATGCATAGAGAGAGATAGAGAGACAGATAGCTATATAAAAACCTAAAAACAAAACAAACCAAAAAAAACCCTGCATTCAGCATCTCTGTCCTGATCCTTAAGAACAAAGCCTTAAGTAGGGTTCTACATTCTGGTCTTTAGTTTTCTGTTTTTTTTTGAGGTTTTGTTTGTTTGTTTGTTGGGGATGGGCAGTTTTTAAACCAGAAAACAGACATACTACCTAAAAGTTAAAATCAAGAATATTTGGCACACAAAATAGCCTGGTTCTGTACAACGACAGATACATAGTCCAATGGAACAGAATTGAGAACCCAGATATAAATCTATCCACCCCTAGTCATCTGATCTTTCACAGAGAACCAAAGTTCATTAAATGGGGAGAAGATAGTCTTTTTAACAGACAGTCCTGGCAAAACTAGACATCCATCTATTAAAAAAAAGAAACAGGACTCAGACCTCACACCATACACAAAAACTAACTCAAAGTGGATCAAAGACCTAAACAAAAAACCTAAAATGATAAAGATAATGGAAGAAAAAATACGTACAGGGAGGGGCAAGATGGCGCTCTAGGCAGAAACACCACGCCGTCCCTCCACAGCAAAGATCCGAAAAACTAAGCCTAACAGAGAATCAACAATCCTGAAACCCTAGAACACCAAATGAAGAGATAAAGAACTCAGCCAAACACCAAACGGAGTGAGAATACTAAAAGAGAACGGAGAGCGAGGAGAGACTCAGGCAGAGATTCCTTACCAGCTAACGCAGCGCGGATCCACCATCTTGGATTCCTATCGGAGACCAGCAAACGGGAGAGCAGCCTTGCAGAGCATCTGGTCGGAGACAAAACGACCGGTAAACTGCGGTGCGCGCTCTCCCACCACCCACCCCTCTCCGCCTCAGCTGGGGATCCCCTGCTTTCCGTGGCCAGGGTCCCTGGGCTGGGGGGTGCTGGTGCTTGGATTCCGCGCGCCTAGGCTGGCGGCTGTCTGGGAGCCGTTTGCTGGCACCTAGCGAAACTTTTTCTGCCGCCTCCCCCTCCTTTTGCCTGGGTGCCTGGTTCCGAGTGCTGTCTCTGCTCTCTCCTGCGGGGCTGTAGGGCTGCGTGCAGGCGTGTGGCTGTTTCTAGGTCTGGGCTCCCGCGTGGGTGGGATCCCGGGGCCTTTGTTCGTTCGCCCCTCTGCTTTCCGTGGCCGGAGTCCCTGAGCAGGGGGGCGCCGGTGCTTGGATTCCACGCGCCCGGGCTGGAGGCTTTCTGGGAGTCGTTTGCTGGCACCTAGCGAACCTTTTTCTGCCGCCTCCCCCTCCTTTTGCCTGGGTGCCTGGTTCCGAGTGCTGTCTCTGCTCTCTCCTGCGGGGCTGTAGGGCTGCGTTCGGACGTGTGGCTGTTTCCAGGTCTGGGCTCCCGCGCGGGTGGGATCCTGGGGCCTTTGTTCGTTGGCCCCTCTGCTTCCCGTGGCCACAGTCACTTAACCCCGAGACTACCGGCTTCTTGGAATTCGCGCCCCTGAGTGGGGGCTCTCTGGGTCCCATTTGTAGGCACTGACTGCTGGTGTTGCCCTTTTTTTTTCTCTCAATTTTATTTTTCTTCCTTTTTTGATTAGTTTTGTCATCTTTTACCTCTTTTTCTCTTTTGTCTTTCTTCATTGCTTAATTTCTTGTCTCTCTATCTCTTCCATCTCTTTCTGATCCCTGAATACCAGGCGATGTATGCCTCTGTACCTTCTGGCCAGGCTGAGCTGTGAAAATTGAGACCGACTCCCCCAGACCTCATAGCTGCATCGGTGGGATCCCTGGGAACTTTGCAGTTCTTTAACTTTTCTGATTTTTATTTGTTCATTCTTTCCTTTTCTTTCTCTTCCCCCTTCTGGTTTCCTCCATCCCATAGTCTCTCATCTGTACATTCCAACGACAAGCTCCCCTAGCATTCTTTTATGTTTGTACGCTTTTTGCTCCTCCTCCTCTCTCCTCTCCCCCATATCCAGCTTAGCTTCACACATAACCATCTTCCCGCTGCACCCTACCTACCTGCACCGTGCACTAGACATCACATCACCAAGCGGTGCAGGCACGCCCTATTGGAACCTGCCCAGCACTGACTACCGACCATCCTGGTGGCTGCAGTGAGTGCCACAAGCAACCCATCCCAGTGGCTCCTCCTCAACTAGATCTGCCCAGCTATACCACAAGAACGGAAAAAAAAAAAAAAAATCTACAATCAATAAATGAGAGAAATATCTACTGAATGCCCCGAAAACAGCAAACAATATCAAAACATTTACAAAAACAAGACAAGATGGCTCCAATAGGCGTCCAAATTAAAACACCAGATAACTCTCCTGTGGAAGAAAATGCACTAGAAGTACCTGATACGGAACTCAAATCACTAATACTCGGAATTTTCCAAGAACTGAGGCAAAAAGCTGACAAACATGAGGAAAAAATAGACAAATTTATGGAAAATACAGACAAAAAATTGGAAGAATTCAGGAAGATGATGCAAGAACAAAATGCCAAAATAAATTCACAACTCGAAATTATACAAAAACAACAATTAGAAATCCAAAAGATAAACAACAAGATTTCAGAAATGGACGGTGTCATAGAAGGGCTGAGAAGTAGATTTGAAACCGTGGAAGACAGGATCAGTGGAACTGAAGACAAACACTTGGATACAACTCTGTTTCAGGAAAACTCAGAAAAAAGAACAAAGAAAAATGAAGAGACCCTGAGAGTTATGTGGGACACAATTAAAAGCAAAAACTTACGAGTGATTGGCATACCAGAACAGGGGGAGAAAACAGAAAACACAGAGAGGATCATTGAGGAACTGCTGACAGAATACTTTCCCAATATCATGAAAGATGAAAAGCTGGTCATCCAAGAAGCTCAACGAACCCCATATAGAAGAGACCCCAAAAGAAAATCACCAAGACATATCATATTCACACTCGCTAAAACTAAAGACAAACAAAGAATCCTGAGAGCAGCTCGTGAAAAACAAGAAGTCACATACAGAGGAGAAACAATAAGACTAAGCTCAGATTATTCAGCAGAAACCATGCAGGCAAGAAGGCAATGGGATGACATATATAAAATCTTGAAAGAAAAAAATTGTCAGCCAAGAATAATATATCCTGCAAAAGTCTCATTCAGATTTGATGGTGAAATTAGGTCATTTCCAGATAAACAGAAACTAAAGGAATATGCAAAAGTCAAACCAAACTTACAAGAATTATTAAAGGGAGTTCTTCGATCTGAGGACAAACAGCTTAAGCCCTCAGGCAGGACCTAGGACCTAGGACGCAGGTTGACATGAACCAGATACCATTCTAGGAACTGAACTACAGACGACTTTCCAAAAACAAAAGATATACAACAGGGAATCAGAGAAATCAATCAAAGGATGACAACAACATCAAAACAATGAAAGAGGGAACAAACGGCATAGGTATAGAACCTTCTAAAGGATAAGAAGGCAAGGCTATACCAAGTAACGGTAGACTGCTTCAAAATTATAAAGATAAGGGTAAAATTCATGGTAACCACAAAAAAAGTTAACAAACCAACTCATAAAAATAAAGACGAAAAACATAAAGTCTCAACAAAAACAAAACCTACAAAAACAAAAGAAATGAACACAAAATCCACAAACAAAAGGAACTCAGCACAAGAGAGTAAGAAGAACAAAGAAAACTTCAGCATCACAAAAAAAACCACTACAAAATGACAGCAACAAACTCACATCTATCAATAATTACACTGAACGTAAATGGACTCAATGCACCCATAAAGCGACGGAGAGTGGCAGAATGGATAAGAAAACAGGATCCATCTATTTGCTGTCTACAAGAGACACATCTTAGAAACAAAGATGTGAATTTATTAAAAATCAAAGGTTGGAAAAAAATATATCAAGCTAACAGCTATCAAAAAAGAGCAGGAGTGGCAATTCTAATCTCAGATAAAATAGACTTTAAAACAAAATCTACCATAAAAGACAAAGAAGGACACTATATAATGATTAAGGGGATGATCCATCATGAAGACATAACCATAATAAATATCTATGCACCCAATGACAGGGCTCCAAAATACATAAAAAAAACTCTAACAGCACTGAAAAGAGAAATTGACAGTTCCACAACAATAGTAGGAGACTTCAACACACCACTCTCAGTAAAGGACAGAACAACTAAAAAGAAACTCAGCAAAGATACAGAAGACCTAAAGGACACAATCAGCCAACTGGACCTCATAGACATATATAGAACAATCCATCCAACCGCTGCAAAGTACACATTCTTTTCCAATGCACATGGAACGTTCTCCAGAATAGACCACATCTTAGGCCACAGAGCAATCCTCAACAAGATCCAAAATGCTGAGATAATTCACAGTATCTTCTCTGACCACAATGCCATCAAGGTAGAAATTAACACTAGAAAGAGCAAGGAAAAAAAATCAAACACATGGAAACTGAATAATAATCTGCTTACACATCAATGGGTAATAGAAGAAATCAGAGATGGAATTAAAAAATTCCTAGAATCAAATGAAAATGAAAACACATCATACCAAAACCTTTGGGACACAGCAAAGGCAGTCCTCAGAGGACAATTTATAGCAATAGATGCACATATCAAAAAAGAAGAAAGGGACAAAATCAAAACATTAACTACAACACTCAAACAAATAGAAAGAGAACAACAAAAAAAGCCTACAACCACCGGAAGAAAGGAAATAGTAAAGATCAGAGCAGAAATCAATGAAATAGAGAACAGAAAAGCAATAGAAAGAATCAACAAAACCAAAAGTTGGTTCTTTGAAAGAATCAACAAAATCGACAAACCACTGGCCAGACTGACAAAAGAAAAACAGCAGAGGGCACAAATAACCCAAATAAGAAATGAAATGGGGGACATTACAACAGACCCAATTGAAATAAAAAGGATTATAACAGAATATTATGAAAAACTATATTCCAACAAATTTGAAAACCTAGAGGAAATGGATAAATTTCTAGAAACATACGGCCTACCCAAACTACAACAAAGTGATATTGAAAATCTGAACAGACCCATAACAAGAGAAGAGATTGAAAAGGTAATAAAAAAACTCCCAACCAAAAAAAGCCCTGGCCCAGATGGCTTCACTGGAGAATTCTACAAAACATTTACAGAAGAGCTCGTACCAGCTCTACTCAAGTTATTTCAGAGCATAGAAGAGGAAGCAACACTTCCAAATTCATTCTATGAAGCCAACATAACGCTGATACCAAAACCAGGCAAAGACATCACAAAAAAAGAAAATTACAGACCAATATCTCTCATGAATATAGATGCAAAAATTCTGAACAAAATTCTAGCCAATAGAATTCAGTATCATATCAAAAAAAAATACACCACGACCAAGTAGGATTCATACCAGGTATGCAAGGATGGTTTAACATTAGAAAACCCATCAATGTAATACACCACATAAATAAAAGGAAAGAAAAAAATCACATGATTATCTCAATTGATGCAGAAAAGGCATTTCACAAAGTCCAACACCCATTCCTGATAAAAGCTCTCAATAAAATAGGTATAGAAGGGAAATTTCTCAACATAATAAAGGGCATCTATGCAAAACCAACAGCCAACATCATTCTTAATGGAGAAAGGCTGAAAACATTCCCCCTGAAAACAGGAACAAGACAAGGATGCCCTTTATCACCACTCCTATTTAACATTGTGCTGGAAGTTCTAGCTAGAGCAGTAAGGCAAGAGAAAGAAATAAAGGGCATCCAAATTGGTAATGAAGAAGTTAAACTCTCCCTGTTTGCAGATGATATGATACTATACATAGAAAACCCTAAAGACTCCACGAGAAATTTACTGGAAGTAATAGAAAGATTCAGCAGAGTAGCAGGATACAAGATAAACATTCAAAAATCAGTTGGATTCCTATACACCGGTAAAGAGAACGATGAAAAGGAGATCAGGAAATCAATACCATTTTCAATAGCCCCTAAAACGATAAAATACTTAGGAATAAATCTGACCAGGAATATAAAAGACCTATACAAAGAAAACTACAAAACACTGCTGCATGAAACCCAAAGGGATCTACATAAATGGAAAAACATACCATGCTCATGGATAGGCAGACTCAACATTGTGAAAATGGCAATTCTACCTAAAGCAATCTACAAATACAATGCAATTCCGATACAAATACCAACAACATTCTTCAAAGAGATGGAAAAACTAATTATTAACTTTATATGGAAAGGGAAGAAACCCCGAATAAGTAAAGCACTACTGAAGAAGAAGAATAAAGTTGGAGGACTCACACTACCTGACTTGAGAACCTACTATACAGCTACAGTACTCAAAACAGCCTGGTACTGGTACAACAACAGAGACATTGACCAATGGAACAGAATTGAGAACTCAGATGTAAATCCATCCACCTACGGTCACCTGATTTTTGACAAGGGCCCAAAATACATCAAATGGGGAAAAGACAGTCTTTTTAACAAATGGTGCTGGCAAAACTGGATATCCATTTGTAGAAAAATGAAACAGGACCCATACCTCACACCATATACAAAAACTACTTCAAAATGGATCAAAGACCTGAATATAAAGCCTCAAACTATAAAATTCATAGAAGAAAAAATAGGACCAACACTTCAGACCTTAATACATGGCATTAACAGGATACAAACCATAAACATCAACACAAAAAACCCAACAGATAAACTAGATAATTGGGATCTTCTAAAAATCAAACATCTATGCTCTTCAAAAGATTTCACCAAAAGAGTTAAAAGAGAACCTACAGACTGGGAAAAAATTTTTGGACAGTACAAGTCAGACAAAGGTCTAATCTCCATAATCTACAAGAAAATCCAACACCTCTACAACAAAAAGACAACCAATCCTATCAAAAAATGGGCAAAGGAAATGAACAGACACTTCACCAAAGAAGACATTCAAAGGCAAACAGACACATGAGGAAATGCTCGCGATCACTAGCCATTAGAGAAATGCAAATTAAAACCACAATGAGATACCATCTCACCCCGGCATTACCGGCACGAATCAAAAACACTGGAAATAACAAATGTTGGAGGGGCTGCGGGGAGACGGGAACGCTTATACACTGCTGGTGGGAATGCAAAATGATACAGCCATTTTGGAAAATGATATGGCGTTTCCTCAGAAAGCTAGAAATAGACGTACCATTCGATCCAGCAATCCCACTCCTAGGAATATATCCTAGAGAAATAAGAGTCATCACTCGAATAGACATATGCACACCTATGTTCATGGCAGCATTATTCACAATAGCAAAACGATGGAAACAACCTCGATGTCCATCAACAGACGAATGGATACACAAACTATGGTACATACACACAATGGAGTACTATGCAGCGAGAAAGAACAATGAATCGGTGAAGCATCTCATAACATGGATGAAACTGGAGGACATCATGCTGAGTGAAATAAGTCAATCACAAAAGGACAAATATTGTATGAGACCTCTATTGTAAAAACCCATGAAAAAATTCACATGCAAAATGTAACAATCCTTGTTGGTTACCAGGGATGGGAGGGGGGGGGGAAATACTAAATAGGTAATAGGTAAGTGGTAACTTGGGTGAGAGATGAGATAGTACATAGTACAAGGGAAACTACCACAACCTGCACAAGGAAAGGTCATGGAGGCCCTATAGACACATCCAAACCCCCCGAGGGACTGAGTTGTTGGACGGAGGGCTCTGGGGACCATGATCTCGGGGAACATCTAGCTCAATTGGCATGACACTACTTATAAAGATAATGCTCTACATTCTACCTTGGTGAGTAGTGTCTGGGGTCTTAAAAGCCTATGAGCGGCCATCTAAGATACTCCACTGATCTCATCCCTTCGGGAACAAGAGAGAACGAAGAGAACAGGATACAAGGAAAAGATTAGTCCGAAGGACTAATGGTCCACCGCTACCAAGGCCTCCACGGGACTGAGCCCAGTACAGCTGGATGGTGCCCGGCTACCACCAATGACTCCTTTGACCAGGATCACAACAGAGGGTTCTGGGCAGAGCTGGAGTAGGATGTAGAGCATAATTTTAACTCCCAAAAAAAAAAAAAAAAAAAAAGAAGACCAGATATACTGGCCTAAAGAATAATAGAGAAACCTCGAGAGTGTGGCCCCCAGACACCCTTTCAGCTCAGAGGTGAAGTTACCTTCAAGGTTCGATGTTAAGCCTGGGAATGGACACCCCAGTAAAACTAAATGGGACTAACGAGGTACAGGAGTCCGGTGACAAGGGCCAGAAGGCAGAGGGAGAGTAGGAAACTGATGATAAGGAACACAAATTGAATAAGGACACTGTCGATGTATTGTGAGATTGTTGACCACTGCTATAGGGCAACATTTGTAGTAACTATTAAATGGGAGGCTGTTTTGTCCTGTAAGCCTTCATCTTGGGCGAGAATGGCAGCACAATTGGAAGAGCATAGTCAATATCACTTAAATGTGTAAGTAAAAAGTTTTGAAATGGTGTTTAAATAAAATAAAAATAAATAAATAAATAAATAAACAAATGAGACTAAAGAGGTACAATAGTCCACTGACAAGGTCCAGAAGACACAAGGGGACAAGGAAGCCCCCGGGTGATAGGGAATACAAGGTGGAGTAAGGATATTCTTGATGTGCTGTGAGATTGTTAACCATTGTCATAGGGCAACATGTGTAGTAACTGTTAAATGAAAAAACTATTTTGTTCTGTAAGCCTTCATCTTAAGTGAGAATAACAGCACAGTTGGAAGAGCGTAGTCAATGTCACTGAACTGTGAATGTAGAAATTTTTGAAACGGTGTATCTTTGGCCATCTGTAATTTTCATCAAAAAAAAAGGTTGAGAATTTAGAGGCTTAATACGTTGTGGGGTTGTTAACCAATGTCAAAAAACAACATGTGTACTACTATTTCATGAGAAACTATTTGCTCTGTAAGCTTTCACCTGAAGTACAATAAAATATATATATAAAAAAAAAAAAATACGTACAATACTAGGAGCCCTAATACATGGCATAAATAGAATACAAACCATAACTAACAATGCATAAACACCAGAAGATAAATTAGATAACTGGGAGCTCCTACAAATTAAACACTTGCTCATAAAAAACTTCACCAAAGAGTAAAAAGAGAACATACGGACTGGGAAAAAATATTTTGGCTACAACGTATCCAATGAGGGTCTAATCTCTAAAATCTATTGAATACTTCAATACCTTAATAACAAAAAGATAAACAAAAAAAATTTAAAAATGGGCAAAGGATATGAACAAACACTTCACCGAAGAAGACATTCAGGCAGCTAACAGACACATAAGGAAATGCTCGTGATCATTAGCCATTAGAGAGATGCACCCCCAACATTACTGGCACTAATCAAAAAAACAGAAAATAACAAACGTTGGAGAGGCTGCAGAGAGATTGGAACTCTTATGCACTGCTGGTGGGAATTTAAAATGGTGCAACCACTATGGAAAACAATATGGTGCCTCCTTAAAAAGCTAGAAATAGAAATACCATATGATCCAGCAATCCCACTCCCAGGAATCTATCCTAGAGAAATAAGAGCTGTCACACGAATAGACATATGCACACCCGTGTTCATTGCAGCATTATTCACAATAGCAAAAAAGATGGAAACAACCTAAATGCCCATCAATACTGAATGGGTAAACAAATTACAGTACAATTACACAGTGGGATACTACACAACAATAAAAAACAATGACAAATCCTCAAAACGTCTCAGACATTGGATGAATCTGAAAGGCACTATGCTGAGTGAAATCAGTCAATCACAAAAGGACAAATATTGTATGAGACCACTGTTGTAAAAACCCCAGAAAAGGTTTACACACAGAAAGAAACAACCTTTGATGGTCACGAGGGAGGGGAGGGTTAGAGAGGGAAAAACACTAACTAGACTATAGATAAGTGGTAATTTTGGTGAAGGGTAAGACAGTACACAGTACTGGGGAAGTCAGCACAACTTTACCAAGGCAAAGCCACAGAAGCTCCACAGACACATCTGAACACCTTGAGGGACCAAGTTACTGGGGCTGAGGGCTGGGGACCATGGTCTCAGGAAATATCTAGGTCAACTGGCATAACATAGGTCATAAAGAAAATGTTCTACATCCTACTTTGGTGAGTAGCGTCTAGGGTCTTCAAAGCTTGCGAGCAGCCATCTAAAATACATCTACTGGTTCCATCACTTTCAGAGCAAAAGAGAATGAAAGAAAAAAAAAAATGAAGGAAAATATTAGCCCAAAGGACTAATGGACCACATGAACCACAGCCTCCACCAGCCTGAGCCCAGAAGAACTAGACAGTGCCCGGATACCACCACTGACTGCTCTGACAAGGATCACTACAGAGTGTTCCAGATAGAGAGGGAGAAAAATGTAGAACAAAATTCAAATTCACAGAAAAAGACCAGACTTACTGGTCTGACAGAGACTGGAGGAACCCCCGAGACTATGGCCCCCAGACACCCTGCTAACTCAGAACTGAAGCTACTCCCTAGGTCCACCATTCAGTCAAAGATTATACAGGCCTATAAAACAAACAATAACACATGTAAGGAATGTGCTTCTTAGTTCAATCAAGTATACGAGACCAAATGGGCAACATCTGCCCAAAAGCAAAGACGAGAAGTCAGGAAGAGACAGGAAAACTGGACAAATGCACACAGAGAACCCAGGGTGGAAAGGCAAAGGGGGAGATGCTGACACATTGCAGGGATTGCAACCAATGTCACAAAACAATTGTATAAAAAGTTTTTGAATGAGAAATTAATTTGTATTGTAAACTTTCACCTAAAACACAATAAAATTTAAAAAAGAAAGAAAGAATATTTGGTATAAATTAAGACAATTTATTGTATTCCTTGAGGTCTTTAGTTAAAGCTTCCTTAGTTAAAAAAAAAAAAAAGACTATCATAAACTTGCTTTTACTCTGACACTCTATATGAGTACTCAACAAATTCTTCAACTGTAAGTAGAATGACTATTCCTTTAAAATAGATATGTTATATATTTTACGGTAAAGTTTCTTTCTTATTAAAACACTAATTTGAAAGAACATATACCTTATTGCATATTAAAATTATTTCCTGATGATTTTTTATGCTTGCTTGCTTGCTTAATGATATCATCATGCTTGTGTCACCAGAAGTTAGATTTGGGGCCACTATGCTTTGGGGAAAGAAAAGACCAAAGAGTCTCACAAAGGGTGAGCACTGCTTCTGGAATTACCACCCTTTTATCTGTTCTGTTCCAATTTTCACAGCTGGCACGTGCATACTTGAAAGGAACAAAAAGAAACCCTTCTCAAGTTCCCAGAATGGTCTTTGTCTTTAGTCTTTTTTTGCTTCTTCAGCTATAGTTTTGTCAAGTGGTTCCCAAAGCATTTGTCTCCCAAACACTTGGATATTATCCTTAAGTGTTCTTCAAAGTCATTAGACCTTTTATTTTCTTAGTCATAAACAGATACGATATTGTAAGCCATGGATCTTATATAACTACATGTTAAGCCTCATATGCGAAATAGGCAATCAGGATTTTTCTTTAAATTTAAAGAGACAGGATAGAAATCTCAAGCCCATAGGCAGAAACTGCATACTAGATCTCAAAATGCACTATGGATCTGAATATGGATCATAACAGATAAACTTATGAGTGTTTCAGAATGCACAATAAAAAACAAAAGAAAATGATAACACTATACTGAAAAAATGAAGAATTTGGCCTATTAGCAGAATGTAATGTTTAAAAGCAAAGTCTCTCAACAATGACAAAAAAAAAAAAAAGCAGCTGCTGAGACTCCTTATGTATCCAAACATCTCGTGGAATTTGGTTCTTTGGTTTAGAGGTTTAGGGTCATGGCTTCATGAGACATCCTGGTTAACTGGCCTAATAACATCTTCAGTGCTTCTGTTCTACTTCCTAGTTCATTGTGTAGTGCCTGGAATCTTAAAACCTTACAAGTGGCCATTTGAGGTACAACAACTGGCCTCCTGGAGCAACAGAGGAAGAAGGAGAATCAGAAAAAGGAAGAGGAAATGGGATGTGTCTAATTGCCTCTATGAATAACTGCCTCTTTTGCCATGAGACCAGAAGAACTGGCTGGTGCCCAGCTACCTTTACTGAACATTTTGATCAGAGATTGTGTAGAGACGTCCAGATCAAAAGAGGGAAACTGCAAAACAGATTTCAAATTATCATGGACTCCAGACTTTCTGGAGCCACAGAGGCTGAAACTATTGCCCTGAGATAATCTTTAAACCTTAAACCAAAAATGTCCCCTAAAGTCTTCTTAAAAATCAAACAATAGTTTAGCTTAACTAGTAATGAATGTTTACCTTGAGCATTGTGTTCTTTTAAGATCTATCTGTATGGGAACCAAGTTGACAACAGCAACTCTAAAGATTAGCTAGGAAACTAAGGGAGCAGTGAGTTCATGGTAATGAGGAAGAACAACTCAGAAAAGGAAGGTGAGAATGGTTGCATGACTCAAGGAGTGTAATCAATGTCACTGAATTGTATATGTAGAAATTGTTGAATTGGGGTATGTATACTAACAACAAAAAATAAAATAAATTATATATATAAAAAAAAGCAAAGTCTCTAAATTTCCAGCTCTGCCTATGAGATACATGAATAACTTCATCTCCTTACATTGTGGTTTCCTCATCTATTAAGCATGATTTTAATAGTACTTCTTCATAGCATTTGTAATGTGTTTGGCACAGTGCCTCACACAGAGCACACACTTAATCTACATTAACTCTTATACAAAAAAATGATTTAGAAATTTCTCTAGAGTCTAGACCAGTAGCTGGCAAACTACAGCCTGCAAGCCAAATCCACCTAGACACCTGTTTTTGTAAATAAGGTTCCCTTGGAACGCAGCCATGCCCTTTGATTTACGCATTGTCTATGGCTGCCTTCTCACTGCAACAGCTGATATGAGTCCTTGTGACAGAGACCATATGGCTGACAAAGCCTAAATTATGTACTCTCTAGCTCTTTACTGTTTTTTAAGGAACTGCTGTCCTAAAGAAAAAAAAAGACAATAGACAGACTGATAATCATCAATAAGCAGTGCACAAGTCCCTTCTGTTTTCAAATGTCCAAAACTTTTTGGAAGTTCTTCCCTCCCAAAGATTTTGATTCCAGGATGGGGCAGCGTGTAGAGAATGGGAAAAAAAAAATTATTTTTTTCTTCTTCAAATGCTGGGCTCTTGCAATTCAAAGCCATTGTCGTGTCTGTTGTCTCTATTAGTGGTTTAAAATAATTTTGAAAATGTTCTTGAGAGGCTATATAGAGTTGTAGTTAAGAGCACAAACACTGGGGCCAGATTTCTCGGATTCAAATCCTGTCTCTGCCATTAACTGGCTGTGTGACTTTGGAAAATTAATCTCTTTTTACCTCAGTTTCATAATCTATAAAACGTGTCTAAATAATAATATCAATCTCATATGGTTGTGAAGATTAAATAAATTGTTAAAGGCACTTCCATTCCTGAAAATGGAATATTAGCAATAACACTAACCTGAAGACATTATTTTAAATGGGAAAGTCTCTGACCAATTTCCTAAAAAGAAAATAAAGAAAATAAAACTGTGCCTATTTATAATTAACGTTATCATTTTAAGATTAAAATGTTTAAAACATCTCGTTCTGATGACTAAAATAATGTTTAAAAGCAGTTGCTTTGTATAAAGTAACATTTTTTCATTTAATTGCTTTTCTAAGTTACTTTGTTTCCTTCTTGACTATTTTCAACACGTTTGCATTGTACAATTTTAGACAAAACAAGGCATCAATACAAAAGGCATTGGAGAAAATGTCTTCAAGACCAATGAACAATGGCAGAGAGAGGGTCACACTGTGCAGATGTAGTGATGCCCCTCCTGGTGCCAGCAGCATCCAAAATACACAACGTTTGACTTTTCCAAATGTCTACCCACGATTCTGATCTTCTATCAATCTGGACTGACTCCAGACTTCTTCCTGCACATCGTTTTGCTTAATATATTGGACTGAGTTTTGGTAATACGCATTTTTTCCAATATTAGCATTGCCTTAGAGGTATGTACATTCTATGAAGTCTGATTATTTAGAAAGAAAAATAGGTCCCACATCATCTTCCAATCCATCCCCAAATCCCCCCTCCAGCCCGGACCCCAAACCTATGCTCACCCGGATCTTCTGACTCCTCATGTCTCTCTCTCAGGCCCACTTCCGCATCTGGAGAACATTTTCAGTCTCCTCAGTGCTTGGGGAGTTTTTGTTAGGAGACCTTAAAAAACACCTAATTGATTAGTACTTCACCAGTTATTAGGCCACTCCCAGACAGCTCCCCACCAAGTCACTCAATTCCTCTAAGTTGTTTTGCAGACTCTCTGGAGAAGTCCTGATTTATCTGGATCTAACTGGCTTAAGGAGGTCAGACGTGCAGAGCAGACAAGGGTGACTGACAGACAACTTTGGAACCCTACACATGTTCAATAGCATGGGAAAACTCAGGTCAAGGAACCAAAAGACTCATGTCAAGGAACTTAAGTCACCAGACATACATCATGTGCAGTAACGAAGTCTATTTCAAAAGCAAAGAGTCCATGGGCCACTTCCGTGCCAAGTCTTAGCCCCGCCCTGTAATAAATAATCAATAGAAACTATGAATATGTAGAACTTCCTGATCCTGCCCACCTGCCTGCCTCCACCCTTATGCAAATATGTATAATTCCCCAAACCTATAGAATGTAAATACTTCCTCAAATCAAGGAACTCAATCTGAGGTTGATAACCTCTGAGTTCCTGCTCGCTAGTCTGCAAAATAAACTCTTTCTTCCTCTCAAAACTAGAGTCTGAGAGATTGGCTCCTTGCATGCTGGACACAGATCCATTGGTCCAGTTTCATTGCCTTTTAACTCCCTATCTCCAACGAAGCTCCAGCTCCGGGTCACCCCTGCCCTACCCCCATCACGTTCCTCCCCACTCCGCTAAGACCTCACCCCCTACCCATCCACTTGGCTCCCCTTCAGTCACACGTGGCCACTTCCCTGTAGCAGGGCAACCATATTGTCAGATCTCCCTGTGGCTCCACCCTCCACCCATGGCCGAGAGGGCTTGACAAAGCTCCCACAAACACAAGGACAGTGATCTCAGAGTATAAATGAGTGTTTCTCAAAGGCAAAGAGGTCTTACAGTGAAGTGAAGAGGGACACAGCTGCAGATAAAAACAATGGCCACCTCACACCTACCGTTGTTTACCAAGAGCATGGATAGAGGTCTTCACAAACTTCAAGGGAATGTGTTTTGAACCTGTAGCCTCTTACTCTAGTGGCCCAAGACTACTAGGAAATGGACACAAAGAATCTAGATAATAGGAACCACATTCTGGCAGCTAAAAACAAATCTATATGTCACCTCAACATCAGAATTCCACTCCTGGATTTCATCTTTTGGCTACACCCTGGATGGCAGTTGCCCCAGCCTGAATTTCCATGGATGCCATTGAGATTGCTATCCACTTGAGGCTATGCGTAAAAAGATGACCAGAGAAACTGTTGCTAAAAGAGGCTGGCACCTTTCATATATTTCAACTCTATGATGCTCTGTTCTCTGCGTCACTGACCAACTCCTCAGCAAATGGGGGGTTGGGAGCCCAGATGTAGCCAGACACTCTTTCTCATTGCTCCAGGAACCCCGGGTTCCAACTTTTCAGGGAATATTGTCTGTCCCACCCTACATACTACTCCCCTTACCTAAACTCATCTTCACAACTACTATATCCTAACTCTAAAATAACCATTTATCTCCAGCTCTAATCTTTCCTATGAGTGTACCATTCCCAGCCAGGGCTTTCAGCACAATGCTGTCACTTGAAAAGAATTTTTAAGTTGTGAATACAAAAGCAAATTTGTATGTTACCAAAGCTGTTGTTGTCGAGTTGATTCCAACTCATAGCAACCCTATAGGACAGAGTAGAACTGCCCCATAGGGTTTCCAAGGAGCGCCTGGTAGATTTGAACTGCCAACCTTTTGGTTAGCAGCTGTAGCTCTTAACCACTATGCCACCAGGGTTTCTAGATGTAAGTAAATATTTGCAGTGACCAGGCGGTGGTGGTAAAAAAATCACAGTTAGACTTCTGGGGAACCACCATTATCTGTGTCATCTCTTCTTGGTCTAGGGTTAAAATAGAAGTGGAAGAAAAACCTGTCAGAAAATAATGGAGACAGACCGGGAAGCAGGGGTGGGGATGCTGTCTGGACTTGGTGGCATTCAGGTCCTTTAACAAAGGAAAACACCAGGGTCTAGGCAGCTAGGAAACCTGGGCCATTAGCTTAGGGCCACTTCCTCCCCAGTCTTTCCTCTAGTGATACCCTGAGTCTTATTTCTGTCAG
This sequence comes from Dugong dugon, assembly GCA_030035585.1. Lineage (NCBI taxonomy): Eukaryota > Metazoa > Chordata > Mammalia > Sirenia > Dugongidae > Dugong > Dugong dugon. Next base: position 149,251,721 of record CM057463.1, on the reverse strand, counting down.
GAACAGATGCCACTTTCTTCACTGTTCTACTCTCCCCAACAACTGCCATTGTCCTCCTACTCCCACATCAATAATCTCAGTTCCAGAACTAATTAAATATTAGCCCTCCAGGACTTAGGTCTGGGATATGCTAAGCCTCCCTAAATGCCAGATGCCCACTTAGAGAAGGGAGGAAATAGGAAAGGCTGAGCATTAACCTCACATTCTCATTGCTGCAGGTGCTACCTTTTGCCACTTTTGAGAACATTGCCAAACAGGTAGTGAAAGTGATGTGAAACAAAAATTTCTTTTTATTCACAAAGACCGTTTTGAAAATAATTTTTGTAGTACTGGAAATTTCAATTTAGTACAAAATGACTTGCTCTTACTATGAAAATAAATGCCTCATTAACATAACAAAGACAACCCATTCCCAAATGAGATTATAACCATAGGGATAAAAACCAAACCAAACCCACTGCCATCGAGTCAATTCCGACTCACAGCCACCTTTAGGACAGAGTAGAACTGCCCCATAGTGTTTCCAAGGAGCAGATGGTGGATTTGAACTGCCAACCTTTTCATTAGTAGCCAAATGCTTTACCACTGCGCCACCAAGGCTTCCAAGTACAGGTTAGTAATTAAAACACATATTTTGGGGGGACACAACTCAATCCATAACATTCCACCTTTAGGCCCTCAAAAATTTATGTCTTTGCCACATGCAAAACACATTCATCCCATCATATCATCCCAAAAGTCTTAAATCAACTTCAAGTCCAAAATCTCATCTTCTCAAACATCTAAATCAAATATGGATGAGATTATAGGCATATTACATTCTAGGGCAAAATTCCTTTTCATCTATGAACCTGTGAAATCTAGAATACAAGTTATCTGTTTCCAAAGTACAATGGTGGATCAGGCACAAGATAGACATTTCCGTGACAAATGGGAGAAATTAGAGGAAAAGAAGGGATAATGGGCACCAAGCAAATCTCAAACCCAGAAGAACAAATTACATTACTTCTCAACCTTTGGAAATAATTCTCTATTCTCTAAAACCATCTAGGCAATGGCCCTGCCCTCCCGACTCTGGGTGCTGTGCATGCTCTCTGGATTCTGAGTGGAGGCTTGTCAGCCCTGGGCTTCAGCTCCGCCTTCCAGGCCCATGAGGATGGTAACTCTGCTCCCTCATCTTTGGATGGCCTCATTCTCCTAGTCCATCTGAGTGGTGACCCAACATTCTTGGCCCTGGCAGTCCCTATTTTTCTTCCCCTTGAGCTTGGCAGTCCTGCCCCCTCTGCTTTGGGCAGCAGCCCCATCCTCCTGACATACCTTAACAACAGCCCCACACTCCAGAACTGAGTTGGTAAAGATTCAACTCTTTGAAACCTAGGAGGCTGTGACCTCACCTTTTGAGATCCAAGAGATTGTGGCCCCACCATTTAAAACTCCAGAGGCCATGGTCTCACCCTTTAAGACCTAGGCAGCTTTCTTCCTGTGCTCCTTCCAACAGTTCTTACTGATCTCCAAGGATGGTTCTTTTCTTCTCTTGGAGGATAACAGACGTAGCACCTTTGACCTGTTTCCTGCCTATAGAATTCTAAGAACCAGACAGCATTCTCTCCTTTCATTCTTTCCCTATCCCCTTCAGTCTAAGCTGATGGGTTTTCTGTTGTGGTAGTTGGTTAGATCTATCAGTCGCAGCCTTAATCTCTTTAACAAAAGTTTGTGTAGCCACATCCTTGATGAAATTTCTAGGACACATACAGAATTTTCCATATTTTTAAGTTTTGTTTTCATTTTGCACAGTTCATTTTTAAGTCTGTCTTTTTCCTCTCACATTTTACTATAAGCTGCAAGGAGAAACCATGTGGCCCCTGTAAGATCTTGCTTAGAAGTCTCCTCAGCTAAATATCCAAGTTCATCACTTGCAAGTTCTACCTTCTGCCAAACATTTTAACAAAATTCAGACAAGTTCTTTGCCACTGCATAAAAAGCATCACTCTTCCTCCCTTGTCCAATCACATGCTCATCATTTTCTTTTAAAGTCTCACTAAAAGCACATTTAACATCCACATTTCTAGCAACATTCTGTTGCTGGTGCCATATGTATTCTCTAAGATGATAGAGACTTTCTCTGTAGCTCTCCCCATTTCCTTCTGAGCCCTCACTAGAATTGCCTTTGACATCCATAATTCTACCAACAGTCTCTTCAAGGCAATCTAAGCTTTTACTATTGGGCACATTAAAACTCTTCCAGCCTCTACCTATTACCCAATTCTAAAACTGCTTCTACATTTTAGGCATCTTTTAGAGCAGCACCCCACTCTCAGTATCAAATTTCTTAGGCTGGGTTCTCTAAAGGAGCAAAACCAGTGACACATATACGTATATACACGGAGAGAGAGAGAGAGAGACTGAGATTTCAAAGAAATGGCTCACACAGTCGTGGAAGCTGGCAAGTCCCAAATTTATGAGTCAGATGTCAGGCTGGAGGCTTCTCCTGACTCATGTGGTTGCAGAGGCTAATGAACCCAAACTTGGCAGGTCAGACAGTAGGCAACTGGCTCACTTCCCAAGAACAAGAGGTCAGAGGATGAGGAGTCAGATGCAGGATTCAGAAAGGGTGAGCTTTGCCAGAACATCTACATATATTGGATGCAGGTCACACCCCCAAGGAATCTCCCCTTTGATCTAATTGGCTGCTAACATTAGATCACAAAATGGTATGATTATATAATATCTGCCAAACTACTGAGAATTATGGCCTAGCCAAGTTGACACATAACCTTAACCATCAAAATGTGTGAGCCTTTTGAGCACACAAAATTCTCAAATCCTTGATTCAGACTGCACATCATCACCCTCATTTTCTGTTCCTCACTGTTTTTCACATGGAACTTGTTTTTTTCTCAAAGAACCGACCAAAAATCCAACTTTGCAAAGATAGGATGCCACTGAAAGGAATGTAACACTATCTAATGTTGAAACTATGAACCACCTCAGGCTAGTAATCTGCTCAGATTCTGACAGATATCAAGTATGTCTGTGATTCCTCAGATATTCTAAATACCCTGCAGTGTCCCGTGAATTCATTCCAGTTAGTCAAGGTGTCCCAGTGCACAGTTTGAGAACTGTGGGTTTAAACTGTATATAATGGAGCAAGCTACTGTGAACAAATTTATCCAACAGGACAGTGTGTGTACATGAGGGTGTTTGCAGTCACATTTATGTTTACGTCTTTTCCGTGCCAAGTGGATTACATGAGCAAATCTCACACTCTCATAGTAAACTGATTTTCACAGTGTAAAATCTCCTCATGGCACTATAATACATTCTGATCATAAAACACTATCTAAGATATTTTTTCTCCACCATTCTGGCACATCTTTCAAGGTCTCAGTTTTCATTATCTACTGCTCTCAGTTCATTTAAGGAGAAGAATATCAAGGAGAGATATTATTAATTACTAGATGCTGATACATGATAACCCTTGTATATAAACTAGAATGTGGGATTATTTTGTCATTTGTGCCAATCAGTCTGAATTAATCAAATTAAAACAAGTTTATGATGTCAAAAAATTTAGAATTTTGGCAGACTTACGCAAAACGGAGCTCTAGGCAGAAGCACTACATAGTCCCTCCACAGCAAAGCTCCAAAAAACTAAGCAACTAAGCAAACAGAGAAAACAGCAATTCTGAAACCCTAAAACATCAAATGAAGAGATGAAGAACTCAGCCAAGCACCAATGGAGTGAGAAAACTGACAGAAAACGGAGAGCGAGCAGAGATTCATGCAGAGGTCCCTTATCAGCTAACGCAGCACAGATCCGCCATCTTGGACTCCTATCGGAGACCTGCAAATAGGGGGTACGAGAAAGCAGCTTCACAGAGCTTCCAGCAGGAGACAAAACAACCGGTAATTTGCGATATAAGCTTCCCCCGCCCCCTTCTTCACCCCGACTCGGTCCCCTCTGCTTCTTGTGGCCACAGCCTCTTGTCCAGGAAGCACCGGCTGCTTAGATTCCAACTGTCCACACTGGCCAGCTCCCTGAATGCCATTTGTTGGCTGCTGGTGTTGCTTTTTTCCGCTTCTTTGATTCCTTCCTTACCTTTCACCACCTCCCCCTCCTTTCGCCCAAATACCTGGCTCCATGCGCCATCTTTGCTTCTTCCTGAGGGACTGCGGAGCTGTGTTTGAGTGTGGAACTGCTTCCTAGTCTGGGCTGCCATGCTGGTGGGATCCCGGGGCTTTTGTTTGTTTGTTTGTTTTGAACTGTTTGTTTGTTTTCTTTTCCTTTTCTCGAGTTGGGAGCCCATTCTGGCCAGATGTTGCTGCATGGCTCAGGACCTAGACCCTCTGCTTGCACAGATGTGCAGAGGGATCCCTAAGGGTATTTCTTTTTTTGTGTGTTTTTTTTTTTCCTCTTCTTTGGGGGGATTTTCTGGTTCTTTTTTTTTTTAATTTGTTTTGTTTTCTTTTCCCTCTCTTTCCCTTCCCGTCTTTCTTTATTACACAGTTTCTCATCTCTCTATACCTTCCTTCTCTTCTGTTCCCTGAATACCTGGCACTGAATACCTCTAGGCCTTCTAGCCAGGCTGTACTTCAACACCTGAGAACAACTTCCCCAGACCTCGTAGCTGCACTGGTGGGATACCTGGGAGCTTTGCTCTTCTTTTTCCTTTATACTTTTTATTTGTTCATTCTCTTCTTTTTTTTTTTTTCCTTTCTTCCCCTTTTTGTTTTTCTTCATTTCATAGTCTCCCATCTCTTCACTCCAATGGCAAGCTCCCCTAGCACTCATTTTTGTTTCTTGGTATGTTTTTGACTCCTGTTCCTCTCTCCTCTCTCCCATATCCATCTTAGCTCCACACACCACAATCTCCCCCCTCCATCCTGCCTACCTGCACTGTGCGCTTAACATCAAACCACCAAGCAGCACAGGCAAGGCCTGCTGGAACCTGCCCTGCACTGATTACCAACCTGCCCTGGTGGCTGTAGTAAATGCAACAAACAACCCATCCCAGTAACTCCTCTTCAGCTAGACCTGCCCTGCTATACCATATCTGAGCAACTGGCCCTGCCAATTGGAGTAGGAGGTGAAAATTATTGTGCCCACAGGCAAGCAAACAACAAAGAACACACAGCCTGCCCACTCAGACATAGCCAAATTTAAAAAAAGGATGAAACAAACAAATCTACAATCAATAAATGAGAAAAATAACTACCGAATGCCCCCAAAGACAGCAGACAATATCAAAACATTTACATAAACAGGACAGGATGGTTACAGTAGGCATCCAAAATAAAACACCAGATGAATTGCCAGTGGGAGAAAAGGCACTAGAACTACCTGAAAGGGAATTCAAATCTCCGATACTCAGAATTATCCAAAAGTTGGAGCAAACAGCAGACAAAAATGAGGAAAAAATAGACAAATTCATGGAAAAGGCAGACAAATTCATGGAAAATACTGACAAAAAGAATGGAATAATTCAGGAAAATAATGCAGGAACAAAATGCCAAAATAAATTCACAACTAGAAATTATAGAAAAACAACAATTAGAAATCCAAAAGATAAACAACAAGATTTCAGAAATGGACAGTGTCATAGAAGGGCTTAGGAGCAGACTTGAAGCAGTGGAAGACAGTATCAGTGGAATTGAAGACCAACAATTGGATACAACACTGTTCAAGGAAAACTCAGAAAAAAGAACAAAGAAAAATGAAGAGACCCTGAGAGTTATGTGGGACACAATCAAAAGCAAAAATTTGCAAGTGATTGGAGTTCCAGAACAGGGGGAGAAAACAGAAAACACAGAGAGGATCATTGAAGAACTGCTGAAAGAAAACTTCCCCAATATCATGAAAGATGAAAAGGTGGCCATCCAAGAAGCTCAACGAACCCCGTATAAGAGAAACCCCAAAAGAAAATCACCAATGCATAATATAATCACACTCACCAAAACCAAAGACAAACAAAGAATCCTGAGAGCAGCTCGTGAAAAACAAAAAGTCACAAACAGAGGAGAAACAATAAGACTAAGCTCAGATTATTCAGCGGAAACCATGCAGGCAAGAAGGCAATGGGATGACATATATAAAACCTTGAAAGAAAAAAATTGCCAGCCAAGAATAACATATCCTGCAAAACTCTCATTCAGATATGATGGTGAAATAAGGACATTTCCAGATAAATAGAAATTAAGGGAATATGTAAAAAAATCAAACCAAACTTACAAGAATTATTAAAGAGAGTTCTTCAATCTGAGAACAAACAACTTCATCTCAAAGGCTGAATCTGGGATGCAGGATCATACCAGCCAGATACCAATCTAGGAAATGAAGTCTCAAGGACTACCCAAAACCAAAAGAAATACAACAGGGAATCAGAGCAGTTAATCTTAAATGACAACAACAACAGAACAAGAAAAGAGGGAATAAACGGTGTAGGTATAGAACCTTCTAATGGAGAGGAAGGCAAGGTGATACCAAGTAATAATAGACTGCTTCAAACTTAGAAATATAAGGGTAAATTTCATTGTAACCACAAATAAAGTTACCAAACATACTCATAAAAATAAAGATGAAAAACATAAAAAAGTCTCAGCAAAAACAAAACCCACAAAAACAAAAGAAATGGAAAAAAAATCCACAAACAAAAGCAATTCAGCACAGGAGAGTAAGAAGAACAAAGAAAATGTCAGCACCACAAAAAAAGCACTACAAAATGACAGCAACAAACTCACATCTATCAATAATTACACTGAATGTAAATGGCCTCAATGCACCCATAAAGAGAAGGAATGTGACAGAACGGATAAGAAAACAGGATCCATCAATATGCTGTCTACAAGAGACACATCTTAGAAACAAAGACGTGAATTTATTAAAAGTCAAAAATTGGGAAAAAATATATCAAGCTAACAACCACCAAAAAAAGGCAGGAGTGGCAAAACCAATCTCAGATAAAATAGACTTTAAAACAAAATCCACAATAAAAGACAAAGGCCACTATATAATGATTAAGGGGATGATCCATCATGAAGACAGAACCATAATAAACATCTACGCACCCAGTGACAGGGTTCCAAAATAAATTTTAAAAATTCTAACCATACTGAAAAGAGAAATAGACAGTTCCACAATAATAGTAGCAGATTTCAACACACCACTCTCGGTAAAGGACAGAAAAACTAAAAAGAAACTCAGCAAAGATACAGAAGACCTAAAGGGCACAATCAGCCAACTTGACCTCATGGACATATATAGAACACTCCATCCAACTGCTGCAAAGCACACATTCTTTTCCAATGCACATGGAACGTTCTCCAGAATACAGACCACATCTTAGGCCACAGAGCAATCCTCAACAAGATCCAAAATGTTGAGATAATTCAAAGTATCTTCTCAGACCACAATGCCTTCAAGGTAGAAATTAAGAACAGAAAGAGCAAGGAAAAAAAATCAATTAGATGGAAACTGAATAATACCCTGCTTACACATCACTAGGTAATAGAAGAAATCAGAGATGGAATCAAAAAATTCCTAGAATCATATGAGAATGAAAAATCATCATGCCAAAACCTTTGAGATGCAGAAAAGACAGTCCTCAGAGGACAATTTACAGCAATAGATGCACACATCAAAAAAGAAGAAAGGGACAAAATCAAAACAATAACTACACAACTCAAACAAATCAGAAAGAGAACCGCAAAAAAAGCCCACAGCCACTGGAAGAAAGGAAATAATAAAGATCAGAGCAGAAATAAATGACATAGAGAAGAGAAAAACAATAGAAAGAATCAACAAAACCAAAAGTTGGTTCTCTGAAAGGATCAACAAAATTGACAAACCACTTGCCAGACTGACAAAAGAAAACAGGAGAGGACGCAAATAACCCAATAAGAGATGAAATGAGTGACATTACAAGAGACCCAACTGAAATAAAAAGGATCATAACAGAATATTATGAAAAACTATACTCCAACAAATTTGAAAACCTAGAGGAAATGGATAAATTTCTAGAAAAACACACTACCTACCGAAACTACAACAAAGTGATGTTGAAAATCTGCGAAGACCCATAACAAGAGAAGAGACTGAAAAGGTAATAAAAAAAACTCCCAACAAAAAAAGCCCTGGCCCAGATGGCTTCACTGAAGAATTTTACAAAACATTCACAGAAGAAATTGTACCAATACTACTCAAGCCATTTCAGAGGATAGAAAGCTAAGCAACACTTCCAAATTCATTCTATGAAGCCAGCATAACGCTGACACCAAAACCAGTCAAAGACACCACAAAAAAAGAAAATTACAGACCAGTATCTCTCATGAATATAGATGCAAAAATTCTCAACAAAATTCTAGACAATAGAATTCAGCATCATATCAAAAAAATAATATACCACGACCAAGTAGGATTCACACCAGGTATGCAAGGATGATTCAACATTAGAAAATCAATCAACGTAATCCACCACACAAATCAAAGGAAAGAAAAGAATCACATGATCATCTCAAATGAAGCAGAAAAGGCATTTGACAAAGTCCAACACCCATTCCTGATAAAAACTCTCAATCAAATAGGTACAGAAGGGAAATTTCTCAACATAATAAAGGGCATCTATGCAAAACCAACGGCCAACATCATTCTTAATGGAGAGAGGCTGAAAACATTCCCCTTGAGAACAGGAATAAGACAAGGATGCCCTTTATCACCAGTCCTATTTAACATTGTGCTGGAAGTTCTAGCTAGAGCAATAAGACAAGAAAAAGAAATAAAGGGCATCCAAACTGGTAATGAAGAAGTTAAACTGTCCCTGTTTGCAGATGATATGATACTATACATAGAAAACCTGAAGACTCCACGAGAAATCTACTGGAACTAATAGAAAGGTTCAGCAGAGTACCAGGATACAAGATAAACATACAAAAATCAGTTGGATTCCTTTACACCAATGAAGAGAACAATGAAAAGGAAATCAGGAAAACAATACCATTTATAATAGCCCCTAAAAAAATAAAATACTCGATGAGAAGGGGGCAAGATGGCGCTCTAGGCAGAAACACCACGCCGTCCCTCCACAGCAAAGATCCGAAAAACTAAGCCTAACAGAGAATCAACAATCCTGAAACCCTAGAACACCAAATGAAGAGATAAAGAACGCAGCCAAACACCAAACGGAGTGAGAATACTAAAAGAGAACGGAGAGCGAGGAGAGACTCAGGCAGAGATTCCTTACCAGCTAACGCAGCGCGGATCCACCATCTTGGATTCCTATCGGAGACCAGCAAACGGGAGAGCAGCCTTGCAGAGCATCTGGTCGGAGACAGAACGACCGGTAAACTGCGGTGCGCGCTCTCCCACCACCCACCCCTCTCCGCCTCAGCTGGGGATCCCCTGCTTTCCGTGGCCAGGGTCTCTGGGCTGGGGGGTGCTGGTGCTTGGATTCCGCACGCCTGGGCTGGCGGCTGTCTGGGAGCCGTTTGCTGGCAGCTAGCGAACCTTTCTCTGCCGCCTCCCCCTCCTTTTGCCTGGGTGCCTGGTTCCGAGTGCCGTCTCTGCTCTCTCCTGCGGGGCTGTAGGGCTGCGTGCGGGCGTGTGGCTGTTTCTAGGTCTGGGCTCCCGCGTGGGTGGGATCCCGGGGCCTTTGTTCGTTCGCCCCTCTGCTTTCCGTGGACGGAGTCCCTGAGCAGGGGGGCGCCGGTGCTTGGATTCCGCACGCCCGGGCTGGAGGCTTTCTGGGAGCCGTTTGCTGGCACCTAGCGAACCTTTTTCTTCCGCCTCCCCCTCCTTTTGCCTGGGTGCCTGGTTCCGAGTGCTGTCTCTGCTCTCTCCTGCGGGGCTGTAGGGCTGCGTGCGGGCGTGTGGCTGTTTCTAGGTCTGGGCCCCCGCGTGGGTGGGATCCCGGGGCCTTTGTTCGTTCGCCCCTCTGCTTTCCGTGGCCGGAGTCCCTGAGCAGGGGGGCACCGGTGCTTGGATTCCGCGCGCCCGGGCTGGAGGCTTTCTGGGAGCCATTTGCTGGCACCTAGCGAACCTTTTTCTGCCACCTCCCCCTCCTTTTGCCTGGGTGCCTGGTTCCGAGGGCCGTCTCTGCTCTCTCCTGCGGGGCTGTAGGGCTGCGTGCGGGCGTGTGGCTGTTTCTAGGTCTGGGCTCCCGCGTGGGTGGGATCCCGGGGCCTTTGTTTGTTCACCCCTCTGCTTTCCGTGGCCGGAGTCCCTGAGCTGGGGGGCGCCGGTGCTTGGATTCCGCGCGCCCGGGCGGGGGGCTTTCTGGGAGCCGTTTGCCGGCCGCTAGCGAGCCTTTTTCTGCCTCCTCCCCCTCCTTTTGCCTGAGTGCCTGGTTCCGAGTGCCGTCTCTGCTCTCTCCTGCGGGGCTGTAGGGCTGCGTTCGGGCGTGTGGCTGTTTCCAGGTCTGGGCTCCCGCGCGGGTGGGATCCTGGGGCCTTTGTTCGTTGGCCCCTCTGCTTCCCGTGGCCACGGTCACTTAACCCCGAGACTACCAGCTTCTTGGAATTTGCGCCCCTGAGTGGGGGCTCTCTGGGTCCCATTTGTAGGCACTGACTGCTGGTGTTGCCCTTTTTTTTTTTTCTTCTCTCAATTTTATTTTTCTTCCTTTTTTGATTAGTTTTGTCATCTTTTACCTCTTTTTCTCTTTTGTCTTTCTTCATTGCTTAATTTCTTGTCTCTCTATCTCTTCCTTCTCTTTCTGATCCCTGAATTCCAGGCGATGTATGCCTCTGTACCTTCTGGCCAGGCTGAGCTGTGAAAATTGAGACCGACTCCCCCAGACCTCATAGCTGCATCGGTGGGATCCCTGGGAACTTTGCAGTTCTTTAACTTTTCTGATTTTTATTTGGTCATTCTTTCCTTTTCTTTCTCTTCCCCCTTCTGGTTTCCTCCATCCCATAGTCTCTCATCTGTACATTCCAACGACAAGCTCCCCTAGCATTCTTTTATGTTTGTACACTTTTTGCTCCTCCTCCTCTCTCCTCTCTCCCATATCCAGCTTAGCTTCACACATAACCATCTTCCCGCTGCACCCTACCTACCTGCACCATGCACTAGACATCACACCACCAAGCGGTGCAGGCACGCCCTATTGGAACCTGCCCAGCACTGACTACCGACCGTCCTGGTGGCTGCGGTGAGTGCCACAAGCAACCCGTCCCAGTGGCTCCTCCTCAACTAGATCTGCCCAGCTGTACCACAAGAACGAAAAAAAAAAAAATCTACAATCAATAAATGAGAGAAATATCTACTGAATGCCCCGAAAACAGCAAACAATATCAAAACATTTACAAAAACAAGACAAGATGGCTCCAATAGGCGTCCAAATTAAAACACCAGATAACTCTCCTGTGGAAGAAAATGCACTAGAAGTACCTGATACGGAACTCAAATCACTAATACTCGGAATTTTCCAAGAACTGAGGCAAAAAGCTGACAAACATGAGGAAAAAATAGACAAATTTATGGAAAATACAGACAAAAAATTGGAAGAATTCAGGAAGATGATGCAAGAACAAAATGCCAAAATAAATTCACAACTCGAAATTATACAAAAACAACAATTAGAAATCCAAAAGATAAACAACAAGATTTCAGAAATGGACAGTGTCATAGAAGGGCTGAGAAGTAGATTTGAAACCATGGAAGACAGGATCAGTGGAACTGAAGACAAACACTTGGATACAACTCTGTTTCAGGAAAACTCAGAAAAAAGAACAAAGAAAAATGAAGAGACCCTGAGAGTTATGTGGGACACAATTAAAAGCAAAAACTTACGAGTGATTGGCATACCAGAACAGGAGGAGAAAACAGAAAACACAGAGAGGATCATTGAGGAACTGCTGACAGAAAACTTTCCCAATATCATGAAAGATGAAAAGCTGGTCATCCAAGAAGCTCAACGAACCCCATATAGAAGAGACCCCAAAAGAAAATCACCAAGACATATCATATTCACACTCGCTAAAACTAAAGACAAACAAAGAATCCTGAGAGCAGCTCGTGAAAAACAAGAAGTCACATACAGAGGAGAAACAATAAGACTAAGCTCAGATTATTCAGCAGAAACCATGCAGGCAAGAAGGCAATGGGATGACATATATAAAATCTTGAAAGAAAAAAATTGTCAGCCAAGAATAATATATCCTGCAAAAGTCTCATTCAGATTTGATGGTGAAATTAGGTCATTTCCAGATAAACAGAAACTAAAGGAATATGCAAAAGTCAAACCAAACTTACAAGAATTATTAAAGGGAGTTCTTCGATCTGAGGACAAACAGCTTAAGCCCTCAGGCAGGACCTAGGACCTAGGACGCAGGTTGACATGAACCAGATACCATTCTAGGAACTGAACTACAGACGACTTTCCAAAAACAAAAGATATACAACAGGGAATCAGAGAAATCAATCAAAGGATGACAACAACATCAAAACAATGAAAGAGGGAACAAACGGCATAGGTATAGAACCTTCTAAAGGAGAAGAAGGCAAGGCGATACCAAGTAACGGTAGACTGCTTCAAAATTATAAAGATAAGGGTAAAATTCATGGTAACCACAAAAAAAGTTAACAAACCAACTCATAAAAATAAAGATGAAAAACATAAAGTCTCAACAAAACCAAAACCTACAAAAACAAAAGAAATGAACACAAAATCCACAAACAAAAGGAACTCAGCACAAGAGAGTAAGAAGAACAAAGAAAACTTCAGCATCACAAAAAAAAGCACTACAAAATGACAGCAACAAATTCACATCTATCAATAATTACACCGAACGTAAATGGACTCAATGCACCCATAAAGGGACAGAGAGTGGCAGAATGGATAAGAAAACAGGATCCATCTATTTGCTGTCTACAAGAGACACATCTTAGAAACAAAGATGTGAATTTATTAAAAATCAAAGGTTGGAAAAAAATATATCAAGCTAACAACTACCAAAAAAGAGCAGGAGTGGCAATTCTAATCTCAGATAAAATAGACTTTAAAACAAAATCTACCATAAAAGACAAAGAAGGACACTATATAATGATTAAGGGGATGATCCATCATGAAGACATAACCATAATAAATATCTATGCACCCAATGACAGGGCTCCAAAATACATAAAAAAAACTCTAACAGCACTGAAAAGAGATATTGACAGTTCCACAATAATAGTAGGAGACTTCAACACACCACTCTCAGTAAAGGACAGAACAACTAAAAAGAAACTCAGCAAAGATACAGAAGACCTAAAGGACACAATCAGCCAACTGGACCTCATAGACATATATAGAACAATCCATCCAACCGCTGCAAAGTACACATTCTTTTCCAATGCACATGGAACGTTCTCCAGAATAGACCACATCTTAGGCCACAGAGCAATCCTCAACAAGATCCAAAATGCTGAGATAATTCACAGTATCTTCTCTGACCACAATGCCATCAAGGTAGAAATTAACACTAGAAAGAGCAAGGAAAAAAAATCAAACACATGGAAACTGAATAATAATCTGCTTACACATCAATGGGTAATAGAAGAAATCAGAGATGGAATTAAAAAATTCCTAGAATCAAATGAAAATGAAAACACATCATACCAAAACCTTTGGGACACAGCAAAGGCAGTCCTCAGAGGACAATTTATAGCAATAGATGCACATATCAAAAAAGAAGAAAGGGACAAAATCAAAACATTAACTACAACACTCAAACAAATAGAAAGAGAACAACAAAAAAAGCCTACAACCACCGGAAGAAAGGAAATAGTAAAGATCAGAGCAGAAATCAATGAAATAGAGAACAGAAAAACAATAGAAAGAATCAACAAAACCAAAAGTTGGTTCTTTGAAAGAATCAACAAAATCGACAAACCACTGGCCAGACTGACAAAAGAAAAACAGCAGAGGGCACAAATAACCCAAATAAGAAATGAAATGGGGGACATTACAACAGACCCAACTGAAATAAAAAGGATTATAACAGAATATTATGAAAAACTATATTCCAACAAATTTGAAAACCTAGAGGAAATGGATAAATTTCTAGAAACATACGGCCTACCGAAACTACAACAAAGTGATATTGAAAATCTGAACAGACCCATAACAAGAGAAGAGATTGAAAAGGTAATAAAAAAACTCGCAACCAAAAAAAGCCCTGGCCCAGATGGCTTCACTGGAGAATTCTACAAAACATTTACAGAAGAGCTCGTACCAGTTCTACTCAAGTTATTTCAGAGCATAGAAGAGGAAGCAACACTTCCAAATTCATTCTATGAAGCCAGCATAACGCTGATACCAAAACCAGGCAAAGACATCACAAAAAAAGAAAATTACAGAACAATATCTCTCATGAATATAGATGCAAAAATTCTGAACAAAATTCTAGCCAATAGAATTCAGTATCATATCAAAAAAATAATACACCACGACCAAGTAGGATTCATACCAGGTATGCAAGGATGGTTTAACATTAGAAAATCCATCAACGTAATCCACCACATAAATAAAAGGAAAGAAAAAAATCACATGATTATCTCAATTGATGCAGAAAAGGCATTTCACAAAGTCCAACACCCATTCCTGATAAAAGCTCTCAATAAAATAGGTATAGAAGGGAAATTTCTCAACATAATAAAGGGCATCTATGCAAAACCAACAGCCAACATCATTCTTAATGGAGAAAGGCTGAAAACATTCCCCCTGAAAACAGGAACAAGACAAGGATGTCCTTTATCACCACTCCTATTTAACATTGTGCTGGAAGTTCTAGCTAGAACAATAAGGCAAGAAAAAGAAATAAATAAAGGGCATCCAAATTAGTAATGAAGAAGTTAAACTCTCCCTGTTTGCAGATGATATGATACTATACATAGAAAACCCTAAAGACTCCACGAGAAATTTACTGGAAGTAATAGAAAGATTCAGCAGAGTAGCAGGATACAAGATAAACATTCAAAAATCAGTTGGATTCCTATACACCGGTAAAGAGAACGATGAAAAGGAGATCAGGAAATCAATACCATTTTCAATAGCCCCTAAAACGATAAAATACTTAGGAATAAATCTGACCAGGAATATAAAAGACCTATACAAAGAAAACTATAAAACACTGCTGCATGAAACCCAAAGGGATCTACATAAATGGAAAAACATACCATGCTCATGGATAGGCAGACTCAACATTGTGAAAATGGCAATTCTACCTAAAGCAATCTACAAATACAATGCAATTCCGATACAAATACCAACAACATTCTTCAAAGAGATGGAAAAACTAATTATTAACTTTATATGGAAAGGGAAGAAACCTCGAATAAGTAAAGCACTACTGAAGAAGAAGAATAAAGTTGGAGGACTCACACTACCTGACTTGAGAACCTACTATACAGCTACAGTACTCAAAACAGCCTGGTACTGGTACAACAACAGAGACATTGACCAATGGAACAGAATTGAGAACTCAGATGTAAATCCATCCACCTACGGTCACCTGATTTTTGACAAGGGCCCAAAATACATCAAATGGGGAAAAGACAGTCTTTTTAACAAATGGTGCTGGCAAAACTGGATATCCATTTGTAGAAAAATGAAACAGGACCCATACCTCACACCATATACAAAAACTACTTCAAAATGGATCAAAGACCTGAATATAAAGCCTCAAACTATAAAATTCATAGAAGAAAAAATAGGACCAACACTTCAGGCCTTAATACATGGCATTAACAGGATACAAACCATAAACATCAACACAAAAAACCCAACAGATAAACTAGATAATTGGGATCTTCTAAAAATCAAACATCTATGCTCTTCAAAAGATTTCACCAAAAGAGTTAAAAGAGAACCTACAGACTGGGAAAAAATTTTTGGACAGTACAAGTCAGACAAAGGTCTAATCTCCATAATCTACAAGAAAATTCAACACCTCTACAACAAAAAGACAAACAATCCTATCAAAAAATGGGCAAAGGAAATGAACAGCCACTTCACCAAGGAAGACATTCAAATGGCCAACAGACACATGAGGAAATGCTCGCGATCACTAGCCATTAGAGAAATGCAAATTAAAACCACAATGAGATACCATCTCACCCCGGCATTACTGGCACGAATCAAAAACACTGGAAATAACAAATGTTGGAGGGGCTGCGGGGAGACGGGAACTCTTATACACTGCTGGTGGGAATGCAAAATGATACAGCCATTTTGGAAAATGATATGGCGTTTCCTCAGAAAGCTAGAAATAGACGTACCATTCGATCCAGCAATCCCACTCCTAGGAATATATCCTAGAGAAATAAGAGTCATCACTCGAATAGACATATGCACACCTATGTTCATGGCAGCATTATTCACAATAGCAAAACGATGGAAAAAACCTCGATGTCCATCAACAGACGAATGGATACACAAACTATGGTACATACACACAATGGAGTACTATGCAACGAGAAATAACAATGAATCGGTGAACCATCTCATAACATGGATGAAACTGGAGGACATCATGCTGAGTGAAATAAGTCAATCACAAAAGGACAAATATTGTATGAGACCTCTATTGTAAAAACCCATGAAAAAATTCACATGCAAAATGTAACAATCCTTGTTGGTTACCAGGGATGGGAGGGGGGGGGGATACTAAATAGGTAATAGGTAAGTGGTAACTTGGGTGAGAGATGAGATAGTACATAGTACAGCGGAAACTAACACAACCTGCACAAGGAAAGGTCATGAAGGCCCTATAGACACATCCAAACCCCCCGAGGGACTGAGTTGTTGGACGGAGGGCTCTGGGGACCATGATCTCAGGGAACATCTAGCTCAATTGGCATAACACTACTTATAAAGATAATGCTCTACATTCTACCTTGGTGAGTAGTGTCTGGGGTCTTAAAAGCCTATGAGCGGCCATCTAAGATACTCCACTGATCTCATCCCTTCGGGAACAAGGGAGAATGAAGAGAACAGGATACAAGGAAAAGATTAGTCCGAAGGACTAATGGTCCACAGCTACCAAGGCCTCCAGGGGACTGAGCCCAGTACAGCTGGATGGTGCCCGGCTACCACCAATGACTCCTTTGACCAGGATCACAACAGAGGGTTCTGGGCAGAGCTGGAGTAGGATGTAGAGCATAATTTTAACTCCCAAAAAAAAAAAAAAAAAGAAGACCAGATATACTGGCCTAAAGAATAATAGAGAAACCTCGAGAGTGTGGCCCCCAGACACCCTTTCAGCTCAGAGGGGAAGTTACCTTCAAGGTTCGATGTTAAGCCTGGGAATGGACACCCCAGTAAAACTAAATGGGACTAACGAGGTACAGGAGTCCGGTGACAAGGGCCAGAAGGCAGAGGGAGAGTAGGAAACTGATGATAAGGAACACAAATTGAATAAGGACACTGTCGATGTATTGTGAGATTGTTGACCACTGCTATAGGGCAACATTTGTAGTAACTATTAAATGGGAGGCTGTTTTGTCCTGTAAGCCTTCATCTTGGGCGAGAATGGCAGCACAATTGGAAGAGCATAGTCAATATCACTTAAATGTGTAAGTAAAAAGTTTTGAAATGGTGTTTAAATAAAATAAAAATAAATAAATAAATAAACAAACAAAGGAGACTAAAGAGGTACAATAGTCCACTGACAAGGTCCAGAAGACAGAAGGGGACAAGGAAGCCCCCTGGTGATAGGCAACACAAGGTGGAGTAAGGATATTCTTGATGTGCTGTGAGATTGTTAACCATTGTCATAGGGCAACATGTGTAGTAACTGTTAAATGAAAAACTATTTTGTTCTGTAAGCCTTCATCTTAAGTGAGAATAACAGCACAGTTGGAAGAGCGTAGTCAATGTCACTGAACTGTGAATGTAGAAAATTTTGAAACGGTGTATCTTTGGCCATCTGTAATTTTCATCAAAAAAAAAGGTTGAGAATTTAGAGGCTTAATACGTTGTGGGGTTGTTAACCAATGTCAAAAAAAAACAACATGTGTACTACTATTTCATGAGAAACTATTTGCTCTGTAAGCTTTCACCTGAAGTACAATAAAATATATATAATAAAAAAAATAAATAAAATAAAATACTTAGGAATAAATCTAACAAGGGATGTAAAAGAGCTATACAAAGGAAACTACAAAACACTACTGCAAGAAACCCAAAGGGATCTACATAAATGGAAAAACATACCATGCTCATGGATAGGTAGACTCAACATTGTGAAAATGACAATTCTACCCAAAGCAGTTTACAAATACAATTCAATCCTAATCCAAATACCAACAACATTCTTCAAAGAGATGGAAAACTAATCATTAACTTTATATGGAAAGGGAAGAAGCCCCAGATAAGTAAAGCACTACTGAAGAAGAAGAATGACTCACACTACCTGACTTCAGAACCTACTATACATCTACAGTAGTCAAAACAGCCTGGTACTACTGGTAAAACGACAGATACATTGACCAACAGAACAGAATTGAGAACCCAGATGTAAATCCATCCACCTACAGTCACTTGATCTTCGACTAGGGCCCAAAGTTCATCAAATGGGGAAAAGACAGTCTTTTTAACAAATGGTGCTGGCAAAACTGGATATCCATCTGCAAAAAAATGAAATAGGACCCATACCTCACGCCATATAAAAACTAATTCAAAATGGCTCAAAGATCTAAATATAAAGCCAAAAACTATAAAGTTCATAGAAGAAAAAATAGGACCAATGCTACAGGCCCTAATACACAGCATTAACAGGATACAAATCATAACCATCAACACACAAACCCTAGAAGATAAGCTAGATTACAGGGATCTTCTAAAAATCAAATACTATGCTCTTCAATAGACTTCACCAAAAGTGTAAAAAGAGAAACTACAGACTGGGAAAGAAAGTTTTGGACAGTACAAGTCAGACAAAGGTCTAATCTCCATTATCTGCAAGACAATCTAACACCTCTACCACAAAAAGACAAATAATCCTATTAAAAAATGGGCAAAGGAAATGAACAGACACTTCACCAAAGAAGACATTCAAGCGGCCAACAGACACATGAGGAAATTCTCCTGATTACTAGCCATTAGAGAAATGCAAATTAAAACCACAATGAGATACCATCTCACTCCGGCATTACTGGCATGAATCAAAAAAACTGGAAATTACAAATGTTGGAGGGACTGTGGGGAGATCAGAATTCTTATGCACTGCTGGTGGGAATGCAAAATGATACAACCATTTTGGAAAATGATATGGCTCTTGCTTAGAAAGCTAGAAACAGAGACACCATACGATCCAGCAATCCCACTCGTAGGAATATACCATAGAGAAATAAGAGTCATCACTCAAACAGACATATGCACACCTATGTTCATGGCAGCATTGTTCACAATAGCAAAAAGATGGAAACAACCTAGATGCCCATCAACAGATGAATGGATAAACAAACTATGGTACATACACACAATGGAGTGTTATGTAATGATAAAGAACAATGATGAATCTGTGAAGCATCTCATAACATGGATGAAACTGAAGGACATTATGCTGAGTGAAATAAGTCAATCACAAAAGGACAAATATTGTATGAGACCTCTACTGTAAAAACCCATGAAAAAGTTTACACACAGAAAGTAACAATCTTTGTTGGTTACAAGGGATGGGAGGGGTGGGATGGGAAATACTAAATAGGCAATAGATAAATGGTATCTTGGGTGAAGGGTGAGACAGTACACAATACTGGGAAAACCAGTACAACTTGTACAAGGAAAGGTCATGGAAGCTCCATAGACACATCCAAACTCCCTGAGGGACTGAATTGCTGGGCGGAGGGCTGTGGGAACCGTGGTGGTCTCGGGGAACATCTAGCCCAATCGGCATAACACAGTTTATAAAGACAATGTTCTGCATTCTACCTTGGTGAGTAGCGTCTGGGGTCTTAAAAGCCTGTGAGCAGCCATCTAAGGTACTCCACCGGTCTCATCCCTTCAGAAGCAAGGGAGAATGAAGAGAACAAGATACAAGGAAAAGATTAGTCCAAAGGACTAATGGACCACAGCTACCAAGGCCTCCACCAGACTGAGTCCAGTACAGCTAGATGGTGCCCAGCTACCACCACTGACTGCTCTGACCAGGATCACAACAGAGGGTTCTTGACAGAGCTGGAGAAGGATGTAGAACAAAATTCTAACTCACAAAAAAAAAAAGACCAGATTTACTGGCCTGAAGGAGACTGGAGAAACCCCGAGAGTATGGCCCCCAGACCCCCTTTTAGCTCAGTGGTGAAGTCACTTCCGAGGTTCATCGTTCAGCCAGGGATTGGACAGCCCCATAAAACAAATGGGACTAATGAGGCACAGCAGTCCATGAACAAGGGCTAGAAGACAGAGCGGACAGGAAAGCTGGTGATAGGGAACCCAAGGTTGAGTAAGGATAGTGTTGATGTGTTGTGAGGTTGTTAACCATTGTCATAGGGCAATATGTATACTGTTTAATTGGAAACTATTTTGTTCTGTAAACCTTCATCTAAAGTGAGAATGGCAGCACAATTTGAAGAGTGTAGTCGATGTCACTGAACTGTGCATGTAGAAATTTTTGGAACGGTGTATCTTTGGCTATGTATATTTTCACCAAAAAAAAAAAAAAAAAAAAAGGTCAAGAAGGGAGAGGGTTGTCATGTCATGGGGTTGTTAGCCTATGTCATAAAACAATATGTGTACTACTGTTTAATGAGAAACTATTTGTTCTGTAAACCTTCACCTGAAGTACAATTTAAAAAAAAAAAGAACAAAAAAAAAACATTTAGAATTTTGTTACAGCTTATTTTGTAGACAGCCATGAAAGTGGCCTAAATACATGAATGTATTTACTAATTCTGAATTATGTTCATCCTTGATTCATGTGCGGTTGTGTAAATTCAAATGCTCCAAGCATAAGAAGAAAAGATCATATTTAAACTATAACTCAGAGGATATCATAAAATAACTCTTCATGCTATGATCATTCACATACTCCAAAAGAAAGTATTACTCCTTTGCAGAGACACCAAACATATTTAAAATAAACATATCTAGTTTATGACTAGATCATTTGTAACAAAGACAAAGCTAAGTCATATGTAATTCAAAGGAGTTCTAACTCTTTTTGTCTCTTAGTTGATCCAAAAAATTACAGCTGCATTTTAATGAATAAGACTTTACACACTGTACTAAAAGTTTTATAATTCTTTTCATTCCTCCAAATGATCTTTTGCAGCATTTACTGATTGATGTAGCAGGCAAATGTTATGTTTATAATTTAATTCAGGCTTGAATATGTATTTTCTGTTTTTCTGTTTACTCTCTAATTTTACTCTATTTTTCTGGTACTGACTAATTCTTTGGACAAGTAAGTAATCCAATTATGTGATTTTCACTTTACCATCTATGTGGTAGAGTTTAATTTGTCCTACTGTATGCAGTTACGAAATTTGACATCAGTAAAATCTGTATTTGTGAACATTTTATAATAAACAGGCCAAGAAAATTTTACTAATATTAGTAACCTCCTTTAAGCCCTTTGAGATATTCCAGGCACTTGTTTTTGCTCCTTGAGCTGCCTTTACATTAAGCTTATCTGTAACTGTAGGCCGCTCACAGAAAATGTGCCATAAAAAAATGGAAGCAGGTATTCGGCTCAATCCTATTTTATTTCTAATATTTAAAATCATAAATTCAAAATAAAATTGCAAGATTCCCCAAGAACATTACTTTTATTCCACAAAATAAAATAAAATGTCAGAAAACAAGAGGTGTTCTGTATTCTGGCCATAAGATGTTCACCAGCAAGACTTTCTGCAAGATATGCCTGTACATGTAAAGTCCTTAGAACAGCATTTGGCATGTAGTAAATAGCACTATGTATATGTTATCTATTATCATAATTTTTATTATTGTTGTTGGCTAAGTTCTGTCTTCCTTTAATGCATAAAAAGCATAGCACAAGAATTAAGAGGGATGGAAAATATCTTAGATGGTATTTCAAAACACTATCTTTGCTATATAGATAATGGTGGAAGAAAGATAGAGTAAACCAGGAAAGAAAGTTGTTCACTATATACCTTCTTTCTGAAAAACATGTCTCTTGTATTCCCTTATAAAGATCATTGTCTCTTCTAATAATTATTTCATCAAGGCTGTGGAAGGGCACAATCTTTCAGTTGATACACCTGTGTGCATCTTCAGAACTGGGACCCAAGAAACAGTGTCACTAAGAAGCTACTTTTTTTGGTATGGTTTCCACGCTGGTACCCCAGGAATCCCCCACTTATCTGTCAGTTTCACTGTGGTGGCTTACATGTTGCTGTGATGATTGAAGCTATGCCGCTGGTATGTCCAATACCAGCAGGGTCACTCGTGGCAGACAGGTTTCCGTGGCGCTTCCAGACTAAAGCAGACTAGGAAGAAGGACCTGCCAAGCTACTTCTAAAAAAACTGACCAGTGAAAACCTTATGAACAGCCACTGAACATTGTCTGATATAGTGCTAGAAGATGAGCCCCACAGGTTGGAAGGCACTCAAAATACAATTGGGAAAGAGCTGCCACCTCAAGTAGAATCAACCTTAATAACGTAGACAGAGTAAAGCTTTCGGGACCTTGATTTGTGGATATGGTACAACTCAAAATGAGAAGAAACAGCTGCAAACATCCATTAGTAATTGGAACGTGGAACATTCTGAGTAAGAATCTAGAAAAACTGGGAGCTGTCAAAAATGAAATGAAACACTTAAAGATAGATATACTAGGCATTAGTGAGCTGAAATGGACTGGTATTGGCCATTTTGAATCAGACAATCATATGATCTACCTTGCTGGGAATGATAAATTGAAGAGGAATGGAGTCACATTCGTTGTCGAAAAGAACATTTCAAGATCAATCCTGAAGTACAACACTCAGTCATAGGATAATATCCATATGCCTACAAAGAAGACCAGTTAATACAACTAGTATTCAAATTTATTCACCAAGCACTAACGCCAGAGATGAAGAAATTGAAGATTTTTACCAACTTCTGCAGTCTGAAATTGATCAGACATGTAATCAGGATGCATTGATAACTACTGGTGATTGGAATGCAAAAGCTGGAAACAAAGATCAGTAGTTGGAAAATACAGCTTGGTGACAGAAATGACCCCAGAGATTGCATGATAGAATTTTTCAAGACCAATGACCTACTCAGTGGAAATACCTTTCTTCAGCAACATAAATGGTGACTATATACGTGGACCTTACCAGATGGAATACACAGAAGTCAAATCGAACAATAGAGAAGCTCAATTTCATCAGTCAGAACAAGGCCAGGGGCTGACTATGGAACAGATCATCAGTTGCTCATATACAAGTTCAAGTTGAAGCAGAGCAGTATAAATACAAGTCCACGAGAGCCAAAGTACAACCTTGAGTATTTACCACCTGAATTTAGAAACCATCTCAAGAACAGATATGATGCATTGAAAACTAATGACTGAAAATCAGATGAGTTGTGGGATGTCATCAAGGACATCATACATGAAGAAAGCAAAAGGTCATTAAAAAAACAGGAAAGAAAAGACCAAAATGGATGTCAGAAGAGACTCTGAAACTTGCTCTTGAACACAGAGTATCGAAAGTTAACCAAAGAAATGGTGTAGTAAAAGAGCTGAATAAAAGATTTCGAAGAGCAGCGCAAGAATACAAAGTAAAGAATTATAATGAAATGTGCAAAGACCTGGAGTTAGAAAACCAAAAGAGAAGAACACACTTGGCATTTCTCGAGCTGAAAGAACTGAAGAAAAAACTCAAGCCTTTGGTTGCAATATTGAAGGATTCTATGGGCAAAATATTGAACAACATCATTAATATCACACACAAGTAAAATTTTGCTGAAGATCATTCAAAAGTGGTTGCAGCAGTACATAGACGGGGAACTGCCAGAAATTCAAGCTGAATTCAGAAGAGGTTGCAGAACTAGGGATATCATTGCTGATGTCAGATGGATCTTGGCTGAAAGCAGAGAATATCAGAAAGATGTTTACATGTGTTTTATTGACTATGCATAGACTTTCACCTATGTGGATAAGAACAAATTATGGATAACATTGAGAAGAATGGGAATTCCGTAATACTCATGTAAAACCTATACATAGATGAAGAGGCAGTTGTTCCCACAGAACAAAGGGATATTTCGTGGTTTAAAATCAGAAAAAGTGTACATCAGGGTTTTATCCTTTCACCATACTTATTCAGTCTGTATGCTGAGCATATAATCTGAGAAGCTGGACTATGTGAAGAAGAAGGCAGCATCAAGATTGGAAGAAGACTCATTAACAACCTGTGACATTCAAATGACAAAACCTTCCTTCCTAAATCTAGCAGGATTTGAAGAACTTACTGATGAAGATCAAAGACTACAACTTCCCATATGGATTACACCTCAACATAAAGAAAATAAACATCCTCACAACTGGACCAATAAGCAACATCATGATAAATGGATAAAATATTGAAGTTGTCAAGGATCTCATTTTACTTGGATTCACAATCAATTCCCATGGAAGAAGCAGCCAAGAAATCAAATGAGCCCCTGGACATCCTTCTAACTCAGAGCTGAAGCCACTTCCAAAGTTCACTTTCAGCCAAAGGTTAGATAGGACTATAAAATAAATGATAACCCATGTGAGGAATGTGCTTCTTAGCTCCATCAATCAAGTATAAGAGACCAAATGGGCAACACCTGCCCAAAAACAAAGATGAGAAGGCAAGAAGGGACAGGAAGACTGAATGAATGGAAATGGGGAACCCGGAGTGGAAAGAGGGAGAGTGCTGACACATTGCCGGGATTGCAACCAATGTCACAAAACAATTTGTGTATAAATTTTGGAATGAGAAACTAATTTACACTGTAAACTTTCACCTAAAATACAATAAATTTTTTTAAAAAAAGAAAACAGCATATTGCATTGGGCAAATCTGCTACGAAAGACCTCTTTAAAGTGTTAAAAAGCAAAGATGTCACTTTGAGGATTAAGATGCCCCTGACCCAAGTAATAGTGTTTTCAATCGCCTCATGTGCATGCAAAAGCTGGACAGTGAACAAGGAAGACTGAAGAAGAATTGATGCATTTGAATTACAGAGTTAGCAAAGAATATTGACTATACCATGGACTGCCAGAGGAATGAACAAATCTGTCTTGGAAGAAGTACAGCCAGAATGCTCCTTAGAAGCCAGGATGGTGAGACTTCATCTCACTTACTTTGGATATGTTATCAGGAGAGAACAGTCTCTGGAGAAGGACATCATGCTTAGCAAATCAGAGGATCAGCAAAAAAGAGGAAGACCCTCAACCAGATGGATTGATGCTGTGGCTGCAACAATGGGCTCAAGCATAGCAAGGAGTGTGGGCATGGCACAGGACCAGGCAGTATTTCCTTCTGTTGTACTTAGGATCACTGTGATTCAGAACCAACTCGATACCACCTAACAACAACCCCAGGAATAATATGAGATGGGAAACAGATCCATGTCTTCAAACACAGGTTCTCACAATCAACCCACTCTCTCCCCATCTAGAAAGCACCACTCATTCATCAAGGTCCCCTTCAGAGCGACAGTCTCCCTCTGTATTTGTTGGTGGTTCCTTTCCCAGAGGTTCTTCACTACCTACAGGATCAAAGGGCAGTGGATTAAGACTTGAGATAATATGCAGGTCAACTTTCCAGTATGAGATGTCAGTGGCCCCATCTTCATCCCCTGAATTACTGCCTCACTGCCCTTTCTCTTTCCCATGGTGTCACTAGTTGTTGTTGTGTGCCATCGAGTCAATTCTGACTCATAGAGACCCTATAGAACAGAGTAGAACTTCCCCATAGAGTTTCCTAGGCTGAAATCTTTATGGGAGCAGATCACCAGCTCTTTTCTTCTCCAGAGTGGCTGGTAGATTCAAGTCACTGATATTTTGGTTAGCAGCTGAGCACTTAACCATGGTGCCACCAGGGCTCCTTGGTGTCAGTAGTACTGCCCAGAAAATCTCACCCAGTTAAGGACCTTCTTCTCCAGCTCTGATGCCTATCAACCAGGGTCAGGGGTAGAGAGTCAAGAGCTGATAGATTTCAGAGTGTAGCAACTGGGGCTGTCCATCAGTTAGGCTCCTTACAGTAGAAGATTTGAAAGGTACATTTTCATGACCTCCATATCCTTTTAAATCTCACTATCTGGGATTTCCCTTTATTTAATGTTTCCCACATACCATGTATTATATTTTGACCCATAAAAGAAACTTGCAACGCTAGCTAATGCTCTAAGCTAATTTTAACCAAATACCTGGCGTATATGGGTATTCTCTCCTTAACTTCTCCAATAATAGACATCATTAGTCAAGTTTGGCACTCTTATGACAGATTAAGATGGAACCTTAGAATCATATTCAACACAGTGCTCCAAGCAGCCACTTTCATCTGTTAGAGTTGGTATGCCACCTATTTATTACAATTTTAAAAGGTTCTCAGGAATTACCCTACATCAAGCCACATCCTCCAACCTTCTCTTGTGTATAAAATATCAGTAGGAGAGCCTGACCAGATTTTACTCAAACGTGTCTCCCAAGATGGATGCTTAGATCCTAACCTGATGCTCATCTCTCCTCTTGCACCTTCATTCTTGGTCACTCTCCTGACTCTCCTGTCTGGGATTTGAAGAATCCCTACAGCTCTTTCTCTACAGCTGGGCGAGGACAAACATGCGGACATTTTCAATGCATAAAACAGAGTGGGACAGACAAATTTGCTTCCAACCATAAAATGCCATACAATGTATTAACACCAGTTTAAGTCACTTTTAGATGAATCTTTCATTTAAATTACCTGGGACTCCATCTCCTTCCCATAGTTCAAAAAAAAAAAAATTAATTAGCATAAACTATAATAAAGTGTCCTGAGTTACCTTTACACTAAATTGAATGCTCTAGATAGAGTGATCATTGATGGTCAGAACATTGGAATAGTATGGCAAATTAAAAATTAGAGCCACTTGATATAATGTAGATGTGACAGAGAAAGAACAGTAATCAGAAATGGATCTCCAGTTCTGAGTCAGAGAAAACCAGATCATCACACTGCTTAATTATTAGTGCTTTGATGAGGGCCAGGAATTCAACAGTATCACTTATGGTGAAACGACAAATAGGTTACAGCAGTTGGTCACCTTTTAACAAGTTGGCATCTTTCATTATTGGAAAAGTCAAGTCATCTTATGGAGACCTGGACACTTGTAAATTCCAGAAAAGTCCTGAACATAAACAATTTGGCTCTGCTTTCTTTTATCTAAATTTGCAGAGCCCTTTAAAAGAAAATGGATTAAAATGACCACATAGAAGTGAAGAAATTGGAAATTTCTGTTAAGCTATACAAGTTATTATGCTGTTACTGCAAGTGAACAGCCAGAAAGAAATTACATCTCTCAATAGTGACTATAGAACAAAAATGAAAGAAAGGTGAACAAGTAATACATTTTTAAAAGTCATAAAAAACACTTTTTTAACTCCTTTTGGATATGCTAAAATTGTTTTACTACATAAAATGGAAAGCAAATCTGAAGTGAAAATGGATGGTTCTATAAAATATGCTCTGTGGAAAGCAGGTGCTTAGTGCATTTTGCAGCAGAAAAAAAGTTTCTCGTATTTACTCATGTACTGAGGTGCATATGTTTCCTTGGTCTGGATTTTGTCATTGTGATTTTTTGTATCACTTTAGTATATTGGATTGAACGACAAAAAAATAACACTACATAATGTCTATTAACTAAATTATTGGATTTTAAAAAATAATTAAATATTTTATTTTAATAAAATAGTAGAGTTTCACGAACTATGTTAAAATTTTTAAAACGTAAGCAATGATTCTCAGTTGTTAGGTGCCGTCAAGTTGGTCCCGACTCATAGCAACCCTATATACAAGAATGAAACACTGCCTGGTCCTGCACCATCCTCACAATTGTTGTTATGCTTGAGCCCATTGTTGCAGCCAATGAGTCAATTCATCTCGCTGAGGGTCTTCTTCTTTTTCACTGACCCTCTACTTAACAAGCATGATGTCCTTCTCCAGAGACTGTTCTCTCCTGATAACATATCCAAAGTAAGTGAGATGAAGTCTCACCATCCTGGCTTCTAAGGAGCATTCTGGCTGTACTTCTTCCAAGACAGATTTGTTCATTCCTCTGGCAGTCCATGGTATATTCACTATTATTTGCCAACACTGTAATTCAAAGGCATCAATTCTTCTCTGATCTTCCTTATTCATTGTCCAGCTTTTGAATGCATATGAGGCGATTGAAAACACCATGGCTTGGGTCAGGTGTACTTTAGTCTTCGAGGTAACATCTTTCTTTTTTAGCACTTAAAAGAGATCTTTTGCAGCAGATTTGCCCAGTACAATGTGTCGTCTAATTTTCTGGCTGCTGCTTCCATGGGGTTGATTATGGATCCAAGTAAAATGAAATCCTTGACACCTTCAATCTTTTCTCTGTTTATCATAATGTTGCTTATGGTCCAGTTGTGAAGATTTTTGTTTTTTTTTATGTTGAGATGTAATCCATAGTGAAGGCTGTAGTCTTTGATCTTCATCAGTATGTACTTCAAGTCCTCTTCACTTTCAGCAAGCAAGGTTGTGTCTTTGCATATCACAGGTTATTAATGAGTCTTCCTCCAATCCTGATGCCCCACTCTTCATGAAGTCCAGTTTCTCAGATTATTTGCTTAGCATACAGATTGAATAAGCATGATGAAAGGAAACAACCCTGACACACACCTTTCCTGATTTTAAACCATGCAGTATCTGCTTGTTCTGTTCAAACAACTGTCTCTTAATCTATGTACAGGTTCCTCATGAGCACAATTAAGTGTTCTGAAGTTGCCATTCTTCGAAATGCTGTCCATAAATTGTCATGATCCACACAGTGGAATACCTTTGCATAGTCAAAAAAACACAAGTAAACATCCTTCTGGTATTCTTTGCTTTCAGCGAGGATCCATCTTACATAAGCAATGATATCCCTGGTTCCATGCCCTCTTCTGAATCCAGCTTGAATTGCTGGTGGTTCCCTGTCGATCTGCTACTGCAGCCACTTTTGAATCATCTTCAGCAAAATTTTACTTGTGTGTGATATTAATGATATTGTTGGATAATTTCCACATTCTGTTGGATCACCTTTCTTGGGAATAGGCATAAATACGGATCTCTTGCAGCCAGTTGGCCAGGTGGCTGTCTTCCAAATTTCTTGGCATAGACGAGTGAGCACTTCCAGCTCCGCATCCGTTTGTTGAAACATCTCAACTGGTATTCTGTCAGTTCCTGGAGACTTATTTTTTACCAATGCCTTCAGTGCAGCTTGGACCTTTTCCTTCAGTATCCACAGTTCCTGATCAAATGATACCTCCTGAACTGGTTGAATGTCGACCAATTCTTTTTGGTATACTGACTCTGTGTATACTATTCAGTATACCTCTCATTTTTACAATTTTGTTATAAAACCAATTTCACAGGGAAAAAAATAAACTATTTTCTTTCATTTTACTATTTTAAAAAGGTTTATTTTTTGCCTACTTAAAAACTCTCTTGTATGTTAGATTTTTATTCTTCTCTAATATATATTTTTTATATAGATCTACTTTAACAGCTACAGACACATTTTTTCATATGTCTGATGTCTTCCTTTCTATCTGTATTTCTTGAGCTGTTCTGTAGTGTTATAGTCAAACTCTCTGTCTTTAAAAAAAAAAAAACCTCATCACCTCTCATCTCCCTTTGTCTGAAGCCCTCTCTTTTTCCTCCCGTTAACTGATTAAATTTCTCAGAAGAGTTCACACACATACCCAACCACAACCAGTTCTTTGATTGTCTCATCTATCCAGGACTTTCTTCCTAGTCTACCTTAGTCTGGAAGCCCCACTGAAACCTGTCCACCATGGGTGATCCTGTTGGTATTTGAAATACTGGTAGCATAACTTCCAGCATCATAGCAACACACAAACTACTACAGTACTACAAACTTACAGACAGGTAGTGGAAAAATTGGTAAGGTTTCATAAAATTAGAACTTGAACTGAACTTGTCAGGTATGTAGGAGCTAGAGGAAAAGAAGGAAGGAAGGAAAGAAGGAAAAGAGGGGAAACAAAACTTTCCAGATTAGGTGAATAACAATAAAATATCACAGGGAGAGAAAAAGTATATCAAGGGACAGGGAGAAGATTAGCCAAATTGGAATGGCAGCGTTAAACCAGATGAAGAAAAATGTTAAAAGGGCTCACTGCAGTGAGAAGAGTTCACAACACAGAGTTCAGGAGCAAAGTAAACTTAAATATGGTTCAGACAGGCCTCAGAACTAGAAGAACTAATCCGCAGGACAGAAGATAGTGACAAGATTCTCTGGGTGGCTACATGGGAGTCAGTGGGGGTTGTGGTTCTTGGAGACCTGTCATTTACAACAGGAAAACAAAACAAAACAAAAAAAGCCTGTAGTTAAGACTGAAGGAAGCATAATACATCTCTCCAAAATGACTGAAGTGGAAAGAGATACTTGGATTGGAGATCAAAGCAGCACTCCCAATCTTCAAAAGAAACAGTAGTATTACATAAAATAACTGGCTAGTGTATAGAGGGTACCAAGGTAGAACCCCAGTGCAGTCCAAAGTGTAGTGCTGTGATTACTCAGAGGTTATTAAGAGAGTCCAGAGGATTTATATGGGCTACCCTGGATCTTGGTCTGGTTGGCAATAAGACTTAATTCTAATCCCCATCTGATGATAATGCTAAAGCTGCTGCTGATAAACCTCCTAGCCAACTCAAGTCTGTGTAGTATGCAGCAGACTTGGGGTAGAAAATGGGGCCCACTAATGAATATATCCATGGGGGCTGAAGAACAGAGAAGCAGGGGAAACAATATAGGTATTGATAACACAAAGTGGGAAATATGATGGGATAGAGACAAATCCTTAAGGGTTTAGAAAAGAAGGCAAAGAAGTTGGGACTTGACTCAGGATTAAGAGGCCATTGTAGGGTAATAATCCTACAACACTGTGGTACGCTAGTAATATCATGGAAACAGTGGCCAGTAGGATTAATTTCTGAGTTTCACTCCACTATTTCAGATTATTATTCACTCTTAAGAACTATTTAAACTGATACCATCCATTCCCATATCTATAGTGTCCATGCATATTCCCCACCACATTCATAGTATTCTGTTTCTCCAGAAGCACACCTAATATAGAGAAAACCACATTGCTCCCAAGCCCAAGAGGATATTTCTTACTTAAAATTTCTTCCACCAAAGCTATAATGATGGAGAATTCAGTAGACTCAATGACTCCAGGGTGTCAAAAGCAAATGTCTTTGCAGCAGCTGGCTGCAGCTTAGGATGGGGTGCTACATTAGGGAGCTTGACAAGTTCAACAATTATGTCCATCAACCAGTCTTCTCTCCAAATATCTGCTGCAACAGATCTGCTAAAGAGTCAGCTGTATCTCTACCTCTGACATTAGCAATGGTGACATTTCTGCCTTTTAGAATTCTAGACAACTTTCTTCTAAGTGGGCTTCTCTCCCAGTCTTCACTATCTCAGCAAATGGTATCAAATTATTCACCCTGTTGAACAGGCCAAATACCTATAAGTCATCTTTGTCTACTTGCTATCAATGTCATCTCACATCAAATCTATTATAGAGGTTTTACTGGCCATTTTTTAAAAATATCATTCATCTGACCACTTTTCACTATGACCACTTTTACTTCTACCACGCTAGTTCAAGTTTCATCATTTCTCACCATAGCCCCTGAAGTAGACTGCAAATTTGTCTCCTTGTTTCCAATCTTGCCCCAGTGATAGACACTGTTAGTTGTTTACCTAATATCCATTCTTCCCTTATTTCTTACCAATGGAACCCTAATTTTGTCCAGGATGATAAGGTGAACAGCTGAATACTTACCTTCTGAGGAACCCTTGTAACTAAGTGTGGCTATTGGACCTAGTTCTGGCCAAAGAGAAATAATCAGAAGCTCCTGAGTAGAACTTTCAAAAGTTTTCCAAAAAGAACAGACATAACCACCATACACTTTCAGTCCTTTTCTCTACCTCTGTTTCCTTCCTGGAATGTAGTCATAATACCTAAAGTTACAACAGCCATATTGCTACCAAGAGATAAAAGCTACATGCTAAAGATGATGCCCAGGAAAGTAGAAAAAGCCTGACCCCTTGATGATATTGCTGAGCAAATGCACCAGACTAGGACTGACCACCTACTCTCAGTTTTCTTACTGTGTGAGGCAAATAAAACCCTGGCACTTTTTAGGGACTCTTTGGATTTTATGTTGGTTTCAGCCAAACACATATGTAATAAATAAACCCCTTTTGTTCAAGTCTCCAGGCAACTTAAGCTTTGCAAAGATTCGCTTCCCAACAAACAGAAAATAATCCAAACTTCTTATGGGGTCCGAAAGGCCTATCTTTCTGAATTAATAGTCTACCAGTCTCCACTTTGGTACACTGGACTTTGTGTATGTTGTTCTGAAGTAAGGGAGAATATCATAAGAACAGAACCTACATTTTTCTTTTTTATGCCTCTACCCATCTGCCTAGGAGCCCTGGTGGTGCAGTGGTTAAAGTGCTTGGCTACTAACAGAAAGGACAGCAATTCGAACCCACCAGTCACTCTGTGGGAGAAAGATGTGGCAGTCAACCTCCATAAAGATTACAGGCCTTGGAAACCCTATGGGGCGGTTCTACTCTGTCCTGTAGGGTTGCTACGAATCAGAATTGACTCAAGAGCAGTGAGTTTTGGGATTTCATCCATCTTCTGAAGGACCAACATACTCATAGATCCTATACTCAGATTTCAACAATCTATGCTGTCTTCACTCATGTTGAGTGAGACCTAGGAGGACAAAGGATGAGGTAGAGAGGACCTTTGTGTTCCCACCTAACCTTCTTTCTGTTGGCTCCCAACACTTCTGCAACTTTCCTCTCCGTCTTTATTACAGATACTCCTGGATTACCCTATTCCAAAGAACCTCAAGAACCTACCCACCTTGAATGCAAAGTGCCTATACCTGGCCCCTTAATTCCTTTAAAGATAAGTCATTTATTCAACTTTTTTAGATTCTAATATCATGTCATCTAAGGAATGTCTAAATTGGCACTCAAGACAAATGACACAGCTCCTTAATATGAGAAGTAATATATTTACCAGGCTGCTAAGGCTACTTGTAAAAATTTATATCTCTGAGTTGAGTTGATCATACTGATAAGAATGTACCTTCAATAATCCTATGAGTTAGTCAAATATCATAGGGTTAGTTTAATATAAAGCTGAGGTAATTTATTATATTATATGGCGAGTCTTACAAACTTTAAGAAACATAGCACAATTCTGATTAGGAATCTTAAAATTCTTTAATTCAAGACAGAATTAAAGTCTATGAATCCTAAAAACTAGATTGTCTTCTTCAAGGTTTTTTTTTAACTCTTCAGTATACTTTCCAGTCATTCTGCATACCAAAAAAAAAAAAAAAACACCCAAACCCATTGCTGTTGAGTTGATTCCAACTCATAGCAACTCTATAGGACAGAGTAGAACTGCCCCCACAGGGTTTCCAAGGAGTGGCTGGTGGATTCCAACTACCGACTTTTTTGGTTAGCAGCCAAGCTCTTAACCACTGAGCCACCAGGGCTCCGTTTTGCATACAAGTTTTCTCAAATCCAAAAGTGGAAGTTATATTCAATGCCACAATGGTCTTACCAAAGAATGGCATGTCTTTTTACCAATAGAACCTTTGGTTACACTTCTTTATCAATAAAATAGGGCCTTGACTACACAAGAAATAGATTAGCAATAAACAGAAAAGAAATAAGCAGGATTTCAACATTCCTCCATTGAGGTAAGAAACATTTTCACTAACCCAACCCTACAGCGACAATAACTTAGCAACAACAACAAAAAGAATCATCATGCAAGCATAATATTAACCATGAAATAAATTCCATAGTACTCCAGGGTTTCTGCACACATATTAATTCCTTTCTAAAAATATGTAGCTATTTTTAAAAGCACAATCTAATCCACATGAACATTTAAATGTATTAAATACAAACTTTTAACACATTGAAGACTTCTGATTGACTATCTTCTGCTGCCTAGTTAATTCATTTTATTCAGACCATAGACTCTTCCACTATTTCTGTGCATATATAGATAATATATTTTAAATATAAAATTGATGTTCTTTTTCTTTAAGCCTCATTGAGGTCTTATTTACACGCAATTAAATTCACCGTTTTTAAGTATACAGTTTGATACATCCTGACAAATGTTCACAGTCATCTTACCATTACAACAATAATGATACAGAATATTTCCAACATCTTCAGAAGTTCCATGTGCCCCTTTCCAGTCAATCGTCTCATCCTGCTCCCTGGCTCTTAAAGACCACTGACTTCTTTTTTATGAGTATAATGTCGCCTTTTCTGGAATTTCATATACATGGAATGATACAGTATGTAGTATTCTAACTTCTTTCACTTAGTGAAATGTTTTTGAGATTCATGTCTGTTGTTGCATGTAAGGGTACTTCATTTCATTGCTAAGTAGTATTCTATTGTCTGGATTTAGCACTATTTGTGTCTCTGTTCAACGATTGGAGCTATTATGAGTAGAGTGTCTATGAACATCTGAGTATGAGTCATTGAGTGGACATGTTTTTATTTTCATTAAGTAAATACAGTGTTCTTTCTAAAAATACAACCCTATGCATGTGTCGTTTAAGATTAGGAAAGATTTGCATCAGGGTTATATCCTTTCACCACACTTACTGAATCTGTATACTGAGCAAATAGCAGAAGCTGTACTATATGAAGAAGAATACAGCAGCGGGATTGGAGGAAGACTCATTAACAACCTGCGGTAAGCAGATAACACAACCTTCCTTGCTGAAAGCAAAGAGGGCTTGAAGTCCTTACTGACGAAGATCAAAGACTACAGCTTTCACTATGGATTACACTTTAACATAAAGAAAACAAAAACCCTTACAACTGGACCAATAAGCAACATCATGATAACTGGAGAAAAGATTGAAGTTGTTGAGGATTTTATTTCACTTGGAGCCACAATAAATGCTCATGGAAACAGCAGTCAAGAAATCAAATGACACATTGCATTGGGCAAATCTTCTGCAAAAGATCTGTTTAAATTGTTAAAAAGCGAATATGTCACTTTGAGGACTAAGGTGCACCTGACCCAAGCCAGGGTGTTTTCAATTGCTTCATATGCATGTGAAACCTGGACAATGATAAGGAAGATCAAAGAGGAATTGATGCTTTTGAATTATGGTGTCAGTAAAGAATGTTGAATATACCGTAGACTGCCAGAAGAACAAACCAATATGTCTTGGAAGAAGTACATTTAGAATACTCATTAGAAGCAAAAATGGTTTAAGACTTCATCTCACATACATTGGACATATTATTAGGAGGGACCAATCCCTGGAGAAGGACGTAATGCTTGGTAAAATAGAGGGTCATTAAAAGAGAGGAAGACCCTCAATGAGATGGATTGACAGAGGGGCTGCAGCAATGGGCTCAAGAATAGCAACGGTTGTGAGAATGGCGCAGGAGTGGGCAGTGTTTCTTTCTGTTGTACATAGGGTGGCTATAAACCAACTGGAAGGCACCTCACAGCAACATGCATGTCAACACTTGTAAAACTTTTTATGCAAGTATTCTGCTGCAATATGAGGGAATCATCTTTCATTAATGCTTATACCCAATTTTGCAACAAGTGAATGTGTTAAGATGGAGCATAGTAACAGGATTGCATTAGAAATCCTTTTAGTATTTTTTTTTCCCTGGTATAATTTTTTAAAATTGTTTTTTATAGTCCTTTAGATGAAGGTCTACAGAACAAATAGTTTCTCATTAAACAGTGAGTACACATAATGATTTATGACATTGGTTAACAACCCCACGACATGTCAACACTCTCCCTTCTTGACCTTGGGTTTCCTATTACCAGCTTTCCTGTCCCCTCCTGCCTTCTAGTCCTTGCCCCTGGGCTGTTGTGCTTCATTAGTCTCTTTTTGTTTTATACGCCTGTCTAATCTTTGGCTGAAGGGTGAACCTTGGGAGTGACTTCATTACTGAGCTAAGGGTGTTGAGGAGCCATACGCTCAGGGTTTCTCCAGTCTCTGTCAAGCCAGTAAGTGTGGTCTTCTTTTGTGAGTTAGAATTTTGTTCTACATTTTTCTCCGGCTCTGTCCGGGACCCTCTGTTGTGATCCCTGTCAGAGCAGTCAGTGGTGGTAGCCGGGCACCATCTAGTTGTACTGGACTCAGTCTGGTGGAGGCTGTGGTAGGTGTCGCCCATTAGTCCTTTGGACTAGTCTTTCCCTTGTATCTTGTTTTCTTCATTCTCCCTTGCTCTTGAAGGGATGAGACCAGTGGAGTATCTTCGATGGCCGCTCACAGGCTATTAAGACCCCAGACGCTATTCACCAAGGTAGAATGTAGAACACTGTCTTTATAAACTGTGTTATGTCAATTGAGCTAAATGTCCCCCGAGAACATGGTCCCCACAGCCCTCCACCCAGCAATTCAGTCCCTCAGGAAGTTTGAATATGTCTATGGAGCTTCCATAACCTTGCCTTGTACAAGTTGTGCTGGCTTCCCCAGTATTTTGTACTGTCTTACCCTTCACTAAAGTTACCACTTATCTATTTTCTATTTAGTATTTACCCCCTCACCCCTCTGATCCCTCGTAACCATCAAAGATTGTTTCTTTTTGTGGGTAAATCTTTTCATGAGTTTTTACAGTAGTGGTCTCATACAATATTTGTCCTTTTGTGATTGACTTATTTCTTTCATCATAATGTCCTCCAGTTTCATCCATGTTATGAGATGCTTCACAGATTCATCATTGTTCATTATGGTTGTGTAATACTCCATTGTGTGTATGTACCATGGTTTGTTTATCCATTCATCTGTTGATGGGCACCTGGGTTATTTCCATCTTTTTGCTACTGTGGACAATGCTGCAATGAACATGAGTGTGCATATGTCTATTCCTGTGATAGCTCTTATTTCTCTAGGATATATTCCTAGAAGTGGGATTGCTGGATCATACGGTATTTCTATTTCTAGCTTTCTAAGGAAGCGTCATATCATTTTACAAAATGGTTGTATCATTTTGCATTCCCACCAGCAGTGCATAAGAGTTCTGATCTCCTCACAGCCTCTCCAACATTTGTCATTTCCCTTTTTTTTGATTGGTACCAGTAATGCCAGGGTAAGACGGTATCTCATTGTGATTTTGATTTGTATTTCTCTAATGGCTAGTGATAGCGAGATTTCTTAATGTGTCTGTTGGCCGCTTGAATGTCTTCTTTGGTGGAGTGTCTGTTCATTTCCTTTGCCCATTTTTTAATTGGATTTTTCGTCTTTTTGTAGTAGAGGTATTGGAGTTTCTTGTAGATTTGAGAGATTAGAACTTTGTCTTACTTGTAATGTCCAAAAATTTTTTCCCAGTCTGTAGTTTCTCTTCTTACCCTTTTGGTGAAGTCTTTTGATGAGAGTCAAGTGTTTAATTTTTAGAAGATCCCAGTTGTCTAGCTTATCTTCTGGAGTATGTGTGTTTTTGATTATGGTTTGTATCCTGTTAATGCCATGTATTACGGCCTCTAACATTGATCCTATTTTTAATTCTATGAACTTTATAATTTTTGGCTGTATATTTAGGTCTTTGATTTATTTTGAATTAGTTTTTGGATATGGTGTGAGGTATGGGTCCTGTTTCATTTTTTTTGGAGATGGACATCCAGTTTTGCCAGCACCATTTGTTAAAAAGACTGTTCCCCATTTGATGGACTTTGGACCTTGTGGAAGATCAGGTGACTGTAGGTGGATGGATTTACATCTGGGTTCTCAATTCTGTTCCATTGGTCAATGTATCTGTCGTTGTACCAGTACAACGGTACTGTACAGGCTGTTTTGACTACCATAGCTGTATAGTAGGTTCTGAGGTCAGGTAGTGCAATCTTCCTACTTTATACTTCTTCTTTAGTAGTGCTTTACTTATCTGAGGCTTCTTCCCTTTCCAGATAAAGTTAGTAATTAGTTTTTCCATCTCTTTAAAGAGTGTTGTTGGGATTGTATTTGTAAATTGTTTTGGATAGAATTGTCGTTTTCACAAAGTTGGGTCCACCTATCCATGAGCATGGTATGTTATTCCATTTATATAGATCTCTTTTGGTTTCTTGCATTAGTGCTTTGTAGTTTTCTATGTATAGGTCTTTCACATCCCTGGTTAGATTTATTCCTAAGTTTTTTTGTTTGTTTTTTTTAAGGGGCTATTATACATGCTATTCTTTTCCTGATTTCCTTTTCATCATTCTCTTTACTGGTGTATAGGAATCCAACTGATGTTTATATGTTTATCTTGTATCCTGCTACTCTGCTGGATCTTTCTACTAGTTCCAGTAGTTTTCTCATGGAGGCTTTTGGTTTTTCTATGTATGGTATCATATCATCCGCAAACAGGGACAGTTTAATTTCTTCATCACCAATTTGGATGCCCTTTATTTCTTTTTCTTGCCTTATTGCTCGAACTAGGACTTCCAGCACAATTTTAAATAGGAGTAGTGATAAAGGGCATCCTTATCTTGTTCCTGTTCTCAAGTGGATGTTTTCAGCCTCTCTCCATTAAGAATGATGTTGGCTGTTGGTTACATAGATGCCCTTTATTATGTTGAGAAATTTCCCTTCTGTACCTATTTTATTGAGAGTTCTTAACAGGAATGGGGGTTGGATTTTGTCAAATACCTTTCTGTGTCAATTGAGGTGATCATGTGATTCTTTTCTTTCCTTTTATTTGTGTGGTAGATTACGTTGATTGATTTTCTAATGTTGAACTATCCTTGCATACCTGGTATGAATCCTACTTGATCGTGGTGTATTATTTTTTTGATATGATGCTGAATTCTATTGGTTAGAATTTTGTTGAGAATTTTTGCATCTATATTCATAAGAGATATTGATCTGTAATTTTCTTTTTTTGTGGCATCTTTGCCTGGTTTTGATATCAGGGCTATACTGGCTTCATAGAATGAATTTGGAACTGTCACTTCCTTTTCTATGTTCTGAAATAGTTTGAGTAGTACTGGTATAAGCTCTTCTTTGAATGTTTTATAGAATTCTCCAGTGAAGCCATCTGGGCCAGAGCTTTTATTTGTTGGGAGTTTTTTTTTATTACCTTTTCAGTCTCTTCTGTTGCTATACGTCTGTTCAGATTTTCAACATTAACTTGTGTTAGTTTTGGTAGGTACAGTGTATCTAGAAATTTATCCATTTCCTATAGGTTTTCAAATTTGTTGGAATATAGTTTTTCATAATATTCTGTTATAATCCTTTTTATTTCAGTTGGGTCTGTTGAAATGTCCCCCATTTCATTTCTTCTTTGGGTTATTTGCATCTGCTCCTGTTTTTCTTTTGTCAATTTGGTGAGTATTTGTTGATTTTGTTGATCCTTTCAAAGAACCAATTTTTGGTTTTGTTGATTTTTTTAATTTTTTTCTATTCTCTATTTCATTTCCTTCTGCTCTGATCTTTATTATTTCCCTCCTTCTGGTGGCTGTGGACTTTTTTCATCCTTTTTTTTTTTTTTTTTTTTTTTTTTTTTTTTTTTTGCTGTTCTCTTTCTATTTGTTCAAGTTGTGTAGTTTGTGTTTTGATTTTGTCCCTTTCTTCTTTTTTAATGTGTGCATCTATTGCTATAAACCGTCCTCTGAAGACTGCCTTTGCTGTGTCCCAAAGGTTTTGGTATAAAGTGTTTTCATTCTCATTTGATTCTAGGAAATTTTGATTCCATCTCTGATTTCTTCTATCACCCAGTGGTTTGTATGCAGGGTGTTATTCAGTTTCCATGTAATTGATTTTTTTTCCTTGCTCTTCCTGTTGTTAATTCTACCTTGATGGCATTGTGGTCAGAGAAGATACTTTGTATTATATCAATGTTTTGGATTTTGTTGAGGGTTGCTCTGTGGCCTAAGATGTGCTCTGTTCTGGAGAATGTTCCATGTACATTGGAAAAGAATGTGTACTTTGAAGCTACTGGGTGTATTGTTCTATATATGTCTGTGAGGTCAAGTTGGCTGATTGTGCCCTTTAGGTCTTCTGTATCTTTGTTGAGTTTCTTTCTAGATGTTCTATCCTTTACCGAGAGTGGTGTGTTGAAGTCTCCTACTATTATTGTGAAATGTCAATTTCTATTTTCAGTACTGTTAGAGTTTGTTTTATGTATTTTGGAGCCCTGTCATTGGGTGCATAGATGTTTATTATGGTTATGTCTTATGATGGATCACCCCTTTAATCACTATATATTTCTATTCTTTGCCTTTATGGTGGATTTTTTTTAAAGTCTATTTTATCTGAGATTAGTATTGCCACTCTTGCTCTTTTTGGTAGCTGTTTGCTTGATATGTTTTTTTCCACCCTTTGATTTTTAATAAATTTACATCATTGTTTCTACGGTGTGTCTCTTGTAGACAGCATATTGATGGATCCTGTTTTTTTATCCATTCTGTCACTCTCTGTCTCTTTATGGGTGCATTTAGGCCATTTACACTGAGTGTAATTACTTATAGGTGTGAGTTTATTGTTGTCATTTTGTAATGCTTTTTTTTTTTTTTTTTGTGCTGCTGACATTTTCTTTGTTCCTCTTACTGTCCTGTGCTGAATTCCTCTTGTTTGTAGATTTTTTTCATTTCTTTTGTTTTTGTAGATTTTGTTTTTACTGAAACTTTATGTTTTTCCTCTTTATTTTGTTGAGTTGGTTTGTTAACTTTTTTTGTGGTTACCGTGAAATTTACCCTTATCGTCCTATGTTTGAACAAGTCTATTATTACTTGGTATTGCCTTGCCTTCCTCTCCATTAGAAGGTTCTATACTTACACCATTTATTCCCTCTTTTATTGTTCTGATGTTGTTATCATTTACGGATTAATCTCTCTGGTTCCCTGGTGTAATTCTTTTAGTTTTGGATAGTCCTTGAGAGTTCTTTTCCTAAGTTGGTATCTGGCTGATACGATCGTGCATCCCAGATTTGGCCTGTGGTCTAATGTTGTTTGTTCTTACACGAAGGATTCATTTCAAAATTCTTGTAAGTTTGATTTGGTTTTTACACAGTCCCTTAATTTCTGTTTATCTAGAAATGTCCTAACTTCACCATCATATATGAATCCGAGTTTTACAGAATATATTATTCTTGGCTGGCAATTTTTTCTTCCAAGATTTTATATATGTCATCCCATTGCCTTCTTGCCCACATGGTTTCTGCTGAATAATCCAAGCTTAATCTTATTGTCTCTCCTCTGTATTTGACTTTTTGTTTTTCTTGAGTTGTTCTCAAGATTTTTTTCTTTGGTTTTAGCAAGTGTGATTATGATATGCCTTAGTGATTTTCTTTTAGGGTCTATCCTATATGGGGTTCGTTGAGCTTCTTGGATGGTCAGCTTTTTCTCTTTCATGATATTGGGGAAGTTTTATGTCAGCAGTTCTTCAATGATCCTCTCAGTGTTTTTGTTTTCTCCCCCTGTTCTGGTACTCTGATCACTCACAAATTTTTGCTTTTGATTGTATCCCACATAATTCTCAGGGTTTCTTCATTTTTCTTCATACTTTTTCTGATTTTTCCTCAAACAGAGTTGTATCCAAGTGTTTGCTTTCATTTTCTCTGATTCTGTCTTCCATCTTTTCAAACCTGCTCCTCAGCCTTTCTATGACACTGTTATTTCTGAAATCTTGTTGTTTATCTTTTGGATTTCTAATTGCTGTTTTTGTTGGATTTCTAGTTGTGAATTTATTTTGGCATTTTGTTTCTGTATAATTTTCCTGAATTCTTCCATTTTCCATGAATTTGTCAGCCTTTTCCATGAATTTGTCTATCTTTCCTCATTTTTGTCTGTTTTTTGCTTCAACTCTCTGATGGCTCTAAATATTAGAGATGTGAATTCACTATCAGGTAGTTCTAGTGCCTTTTCTTCTACTGGAAAGTGATCTGGTATTTTATTTTGGACGCCTACTGGGACCATTCTGTCCTGTTTTTTGTATATGTTTTGATATTGTCTGCTGTCTTTGGAAAGTTCAGTAGTTATTTTCCTTGTTTATTGATTGTAGATTTGTTTGTTTCAACCTATTTTTTTATATTTTTTTATTTTTTTCACATACAAAAATTTATACATACTCTGTTATGCAACTCTAATTGCTCTCCCCATACTGTGATAGCACAATCCTCCTTTCCAACCCTGGTTCCCCATGCCCATTCAACCAGCTCCTAACCCTCTCTGCCTTCCCATCTCACCTCCGGACAGAAGCTGCCCATTAGTCTCTCGTATCTATTTGAGTTAAGAGGCACTCTTCTCACAAGTATCACTTAATGTCCCACAGTCCAGTCTAAACCCTGTCTGAAGAGTTGGCCTCGGAAATTGTTTTAGCTCTGAGCTGATAGAGAATCCAGGGGTCATGCTTCCCAGGGTACCTCCAGTCT
Source organism: Dugong dugon (assembly GCA_030035585.1). Taxonomy (NCBI): domain Eukaryota; kingdom Metazoa; phylum Chordata; class Mammalia; order Sirenia; family Dugongidae; genus Dugong; species Dugong dugon. Next base: position 149,209,137 of record CM057463.1, on the reverse strand, counting down.
CAGTCAGACCATTAAGTTGGATCTTCTTACTAGAATTTTACTTCTGCACCCCACCTTTCTCCTGCTCCACCCGGAACTCTCTGTTGTATTCCCTATCAGGGAAGTCATTGGTGGTAGCCAGGCACCATCTAGTTCTTCTGGCATCAGGCTGAAGAAGTCTCTGGTTTACTTGGCCCTTTCTGTCTCTTGAGCTACTACTTTCTTGTGTCTTTGGTGTTCTTCAATCTTCTTTACTCCAGGTTGTTGGGACCAATTGATGCATCTTAGATGGCTGCTATTAAGACCCCAGACACCACTCACCAAAGTAGGATGCACAACATTTTCTTAATAAGCTTTGTTATGCCAATTGACCTAGATGTCCCCTGAAAGCATTGTCCCCAAACCCCTACCCCTGCTACTCTGTCCCTAAAAGTGTTTGACTGTATTCAGGAAATTTCTTAGCTTTGGTTTAGTCCAGTTGTGCTGACTTCCCCTGTCGTGAGTGCTGCCCTTCCCTTCATGTAAGATAATTCTTATCGACTATCTAGTTAGTAAATGACTCTCACCTCCCCTCCCCACCCTCTTGACCATCAAAGAATGTTTACTTCTGTTTAAACCTTTTCTTGAGTTCTTGTAATAGTGGTCTTATACAATATTTGTCCTTCTGTGACTGACTAAATTCACTCAGCATAATGCCCTCCAGGTTCCTCCATGTTATAAGATGTTTCACAGCTTCATCGTTGTTCAATATCATTGTGTAGTGTTCCATTGTGTGGATATACCATAATTTGTTTATCCATTCACCCGAAGATGGGCACATAGGTTGTTTCCATCTTTTTGCTATCATGAACTGAGCTGCAATGAACAGGGGTGTGCATATATCTATTTGTGTGATGGCTCTTATTTCTCTAGGATATATTCCAAGGAATGGGATAGCTGGATCATACAGTACATCTATTTCTAGCTTTTTAAGGAAGCACCAATTGATTTCCAAAGTGGTTGTACCATTTTACATTCCCACCAATAGTGTATAAGTGTTCCAGTCTCTCCACAACCTCTCCAGCATTTATTATTTTGTATTTTTTGGATTAATGCTAGCCTTGCTGGGGTGAGATGATATCTCATTGTAGTTTTGATCTGCATTTCTCTAACAGCTAATGATCGTGAGCCTCTCTTCATTTGTCTTTTAGCCGCCTGAATATCTTCTTTGGTGAAGTGCCTGTTCATATCCTTTGCCCATTTTTGAACTGCGTTGTCTTTTTGTTGTTGAGGTTTTGCAGTATCTTGTAGATTTTACAGATTAGACGCTGATCGGATTTGTCGAGCCCAAAAATTTTTTCCCAGTCTGTAGGTTGTCTTTTTACTCTTTTGGTGAAGTCTTTTGATGATCATAAGTGTTTGATTTTTATAAGCTCCCATTTATCTGGTCTCTCTTCTGGTCCTTGTGTATTGTTACTTATGCTTCATATTGTGTTTATGCCATGTATTAGGGCTCCTAGCGTTCTCCCTATTTTTTTCTTCCATGATCTTCATCATTTTCAATTTTGTATTTAAGTCTTTGATCCATTTTGAGTTAGTTTTTGTGCATGGTGTGAGGTATGGGTCTTGTTTCAGTTTTTTGCAGATGGATATCCAATTATGCCAGCACCATTTGGTAAAGAGACTGTCTTTTACCCAGTTAACAGACTTTGGGCCTTTGTCAAATGTCAGCTGCTCATAGATGGATAAATTTATGTCTGGATTCTTCATTCTGTTCCATTGGTCTATGTATATGTTGTTGTACCATTACAAGGCTGTTTTGACTACTGTGGTGGTATAATAGTTTCTAAAATCAGGTAGTGTGAAGCCTCCCATTTTGTTCTTCCTCTTGAGTAGTGCTTTACTTATTCGGGGCCTCTTCCCTTTCCATATGAAGTTGCTGATTTGTTTCTCCAACTCATTAAAAAACGCCAGTGGAATTTGGATTGGGATTGCATTGCATCTGTAGATCGTTTTGGGTAGAATTGAAATTTTCACAATGTTGAGTCTGTCTATCAATGAGCAAGGTATTTTTTTTCCATTTTTACAGGTCTCTTTCAGTTTCTTGTAGTAGTGTCTTGTAGTTTTCATTGTATAGGTCTTTTATGTCTCTGGTTAGATTCATTCCTAAGTATTTTATCTTCTTGGGGGTTATTGTAAATGGTATTGATTTGATGATTTCCTCTTCAGGTTCTCTTTTTTGGTGTAAAGGAATCCAACTGATTTTTGCATGTTTATCTTGTATCCTGAAACTTTGCTAAAATCTTCTATTAGTTCCAGTAGTTTTCTTGTGGATGCTTTGGGGTTTTCTGTGTATAAGATCATATCATCTGCAAATAGAGATACTTTGACTTCTTCCCTGCCAATTTGGATGCCCTTTATTTCTTCTTCTAGCCTAATTGCTCTGGCTAGAACCTCCAGCATAATGGTGAATAAGAGTGGTGATAAAGGGCATCCTTGTCTGTTTCCCCTTCTCAAGGAGAATGCTTTCAAAGTTTCTCCATTTAGAATGATGTTGGCTGTTGGCTTTATATAAATGCCCTTCATTATATTGAGGAATTTCTCTTCTATTCCTAGTTTGTTGAGATTTTTTGTCATGAATGGGTGTTGGACTTTGTCAAATGCCTTTTCTGCATCGATTGATAGGAGCATGTGGTTCTTGTCTTTTGTTTTATTTATGTGATGGATTACATTAATTGTTTTTCTAATGTTGAACCATCCCTGCATACCTGGTATAAATCCCACTTGATGAATTTTTTTTTTTTTGATAAGTTGCTGAATTCTATTGGCTAGAATTTTGTTGAGGATTTTTGCTTTAATGTTCATAAGGGATATTGGTCTGTGATTTTCTTTTTTTGTGGTGTCTTTACCTGGTTTTGGTATCAGGATTATGCTGGCTTCATAGAATGAGTTTGGGACTATGCCATCATTTTCTATGCTCTGAAGTACCTTTAGTAGTAGTGGTGTTAACTCTTCTCTGAAAATTTGATAGAATTCTCCAGTGAAGCCATCTGGGCCAGGTTTTTTTTTTGTTGGGAGTTTTTTAATTACCTTTTCAGTCTCTTGTTATGAGTTTATTTAGTTGTTCTACCTCTGTTTGTGTTAGTTTAAGTAGGTAGTGAGTTTCTAGAAATTTGTCCATTTCCTTTAGGTTTTCAAATTTGTTAGACTACAATTTTTCATAGTATTCTGTTATTATTCTTTTAATTTCAGTTGGGTCTGTTGTGATATCAACTATCTCTTTTCTTATACAGGTTATCTTCTTCCTCTCCTGTTTTTCTTTTGTCAGTTTGGACAAAGGTTTATCAATTTTGTTGATCTTTTCAAAGAACCAGCTGTTGGTCTTGTTAACCCTTCCAATTGTTTTTCTAGTCTCTATTTCATTGAATTCTGCTCTAATTGTTATTATTTCCTTTCTTCTGGCCCCTGAGGGCTTCTTTTGCTTCTCTATTTCTGCTTGTTATAGTTGTAGGGTTAATGTTTTGATTATGGCCCTTTCTTCTTTTTGGACATGTGCATTTATTGCTATAAACTGACCTCTGAGCACTGCTTTTGCTGTGTCCCAAAGGTTCTGGTAGGATGTGTTTTCATTCTTGTTTGATTCTATAAATATCTAAGTTTATACCAGTCTTTAATTTCTTTATATCTCTTTGACTTCCTCTCCATGTGAAAAATCTATGTGTACATTTTTTAAGTCCCTCTTTTTTGTTTTAATATTGTCATCTTTAAATATTGACATCTGTTTCCTTATTTTCAGTGTTTTAGCTTTGATTTACTTTTGCAGCTTCCCTATCTGGGTTGATATCTGGTTGCTCTGTCCTGTGTTCTAGTCTTGATTTTTTATCTGATGTTACTTATTTTCTAACTCGAGGACTTCATTCAGTATTTCTTGTAATTTTGGTTTGGTTTTTGCAAATTCCCTGAACTTCTGTTTATCTGGAAATGCCCTAATTTTGCCATCATATTTGAGAGACAGTTTTGCTGGATATATAATTCTTAGCTGGCAGTTTCTTTCTTTCAAGGCTTTATATATGTCATCCCATTGCCTTCTTGCCTGCATGGTTTCTGCTGAGTAGTCCAAACTTATTCTTATTGACTCTCTTTTGTCGATGACTTTCCGTTTATCCCTAGCTGCTCTTAAAATTCTATCTTTGTCTTTGGTTTTGGCAAGTTTGATTATAATATGTCTTGGTAACTTTCTTTTGGGAACTACTTTATGTGGGGTTCAATGGGCATCCTGGGTAGGTATCTTGTCATCTTTCATGATATCAGGGAAGTTTTCCACCTATAAATTTTCAACAATTCTTTCTGTATTCTCTGTTATCTCCCCCTGTTCTGGTACTCCAATCACTCGTAGGTTATTCCTGTTGATAGAGTCTCACATAATTCTTAGGGTTTCTTAATTTTTTTAAATCCTTTTATCTGATTTTTCCTCAAATAAGTTGGTGTCAAGTGCTTTATCTTCATTCTCACTAATTCTGACTTCCATAGCCTCAATTCTGCTTCTATGACTTTCTACTGAGTTGTGTAATTCTGAAATTTTATTGTTAATCTTCTGGATTTCTGATTGTTGTCTCTCTATGGATTCTTGCAGCCTGTTAAATTTGTCATTATGCTCGTCTCTAATCTTTTAATTTCCTCTATTTGCTTAATTTCCTTCCTAATTTCTTGAAGAGTTCTGTATATTAACCTTTTGTATTCTGCCTCCAGTAATTCCAAGAAATTTTCCTCCTTTTGAAAATTTCTAGATTCTTTATTTTGGGAGGTTGCTTAAGCCATCATGGATTGCCTCTTTATGTGATTTGATATTGACTGTTATTTCTGAGGCATCAATAAGTTATTATATTTATTTATTTTATATTTGCTTTCTGTGTCCTAGCTTCTTGTTTTGTTTTGATATGCCCAAATGGTCTGCTTGTATGAGCTAGTTTGATTATTGGCACCCTCGTAGCTCTAATGTCCTGTCTCCAGGTTTTAGATCCGTTATTACGTATGTGAGCACAGGAGTCCACCCACTCCTCCTGTATGGATTCAGCTCAGGTTCCCAGGTAGATAGCCAGCAAGTGTGTGGCGTAGGCTCTCACTTAAAGTCCTAGACAGGCATGGGTGATTGGTGTAGGCACAGGCATCTGGCCACAGTAGGCAGACACACTCTGGGAAAGGAAGGGGCTGATGGCTTCCCCCGAGTGTCCAGGAGGAAGGTGTGTCCCTGTTCCCTAGAGCATGTAGGTGGGCAGGTTTTGCAGTCGGACTATGAACCCCTAATGCTGTTGGCTGTAAGGACTGGGGGGCACTTATTATTCATGGGCTCCTCTCACAGATGGCTAGGTGGGATGGGTGGAGCCACTAGTCCTCAGGCCCCTGAAGCAGGTAGGTGAAGACTCTGTTTAATGGGCAGAGCAGTGTCAAATGTCAAGAACCTGCCACTTCACAGCTGAAACAGCTGAAGTTAGACTTCTGGTATATACCCTGTTGTACTGCAGTAATGAGGGCCTACGCTGTTGAGATGGGCCCACACAAGTCTATGCAGGGGAAAAGGCACTCTAAGTCTGTGGATCCATTATGCCTGTGCCTAGGCAAAGGAGCTGTGCCTACCCTGGGGTCCTGGCTTAGGGGAACCCACAGTTTATTTTTTTCCTGTTTGTTAATTTGTTCACTCTCCTAGGCAGGGAGAATGGCTCCAGGCATGTGACATATCTTACTTCTGGCCCAGGGGACTCGGCAATTGCTGAAGCTGGTCCAGGACCCAGTGCAGAGCAGGGAACGGGGAAGTAAATGGGAGAGAGTTTATTCCCTAAGGAGGGTGTTTTTGCTCCGCACAGTAAACCTTATGCAAGTACTTATCTTTCATGGATGGCTGCTTCTCACTGGTTCTGGGTGGCTGTGTAGAGTCTCTGGTGTTGGGTCTCCCCCATTGTGGAAAATACACCTCCCATGCATGGCTGTTTGCCTGCTTCATCACTTCATCCTGAGCTGATCAGGCCTGAAGGTCTCAGGTTCTCGCCGGGTCAGGTTTGGCCACTCCTCGCTGCTTCCAAACAGCTTCTCCCTCCCCCTGCCACTCAGTCTGGTTCCTTAACTCTGCCTTTGATGTTCAGGCCTCCCAGATTGCCGTATATAATCAAATCACTTGTTTTTTCAGGTTTTTGTTGTAAAAGTGTCCACCGGAAGCATCTGACTACAATGCCAGCTTTGCCCCACCTCCTCATCCTGTTTTTCTGTTTTATTTGGTTATGTCTGAGCAGGTGGGCTGTGCTCATCTGTGGGCACAATACTTTTCACCTCCTTGTCCAATCGGCAGGGTCAGTCGCTCAGCTACGGTGCAGCAGGGCAGGTCCAGCTGAAGGGGAGTTGCTGGTTGGGATGTTTTTGCTATGTACTACGGCCTACAGAGTATGATGGGAATCAGTTCAGGACAGGTTCCAGTAGGCCGTGCCTGTGCTGTTTGGGGTGTGATGTTCGGCGCACAGTGCAGGTAGGCAGGAAGAAGAGGGGAGATTGTGATGTATGAATCTAAGATGGGTATGGAAAAGAGGAGAGAGAAGACAGAGAAACAGGAGCCAAAAACAAATAAGCAAAATGAAAGAGTGCTAAGGGAGCTTGCCATTGGAGTGGAGAGATGTGAAACTGAGAAATGGAGAAAAACAAAAAGAAAAAGAAAAGGAGTAAAAGAAAATAAATAAATAAATAAAAATTAGAAAAAAGAACAGAAAACCCCCCAAGGATCCCACTGGTGCGGCTGCAGGTACCGGGGAAATGGCTCCCAGGCCGTGAAGTACAGCCCTGCTAGAAGGGGCTTCCAAGCTGAGAAAAGAAAAAAAAAAAGAACAAACAAACAGAACAAATCAAAACAAACAAAAGCCCCAGGGATCCCACCAGAGTAGCGGCACAGGCTGGGAAGCAGTTCCACAGTAGAGTGATGTTTCACAGCCTTTCAAGAAGAAGCAAAGATGGCACACAGAGCCAGGTATTTGAGAGAATGGAGTGGGAGGTGGTGAGAGGTATGGAAGAAACCAAAAGAAGCGGAGAAATGCAACACCAGCAACAAACAAATGGCAGTCACAGAGCCAGGCAGTGTGGGCAGGTGGAATCCAAGAGGCTCAGGTCTGAAGCCAGTGCCTCCTGGCCAAGAGACTGTGGCTGCAGGAAGCAGAGGAGGCCAAGAGGGTGTGAAGAAGTGTAGGGGGTGGGAAAGCATATATCACTGGTTACCAGTTATTCTGTCTCCTGCTGGAAGCTCCGTGAAGCTGCTTTCCCAGTACTCCCTCTCTACTGATCTCCAACATGAGTTCAAGATGGCAAATCCATGCTACATCAGCTGAAAGGGACCTCTGCATGTATCTCTCCTTGCTTTCTGTTCTCTGTCAGTTTCTTATCTATTTGGAGCTTGGCTGAGTTCTTTATCTCTTCATTTGACGCTTAGGGTTCCAGGATTGTTGTTTGTCTCTGTTTGACTTAGTTTTTCAGGTCTTTGCTGTGGAGGGACTGCATGGTGCTTCTGTCTGTAGTGCCATGTTGCCCAGAAGTCCCTGTTCATTAATTTCTGCAATCTGTTGGATCACCTTTCTTTGGAATGGGCACAAATGTGGATCTCTTCCAGTCAATTATCCAGGTAGCTGTCTTGCAAATTTCTCGGCATAGACAAGTGAGTACTTCCAGCATTATATCTGTTTGTTGAAACATCTCAATTGATATTCCATCAATTCCTGGAAACTTTTCACCAATGCTTTCAGTGCAGCTTGGACTTCTTCTTTCAGTAACATTGGCTCTTGATCATATGCTACCTCTTAAAATGGTTGAATGTCAACATTCTTTTTGGTACAGTGACTCTGTTTATGCCTTCCATCTTCTTTTGATGCTTCCTATGTCATTCAATATTTTGCCCATAGAATCCTACAATACTGCAACTCCATGCTTAATTTTTTTTTCAGTTCTCTTAGCTTGAGAGATTCTGAGATTGTTCTTCCCTTTTGGTTTTCTAACTCCAAGTCTTTGCATATTTCATTATAATACTTTACTTTGTCTTCTCAAGCCACCCTTTGAAATCTCTGTTCAGCTCTTTTACTTCATCATTTCTTCCATTTACTTTAGCTACTCTATGTTCAAGAGCAAGTTTGAGAGCCTCTTCTGATGTCCATTTGGGTCTTTTTATTCTTTCCCATATGAAAAGTTTTTTTTGGGTTTTTTTTTTTTGTGTGTGTTTTTTTTTTTTTTAATAAGGATCAGCACAAAGCTGGTTTCTATGAGATGGAGGTTTAAGATTTCCCAAATGTCCACCTTTTCCAAAATGTTGTACTATTCCATGATCTCTAACATCAACTATTTCCTCACCCCTCCGTGCTCTCCCTCTGTGCTGATTCTGTAATTTGCTGCAACATCTCACAGAACTCATGAACTGTATTTACAGTTAAGTGGGTTATTAGGGAAGTAACGGTACAATTCGGGAGCAGAAACAACTCAGGATATAGTTCTTTGATCAGGACAGCTTCTTATCAGCCCATGCCAGCAGGCAGGCTTTCTCTGGCCCCAGGCCTCTTGGCATCTCAACCTCTCCTCTGCTCTGCTTGGGCAAATGTTACAAGGCTCCTAGCTCTGTGGGTTGGTGAGCCACACCATAGCCGTCTCCCGCTGGTCTCCTGGTCCCTGCCATTACTTACATTAGGCTGCTTAAAGTTGTCTGCAGCTCTGAATACTTTGATTTTTAGGGAGTGGTGGTTGTTTTTTTAGTTTGTTTTTTGTTTTAGTCCTTTTCTTTCTGTGTTTCATCTTGGGTGGTTCCTATTTCTATGTCTTCAAGTTCACTAATCTTTTCTTCTGCAGATTCTAATCTGTTGTTGATCCCATGTAGTGTATTTTTCATCTTCGATATTTTATTTTTCATGCCTAGAAATTCAATTAGGGTATTTTTTATATCTTTCATATCTCTTCTTAACAAGCTACATTTTTTATGCAGCTTTTTGCACATATGCAGTACTGTTATGTACTTCAATGTCTTTGTCTTCAAATTCTATTACCCAGATGTTTCTGAGTCCACTTTGATTATTTGGGTTTTTTCTCACTGTGGACCGTTTTTTTTTTTTTTCTTCTTTGTATGTCTAGCAAACTGTAATTGCATGACAAACATTGCAAATTTTACCTTCTTGGATGCTAGCTATTTTTGTATCCTTTTAAATATGCTTGAGCTTTGTTCTAAGATGTAGTAGAGTGCCTTGGAAACTGTTTGGTCATTCGAAATTTGCTGTTAAGTTTTGTTAACAGGACCAGAGCAGCTTTTAATCTAAAGCAGAAATTGGCAAACTAGTGCCTGTAGGCCAAATCCACCTCACAGCCTGTTTTTGTATTGCCCACAAACTAAGAGTATATATATATGTATATACATTAATTTTTAAAAGGTTGTAAAGAGTAAGAAGAAAATGAAAAAGCAGAGCAGCAACAGGGGTCATATGTCATTCACAGAGTCTAAAATATTTACTATCTGGCCCTTTATGGAAAAGTTTGCCAGCCCCTAATCTAGAGGTAATTTTGCCCATTCTTAAAACGATACCTTGCTGAATATTCTACTTGATGCCCCACAAATTATAAGATTTTCTACACTACAAGGTTTACTACGCGTAGTAACATGAATTATTCTTGGCCCTGTATGATATGTGGAGGTTGTTTCCTTTGTTCCTTGCAGCTGGTTCTTCCTCTGACCTTGGCTAATTTCCTCACATGCATATTCTGATTATTCTGATAGTACTCAGCTGAAGACATAAGGGGGCCCATTATACATCTTCAGAGCTATCTCTCTGTGCAGCTGTCTGTATTTTAGTACCCTGCTATAGGGTCACTATGAGTTGGAATCAACTTGATGGCAACAGGTTTGATTTTTTTTGTTTGTTTTTATGAACTCTAACCTCATTGTCATTCCCTTACTCTATGCTACATCCCCTCAACTGAAGTAGACCACTGGGTTCCATCTGGATTTCCCCTCCCTGAGCTGCAGCCTGGAAATTCTCTCCAGGCAGTAAACTGGGTTAATTGTAGGACTCACCATGTTTGCTTCCTGTCTCTCAGGGATCACTGTCCTGCACTGCCCTATGTCCAATGTCTGAAAACCATTGTTTAATATATTTTGTCTGTTTTTTAGCTATTTAGACTCTGTTATTTCATCTTGGCTGGAAATGAAAGTCTATTATTTCTCTTTCAAATCTATGGTACTCCTTAGTTAAAGAATAACCAGAGATTGAATGACAGGTACTTAAAAAACCCTAGTAAGGCAGTTATCATTTCATTCTTTGCAACTACTTACCTGTGTACCTCATTATTTTCTCAGCACTGTGTGATTTTAAAAAAAAGCAGAAATTAATCGGTTGTTGATAAACTGTAACTTTTACATACAAGGGTAAGTCAAAAAGTATTGCTATTGGGTTCTAGTTCACACATGCATGGGTTTATTCCAAACAAAATGTATTTAAACATGTCTCTGTGAGCAGAGGATGGCTGCAGACTAGACAAGTTCTCTCAGCAGCACGCTTGTCTTGTCTCTTTAGGGTGCCTTCAAAAAAAAATGGATTTTTTTTTTTTTTTACCATGGAAAAAAAACTATTTTGAGGTCAGGGCTAATATATTAAATTTTTAACAAAACTCAAGTGGAGATCTTCTCAAATCATGGAAGCTTTGCAATAAGTTTATGAGAATACTGCCCCACATAAAACAACAGTTTTTAGATGGATCAAGCATTTTAAGGAAGGTCAGGAAGAGGGAAGACCACTCAGAAGGCTATGGTGACTGTTTTTGAGATTCCGAAGGAGTAATCTTGATAGATTTTCTTGAAGGACAGAGGATGATCACGGGGGCTTATTATGAAGAAGTTTTAAGAAAATTGAAAATTGCATCGGTGAGAAAAAGGCCCGGAAATCTGTGCCAAGGAATTTTTTTTTCCATCACGACAATGCACCTGCTCATTCTTCTAGGGTAGCAAGGGCTGTCCTATGAGAATTTCTTTGGGAAACCTTACCCCATCCACCCTACCGCCCTGATCTTGCCCCTTCAGACTTTTCTTTGTTCCCTAAACTCAACATTTAAAAGTAACACAATTTGAGTCCCTTGAGGATGCCAAAACTGCCATTTTGACGTGGTGTAAATCAAAGGGCACAGAATTCTTTGGGGAAGGGTTAGAGAGATGGAAGTATTGCCTTCAGAAGTGTATAGACCTAGATGCAGGATATGTTGAGAAATAATAGCTTCATATTTTGATATTTTTGTTTAATAAAGGTTTCTATGATTTTGTAGCAATATTTTTTGACTTACCCTCGTATAACGTCTAATTTTAAATTTTCTGTTCATCAAAGTAGCCTCATCATTTTCACTGAATTCTTTTATATGCACACGTCACAACATTTGAGCTTAAAAAAGAAATGTATTCTAATAAAATGCTACTATTATAGATTGGTGTTCTGTGAAAATTTTTAAGGGAAAAGAAGACTGTTGCAAAACAATATATAAAATAATAATAGCATTGTCATTGTTGTTAGGTGTCATCAAGTAGGTTCTGACTCATAGTAACCCCATGCACAACAGAACAAAACACTGCCCAGTCCTGTGCCATCTTCATAATCATTACTATGTTTGAGCCCATTGTTGCAACCAATGTGTCAATCCATCTCATTGAGGGTCTTCCTCTTTTTTGTTAACCCAAGCATGATATTTAATTATATAAAATACAGAGCATTTTCAGCTAATATTTAGAAAATATCTGAATATTCTTGATCCTCTGCAGGACTTCATGCATTTGGCCTCTTATCTTCTACCTTTTTTTTTTTTTTTTTTAAGGTAGGCCTAGAACACAAAAAAAATGTTTAAACACTTGCCCATTCTCTGCTTAGCCAATATATCCACCAACAATGCAATAAACAGCATGAAAATGTATCCAGAAGTTGATTTACAGTGTCAATAAATTTGCTATCTCCAGGGAACTCCTGACTACAAAAATCATTATCTAATTAAATAAAAGGGTAAAAGCACAAAATGCTTCCCTAATTCAGGTCACAATAAAGCCAGCAACGAAGAGAGCAATGGCAGTCTGTTAAATACCTTACCAGGAAAAAAAAATCCTTAGGTCCTTGACTTCTCTGATTAAAATAGCCCTCAAACCCTTAATAGGATCCCTGCTGGCACAGCGGTTAAGCATTTAGCCGCTAACCAAAAGGTCAGCGGTTCAAAGTCACCAGCCTCTCCAGGGAAGAAAGATATGGCAGTGTGCTTCTGTAAAGACTACAGCCTTGGAAACTCTGTGGGGCAGTTCTACTCTGTCCCATAGGGTCGATGAGAGTTGAAATCAACTCAACAGCAATGGGTTTGGTTTGGTTTTTGGTAAAGCCCTTAACGCATTGTTGCAGGCTTATTATTTGTGCTTCTTGACTGTGAAAGATTTTATTTCCAAAACGACCCATCAAAATGTGGATAATTAAATTTCCATATGAAAGATTCATTGAAAAAATGGTTTTACTGCCTATCACAGTAGAAAGGCATTTCCTCAGATATGGAAATTCTGAAAGGCCCCATTTTAAAAATGTTAATTTAGAAACTTTAAATCTTCAGCTATGTACGTGTACATAAATTTGTATGCATTGTAGTCTCTTAGCATGAAATATATTTTCAAAGAAGCTTCGTTCATGACTTATCGTACATTATAAGATCTTATGAAGACACAATGTATTGTCCTGGTACAATTATAAACACAATTTTCATAAGGAAATCCATGAAAGGCTAATTACGTATTCACAATGGAGAGACAAAACGTAAAGTGAACTAATGCATTTGAAGAGAGGATTTAAAATTATAATTAATTTAAAACTCAATACTTAGAATGAGCCTAATTCCTTAAGGAATTTTTATTTTAACACTTCGCTACTACATTCCGATGATGCAAACAACACAAAATCGAGGAGATTACAGTGCTACTGTAAATACAATACCGATTTTTATTAGCACACTCTTAAGAAAATGTTCAAAAATATATACCAGGATGATTAACAGCCTGCTTGCCAAAAGCTACCAAACAAATCTCTCTGTAGTGTTTAGTTCTCAAAAATCTCCGGAGGTATCAGCAGAGAAAAAGTTTGAAAATTAAGCACAACACATAGTTCTGAATCATTTATGATATGTCATTTATGGATCATAAATATAAAAAAGAAAGAGAGAGGAAAAAAAGAATAAATTTTCCACTTGTGCTATAAGATACTGGCAAAATAATCCTTCATATGCGTGATCACCAATAGTTACCTAATGCATCTGTATTTTCAGGAGAGCTATTCTGAAGAACATACTTTCTTAGAACTACATTTATGGAGTTGAATAGCTGCTAGTAATCAATTCTATATAACAGGCTTAGTATCTCTATGTTTGTTTGTTTGTGTATGATTTTGAAAAGCCCACAGATCAGTTCCAAGTGGAATGGAGGATTTTTTTAATCCTTTTTGAAAGGATTTGCCTGACAATTTTTAACATCTCAGAAAAGAGAAATTACTGGTTCCAGCTGTCTTCCCCAGCATCATCATGATCATAAATCATTCACTGAGATATACATTTTAGAAATGAAATCAGAAGCCCCTTGACCAGCGCCAAGCACAAAAAAGATGCTTAATTAGCATGATTTCCTCTTCCTTTTCCCCACCCCTCCTCCTTCTTTGTTGTTATTGTTAGTTGTCATCCAGTGTATTCTGACTCAAGGCAATCCTATGTGTGTAGAGTAGAACTGTTCCACAGACCACTGCCTTTCAGAAGTAGATCTCGAGGCCCTACTTCTGAGGTGCCTCTGGGTGGGTTTGAACCACCAACCTTTCAACTAGAGGTCAGGTGCTTAACCATTGGCACCACTCAGGGACTCCTTACTCCTTCCTTACTACATTATATTAAAGTGATTTTCCCTAGAGGTGCGTCTGGAGGCCCAGCCGTTAATGGAATGATAAACCAAAACCAAAACGCATTTCTGATGAGTCAGGTTCCGATACATACCAACCGTACAGGATAGAGTAGAACTACCCCATAGAGTTTCCAAGGCTGTAAATCTTTATGGAAGCAGACTGCCACATCTTTCTCCCACTAATAGGCTGGTGGGTTCGAACCACTGACGTTTTGGTTAGCACCTGAGTGCTTAACCACTGCACCACCAGGGTTCCTTGATGGGGTGATGAAAGGGAAGTTAAGTAGGCTGGGCTTCTACTACCACCACTACCACCATTAGTTGCCACCAAGCTGATTCCGATTCGTGTTGACCCCATGTGTGTGCGAATAGATCTGTGCTCCATAGGATTTCCAGTGGCTGATTTTTCTGGAAGTAGATGGTCAGGCCTTTCTTCCAGGGCACCTCTGGGTGGATGACAACCTCCAATCTTTTGGTTAGCAGCATAGCACGTTAACTGTTTGCATTACTCAGAGACTCCTGGCTTCTATTAGAGCAGCTCTATTTTTATCTGCCTTACAACTGGCATCCAGATGAAAATTTGTTTGAATAGAGGGTCCTAATTGGAGAAAAAAATCATAGTATCTGTCCTCCAGAAGCTAAATCCTGTCCTCAGCCTTCTCATACACCTTCCAGGGTAATTTCACTTCTTCCTATAGCTTCAACTACCCCCTATACAATGATGCCCAAATCTGTATCTCAAGTTCTTCATCTCCATTATCCTCAGTACCAAATAAATCATAAAGTTCTGTGAATCCTAAATATCTCTCGTATCTTTCCATTCCATTCCTACCACCACTGCTTTTGTTTATTGTCATTGTTATGCACCATCAAGTCGATTCTGACTCATAGTGACCTTATAGGATAGAGTAGAACAGCTTTTGTTTAGACCCAGATTATCTGCTGTCTGGACTAGTACATAGAATCCTATTGGTCTCCACACTTACTAGCCTACTTTTATCCTCCACACTGAAGCCAGAGTAATATTTCTAAAATATAAATGAGATGATGTCATTCCCTACATAAATACTTGTATGCCTCCCCTTCACCTACTACAGGATGAGAAAATACAAGAAGTTTCATTATCTGTATTTCTCCCTACCTTTTCTGTCTCATCTTTTTTCTCTCTTCCATATACGTACAGCTTTTTGGATATCTAGCAATTTCCAGATTTCACCATGCTCTCATACTTCTATACTGTTCACTGTCACTGGAATGATCTTTTCCCTTGCTTGCCTGGACGATTCTTATTTCAACACTCAGCTTAAGGACCTTCTTTCCGACACCATTAAACGGTATTGATTGCCAGCATCTCTGTGCTCTAGATTATCTAAGCAGGTTTTACTATGTTTCTTTCATGTTAAGATAGTTTTTAACATATTAGTCTCACTTCTAGTCTAGGCAAACCTGGGGCAGTTGTTACTGACTCATTTTTTATCTCCAGGACATACACAATATCTTGCTTATGATAAGGGTTTAATTTATGTTTGTAGGATAAAACACTGAGTGAAAGGGGGGAGAAAGAGAAGGAATGAAGAGTAAGGGAGAAGTGGCTACGGGAAGGAAGAAAAGAAATTGAACATTTAAAGAACATTCATGGCATGTTTCGTTGAAGCATAGCATTCACTTAAGGGAGCAATAGGAAGTCGTTTTGGATATGGACTAAGAAGTTTAAACGTTTACCCATCAGCAAAAGATGGATTTTTACTAAAAAAATGACATATGTAAATAGTTATTTTGGGGAGTTCATTTTGGCAGTGATGTGTAAGCTGCCCTGGGAGGAGGAGAATGGAGAGGAAGTAGTCCAGATATGAGTTAATGAAGACTTACATTACAGGGGTACAATGAGAACAAGAGGGAGGGTGTGAAAGGCATTACACAGGAAGACCCAAAAGATACATTAACTGACTAATTCTGAGGGAGAAGAGACAGAAAGGAGTCAAAATGACTCTAAAATTTTTAGGCTAAGTAAACTGGAAAATGCCTACAGATGGTAAATTATAGAAGAAAGCGCAGTCGTTAAAGATGACCTGGACGTAGAAAGAAAACCAGGACTTCGCAGCACCGAGAATTAAAATAACAGTTATCATTATTATAAATTCTATTGCATATAATTTATAATAGTATCTATTATTACTAGTTTTATTAATTATTGTTATTATTCCTACTAAGAAACACAAAGGGCCAACATGACATGTTGTAAATATTTAAAAGGCATGAATACAGAGAAAGGTTCACTAGATTTGTCAATGAGGACATCATCAGTGACCTTAGGGAGAGGAGTGGGAATAGCAGCCAGTCTATGAGAACTGATAACGTGAGTGGATGAAGGGAAATGCAAGCAGTAACAGTTTTTAGAAGCATGGTGGAAAAAGGAATGGTTGGAGAGGGAAAATATTAGGATAAGGTGGCTGCTTAAAAGGATTATGTCCCAAGTAAAGACTGCAACTTTTTGGAAGAGATGGAGCAGAAAATAACTATCCATTCTGTAAAGGGGGAAAGTCATTTGCCTCCAGTGTTCTTTTCACAAATAGGTCATAACAGGAAACATAGTAGTCTCCCATAGCCAAGAAGATATGTAGGGAAATCTGCACTGATTTGGTGTAGACCATATCCCAGCCACTTCCTGTAGCTTTTGGGTACCTGTTTCTGAGCCATAAGTACAAGGACAGGGATATTGCAAAGTTATCATCACTTTACTAAACACTTTACTAAATAATGTCACAGGTCTGCCACTTTTCAAAATAATGTTTTCTTTCATACTTTCAATTTAACATTTTAACATCTTAAAATAAAAAATAACTAGATTCTAGGTAATGGGGAGCCCAAGGTCAAGAAGAGGAGAGTGTTGACATGTCATGGGGTTGGCAATCAATGTCACAAAACAATACGTGTATTAATCATTTAAATAGGAACTGATTTGCTTTGTAAACCTTCATCTAAAGTACAATAAAAAAATTAGATTCTATATGATGTTACATGAATGCGCAAAATATTCACTATATGTTATCCATCAAATAACCTATATTAAGTCAAATGCCTGCACAAACGGTCAATCACCAAAATGGCCAGGTGTCTGGCAGCAGATCTGATACTGAGCATTCATGAATTTATCTCCTGAAAGAATTCACACTCTCAAATTCAGCAGAAGTCAAAATGAAATTAGAATAAAGGGCAATAATCCCAAAAGTATGCAGTTTAGTGACTGGCCCGTGCTATTTCATAAGCAGAGGTTGCTTGGAACCTGCCCTTCAGTTCATAATAATAGCCTGCCAAGGCTTCTAAAGCTAGCAGGAAGGAATGGGGGAGTGAACTTGTGATCTGAGGAGGAGATACTTTATATTTGGAAAATTCCATTTAAATAACTCATTTGTAACAAATCCCCTTCCCAGATCCCCACTCTAGGAGACTAGAAAGCAGTAATTAGAATGGGCGGGCTGAGAAAGCCAACTAAACATAGACTGACAGACCTACCAGAGGAGGCATCCTTTGAACTTCATTATTCCAGCAGTAATGTCTTTATTTACATAGCAGAATGGGTTTATTGTGTTCAACAAAGCTTTTCAATGAGCAGAAACATGCTACTAAAAGAATAGCCCACCACCACAAAGACCTTCCGATTTAAAGATACAAAAATCAGTGACAATTATTTCTGTAATCCCCACAGAAAACAGTGAAATAGCTTTTTCTCCATGAGCCTTGCAAACCACAGCCATAGCAACTTAACATGTGCAGTCCCATATTGGGTGGCTGCTTCTCAGAATGGGGCCAGGAACTCAGGAATTCAAGTTCTTACATCAGAACTAGGGAAAAACTAGACAGGGCATAGTTTTGTATCAAAGTTAAAGTTCAGAAATTCTAAAAGCAAGTCTCAGGTAATTATCCTATATATCTCTACATCTTGTTATACAGCTCATATGAGTGTTCTCAGAATTTGTCTGGCCTATTCTATAGCCTCAGCAAGGATCAAAGAGACCCTCTGATTAAGAACAGTGATCAGCACATACATGTGAATGTGTGTGTGTGGGTGTGTGTTACTGAGGCATTAGTTTTTGTTTTTTTCTGATTCTGAACTGAGGAGAAATTGCAGAAGTATTTTCTTGCTGTGAATTTTTGTGCTGAATAAGGTTGGTGCTGGCTATGGAAAAGCTCTCTAACAGCCTGCTACCAATTTGTAACACATACCCTGAACAAATCAAAAAGTGCTAAAGTCAAAAGAGTGGGAGTGGGTCCACTAGTGATCGAGTGTGTGCCCTTGACAGGTCTTAGTCTTCTTGTATGTCAAATGGGCAGGTTGAGCTAGACAGGTTCAGATCCTGGCTCTACCACTTAATTACTATGATCTTGAGCAAATTACTTAACTTCTCTATGCCTCAGTTTTTTCATCTATAAAATGGAGGATTGTGATAGTGCCTACCTCATAACATGAATTAATAAATGCAAAGCAGATAAAACTGTACCTGTCTAGTAGTAACTGAGATCACCGTCAGTTGGACTCCACACGACAGCAGTTAACAACAACAAAGATTATCAAGAGAAGCCTTCTAAAGTACCACCCAGTTCCCAAACCTATGATTCTTTGAAAACTGCCCATCACATGTGTTACGCTGGCCTTACTTAAGAACTAAATATAAGAGCAAAAAGGAAATAATTCTGATGAAATAGCACTTTCAAAATTTTTGGTGCCATCCTATTGGAAAGGCTGAATAAATTAAGGTATTTAGCATAAGGTATTTATAGTCAGCACCTTCAGATCACAGTTGTACCTTAAAATAAAGGAAATGCTCATTTCTATTAGGAAAAAAGGAATCTCAGCCATATTTGTGGTTTGTTTTTCTTCCTTATCACTCTACCCTTTGTGGTCCCTGTCTCTTTTCTGAGTCTCTACACTGTAATATCTATAACTGTGGAATTACCACAGTGTTTCAAAAGAATATAAAATGAGTAGGTTCTGTAAATGATTCTTAAAAAGAAACGTTTATTCGAACTTCATAGCTAAGTCTTTTTTTAAGAGCCTCCAACACCTTTGGACCTTCGTCTGACATACTTTGGACATGTTATCAGGAGGGACCAGTCCCTGGAGAAGGACATCATTCTCGGTAGAAGGTCAGTAAAAAAGAGGAAGACCCCTGTCTTAGTTGTCTAATGCTGCTATAACAGAAATACCACAAGTGGATGATTTTAGTGAAGAGAAATTTATTCTCTCCCAGTTTAGGAGGCTAGAAGTCTGAATTCAAGGTACCAGTTCTAGGGGAAGGCTTTGTCTCTCTGTCAGCTCTAGAGGAAGGTCCTTGTCATCAATCTTGCCCTGGTCTAGGAGCTTCTCAGTGCAGGGAACCCAGGTCCAAAGGATGCATGCTCCTGGCTCTTCTTGCTTGGTGGTAATGAGGTCCCCCTGTCTCTCTTTATGTCTCAAAAGAGATTGACTCAAGATACAACCTAATCTTGTAGATTGAGTCCTGCCTCATTAACATAACTGCCTCTAATCCCGCCTCATTAACATCATAGAAGTAGGATGTTACAACACTTAGGAAAATCACATTAGAGGATGTAGACAGCCACACAATACTGGAAATCATGGCCTAGCCAAGCTGACACACATTTTTGGGGGACACAACTCAATCCATAACAACCTTCAATGAGACAGATTGACACAGTGGCTGCAACAATGGGCTCAAACAACAGCAAGGATCATGACGATGGCACAGGACCGGGCAGTGTTCTCATTCTGTTACACACAGGGTTGCTATGAGTTGGAACTGACTTGATGGCACCTAACAACAACACCACAAGGAAAAAAATTTTTTCTGCATTTCAGATTATCTCATGCATTCATTTATTGGAGAGATAGCTATTGAAAAGGCTAAACCCTGTTCTAGAAACTAAAGATACAGAAGTAAATGCATAATCTGTAACTAACTAGCTTATAGTTAGTTTAGTGAGAAGACAATCAACACATAAGCCAACAATTAGAATATAGTATGATAAGAGAAATATTAGAAGTATCTGTAAGGTACAATGGGTGCATAAAAGAAAGAGGACCAATGTCTGCCCGGAAGTATCAAGGAAAACTTCAAACAGGGTATAAAAGGAAAATAACTTTCCTCAGCCTGGAAAAAATGAGAGGACATGCCAAGCAAAGGGAATGGCATCTTCACAAACCTGGTGGCAGGAAAAACCATCGTCTCTTCGAAGTGCTGGAAATAGTTTGGTACTGTTAAAGGGTGGAACATGGATGGAGGGCAAAAGCTAAGAGAGGAAACTGGAGCCCCTGGTAGGAAATAGGTCACTAATGATTGGCTACAGAGTTCAGATTTTATCCTACAGGTGGTACACAGCCTTAAAAGAACTCTGACAAAGGGAACAAAGGGACAAAGGGAACTCTGACTTCAATCTCGGGAAGGTCACTCTAGCAACAAAACAAAGCCTGGGTTGGAGAAGAAACAGAAGGCCAGGCTGGAGCTGGTGAGTGCCAAAAATAAAGCAGTAGTCACAGTAAATGGAAGTGAGAGAGTGCATACGTACACATCTTCTTGTTGTTAGTTGCCGTCAAGTCAGCTCCAACTGATGGCCCGTATGTACAACAGAACAAAACATTGTTTAATCCTGCACCATCTTCATGATTATTGATATGTTGCTCATTGTTGAGCCCACTGTATATTTTGAGGGCATTTCAACCAAGGGGGCTCATCTTCCAGTACTATATTGAGCAATATTCTGTTGTGATACATAGAGTTTTCATTGGCTGATTTTTGGAGGTAGATTGCCAGGCCTTTCTTCCTAGTCTGTCTTAGTCTGGAAACTCCACTGAAACCTGTCCAGCATGGTTGACCCTGCTGGCATTTGAAATACCAGTGACATAGTTTCCAGCATCATAGCAACATGCAAGCCACCACAGCACAACAAATTTAGTGGGGTGGTGGAAATACATACCTAATGGAATGAATTCATGGAATATGGTAATTGATTAGATGTGGGCATGAGAAAGAAACAAGAATAATGGTGAGGTTTCTATCTTGAGAAATACAGGTGAAAGATCAGGGCAGGAGAGGAGGTTTGTGAGCTAGTGTTAGGACATGTGAGGCATCTATGGGATTTCCAAGAACAAATGTTGGGCATGGAGGTCAGGAGAGAGATTTGGGTTAATGATAGAGATTTGGCTGTGAAGAGAACAACTAAAGCAAAGGGCATGAATGAGTTTGCCCAGCTGAAATGTAGAGATGAGAAGAGAAGGCAACAAGAGGAGGAAGCCTGACATATAAGCGGTGAACAGAGGTAGCCGAATTCCTAAAGAGATGCTCAAATCACAGAGACCACAGAGAAGAGGAAGGAGTGGTTGCCAGTATCAAATGCTGTTGACAGGCCACAAAAAAGGCACTGAAAAAATGTCTACTGGAGTTGATAACTAAGAAACCATTATTGAGTTTGAGGGAAGTCGGGAGGGGTAGAAGTTAGTTTTGTGCATTGAGGATTAAACAGGAAGTGAGCAAGTGAAAATAAGCAGACCAGCTCTCTCCAGACTAACACACATGCAGTTTATTTTGTTCTCGTTGCAAACACACAGTCACACC
The DNA here is from genome assembly GCA_030035585.1 of Dugong dugon. NCBI lineage: Eukaryota > Metazoa > Chordata > Mammalia > Sirenia > Dugongidae > Dugong > Dugong dugon. The sequence goes on along the minus strand of CM057463.1, from coordinate 149,187,624 downwards.
TCAGCCCACTTGTTAACCACAGCTGGTCTGAAGTAGATGGTATAGTAAATTACCATCTAAGCCATATGAAACCAAGGATGCCAGGAAGCTCCCTTCTTCCCTGCTAACACCTCTCCACCTGAGAGAAGAAAGAGCCTTTCTTTCGTACAATACTTAGAAATAAAATTTTAAATGTAAATTGTCTTACAAGATGTTTTTAAAAAAGGCAAATTCACCGTCAGCTGGAAATTACCCTTACCTGACCATTTTCTAAGAAGAGGTATGGACAAGCCAAGGTTCTAGAAAGAGCTATAGGGTTAGAAGGCACAGAAAGGAGAGCCTGAACGAATGGAAACATTTCACCTGGTCCAAAATTTTATTTAACACTAGCTTTGCCTCCCATGGTCCCAGAGGTCACATTGTCATAAGCACAAGGAGACAGATTCCCAACCACTGCAAGAAGAATTATTTCTCCTAGTTGCAGAAGGAGAGAATTAGCCTGACTGAGTAATAATTTCACATTGTGTAAACTCTAGACAGCTTTAAATAAAGTCTGTCCTTATTCTCCAACCCACATATTCACTTTCAGCTTCTACCTAATAATCTTGACATATTTCAACTGGTTTTAGTTGGGTTTTTTTTTTTTTTTTTAGTATCTCTTTAGCATTAGTTAATTTTTTAATTGTCAAAGAAAGTTCTAAAAATCTATTATGGGTATTATGATATGGAACTATGAAACGAACATATATACTGACTTTCAGATATTTTTTAAACTTTTAATAAAGTCTTAACTTTTTTAAATACTCCATTACTTTTGTAAGTCTTCTAAAAAGCCACTCATCACAGTCATTTAGAAAGAAATATGACATTAAAAGGAGGTAAATTTTCCATATATTATACTGAGATTTAGTTGTGCACTCCCATTAAGTCTAAATCCGTCTTCCCACCAGTGTGAAGTAGTCATGATTTATTTGAGCCTGATGGTACAGGTCTATTAAAACAATAACTTGAAAATAGTCTTCACAGCTAACATGTCACTCATTAAAGAGATTATGGCATAAATTCCACAGAAGGCTATCAGTCTATCTGTGAAATCAGTGAGACAAGGAACCGAGAGGATTAAAGATGTCTGACTCTTCACGCACAGAGAAAGCCACTATCAGAGGAGGTCAAAGCTAGAGGAAAGACCTGGAAACAACCAGCTGGGGGTGAGGGTTTTACAGCCTGTGCCTGATGAAGGCCACGAACCTGTATCACAGAACAGATCTCCATTTAAAGAAGGAAATATTCACTGTTGGGAAAAGGAAAGCAAAAAGAAGGTTTTAAAATAATACACAGTGAGTTGCTTTATAACACAGCTTGTTGATATACAGATTAGACATTCTGAGGGGCAAATGATGTACCCTAAATCATAACAGTCCCATGAGTTAAAGGCCAAGAAAACATAAGCTGTGAAGTGGGTTTTCGCTGTGACTGCACAGCCCTTTCCTTGAATTCGGCGATGTCTTTCACCACAGGACCTCTTTTTCTATTGCTGAACACATACTTTATGTTCACACTTCTCAGACGCAAGTTCTATATTCACTTTTTTCAGTACTAGAGTATTTCTCAATCCATTGCTTCAGTATTCTCCTGCAACTGCTGTAGTTACAATAACCAATTGCCTTCCAATTACTAAATCCTACTCTGTCTTTTTTTTTCCCAGTCTTCACCCATCTTGGCCCTCTGCAACATTTATTGCTGTTGAACATACCCTGTTGTTGTTGTCAGCTGCTGTTGAATCATTCCCCGACTCATGGTGACCCCATGTGTGCAGAGTAGAACTGCTCCATAAGATTTTCTTGGTTATCATCTTTATAGCCTTGGTGACACAACAGTTAAGCCCTCAGCTGTTAATCGAAAGGTTGGAAGTTCAAACCTACCGAGCAGCTCCACAGGAGAAAGACCTGGTGATCTGCTCCCATAAAGACTCAATGGAACCTAATGACAATAATCTTTATGGAAGAAGTTCACCAGGCCTTTCTTCTACAGAGCCGCTGGGTGGGTTCAAACTGCCAGCCTTTCAGTTAGAGGCTCCTGATCATACCCCACTCCTTGACATTTTCTCTTCCATCACTTTCCAGGGCCCCATTTGCTCCTGTTGCCCCTCCTCCCTCACTGATGATTTCTCCCTAGCTGACCTCTACCTCCGTGCCTGGCAGTTGCCATGTATGGATACAGATCCTCTTCTTCATTCACACTACCTCCTCTCCCTCTGTAATCTCAGCTACCATCTACAGGACAATGAGTTTTTGATTTTTCATCTCCAGCCTCAATTTCTCCTGAGATCCAGGCCCTCATGCCCATCTTTATGTTTCACAGGTTCTTTTCACATCCATGACTGCAACTTATTTAGCTCTGCCCTACCCCATCCCACTTCAGAACCCATTCCTTCTATTAATTATTCTTATCTCAATTAATGGTGATACTCCAAATGTAAAAGCCTAGAGTATTCTTCACTTCCACTCTTTCTCTCACCCCTGACACCCAGCGAGTCACTAAAACTCATTAGTGCTATCAGAGAAATGCTTCACAAATCTAGTCTCTCTCCTCTAGCTGCTGCTCCTGCTTTGGACTGGACACTACTGATCTGTCAGTTGAATTGATATAACCTCTTATGGGTCTTCCAGCCAGGAATTTCTCCCCATCCTGGCAATCATTCACACCAAAACTCAAACCAAACCCATTGCTGTCAAGTCAATTCTGACTCATGGTCATGCCATGTGTTACAGAGTAGAACGGCTCCATAGGGTTTTCTTGGCTGTAATCTACAGAAGCAGATCAACAGGGCTTTCTTCTATGGTGCTGCTGGGTGGGTTTGAACCACCAACCTTTCAGTTAGCAGCCAAGCACAAACTGCTTGTGTCACCTAGGGTCCTTCATTCACACACCTGATCCTAAAAACAAGCACGGGTTCTGTCACTTGCCAATGTGAAGATCTCTGTTGGTCTACCTCATGCTTTCAGGTAAAGTCCAGTTCCTCAAACAGAAACTGGCCCCAACCTAATTCTCCAGTCTTAACTCCTAAAGCTCGTCTCACAAATTATCTACATTTAGTCACATAAAACTTCTCATTTGCTTCCTCCGATGTTTTAAATTAATGCTGTCACTGAATGACCATAACCTTTTATCCTTCCAAGTTATTCACTGCCTTAAGCACAATGTATTTAATTCTTCTCCTCACTGAAAACTCTGTCCCTCCAAAATACTTTCTCCCCATGTATTTCCAATCTGTGAGCTCCCTTTTGAGCTAATGATACATCCCTAGACTCATTCAATTATTTCCCCAACATTTCTTCATCTCTCTTGCCCTCTTGCTCTTCCAGCTCATCATACAAAGCCCAACTCTGGATCAATTAAAATGTATGAATTCTTCACTCCTGTATACTGAGAGTAATTATCTTTACCAGTTCTGCTCTCAAAAATAACTTCATCAAATATTATGAAAATAGTTTTGTATAATATTAGTGGGTGTCATTCTGTTCCATGAGAAATTAATGAAATGGATGATATTCAGAATATTCTCTGGTGCTACCACAGGGGTTACAGCTTTTTTTCGAGTAGCTTTGCACAGATGATTCCTCGGCCAACAACAAATTTGAACCCAGAATCAGGACTACAAGAGGATTGGAGTATGGCTCTCTTTCCAGCCAGTCTGTATATAAGTCTCATCATAATAAATCATCTTAGATAAGTTTCTGATTAAATGATCGACAGAAATTGAGATAAACGTTAATTAAATAATAGCAAAAAGTTGAACTGTTGTTGTTGTTGTTGTTCCTCAGTATAAACCTGGAAAGCATTTTTCCTTGAATAAAAGAGAGAACCTTACTTTCTCTTATTTAGAGTAGTATTTTGCTTAAGTTACTATCTATCACACAGAAGGCCAACCTGGGTTTCAGATGGGAATCTTGAACAAAAGCTTGACAGAATTGCTGATGGCCAGCTCTTGGGGAAAAAGGCAGAGGAGAATTCTTTCTAGCCAGAGAAGGGGTTCAGATTGGAGCCTTCCTCAAGGTGAAACAAATGTCAAAGAAAGTTCGTACGTTTGCCATGCTGTTCAAAACAAGAACAGAAAAGGCCAAGGAGTAAGCACAAGGAATAATACAGAGAACAAGCACCCATTGCACAGCACTTCAGGAACAAAACATGGGAAGATGAGTGTCAGAAGCAAACCTGTTGTAAGAGATAGAAAATAAACACCGGGAGGGGAACTGGGGCACTCCAACCGGAGTTTCAGTAGCTAAGATTCAAGAATCAGAATGAGGCAGTGGGAAGACCTGATCCTCTTTTTTTTATATATATATAGACATCTCCGAAGTATCAAATGTGTCCCCAGAAGCTTTGTGAAGAGCTTGTCTTCTATTCACTGTACCACGTAATCTCTGAGCACCGCTGCTTGGCAGCGATCTTCATGAGTGGGTTTAGCAGTTCCCAGCCATCTGTGTTTGTGTAGATTACCGTAAGAACCCATTTCCTTGCCTCCTTAGGGATGTCAAGGGTATTTTCTCCCAGAAAATAGTACACAAATTCAGAAGCAAGCTCACCAAAAAGACCTTAGTCTTCTCTTCTCCCTCCAACACTGTTACCCCTGTTGGCCAATACAAGAAAGTAGCCCTGCTTTCACACATGGTCATTTAGTACTGTTTTGAAGTTAAGAAAGGCACAGTTGTGGTCTGCCTTTAATACACTATCCACACAAATACACAGCTTTCTAAAGAGAGAGGAAAAGGAAGGGAAGGATGGCAAGGACCACCAGCATGTCAAACAGGGAGAAAAAAGGAAGTCATTTATTTGACTCATTTTCCTGGCAACATGAATTTATGATTCTTGGAAACTTTTGGCAGGATAGTGGGAGGAAGGATTTCAAGAATCCATAGATTCATTTAAAAAAAAAAAAGTGGGGGAAGGGAGGACGTGCAGTTTGTTGTGCAGGTCTACCATTTCATAGATTGGGAAAATAGGGAAAGAGGAATGAGAAAAGAGGATAATATTTATTAAAGATCCAGTATTTGCCAATTATTTTATATTTGTCTTTTCATTTGTCCTTTAAAAAGCATAAGGTAATGATATTATCTCCATTTTGAAAAGACAGAAAATAACGATCAGTAAGGTTAAGAAAGTTTTCTAAGAGCACATAGCTAGTAAATGAAAGAGCTAAGATTTACATCCACATTTATCTGGATCTAAAACCTTCCCACTATCTAGCTTGCCTCATAAAGAAGAACTGGAAATTTGAAAGATCGTCCCGTTTAACATAACCAGTTAAGGGCAAGACAGCTAGGTCTTCTGACTCTAGCCGTATAGTCTTTACATTAAAACACTGCCATTTCAATTTCTTTTAATGAAGATAGATGACACTGTGAATTAAATTATCCCACTCACTCAGTGTGGTGAATGTCTGATGTTTTTGTCTGCCCAGCATTACTCATCCCCACCTCCCTTCCAGCCCCTTCTTCCCATCTGCCCCAAATTCACCATTGTACTGGCTGGTCAGAGACTCTTACTTCACAATTTCCCTTCTTCCTTCCTCCCCTCAAAAAGTACCTGTCCTTTCATTTACCACCTTAGGACCCAAATCTTCTAGGGAACTGATGCATTATTTTAAGTAATAAGTTAATTAATAAAAGCCTAATTCTTCAGTGTATTATGCCCTCCCAGATAATATTTACATGTTAATAACTGTCTACAATATAGTAACCTAAAGGATTCAACTACTGTGAATTTTAGACCTCAGGTCAGTCAAGGAGAGAGACTTTAGAGGCTTGGGTGCTATTTATCAGCAACATTAGAGTTAAGCCAGTTCCTCCCCTCCTCCCCAAACTGATTCCAAAAGTAAAATACATTATCAACCAACATGCGTTTCTTGAACACCTACAATGTGCTAGCACTGTACTAGAGTTTGGGAGAGAAGAAAGGTGAGAATGAAAATTTTCAGACACTATTCACTTTAAGTTGTGTCTATAATAATATTCATTAATTAGGGGCCCTGGTCATGCAGTGGTTAAGAGTTCAGACTGCTAACCAGAAGGTTGGCAGTTCGAATCCACCAGCCACTCCTTGGAAACCCTATGGGGTAGTTCTACTCTGTCCCTTAGGGTCACTATGAGTTGGAATTGACTTGTGGGCAATGGGTATAATAATATTCATTAAATTAGACAAAACTGGCATCCAATAACCTTCTAGATATCCATTCCTGCATGTACTGCTGAAAGTACCTTACCATTTCTTCCTTTTCCCATCAAAACCTGCCTTTCCTTTGTATATCTGGAAACTTACATACTTATTTTGTTTAATGAGCACCACCTCCCAATAACCTAGACCCAACACCAAGGCCCTTGACTCAACGAAACAGCTGTCTAGTCCTGTCAATTCTAGCTCAGCCATGTCAATTACCCATCCATCTTTCTTTTCCCGCTGTTTCTATTATATGTGTGCCTTTATCATCTCTTTACTTGACTATTGTAACGGTCTTCTAGTTTATAATCTTGTTCCCGTTTAAACCATTCTCAGTATACAGTGGTTTAGTTTAATTTTCCATAAGCACAGCTCTGTTCACGTTATTGCCCTAATCAAGAACTTCAATGGTTCTCCATTTTCAACAGAAGTCTAAATTCCTAAGCCTAGCACACAAAGCCCTTCATCATTTGGTCCAGTCTGACCATTCCAGGCAAATCCTTTATTCTTGCTCCTCCTTCACACACCAAAATTGTAAACATTCCTCAAGGGTCAAATACCATGTAGTGGTCAAAAGTTACCTCTCTGTCTCTAAATTCTTATAGGACTTTGATTATCTAAAATGACATTGATCAATTTCTACCTTTGTCATGGTGGTTATCTCATCCATCCTGCTGGTCTATAAATTCCTTGAAATGTAAGACTAAGATATAATGTAGATAAAGTCAAAGTGCTTTGGTAGTGGAAAGAAGTTTGCTACTTCCCATCTGGGAAATTCACAGACAAAATGACACAAACGGTTAAGCACTCCACTGCTAACTGAAAGGTTGGCAGTTCGAACCCACCCAGTGAGTGGCTCCATGGGGGGAAGACCTGGCATTCTTCTTCTGTAAAGGCTACAGCCAAGAAAAGCCTATGGGGCAGTTCTACTCTGTCATACGGGGTCGCTATGAGTCAAAATAGACTCAGTGGCACTTGACAACAACAACCTTTGAATCGAGCCTTGAAGGGTGAAGAAAATTTGAATGTGTGAAGGCTGAAAAGGCCAATGCAAGAGAAAGGAAGATCTTAGAGGAAGACCTACTTATAGACGGCATTTATAAGGAAAAGAAGATTGCCCAACTTGGCTAGAAATGTCTGAAAATTAGTTTTTCTGCATTCCCGTTCATCAGGTAAAGTGTTATCAGAATGATTGTCTTAAAGTACAACTTTTTAACTTGCTTCGCTCTTAAGCACATAGATTAGCACCCTAGAAGGAAGCATACTTTGGATAGTGATCTATAGAATACGTTGTGCTTCTTGAACTTTTCAAGGTTGGTCAGGAGAAGGGAAGGAAGGGAGTAAGAATGGCCAGCACCTCCTGGTAATGTTGCCTGATGACCTGGCATCCACAGAATTGCTGCAGCCTACTATGAGGAAACACTGAATAAAGAATAATAAATTCATCAATGAGGAAATGCAAAAATACTAAGCTGACCTTAATTTATACCTTAAAATGATTCTATTATTAAGCCTATAAGGCAGAATATGAATTCAATTCTTCTGTGGCCACATATTTTTCCTTGAGTTGCCTTTGGTTCCATTAGGAACAAAAAGAATCCTTATGAAATATTTTATAAATATTTGCCATGTTTTAAAAGTATGTATGCTGCCTTTACTGGATTTGTGTTCCTTCTATTATTTTGAAGAAAATACATACAAAAAATTTTCTAATCACTTAAAAAACTCCATTGAGGGAATTCATTTTTATCCTCACTTAACAAATATTTATTGTATTTTTTCTTTCTACCAGGCATTTTTCTAGGTATTGAAAATGCAGCAATTTCAACCAGACAAAATTCCTGCCCTCATAGGGCTTACATTCTAGTGAGGAGAGACAGGCAAGAAATAAAATCAATAAATAAGCTCTATAGTTATTAGAGGGGCAGTGGCAGTTCAGTGGTAAAATTCTCGCCTTCAATGTGTGAGATCTGAGTTTGATTCCCGGCCAGTGCACCTATGCACAGCAACCACCCATTGTCACGGGAGGCTTATGTGTCACTATGATGCTGAACAGGCTTCAATGGAGCTTCCAAACTAAGATGGAGTAGGGAGAAAGGCCTGGTAATCTATTTTTGAAAATCAGCCAAGAAAACTCTATGGATCACAGTGGTCCAATCCACAACTGATCATGAGGATGGGGCAGGACTGGGCAGCGTTTCCCTCCCTTCTACATGGAGTCACCATGACTCAGGGGCGACTCCACAGCAGCTAATAACAACACAACAGTAGTTATTAGAAGGTTATAAATGCTCTAGAGAAAAATACAAAGGGAAGGAGAGAAGGAATTGTGGGGACAGGGCAGGGTTAAGGTGAAGGAAGTAGCAATTTGAACTAGAACGATCAGAAAGTGATATTTGAACAAAAAACTTAGAGCTACTAAGGGAGTTAGCCATGTGATTATTAGAGGGGAAAAAAGCACTCCAGACAGAGGGAACGGCAATTGTAAAAATCCTGAGATGGGAGCAGGTCTGTTACAGTCAAGGAGGAGCAAAGAGGTCACGAGAGCTGGGTGCTGTCACCAGGGATTTGAGGTTGTAGAGAGGGAGGCTGGCGGCACAATAGATGAAATTACCACAGACAGTGGGATAGGAAGTTTAGACTGATGGGGCTGGGATGGAGAAAACCAAAAAAAGCTGTTGCCATAGAGTCGATTCTAACTCATAGCAACCCTATAAAACAGAGTAGAACTGCCCCACAGGGTTTCCAAGGAGTGGCTGGTGGATTGGAACTGCAGACCTTTCAGTTAGCGACCGTAGGTATAATAATATGGAGTGACTGTCTATTAAAAAAAAAAAAGGAGTCAGCGCTATGAAGGAAGAAAGCGGTGTTATCTAAAATGAAACCCCAGTATTTCTGCCAGAAGAGCCTTATAGTATTTGTGGCGTAAGCTAACAGCTATGAAGGGTGTCAGCCAGCAGGGGGAGGGGTGGAGGCCCTCCCAGTATCCCTCACTGGTTTCTCCCTACTGCCTGTGAGCTTCATGGAAATGGTACAAATATAAACAAAATGGGGTTTTTGTAACAATTAATAGTATGTAATTTGCAGGCTTCATATTTGGCATGGCTATTTTTATCTTCTCAGGTAGTTTTTAATCTTTCCCAAAATTTGATAGAGAGACAGCAAGATAATTTCCCTTGGAAGTTTGCCAGTACCATATAGCACATATTCCCAAAAATGCTGAGGGGAGAGGAGCACCCCAATAAGAGTGGTATGCCTGATACAGGAGCCGGAGGGACCCTGGAGAAGGACTGTGCTACCTTACTAATATACATTGCTAGATTTTTTTTTTCCTCAGTCTAAACAAAATCTTGAGTTAATAAATGCCCTACAATCAGTTGCTGTATTGAATGGTCTTCTTCTCGTATGTCCTGCTAAACAAATAATATCTCGTAAATTTAAACTTCATATCTCAGTCCTATTATAAGCATTTAACTCTTATTAGATATTTTTAAGATAGAGGGAAAAGATTGAATTATTAAATTCCATTACCATGTGTTAAAGATAAGCTGTCTAAAGCCCATTAAAAAATATATATGCTTGAATGCTCCTTCATTTCAAACAGTTGGAAAAAAAAACCGAAAAACTTTACTTCACTAAAAACATCCATGCCAAATTGCAAATATGTACAGGGAAATTGTCACTTAATAATAGCCAGGCAAACTCTTTCAAAATACCTAAAACCAATATAACAATAAGTATTATTCGCTTGAAAGCTCTGAGCTTAGCACGACTTCTGTATTTGTATGAGCTTTAGGTGATCACCTTTGATTCTGTCTCATTTCACAGTAAAACAACGTCATATATAATGAAGTTATCAACCTCAGAATAAACATATAGCTGTTGTAACAGAATTTCTTAATCCTGCTAAATCAGTGGTTTGTCACTATATTTGCAATAGCACTAATTTTATCAAGGTACAAGCACCATGTATGGTAATCCATCTGCGTTTACTAGGATTAAATGCTAGGCCTTTTCTTCATCAACACTGCCACCTTCTGTTTAGTGTAGACTTTACTTTTATTTCTACGCCTTCCAGGTTCCTGAGATTTACTGTTTAAAAAAAAAAACCCATAGCCTTAGAGTCGATTCCGACTCATAGTGACCCTCTAGGACAGAGAAGAACTGTCCCATAGGGTTTCCAGTGAGCGCCTGGTGGATTTGAACAGCCGACCTTTTGGTTAGCAGCCAAACTCTTAACCACTATGCCATGTAAAGATTACCTTAGGGTCATAAATACTTCAAGTTTGGAAGGGATCATATAGAATGTCTAATCCAGCCCCCACATTACATAGATGAGGAATCTGAGGCCCATAGGAATTAAATCACCTTCCCAATATCCTACAGCCGTTTAGACTAGATTAGAAGTCAAAGTTGATTCTTCCTGGTTCTCTTTCCATAGCCATAAACCAAAACCAAACCAGCTGATGCTGGGTCGATTCTGACTCATGGCAACCCCATGTGTCACAGAGTAAAACTACCTCATAGGGTTTTCAAGGCTGTGACTTTTCAGGAGCAGATCACCAGGCCTTTCTTCTGGGGCACCTCTGGGGAATTCAAACCACCGACCTTTTTTTAATAGAGAGGTTAACCGTTTGTGCCTCCCAAGGACTCCTTCCTTCCAAAGCCATATTAAAACCAAATCCATTGCCGTTGAGTCGATTCCAATTCATAGTGATACTATAGGACAGAGTAGAACTGCCCTGTAGGGTTTCCAAGGAGGGGCTGGTGGATTCAAACTTCAGACCTTTTGCTTAGCAGCTGAGCTTTTAACCACTGTGCCACCAGGGCTTCATAATCATACCTGTTATTAAATAAGACCAAGAGGAAAAGTTATGCCAAGAGCTTCATAATGGTTTTCTCCAAGCATGAGACTTTAGACCATTTTTATTTGGTACTTTTTATTTGCATTACATAAATTTTGTACAGTAAGCACCCATTGTACTTTCAATTTTAAAAGATCTGTATTTGTTCAGGGCGTGGGCTTAAAAAATTATTCTAAGCCAAAAAAGTAGGAGATAACTAAATATTTTTCTTTTTTCTCCTCCATTTTCTTCTCCTTAGTTATTGAAACTTCTGCCAAATCAGGCACAGGGAATGTTTTAGAAGAACAAGGGACAAGGACTATATCATATGAATTTAGGAGTAATTAAAAAAAAACAAGAATTGTGTTATGAAACTATGTCTAGTAAAACTGAGAGATTTTAAAGTGGGCAACTTTAAGTTTAATAAACTTGTATTTAATAGCTCTTTTTTTTTTTTTTTAAAGTTTTGCACCAACTTAAATGTCTCATTTACCTAGGTTGGGTGTAAATAGGATTAACATGCCTGGTATAAACGCTGCTTAGTCATGATGTATTATCCTTTTGACATATCACGTATTTGATAATATTTTGTTAAGAATTTTTGAGTTCATGTTTATGAGGGATATGATCTATCATTTTCTTTCATTGTAATGTTGCTGTCTGATTTTGGTATTGTAATGCTGGCTTCATAAACTGAGTTTAGGAATTTGGCCTTCTCTTCCGTTTTCTGTAAGAGCTTTCGTAAGTTTAGGAGTTTCTTTTTTAAATGTTTCATAGGATTCACCAGTGAAATCCTGGGTGTGAAATGTTCTTTGAACTGAGGTTTCTATGTATGAATTTAAATTATTTAATAGATATACAGCTATTCCAATTTTGTATTTTTTTAGTTCATTTTGGTAATTAGTATCTTTCAAAAATATTTCCCTTTCATCAAAGTAGTCACCTGTACTGGCATAAAGTTGTTCATAATATCCTTTCATTATCTTTTAAAAGTCTGTAGGACCTATACTGATACTCCCTCTTTCGCACTTGATATTGGTGATTTGTTTCTTCTTTCTTTATCAGTCTGGTGAAAGGTTTGTCAATTTCACTGATTTTTTTTTTCAAAGTACTAGTCTTTGGTTTTATTGATTTTATCCAATGTTTGCCTGATTTTTACTTAATTAATTTCTGCTCTTTATTGTTCCTTCCTACTTACTTTGGGTTATTCTTTTTCTAGCTTCTTAAGATGGAAGGTAAGAGCACTGGATTTAGACCATTCTTCTTTTCTAATATAAGCATTTAAGGATATAAATTTATCTCTAAGCACTACTTTAGATAAATCCCACAAAAATTTATATGTTGTATTTTCATTAACATTCAATTGTATGTTCTAATTTCCCTTGTGATTTTTTTTGACCCATGGATTTTTTAGTGTATGTTGTTCAATTTCCAAATATTTCAGTATTCTCAAGATATTTTTTGGTTATTGATGTCTCATTTAATTTAGCTGTGGTCATAGAATAAACTCTGTATAATTTCAGTCCTTTAAAAATAGTAAATAATTGTTTTATAGTCCAACATATGTCTATCTTAGAGAATGTTCTTTGTGCACTTGAAAAGAATGTATATTCTGCCATTGCTTAGAGGCATAGTTGATAAATGTCAATTAGATCAAGTTTGTTTATGTAACCCAATATTCAAATAAACATTTACTTTTTAATTTAAATTATGTTTCAATAATTTTAGATCATTGAAATCCTGGAATATTACCAAATCAGAGCTGAATATCATTGTCTAAGGCAGTTTATAAGCTAGAGAGCATGTGAGTTTCTAAGGTCTCTTATTGTTCTGAAATTTTACAATTAAACACAAAATTAGAAAATGTAGAATAGAACTCCTTATTGAATGGTCATTGGAAATTTGTTCTAAAATGTAATATTAATGAAAATAGAAGGTAAAACTGAGAATTATTCATACATTTACAAAATAGAATAAAATTCAACTTGTACAGTTGGTCAATGCATTTAGTCTTATGGGTTTAATTCTAATTTCCCTAAATTACATGAAAAATATTAAAGGTTCTTTTCCCAAAAACTGGTGGATTATTATGATGTTTTGCTTTTATTTTCCTAGAATTGATTAGTCTTTCTTTTTTTTCCTGTGTGTAAACATTTTCTTGGGTTTTTATAATAGTAGTCTCATATAATGTCAGTTCTTTTGTGATTGTCTTGTTTCACTCAGCATAGTGCCCTCCAGATTCATCTATGCTATGAGATGTTTCCCAGATTCATCACTGTTCTTTATCGTTGCATAGTATTCCATTGTGTGTATGTACTATAGTTTGTTTATTCATTCATCTGTTGATGGGCACTTAGGTTGTTTCCATCTTTTTGCTATTGTGAATAATGCTGCAATGAACATGGATGTGTATATACCTATTAGTGTGACAGCTCTTATTTCTCATATATTCCTAGGAATGGGGTTGCTGGATTGTATGGTCTTTCTATTTCTAGCTTTTTAAGGAGGTACCATATCGTTTTTCATAGTGGTTGTTGTACCAGTTACATTCCCACCAGCAGTGCATAAGAGTCCTAATCTCCCTGCAACCTCTCCAACATTTGCTATTTTCTGTTTGTTTGTTTTTTTCATTAGTGCCAGCAATATCAGGGTGAGATGATATCTCTTTGTAGTTTTGATTTGCATTTCTCTAATGGCTAATGGTCACGAGCATTTCCTCATGTGTCTGTTAGATGCCTGAGTGTCTTCTCTGGTGAAGTGTCTGTTCATATCCTTTGCCCATTTTTAATTGGATTATTTGTCTTGTTGTTACTGAGGTGTTGAAGTATTCTATAGATTTTAGAAAATAGACTCTTGCTCGATATACAGTAGCCAAACATTTTTTCCCAGTCTGTAGGTTCTCTTTTTTCAATTGGTCTTTAATGTCTTTATTTATGACATGGTTTCTTGCATGGTATATGCCATAAAATCAGAGTGTAAATAAAGATTGAAAATTAGTGAGCTGCCCTAAGATAGTACAGAAATTGAGCTGCATGTCCCACAGCAAGAATACCTTGATTTCTCAATCAAAGGAAGACATGCTTCTCTCAGCTACCCACCATATTCTACTATTCAGCCATCTTGGCAGTACAGCATGGAAATATCTGGAGGTCCTTATGCTCCTTTCTTTGTATTCAAAGACAAGACATTTGAGAACTCGTTAACAGTCCAGAAGTCTCCAGCTATGAGCTCTTTCATCTTATCTTTCTTCAGTCCACACTGACTACACCTGCTGGAATACTGAAACTATCATTACATATCCAAAGAACTCACCATTAATTGAGAAATATGGAGATGAGGAAGAATATTGGAGAGGAGCCAAAGTAGAGAAGTATCATATCATCAAAAGATTATGGACTTTGGACATGAACAAAAGAATCATGCCAGATTTTGAATTCTAGCTCTCTAATTTAGGAATTGTGTGACATTGGGTAGTTAACTAATATATGTAATCCAGCCTTCTCATCTGTAAAATGAGCACTATGATTCATAGAGGCAAATAGCACACTGCGTGGTACATACCCAACCAACCAACCCATTATCATTGTCATGGATTGAATTATGTCCCCCAAAAAATGTGTGTATCAGTTTGGCTGGACCATGATTCCCAGTATTGTGTGGTTGTCCTCTATTTTGTGATTGTAATTTTATGTTAAAGAGGATTAGGATTGGATTGTAACATCCTTACTAACGTCACATTCCTCAGCCAATGTAAACGGAGTTTCCCCTGGGGTGTGGCCTGCACATCTTTTATCTTACAAGAGATAAAAGGAAAGGGAAGCAAGCAGAGAGTGGGGACCTCATATCACCAAGAAAGCAGCACTGGGAGCAGAGTTCATCCTTTAGACCTGAGTTTCTTGCCTTGAGATGCTCCCAGACCAAAGGAAGACTGATGACAAGGACCTTCCTCCAGAGCCAACACAGACAGAAAGACTTCCCCTGGAGCCAGCACCTTGAGTTTGGACTTCTAGCCTACTGGACTGTGAGAGAATAAAATTCTCTTTGTTAAAGTCATCCACCTGTGGTATTTCGTTATAGCAGCACTAGATGACTAAGACAACCGTCGAGTTGATTCTGACTCATAGCGACCCTATAGGACAGAGTAGAACTTCCCCAGAGGGTTTCCAAGAAGCAACTGGTGGATTCCAGCTGCCAACCTTTTGGTTAGCAGCCATAGCTTTTAACCACTTCGCCACTAGGGCTCCGTATGGTACATAGTAGGTGATTAATAGTGATTCCTTTCTAACCATCCTCCAGACCACTCATCCAACCCTACAAATGGAATAAATTTGTTACTGTATTAAGGATATGTCTGTCATCCAATCTTCCATATTATTAAAGTAAATATCAGGAAGAGTAAGTATATTTCTCAAATAGACTTAGCAATGCATTGTGACCATCCCACAGCATTGAAAGGCACCCAATATTTTGTAGAATTATCTGAATCCTACAATGAAATATTCTAAACCCTACATTCTCCATTGCTCTTTCAGCAGCCAATCAGATTACTTCAGACTTACGTGGATCATAGCTGACAGCAGTGTGTAAATGTTAATTAAGTTTAAACAAGTAAAGTGCATTTTGCAGTAGTGAGAACTGGAAAGCATTTACTCTTAGAACTTTAATCATATTATAGTTAAATTATTTGCACACTAATGAGTCAGTACTGAATTGAGGTATAAGAATATTCCAGGTATTCTTCCCGTGTAATAACTCCTATTTGTATGACTGTGCTCCTGAGGGTAAATTCATCACTGCTTAACAGATCAAACATTTTGCTGAGAAAGTTTTACCTCCAATATGATGTGGAACACGTATTTTGACAATTGATTGCAGATCAATAGGAACTATGATTGGCTCTTACCAGCAACATAAAAGAAAAACAAACAGAAAGAAAAAAAATAAAACACAGTGCATCTCCATAAGATAATGTGCAGCAGCATTTTGCCATTCATTATTTCACAGCCCAGGGGAAAAAAAAAATGTCTCTAAAACGCTAAGATTTCTCAGTACAGAAATGATTGTTTTTTTGTTGGGAATCAGTGTGTTCTGATTAATAGATACAGTTTGGAGTAACTAAAAATTACTGTATAATGACATAGAGACAATACCACCTTTCAAACTATTAGAATATAGTAAAGTACATTTAACACCAAAAGTCTACTGAAAATAATTATTTTCTGGATGCTGAAAAGCTTCAGAATTTTGTGCTTCTAGGTTATTGTAATGGACAGCAGTGAGCATTACATTATACATAAAGAAGGAAGTGGAAATTCTATAGTAACTCTACTCATTAATCATGGTGCCTTCCATGTCAGTGCCCTCTTCTAATGTAAACTATCCAGGCCCACAGCCTCTGCATGGAGCAGCCCATGACAGCCACGGTTTGAAGTTAGGGTACCACCTGCTGATGGGAACAAGGAGAATCATTTGACCCAAAAGAGGCCAATCCATGGTCCAGCCAGCAATCTATTATGTGTCATGACATGAAAAAAAAAAAAAAATCAACCTTTCTCTAAGGGAATTTTAGCTTTTTAAAAATATTACAGGGGGGAGAGGGGCAAGATGGCGCTCTAGGCAGAAACACCACGCCGTCCCTCCACAGCAAAGATCCGAAAAACTAAACCTAACAGAGAATCAACAATCCTGAAACCCTAGAACACCAAATGAAGAGATAAAGAACTCAGCCAAACACCAAACGGAGTGAGAATACTCAAAGAGAACGGAGAGCAAGGAGAGACTCAGGCAGAGATTCCTTACCAGCTAACACAGCGCGGATCCACCATCTTGGATTCCTATCGGAGACCAGCGAACGGGAGAGCAGCCTTGCAGAGCATCTGGTCGGAGACAGAACGACCGGTAAACTGCGGTGCGCGCTCTCCCACCACCCACCCCTCTCCGCCTCAGCTGGGGATCCCCTGCTTTCCGTGGCCAGGGTCCCTGGGCTGGGGGGCGCCGGTACTTGGATTCCGCGCGCCCGGGCTGGCGGCTTTCTGGGAGCCGTTTGCTGGCAGCTAGAGAACCTCTTTCTGCTGCCTCCCCCTCCTTTTGCCTGGGTGCCTGGTTCCGAGTGCCGTCTCTGCTCTCTCCTGCGGGGCTGTAGGGCTGCATTCGGGCGTGTGGCTGTTTCTAGGTCTGGGCTCCCACGCGGGTGGGATCCCGGGGCCTTTGTTCATTCGCCCCTCTGCTTTCTGTGGCCGGAGTCCCTGAGCTGGGGGGCACTGGTGCTTGGATTCCGTGCACCCGGGCTGGCGGCTTTCTGGGAGCCGTTTGCTGGCAGCTAGCGAAACTTTTTCTGCCGTCTCCCCCTCCTTTTGCCTGGGTGCCTGGTTCCGAGTGTCGTCTCTGCTCTCTCCTTTGGGGCTGTAGGGCTGCGTTTGGGCGTGTGGCTGTTTCCAGGTCTGGGCTCCCGCGCGGGTGGGATCCCGGGGCCTTTGTTCGTTGGCCCCTCTGCTTCCTGTGGCCACGGTCTCTTAACCCTGAGACTACCGGCTTCTTGGAATTCGCGCCCCTGAGTGGGGGCTCTCTGGGTCCCATTTGTAGGCACTGACTGCTGGTGTTGCCCTTTTTTTTTTTTTTTTTTTTCAGTGTTATTTTTCTTCCTTTTTTGATTAGTTTTGTCATCTTTTACCTCTTTTTCCCTTTTGTCTTTCTTCATTGCTTAATTTCTCGTCTCTCTATCTCTTCCTTCTCTTTCTGATCCCTGAATACCAGGCAATGTATGCCTCTGCACCTTCTGGCCAGGCTGAGCTGTGAAAATTGAGACCGATTCCCCCAGACCTCATAGCTGCATCGGTGGGATCCCTGGGAACTTTGCAGTTCTTTAACTTTTCTGATTTTTATTTGGTCATTCTTTCCTTTTCTTTCTCTTCCCCCTTCTGGTTTCCTCCATCCCACAGTCTCTCATCTGTACATTCCAACGACAAGCTCCCCTAGCATTCTTTTATGTTTGTACACATTTTGCTCCTCCTCCTCTCTCCTCTCTCCCATATCCAGCTTAGCTTCACACATAACCATCTTCCCGCTGCACCCTACCTACCTGCACCATGCACTAGACATCACACCACCAAGCGGTGCAGGCACGCCCTATTGGAACCTGCCCAGCACTGACTACCGACCGTCCTGGTGGCTGCGGTGAGTGCCACAAGCAACCCGTCCCAGTGGCTCCTCCTCAGCTAGATCTGCCCAGCTGTACCACAAGAACGAAACAAAAAAACAAAAATCTACAAACAATAAACGAGAGAAATATCTACTGAATGCCCCGAAAACAGCAAACAATATCAAAACATTCACAAAAACAAGACAAGATGGCTCCAATAGGCGTCCAAATTAAAACACCAGATAACTCTCCTGTGGAAGAAAATGCACTAGAAGTACCTGATAGGGAACTCAAATCACTAATACTCGGAATTTTCCAAGAACTGAGGCAAAAAGCTGACAAACATGAGGAAAAAATAGACAAATTTATGGAAAATACAGACAAAAAATTGGAAGAATTTGGGAAGATGATGCAGGAACAAAATGCCAAAATAAATTCACAACTCGAAATTATACAAAAACAACAATTAGAAATCCAAAAGATAAACAACAAGATTTCAGAAATGGGCGGTGTCATAGAAGGGCTGAGAAGTAGATTTGAAACCATGGAAGACAGGATCAGTGGAACTGAAGACAAACACTTGGATACAACTCTGTTTCAGGAAAACTCAGAAAAAAGAACAAAGAAAAATGAAGAGACCCTGAGAGTTATGTGGGACACAATTAAAAGCAAAAACTTACGAGTGATTGGCATACCAGAACAGGGGGAGAAAACAGAAAACACAGAGAGGATCATTGACGAACTGCTGACAGAAAACTTTCCCAATATCATGAAAAATGAAAAGCTGGCCATCCAAGAAGCTCAACGAACCCCATATAGAAGAGACCCCAAAAGAAAATCACCAAGACATATCATATTCACACTCGCTAAAACTAAAGACAAACAAAGAATCCTGAGAGCAGCTCGTGAAAAACAAGAAGTCACATACAGAGGAGAAACAATAAGACTAAGCTCAGATTATTCAGCAGAAACCATGCAGGCAAGAAGGCAATGGGATGACATATATAAAATCTTGAAAGAAAAAAATTGTCAGCCAAGAATAATATATCCTGCAAAAGTCTCATTCAGATTTGATGGTGAAATTAGGTCATTTCCAGATAAACAGAAACTAAGGGAATATGCAAAAGTCAAACCAAACTTACAAGAATTATTAAAGGGAGTTCTTCGATCTGAGGACAAACAGCTTCAGCCCTCAGGCAGGACCTAGGACCTAGGACGCAGGTTCACATGAACCAGATACCATTCTAGGAACTGAACTACAGACGACTTTCCAAAAACAAAAGATATACAACAGGGAATCAGAGAAATCAATCAAAGGATGACAACAACATCAAAACAATGAAAGAGGGAACAAACGGCATAGGTATAGAACCTTCTAAAGGAGAGGAAGGCAAGGCGATACCAAGTAACAGTAGACTGCTTCAAAATTATAAAGATAAGGGTAAAATTCATGGTAACCACAAAAAAAGTTAACAAACCAACTCATAAAAATAAAGACGAAAAACATAAAGTCTCAACAAAAACAAAACCTACAAAAACAAAAGAAATGAACACAAAATCCACAAACAAAAGGAACTCAGCACAAGAGAGTAAGAAGAACAAAGAAAACTTCAGCATCACAAAAAAAACCACTACAAAATGACAGCAACAAACTCACATCTATCAATAATTACACTGAACGTAAATGGACTCAATGCACCCATAAAGAGACGGAGAGTGGCAGAATGGATAAGAAAACAGGATCCATCAATTTGCTGTCTACAAGAGACACACCTTAGAAACAAAGATGTGAATTTATTAAAAATCAAAGGTTGGAAAAAAATATATCAAGCTAACAACTACCAAAAAAGAGCAGGAGTGGCAATTCTAATCTCAGATAAAATAGACTTTAAAACAAAATCTACCATAAAAGACAAAGAAGGACACTATATAATGATTAAGGGGATGATCCATCATGAAGACATAACCATAATAAATATCTATGCACCCAATGACAGGGCTCCAAAATACATAAAAAAACTCTAACAGCACTGAAAGGAGAAATTGACAGTTCCACAATAATAGTAGGAGACTTCAACACACCACTCTCAGTAAAGGACAGAACAACTAAAAAGAAACTCAGCAAAGATACAGAAGACCTAAAGGACACAATCAGCCAACTGGACCTCATAGACATATATAGAACAATCCATCCAACCGCTGCAAAGTACACATTCTTTTCCAATGCACATGGAACGTTCTCCAGAATAGACCACATCTTAGGCCACAGAGCAATCCTCAACAAGATCCAAAATGCTGAGATAATTCACAGTATCTTCTCTGACCACAATGCCATCAAGGTAGAAATTAACACTAGAAAGAGCAAGGAAAAAAAATCAAACACATGGAAACTGAATAATAATCTGCTTACACATCAATGGGTAATAGAAGAAATCAGAGATGGAATTAAAAAATTCCTAGAATCAAATGAAAATGAAAACACATCATACCAAAACCTTTGGGACACAGCAAAGGCAGTCCTCAGAGGACAATTTATAGCAATAGATGCACATATCAAAAAAGAAGAAAGGGACAAAATCAAAACATTAACTACAACACTCAAACAAATAGAAAGAGAACAACAAAAAAAGCCTACAACCACCGGAAGAAAGGAAATAGTAAAGATCAGAGCAGAAATCAATGAAATAGAGAACAGAAAAACAATAGAAAGAATCAACAAAACCAAAAGTTGGTTCTTTGAAAGAATCAACAAAATCGACAAACCACTGGCCAGACTGACAAAAGAAAAACAGCAGAGGGCACAAATAACCCAAATAAGAAATGAAATGGGGGACATTACAACAGACCCAACTGAAATAAAAAGGATTATAACAGAATATTATGAAAAACTATATTCCAACAAATTTGAAAACCTAGAGGAAATGGATAAATTTCTAGAAACATACGGCCTACCCAAACTACAACAAAGTGATATTGAAAATCTGAACAGACCCATAACAAGAGAAGAGATTGAAAAGGTAATAAAAAAACTCGCAACCAAAAAAAGCCCTGGCCCAGATGGCTTCACTGGAGAATTCTACAAAACATTTACAGAAGAGCTCGTACCAGCTCTACTCAAGTTATTTCAGAGCATAGAAGAGGAAGCAACACTTCCAAATTCATTCTATGAAGCCAACATAACGCTGATACCAAAACCAGGCAAAGACATCACAAAAAAAGAAAATTACAGACCAATATCTCTCATGAATATAGATGCAAAAATTCTGAACAAAATTCTAGCCAATAGAATTCAGTATCATATCAAAAAAATAATACACCACGACCAAGTAGGATTCATACCAGGTATGCAAGGATGGTTTAACATTAGAAAATCCATCAACGTAATCCACCACATAAATAAAAGGAAAGAAAAAAATCACATGATCATCTCAATTGATGCAGAAAAGGCATTTGACAATTCCAACACCCATTCCTGATAAAAGCTCTCAATAAAATAGGTATAGAAGGAAAATTTCTCAACATAATAAAGGGCATCTATGCAAAACCAACAGCCAACATCATTCTTAATGGAGAGAGGCTGAAAACATTCCCCTTGAAAACAGGAACAAGACAAGGATGCCCTTTATCACCCCTCCTATTTAACATTGTGCTGGAAGTTCTAGCTAGAGCAGTAAGGCAAGAGAAAGAAATAAAGGGCATCCAAATTGGTAATGAAGAAGTTAAACTCTCCCTGTTTGCAGATGATATGATACTATACATAGAAAACCCTAAAGACTCCACGAGAAATTTACTGGAACTAATAGAAAGATTCAGCAGAGTAGCAGGATACAAAATAAACATTCAAAAATCAGTTGGATTCCTATACACCAGTAAAGAGAACGATGAAAAGGAGATCAGGAAATCAATACCATTTTCAATAGCCCCTAAAAAGATAAAATACTTAGGAATAAATCTGACCAGGAATATAAAAGACCTATACAAAGAAAACTACAAAACACTGCTGCATGAAATCCAAAGGGATCTACATAAATGGAAAAACATACCATGCTCATGGATAGGCAGACTCAACATTGTGAAAATGTTAATTCTACCTAAAGCAATCTACAAATACAATGCAATCCCGATACAAATACCAACAACATTCTTCAAAGAGATGGAAAAACTAATTATTAACTTTATATGGAAAGGGAAGAAGCCCCGAATAAGTAAAGCACTACTGAAGAAGAATAAAGTTGGAGGACTCACACTACCTGACTTGAGAACCTACTATACAGCTACAGTACTCAAAACAGCCTGGTACTGGTACAACAACAGAGACATTGACCAATGGAACAGAATTGAGAACTCAGATGTAAATCCATCCACCTACGGTCACCTGTTTTTTGACAAGGGCCCAAAATACATCAAATGGGGAAAAGATAGTCTTTTTAACAAATGGTGCTGGCAAAACTGGATATCCATTTGTAGAAAAATGAAACAGGACACATACCTCACACCATATACAAAAACTACTTCAAAATGGAACAAAGACTTGAATATAAAGCCTCAAACTATAAAATTCATAGAAGAAAAAATAGGACCAACACTTCAGGCCTTAATACATGGCATTAACAGGATACAAACCATAAACATCAACACAAAAAACCCAACAGATAAACTAGATAATTGGGATCTTCTAAAAATCAAACATCTATGCTCTTCAAAAGATTTCACCAAAAGAGTTAAAAGAGAACCTACAGACTGGGAAAAAATTTTTGGACAGTACAAGTCAGACAAAGGTCTAATCTCCATAATCTACAAGAAAATCCAACACCTCTACAACAAAAAGACAACCAATCCTATCAAAAAATGGGCAAAGGAAATGAACAGCCACTTCACCAAGGAAGACATTCAAATGGCCAACAGACACATGAGGAAATGCTCGCGATCACTAGCCATTAGAGAAATGCAAATTAAAACCACAATGAGATACCATCTCACCCCGGCATTACTGGCACGAATCAAAAATACTGGAAATAACAAATGTTGGAGGGGCTGCGGGGAGACGGGAACTCTAATACACTGCTGGTGGGGATGCAAAATGATACAACCATTTTGGAAAATGATATGGCGTTTCCTCAGAAAGCTAGAAATAGACATACCATTCGATCCAGCAATCCCACTCCTAGGACTATATCCTAGAGAAATAAGAGTCATCACTCGAATAGACATATGCACACCTATGTTCATGGCAGCATTATTCACAATAGCAAAACGATGGAAACAACCTCGATGTCCATCAACAGATGAATGGATACACAAACTATGGTACATACACACAATGGAGTTCTATGCAACGAGAAAGAACAACAATGAATCTGTGAACCATCTCATAACATGGATGAAACTGGAGGACATCATGCTGAGTGAAATAAGTCTATCACAAAAGGACAAATATTGTATGAGACCTCTATTGTAAAAACCCATGAAAAAATTCACATGCAAAATGAAACAATCCTTGTTGGTTACCGGGGGTGGGGGGGAATACTAAATAGGTAATAGGTAAGTGGTAACTTGGGTGAGAGGTGAGATAGTACATAGTACAGGGGAAACTAACACAACCTGCACAAGGAAAGGTCATGGAGGCCCTATAGACACATCCAAACCCCCCGAGGGACTGAGTTGTTGGACGGAGGGCTCTGGGGACCATGATCTCGGGGAACATCTAGCTCAATTGGCATGACACTACTTATAAAGATAATGCTCTACATTCTACCTTGGTGAGTAGTGTCTGGGGTCTTAAAAGCCTATGAGCGGCCATCTAAGATACTCCACTGATCTCATCCCTTCGGGAACAAGGGAGAACGAAGAGAACAGGATACAAGGAAAAGATTAGTCCGAAGGACTAATGGTCCACAGCTACCAAGGCCTCCACGGGACTGAGTCCAGTACAGCTGGATGGTGCCCGGCTACCACCAATGACTCCTCTGACCAGGATCACAACAGAGGGTTCTGGGCAGAGCTGGAGTAGGATGTAGAGCATAATTTTAACTCCCAAAAAAAAAAAAAAAAAGACCAGATTTACTGGTCTAGAGAAACCTCGAGAGTGTGGCCCCCAGACACCCTTTCAGCTCAGAGGGGAAGTTACCTTCAAGGTTCGATCTTAAGCCTGGGAATGGACAGCCCAGTAAAACTAAATGGGACTAACGAGGTACAGGAGTCCGGTGACAAGGGCCAGAAGGCAGAGGGAGAGTAGGAAACTGATGATAAGGAACACAAATTGAATAAGGACACTGTCGATGTATTGTGAGATTGTTGACCACTGCTATAGGGCAACATTTGTAGTAACTATTAAATGGGAGGCTGTTTTGTCCTGTAAGCCTTCATCTTGGGCGAGAATGGCAGCACAATTGGAAGAGCATAGTCAATATCACTTAAATGTGTAAGTAAAAAGTTTTGAAATGGTGTTTAAATAAAATAAAAGAAAATAAATATAAAAATAAACAAATGAGACTAAAGAGGTACAATAGTCCACTGACAAGGTCCAGAAGACACAAGGGGACAAGGAAGTCCCCTGGTGATAGGGAACACAAGGTGGAGTAAGGATATTGTTGATGTGTTGTGAGATTGTTAACCATTGTCATAGGGCAACATGTGTAGTAACTGTTAAATGAAAAACTATTTTGTTCTGTAAGCCTTCATCTTAAGTGAGAATAACAGCACAGTTGGAAGAGCGTAGTCAATGTCACTGAACTGTGAATGTAGAAATTTTTGAAACGGTGTATCTTTGGCCATCTGTAATTTTCATCAAAAAAAAAAAAAAAAAGGTTGAGAATTTAGAGGCTTAATACGTTGTGGGGTTGTTAACCAATGTCATAGAACAACATGTGTACTACTATTTCATGAGAAACTATTTGCTCTGTAAGCTTTCACCTGAAGTACAATAAAATATAAAAAAAAAATATTACAGCTATCTGAGAAAGTCAGTGAAGGTTCATGGAAAAAATATTGAATGGAGGAAACTGGGAGCCAAATTTATGAGTAAGCCAAGTTATGAGTAAGCAGAAGGTATAAGATGGGGAAAAAATATAGAGAGGATAGAAGGTTACTAATACAGTCAATTAAGTGAAGAGAGTGAATGAGACATATTGAAAAGTAACTAAATCACATTAAGGGCAGAGCCCTTGACTAAAAATCAGTAGATTCCTGCTGTTGAAATCCCAAGAGCTACCTTGGAATCTGTGCTGACATCTAGTTCTGGTTTTTTCCTGACGTCTCATGTCTTGTGTCCTCTATCCCCTCCTCTCCTCACCAAATTTCTTGGGATAAATTGAGTGAGTTTAAAATCTTTTCAGTCAAATCAGTATAGTGAGAATAAAGAGAATAAACTGTCTACTGCCTCCATGATATTCTCAATTATCTTGAATAAATTCTGATGATGGTTTATTTATTTGTCATTGATCTTTCATAAAAGATCATTACAGCAATATTAATGAAGTTTTTTATTTTTTTAATTCTTGGTTTGGGGGATTTAATTTTAAGTGGCATGTAGACTCTCTGTGATATAACTCACAGGTAAAGGGTAGATTTAATCCAGAAATGTAGAAATTAAATTGAGAATCAAGGATAACTTTCCAAGTATTCTAAAGCCTGCTCCACAGAGGAAAGAATTCTGGGTACAATTGTTCCAACTATTAAAAAATAAATGCAAATGCCATTGGTCTTAGATACACAGGAAAGTAAATAAACTTTGCACCGTTTTTCACATATTTGTATGTTAAGTTCACAAGTCCTTAACTCTAATGCACAAAATAAAAATGGACAAATCTATTGAAATGGTATACAGGTGCGGCATCAAGATTACACAATTTTGAAATTAAATAAGACAAACTAAATAAAGCAAAAATGCCAGGAGAAGAGAGGGAAGGGAGAGAAAAGAAGAATAGAGGGAGGAGATCTTAGAGGTCAGAATTATGATCCCCAGTCCATATACAAATACACATTTACTCCACAAGGAAAACAGCGCCCAAGCTGAGGAAGCATATTGCTAGGCCTAGAAAAAGACAGCCTGAAGAATGGAGAAGGTTAATACCCCATTCATCCATTCCCCACTCAGATTTCATTTGAAGAATGAGGTAAATGTTTATTTTTTATCTTTAGCTCAGTGTTAGAGCTTATTGTCTATAAAAAGAAATAAAGGGGACATTAGTGGTCAACACTGCAAACAGAACATTCTTATTCAGGGAACCCTAATTAAATTTTTGTTTAATTATGTTAATGCACTATGTATTTGTTTATGGTATGTCTAAGACCTCTTGACTCTTATAATATCCTCTTCTAATTTTCACTGCAAATGAAGGTACCCGTGTGAGTTTGGCTTTTTCAACGGATTATCCTATTTCCCCAAGATATGGGATGGTTTGTCCTCTATATAAATAACAAGTAAAATCAGAGCAAGGTTATATGTAGCTAGTAGTGACCGGCTAACTCAGATTCTGACTCTACCCTTGGTCTTCACCACTCCCCATTCACGCGGAGTCCAAGGTGACTCTATAGAGAGATGTCACTGACAGATCTTTCACAACACCCCCATCACCATCATTACTGCCAGATCTCAGAATGTAGTGTGCATGTAAGCAACATTGCTAATGGGTCTTACAGATGGTGACCTAGTACTGATATTGGGGTTAAATAGACTTTAATGGAGGAGTTCCTGGGTGGCGCCAACAGTTAAGTATTGGACTGCTAACTGAAAGGTTGGCAGTTCAAACCTACCCAGAGGCACCTAAGAAAAAAAAGTCTTGGTGACCTGATTCTGAAAGGTCACAGCCATGAAAACCCTATGGAACATGGTTCTACTTTGCAGCAAATGAGGTTGCTATGAGTCAGATTCTACTCAAAGGCAGCTAGTTACTTGGTTTGGTTAGGCTTTAATAGACCATAACCACCAACTGCTCTATGCCTGTTGTAGGGAAATGCATTCCATAATCTCAATGAGCTAACAAACTAACTTTTGGAAGGTATAAATTGGGAGCTGTATACATAAATACTTAAGAGAGACTTGAAGATTTTCCCTGGGAATATATGCAGAGCTTTGTTTTAAATCCAATGGGAGGGAAAGGAAACTTTTTTTTTTTTTTTAGTTTTTCTTCACTCAAGAGAAATATTGCATTAGCACATTTGTTTTGGGAAATCAAAGATTTTACTACAGTTAGAGAAATGTTTTTATACTTTGCCTAAAGGTAAGTCCAAAAAGAAAAGTTCCAAGTGTTTCTGTCATTTTAAATGTTAAAAGTTTTTTTGTAATCTATTATAAAGTTTAAATGACAGGGTAAATAAATTTTTTAAGGGCAATAGAAAGAGAAAGAATTCACTTCTGAGGAGCCTATTAAATTAAAGTGATTTTTAGCACACTCTGCATTCTCCTTGCTTGAAAGAGAAATAGTAATTCAGAGACTAGCCCTTTTCTATTCCTCTGAGAGGCATAAAGAACAATGATTGAAATGACTTTGAGTGGATAAAAGGAACTGACAGCCAGCAGGGAGAATGGATACTTCTGTGAAGAAAAGACTTAGAAGGAAAAAATACATCCTCAGTAAAAGGAGTATAACCATAGTGGAAAATGGAGAAGCAAACACAGAAGAATGGATGGGTGGGGGAAATCAGAAAACTACAAAATTTTGCATTCACACATAAAATATAATGGACACGATATTGACCATAAATAAACTCCAAAAAAACAAACTCAGACTCTTTTACTGTGTATAAAAATATGTTTGTATTATAAAATTCTACCTTAATATACTCATTGTTTCCAAATCTAGAATCATAACCAAATATTTTCACATTTTCTAAGTTTATCACTTATCCTCAGTTACTAAAAATTGCACATTGCATTTCATTAAGGAAAAATAATTAAATGGGAAACAAAGCCTGGATTCTTTAAGAGAGCATACTTCCTTTTCTCATTGCATTGTAAGAACTTTTCTTTGAGCTACTCATTAAGCCTTATGAGTTTTCTTCTTAAACTTTTTTCTTTAATATGTAGAATAAAATTATTTAAAATTTAAAAAACCAATGCCCAACTGAAAGTTTGGAGGTCAATTAGCTGCCCTCATCGGAAATAAATTTTCCTTTTTTCAGAAAGTATCAAACTGAGAACAGCAAATATCAGCACAAGTTTTGTAAAATACAATCTTAACAAGTCCCATTATATATACTAACAAGAATCCCCAAAGTCAGCCGAATAATGCAATTAATCTTTTATGTATTGTACGATAAGTATATCCCCACTGGAAGGACTTCCTCCTTTCCTCATAACCTTGTAATACAGTACCTATTTGGCAGCATAAGGGCCACTATATTGCACAAATTCAGAGAGGCACCACTCACTTTGGGGTCTATATAAATGGTGCCCCCTAGAGTTATGCAGTGTACAGGCTATATGCCACTATGTGAAAGCCTGAGCAGTATTCATATTTACGAGAGCCAATTTTCCTGCAGTCCTATATCATGCACTTCAATTTCAAAAAGTAACAGCAATAAAATTTGTTATTACTATTATCAAAATTCATCTTCAGTCTTCGTCATCCATTTGCTAGTAGGATATTGTGAAAAGAACACCAGCTTTCCTTCGGACACATTTAGTCTGAATCTCAAATTTGCCCCTCACTAACTATGAGATTTTGTACAAATTACCTAGCCCCTAAAGTGGGGCAGTGGCTAAGAGCTCAGCTGCTAACCAGATGGCCAGCAGTTGAAATCCACAAGCTGTTCCTTGGAAACCCTATGGGGCAGTTCTACTCTGTCCTATCGGGTTGCTACGAGTCACAATCGGCTCATTGGCAATGGGTTAGGGTTAGGTTAAGTTTCATCTTACTTATGTCTAGTCGGATTAGCCATCTTTCACAGGAATGCTATAGGCATTAAATGTGAAAACATAGGTAACCTTCCTGACACAGAATTGTTGTTGTTACTTGCCAATGAGTCAGCTCTGACTCATGGTGACCTTACATATAACAGAAGGAAATGTTGCCCTGTCCTATACCATCTTCATGATCATTGGTATGTTAGAGTCCATTGTTGTAGCTATAGGTAACCAAAAAGTATTAGTTGTTATTATTCCACCAACATACTCAATCTTGATAATTCAGATTATAAGAAATTCCAAAATTTACAGGGTTCAGGGTTACATCCAAAACCAAAACTGTGGCCCCCAAATCAATTCCATCTCATAGTGGCCCCTTGTATTACAGAGTAGAACTCCTTGATAGGGTTTCCTTGGCTATAACCTTTACAGAAGCAGATAGCCAGGCCTTTCTTCCATGGAGACACTGGGTGGGTTCAAACCACCAACCTTTAGGTTAGTAGTTAAGGCAAACTATTTGCACCACCCAGGGACTCTCAGGATTGCATGTTGTTGTTGTTGTTGTTAGGTGCCATCGAGTCAATTCCGACTCATTGCAATCCCATGTGATAGAGTAGAATCGCCCCATAGGGTTTTCTTGGTTGTAATCTTTATGGAAACAGATTGCCAGGTCTTTCTTCCATGGAGCCACTGGGTAGGTTTGAACTGCCAACTTTTCTGTTAGCAGCCAAGTGTTTAACCCTTGTGCCACCAGGGCTCCTAGAGGCTCAAAATTTAAAATTATGCCCCTGAATAGGTAATGGCCATATGCTCAGTATTATGTAGTTTTATATATGTACGAATGAGAGTTGTGTCATAGAAGTATTTATATATTTTCATACACACACATATAAATATAAAACATTTGAATTTAAATAAAAGGACAATAATAAATAAAACAATCCTTTTTAAAGATTACGCTCACTCAAAAAAGTATAGTCCTAGGCTCAGATGTCTCTACAAGGGAGAAGTAAATTCTACCAAACATTCAGGGGAAAGTTGTTTTACTTATTTAAAAGGGGGAGGGGTGCATTGTTGGTGTCCAACTCATTTAACGAAGCTAGTAATAACCTTGATACCAAAACCAACATATTTTAAAAGGAAAAATTATAGATTAATCTCACTTATCAGCATGGACACAAAATCCTAAACAAATTATTACCGATCCAAATCCAGGAATGTATTATAAAAACCATGAGCATGTTTTATTTATAACAGTAATGCAAGGATGATTATATGCGATAAAGTCTATTTATGTAATTGACCACATTAATCTATTAAGAGAGGAAAAATTATATAGTCATCTCAATTGGTAAAACGGGAAAAAGCACTTCATAATATTTATCCCACCCATGATTTCTTTTAAAAGACTGTCAGCAGAATAGTACTGGGGGGGGGGGGGGAATTATTAACCTAGAAAGGCATGCCTACCAAAACTTTCTAGTAAATATACTTACTAATGGAAAGTTTGAAGAATTTCCTTTAAAGTAAGGCATAAGACAAGGATATGTCTATCACTGGTTCTATTCAGTCTTGTACTGGAAGTCCTAGACAATGCATTTAAAAAAAAAAAAAAAAGCAAAGATTTAAGAATTCAAAAGGAGTAAGCATGTTGTTGTTGTGTGCCACTGAGTCGATTCTGACTCATAGCTACTTATAGGACAGAGTAGAACTGCCCCATAGGGTCTTCTAGGCTGTAATCTTTACAGGAGAATGTTGCCCCAGGTCTTTTCTTCCACAGATCCACTGGTGAGTTTGAACTGCAGGCCTTTCAGTTAGCAGCCAAGCACTTAACCAATGCACCACCAACGCTCCTTGGAGTAACCGTAAGTGTCATTATTTTGTAGATGACACAATTTTTCAGCCTAGGAAACTTGAATTAGAGAGTTTAGTAGAATTGCTGGGAGGCGGGGCCAAGATGACGGAGTATTCAGACACTTCCTGTGGTCCTTCTTATATCAAAGACCCAAAATAACAAGTGAATTGATTATATATGATAATCTAGGGGCCCTGAACATCAAAGAGAAAGTTGAGGAATTGAACTGAGCAGCAGGAGGAGGGAAAGACAGTTCAGAAGCAGTGAGGAATTGCCAGATCTCACCTGGCTAGCGCAGCACCCTGCAGGTTGGATCAGCTGGCACAAGTGGGGTTAGTAAGCAGTGGCACTCAGGATGTGTTTTCTACATCAGGAGAGATCGAGAGGCAGAGAGTCTGCTCAAGCCTCCAGAACCAGCAAGAAGTGGCACTAAATGGGTGAAAGATAAGTACATGCATCTAAACTACTGTGTGAATCAAAAAATATCCCCCTCTTTTGAAAGTACCTCCCTCCCATTTGCCTGCCCACTCCCCACTCTGCTCCAGTCCAGTCTGGCTTCAATGATTGTTGCACCTCCTGGGCCAGAGCTAGGACCCACCACGCTCCCTGAGCCATCCGTCTGGCTTTGGAGAGGGAACAAATAAACAAACAGGAAAAAATAATCTGCCAGTTCCCCTAAGCCAGGAACTCAGTGCCCCTTTGCATAGGCACAGGCAAAAAGGGTCCACGGAGTTTGAATGCCTTTCACCCCTGCATAGACATGTGTGAGCCCATTTCAACAGTATAGGCCCTCATCAGCACAGTACAACAGGGTATATACTTGAAGCCTATTTTCAACTGTGTCATCTATAAGGGGGAGTGGCAGATTTGTGACATTTGACACTGACCTGCCCATTAAGCAGGGCCCTCACCTACCCACCTCAGAGGCCTGAGGACTGGTGGCTTCAAACATGCCACCTAGCCAGCCATGACAGGGGTCCAAGAATAAGTGGTGCCTCCCAGTCCTTACAGCCAACAGCACTGGGTGCCCATAGTCTGGCTGCAAAATCCACCCACCTACGTGCTCTAGGGAACAGGGACACGCCTTCCACCCAGACACTCAGGGGCAGCTGTCAGCTCCCTGCCTTGTTCAGTGCATGACCCCTTACTGCAGCCAGATACCTGTGCCTACTCCAATCACCCCTGCCTGTCTAGGACTGTAGGTGAGAGCCTGCACAACACACTTGGTGACCAACGACCTGGGCACCTGAGCTGAATCCATGCAAGAGAAGTAAACAGACTCCTGGGCTCACATACCTAGTAACAGCTTGAACCACCTGGTGACAGGATGTTAAAGCTTCCAATATGCCAAAAATCAAAGTAGCTCAAACGGCCAGCCTATTTGGACATAGCAAAACAAAACAAAACAAGAAGCTAGGACTCAGTAAGCAAACATAAAATGCATAAATATAATAACTTATTCATGACTCAAAGACAACAGTCAATATCAAATTCATATAAAGAGGCAGACCAAATGGCTTCAGCAAGCCACCAAAACAAAAAATCAAGAAACCTTCCAGAGGAAGAGAAATTCTTCAAATTACCAGAGGTAGAATTCAAAAGATTAATATACAGAGCTCTTCAAGAGATCAGGCAAAATGCAGAATAAGCCAAGGAATATACAGACAAAGCAATAAAGGAACTTAAGAAGGTTATACAAAAGTATCATGACAAATTTAACAGGCTGCAAGAATCCATAGAGAGACAGCAATCAGAAATCCAGAAGGTTAACAATAAAATTTCAGAATTAGACAACTCAATAGAAAGTCATAGGAGCAGAACTGAGGTAATGGAAGTCAGATTAGTGAGATTGAAGATAAAGCATGTGAAAACAACTAATTTGAGGAAAAATCATATAAAAGAATTTTAAAAAATGAAGAAACCCTAAGAATTATGTGGGACTCTATCAAGAAAAATAACTTACGAGGGATTAGAGTACCAGAACAGCGAGGGGGGTGGGGGTGGTGAGGGGTGTACAACAGAAACTACAGAGCGAATTGTTGAAAAAAGATTTTTTGGCAGAAAACTTCCCTGATATCATGAAAGATGAGAAGATATATATCCAATAAGCTCATGGAACCCCACACAAGTTAGATCCCTAAAAGAAAGTCACCAAGATATGTTGTAATCAAACTTGCCAAAATCAAAGGCAAAGCAAAAATTTCAAGAGTGGCTAGGGATAAATGAAAAGTCATCTACAAAGGAGAGTCAATAATAATAAGCTCTGACTACTCAGCAGAAACCACGCAGGCAAGAAGGCAATGGGATGACATATATAAAGCCTTGAAGGAAAAAAATAGCCAGCCAAAAATTATATATCCAGCAAAACTCTTTCTCAAATATGATGGCAAAATTAGGGCATTCCAGATAAAGAGAAGTTTAGGGAATTTGTAAAAACCAAAACAAAATTACAAGAAATACTAAAGGGAGTCCTCTGATTAAAAAATCAATAACATAAGATAACAACCCAAGACTAGAACACAGGACAGAGCAACCACATATCAACCAAGATAGGGAAGTCACAAAAATAAATCAAAGCTAAAACACTGAAAATGAGGTAACAGAGAAGTAAATATGTAAAAGATGACAACGTTAAAACAAAAAAGAGGGACTAAATAATGTAGTCATAGATCTTTCATATGGAGAGGAAGTCAAGGCAATATCAAGAAATAAAAAATTGGTTTAAACTTAGAAAAATAGAGATAAATATTCAGGTAACCACAAAGGAAACTAACAATCTTACACATCAAAATAAAAAACAAGAAAAACATAAAGACTCAGCAAATACAAAATCAACAACAATGAAAAAGATGAAAATAAAATACATAAAGAAAAACAACTCAGCACAGAAAATTAAGTGGAACAAAGAAACTGTTAACAGCACACAAAAAATACATCAAAATTACAGCACCAAATTCATACCTATCAATAATTATGCTGAATCTAAATGGACTAAATGCACCGATAAAGAGACAGAGAATCACAGAATGGATTAAAAAAACATGATCCACTTATATGCTGCCTACAAAACACACCTTAGACTTAAAGACACAAACAAACAAAAACTCAAAGGATGGAAAAAATATATCAAACAACAATCAAAAAGAGCAGGAATGGCAAAATTAATCCCTGAAAAAATACACTTTAAAGCAAAATCCACCACAAAGGATAAGGAAAGATAATGATTAAAGGCTCAATACGCTAGGAAGATATACCCATAATAAATATTTATGCACCCAACCACAGGGCTCCAAAAATACATAAAACAGACTCTAACAGCATTGCAAAGAGAAATTGACAGCTCCACAATAATAGTAAGAGGCTTCAACACACCACTTTTGGTGAAGGACAGAACATCCAGAAAGAAGTTCAATAAAGACATGGAGGATCTAAATGCCACAATCAACTAACTTGATCTCATATACATATACAGAACACTCCACCCAACAGTAGCCAAGTATACTTTCTTTTCCAACACACATGGAACATTCTCCAGAATAGATCACGTATTAGGCCATAAAGCAAGCCTTAACAAAATCCAAAGCACTGAAATATTACAATGCAGCTTTTCTGACCATAAATCCATAAAAATAGAAATAAATAACAGAAAAAGCAAGAAAAAAAATAAAATACATGGAAACTGAACAACACCTTGCTCAAAAACTACTAGGTTATAGATGAAATTAAGGACACAAAAAAGGAATTCACAGAATCAAATGAGAATGAAAACACGTCCTATCAGTATCTCTGGGACACAGCAAAAGCAGTGCTCAGAGGTCAATTTATACAATAAATGCACACAACCAAAAAGAAGAAAGGGCCATAATCAAAACATTAACCCTACAACTGGAACAAGTAGAAAGAGAGCAGCACCAGAAGAAAGGAAATAATAACAATTAGAGCAGAATTAAATGAAATAGAGCATAGAAAAACAACTGAAAGAGTTAACAAGACCAAAAGCAGGTTCTTTGAAATGATCAACAAAATCGATAAACCATTGGCCAAACTGACAAAAGAAAAACAAGAGAGGAAGCAAATAACTCGAATAAGAAATGAGACGGGCAATATCACAACAGACCCAACTGAAATAAAAAGAATCATAACAGAATACTATGAAAAACTGTACTCCAACAAATTTGAAAACCTAGAGGAAATGGACAATTTTCTAGAAACATAGTGTCATGGGTTGAATTGTGTCCCTGAAAAATATCTGTCAACTTGGCTAGGTCATGATTCCCAGTATTGTATGATTGTCTACCATTTTATCATCTGATGTGATTTCCCTATGTGTTGTAAACTCTACACTATGATGTAATAAAATGGATTAGTGGCAGTTATATTGATGAGGTCTACAAGATTAGGTAGTGTCTTAAGCCAATCTCTTTTGAGACATAAAAGAGATAAGTGAGCAGAGAGACATGGGGACCTCATGCCACCAAGAAAGCAGTGCCGGGATCAGAGTGCATACTTTGGACCTGAGGTTCCTGTACTGAGATGCTCCCAGACCAAGGGAAGACTGATGCATCACAGGTATCTTCCTCCAGAGCCGACAGAGAGAGAGAGACTTCCCCTGGGGCTGATGCCATGAATTTGGACTTGTAGATTGTGAGAGAATAAATTCCTCTTTGTTAAAAGACATCCATTTGTGGTATTTCTGTTATAGCAGCACTAGATGACTAAGGCACATACTATCTACCTAAAAAAAAACACAAACAGAGGTAGAACAACTAAATAAACCTATAACAAATGAAGAGATTGAAAAGGTAATTTAAAAACTCCCAACAAAAAAAAGCCCTGGCCCTGATGGCTTCCCTGGAGAATTCTACCAAACTTTCAGAGAAGAGTTAACACCACTACTACTAAAGGTATTTCAGAGCATAGAAAAGGATGGAATACTCCCAAACTCATTCTATGAAGCCAGCATAACCCTGATACCAAAACCAAGTAAAGATGCCACAAAAAAAGAAAATCACAGACCAGTATCCCTCATGAACCTTGACCCAAAAATCCTCAACAAAATTCTAGCCAATAGAATTCAACAACATATTAAAAAAAATAATCCACCAGGACCAAGTGAGATTCATACCAGCTATACAGGGATGGTTCAATGTTAGAAAAACAATCAATATAATCCAACATATAAATAAAACAAAAGACAAGAACCACGTGATCTTATCAACTGATGCAGAAAAGGCATTTGACAAAGTCCAACACCCATTCATGATAAGAACTCTCAGCAAAATAGGACTAGAAGGGAAATTTTACAACATGATAAAGGGCATTTATACAAAGCCAACAACCAACATCATTCTAAACGGAGAGAGTCTGAAAGCATTCCCCTTAAGAACGGGAACCAGACATGGATGCCCCTTATCACCACTCTTATTCAATACTGTACTGGAGGTCCTAGACAGAGCAATTAGGCTATAAAAAGAAATAAAGGGCATCCAAATAGGTCAGGAAGAATTAAAAGTATATCTATTTGCAGATAATATGATCTTATATACAGAAAACTCTAAAGAATCCACAAGAAAACTACTGGAACTAATAGATTTCAGCAAAGTATCAGGATATAAGATAAACATACAAAAATCAGTTAGATTCCTCTACACTAACAAAAAAGAACTTCAAAGAGGAAATCACCAAATCAATACTATTTACAGTAGCCCCCAAGAAGATAAAATACTTAGGAATAAATCTAACCAGACATGTAAAAGACCTATACAAAGAAAACTACAAGACACTACCACAAGAAACCAAAACACACCTACATAAGTGGAAAAACACCTTGCTCATGGATAGGAAAACACAATATTGTGAAAATGTCAATTCTACCAAAAGCAATCTACAGATACAATGCAGTCCCGATCCAAATTCCAATGGCACTTTTTAATGAGATGGAGAAACAAATCACCAACTTCATATGGAAAGGGAAGACGCCCCAGATAAGAAAAGCATTACTGAAGAAGAAGAACAAAGTGGGAGGACTCACACTACCTGATTTAAGAACTTATTATACCTCCACGGTAGTCAAAACAGGCTGGTACTGGTACAACAACAGATACATAGACCAATGGAAGAGAACTGAGAAACCAGACATAAATTCATCCACCTATGAGTAGCTGGTATTTGACAAAGGCCAAAAGTCTGTTAAACAGGCAAAAAACAGTCTCTTTAAGAAATGGTGCCAGCATAACTGTATATCTATCTTCAAAAAAATGAAACAAGAACTCACACAATGCACAAAAACTAACTCAAAATGAATCAAAGACCTAAATATAAAATCTAAAACGTTAAAGATCATGGAAGAAAAAATAGGGACAGTGCTAGGAGCCCCAATACATAGCATAAACAGAATACAAAACGTAACTAACAATGCACAAACACCAGAAGAGAAACTAGGTAACTGAGAGCTCCTAAAAATCAAACACTTATGCTTATCAACAGACTTCACCAAAAGAGCAAAAAACAACCTACAGACTGGGAAAAATTTTTAGCTACGACATATCTGATCAGGGTCTAATCTCTAAATCTACAAGATACTGCAAAACCTCAACAACAAAAAGACAAATAACCCAATTAAAAAATGAACAAAGGATATAAACAGGCACTTCACCAAAGAAGACATTCAGGCTGTTAACAGATACATGAGGAAATGCTCACAATCATTAGCCATTAGAGAAATGCAAATCAAAACTACCA
Organism: Dugong dugon; assembly: GCA_030035585.1. NCBI lineage: Eukaryota > Metazoa > Chordata > Mammalia > Sirenia > Dugongidae > Dugong > Dugong dugon. The sequence goes on along the minus strand of CM057463.1, from coordinate 149,150,005 downwards.
TGAGATACCATCTCACCCCAACAAGGCTAGCATTAATCCAAAAAACACAAAATAATAAATGTTGGAGAGGTTGTGGTGAGGTTGTGGTGGGAACGTAAAATGGTACAACCACTTTGGAAATCAATTTGGTGCTTCCTTAAAAAGCTAGAAATAGAAGCACCATACGATCCAGAAATCCAACTCCTTGGAATATATCCTAGAGAAATAAAAGCTGTCACACGAATAGATATATGCACACCCAAGTTCATTGTGCACTGATCACAATAGCAAAAAGATGGTAACAACCTAGGTGCCCAACAACGGACGAACAGATAAACAAATTATGGCATATTCACACAATGGAAGACTACCCAACAATAAAGAACAATGGCGAATCCCTGAAACTTCTCATAACATGCTGAATCTGGAAGGCATTATACTGAGTGAAATTAGTCAGTTATGAAAGGACAAATATTGTATGAGACCACTATTATAAGAATTCAAGAAAAGGTGTAAAGACAGAAGAAAACATTCTTTGATGGTTACGAGGATGGGGGGATGGAATTCATTAACTAGATAGTAAACAAGAATTCTTTTACGTGATGGAAGGACAACACACAATATAGGGAACTCTGCACAACTGGACTAAACCAAAAGTGAAGAAGTTTCCAGAACACAACCAAACAGTTCAAGGGACAGAATATTAGGGATGGGGGTCAGGGGACCATGGTTTCAGGGGACATCTAGGTCAACTGGCCTAACAAAGTTTATTAAGAAAATGTTCTGACTTCTGGGAAACATGGCATTATAGACAGAAGCACCACGCCATCCCTCCACAGCAAAGATCCAAAAATTTAAGTCAAACAGAGTCACACGTCAATCTTGAAACCCTAAGCATCAAATGAAGAGATAAAGAACTCAGTCAAGCACCAAATGGAATAAGAAACTGACAGAGAAGAGAGAGTGAGGAGAGATACATGCAGAGGTCCCCTATTGGCTAAAACAAATATGATGGTGAAATTAGGTCATTTCCAGAAAAACAGAAATTAAGAGACTACGTAAAAACCAAACCAAATTTACAAGAATTATTAAAGGGAGTCCTTCAATCTGAGAACAAACAACATCAGACCACAGGCTGAATCTAGGACAGAGGATTGTACTAGCCAGATACCAACCTAGGAAATGAACTCTAAACGACTATCCAAAACCAAAAGAATTACCACAGGGAAACAGAGAAGTTAATCTGTAAATGACAACAGCATCAGAACAATAAAAGAGGGAATAAGTGGTGTAGGCATAGACCCTTCTAACAGAGAGGAAGGCAAGGTGATGCCAAGTAATAATAGCCTGGTTAAAGCCTAGGAAGATAAGGATAAATTTCAAGGTAACCACAAAATAGTTAACAAACGTACTCATCAAAATAAAGAAGAAAAACATAAAGTCTCAGTAAAAACAAAATGTACAAAAAAAGAATAAATGAAAAAAATCTACAAACAAAAGGAATTCAGCACAGGAGAGTAAGAGGAACAAAGAAAACGTCAGCACCACAAAAAAAAAAGCACTACAAAAAGACAGCAATAAACTCACACCTATCAATAATTACACTCAGTGTAAATGGCCTAAATGCAGCCATAAAGAGACAGAGAGTGACAGAATGGATTAAAAAAAAAAAAAAAAAAAAAACAGGATCCATCAATATGCTGTCTACAAGAGGCACACCTTAGAAAGAAAGATACAAATTTATTAAAAATCAAATGATGGAAAAAATATATCAAGCAAACAGCTACCAAAAAAGAGCAGGAGTGACAATACTAATCTCAGATAAAATAGACTTTAAAACAAAATCCACCATAAAAGACAAAGAAGGACACTATATAATGATTAAGGGGACAATCCATCATGAAGACATAACCATAATAAACATCTATGCACCCACTGACAGGGCTCCAAAATACGTAAAACAAGCTCTAACTGAAAAGAGAAACTGACGGTTCCATAATAATAGTAGGACACTTCAACACACCACTCTCAGTAAAGGACAGAACATCTAGAAAGAAACTCAACAAAGATACAGAAGATCTAAAGGGCGCAATCAACCCACTTGACCTCATAGAAATATATAGAGCACTACACCCAACAGCTGCAAAGTACACATTCTTTTCCAATGCACATGGAACATTCTCCAGAATAGACCACATCTTAGGCCACAGAGAAGTCCTCAACAAGATCCAAAACGCTGAGATTATACAAAGTATCTTCTCTGACCCAATGTCCTCAAGGTAGAAATTAACAACATGAAGAGCATGGAAAAAAAATCAATTACATGGAAGCTGAATAACACCCTGCTTACACAACAATGGGTAATAGAAGAAATCAGAGATGGAATCAAAATATTCCTAGAATCAAACAAGAATGAAAACGCATCATACCAAAACCTTTTGGACACAACAAAGGCAGTCCTCAGAGAACAATTTATACCAACAGATGCACACATCAAAAAAGAAGAAAGGGACAAAATCAAAACACTAACTACACAACCTGAACAAATAGAAAGAGAACAGCACCAAAAAAAAGCCCACAGCCACTAGAAGAAAGGAAATAATAAAGATCAGAACAGAAATAAATGAAATAGAGAATAGAAAAACAATAGAATCAAGAAAACCAAAAGTTGGTTCTCTGAAAGGATTAACAAAATCAACAAACCACTGGCCAGACTGACAAAAGAGAAACAGGAGAGGACACAAATAACCCAAATTAAGACATGAAATGAGTGACATTACCACAGACCCAACTGAAATAAAAAGGATTATAACTAAGTATTATGAAAAACTATACCCAACAAATTTGAAAACCTAGAGGAAATGGATAAATTTCTAGAAACACTCTACCTACCCAAACTAACACAAAGTGATGTTGAAAATCTATCTGAACAGACCCATAACAAGAGAAGGGATGGCAAAGGTAATTAAAAAACTCAGAACAAAAAAACCCTCTGGCCCAGATGGCTTCACTGCAGAGTTCTACAAAACATTCATGGAAGAGCTTCTACCAGTACCACCCAATCTATTTCAGAACATAGAAAAGGAAAGGATACTTCTGAATTCATTTTATGCATAACCCTGATACCAAAACCAGGCAAAGGTTCCACAAAAAAAGAAAATTACAGACCAATATCTATCATGAACATAGATGCAAAAATTCTCAACAAACTTCTAGCCAATAGATTTCAGCATCATATCAAAAAAAAAAAAAAATACACATGACCAAGTAGGATTCATACCACATATGCAAGGATGGTTCAACATTAGAAAATCAGTCAACGTAATCCACCACATAAATAAAAGGAAAGAAAAGAATCACATGATCATCTCAATTGATACAGAAAAGGCATTCGACAAAGTCCAACACCCATTCCTGATAAAAACTCTCAATAAAATAGGTATAGAAGGGAAATGTCTCAACATAATAAAGGGCATCTATGCAAAGCCAACGGCCAACATCATTCTTAGGAGAGAGGCTGAAAACATCCCTTTGAGAACAGTAACAAGACAAGGATGCTCTTTATCACCACTCTTATTTAACACTGTGCTAGAAGTTCTAACCAGAGCAGTAAGGCAAGAAAAAGAAATAAATAGCATCCAAACTGGTAATTAAGAAGTTAAACTGTCCCTGTTTGAGGATGATATGATACTATACATAGAAAACCCTAAAGACTTCACAAGAAAACTACTGGAACTAACAGAAAGATTCAGCAGAGTAGCAGGATACAAGATAAACATATAAAAATCAGTGGGATTCCTATACACCAATAAAGAGAACGATGAAAAGGACATCAGGAAAACAATACCATTTATAAAAGCTCCTAAAAAAATAAAATACTTGGGAATAAATCTAACCAGGGATGTAAAATACCTATACAAAGAAAACTACAAAACACTACTGCAAGAAACACAAAGGGATCTACATAAATGGAAAAACATACCATGCTCATGGATAGGTAGACTCAACATAGTGAAAATGACAATTCTACCCAAGGCAATTTACAAATACAGTGCAATCCTGATCCAAATACCAAAAACATTCTTTAAAGAGATGGAAAAACTAATCATTAACTTTATATGGAAAGGGAAGAAGCATAAAGTAGGAGGACTCCCACTACCTGACCTCAGAACCTACTATACAGCTACCATAGTCAAAACAGCCTGGTACTGGTACAAGGACAGATACATTGACCAATGGAACAGAATTGAGAACCTGGATGTAAATCCATCCACCTACGGTCACTTGATCTTTGACTAGGGCCTAAAGTCTATCAAATGGGGAAATGACAGTCTTTTTCACAAATGGTGCTGGCAAAAACTGGATGTCTGTCTGCAAAAAAATGAAATAGGACCTATACCTTACACCATATACAAAAACTAATTCAAAATGGATCAAAGACCTAAACATAAAGCCATAAACTAAAGTTCACAGAAGAAAAAATAGGATCAACACTAGAGGCCCTAATGCATGGCATTAACAGTATACAAACCATAACCAACAACACACAAACCCCAGAAGATAAGCTAGATTACTGGGATCTTCTAAAAATTAAACACTTAAGCTCATCAAAAGACTTCACCAAAAGAGTAAAAAGAGAACCTAAAGAGTGGGAAAAAAATTTTGGACATTACGAGTCAGACAAATGTCTAATCTTTATAATCTACAAGAAAATCCAACACCTTTACAACAAAAAGACAAATAATCCAATCAAAAAATGGGCAAAGGAAATGAACAGACACTTCACCAAAGAAGACATTCAAGCAGCCAACAGACACATGAGGAAATGCTCTCGATCACTAGCCATTAGAGAAATGTAAATTAAAACCACAATGAGATACCATCTCACCCCAGCATTACTGGCACAAATCAAAAACACTGGAAATAAGAAATGTTGGAGAGGCTGTGGGGAGATCAGAACTCTTATGCACTGCTGGTGGGAATGCATAATGATAAAACCATTTTGGAAAACGATATGGCACTTCCTTAGAAAGCTAGAAATAGAAATCCCATACAATCCAGCAATCCCACTCCTAGGAATATATCTTAGAGAAATAAGAGCCATCACACAAATAGAAATATGCACACCCATATTCATAGCAGCACTGTTCACAATACCAAAAAGATGGAAACAACCTAGATGCCCATCAACAGATGAATGGATAAACAAACTATGGTACATACACACAATGGAGTATTATGTAACAATAAAGAACAGTGATGAATCTGTGAAGCATCTCATAACATGGATGAAACTGGAGGACATTATGCTGAGTGAAATAAGTCAATCACAAAGGACAAATATTGTATGAGACCTCTATTGTAAAAACTCATGTAAAAGTTTACACACAAAAAGAAATAATCTTTGTTGGTTACCAGGGATGGGAGGGGTGGGGGTTGGGGGAAACTAAATAGACTATAGATTACTGGTAACTTTCATGAAGGGTAAGACAGTACACAATACTGGGGAACCTAGCACAACTTGTACAAGCAAAGGTCATGGAAACTCCATAGACACTTCCAAACTCCCTGAAGGACTAAACTGCTGGGCAGAGGGCTGTGGGGACCATGGTCTCGGGGAGCATCTAGCTCAATTGGCATAACACAGTTTATAAAGACAATGTTCTACATTCTACCTTGGTGAGTAGCATCTGGGGTCTTAAAAACCTGTGAGCAGCCATCTAAGATACTCCACTGGTCTCACCCCTTTGGCAGCAAGGGAGAATGAAGAGAACAGAATACAAGGAAAAGATTATTCCAGAAGACTAAAGGCAATGTCATAAAACAACACGTGTACTACTGTTTAATGAGAAACTATTTGTTTTGTACACCTTCACGTGAAGTACAATAAAAATAAATAAGTAAATAAATAAAAAGACTAATGGACCACAGCTACCATGGCCTCCACCAGACTGAGTCCAGTGTACTGGACTACCTAGATGGTGCCTGGCTACCATCACTGACTGCTATGACCAGGATCACAACAGAGGGTCCTGGACAGAGCTGGAGAAGGATGTAGAGCAAAATTCTAACTCACAAAAAAAGACCAGATTTACTGGCCTGACAGACTGGAGAAACCCTGAGAGAATGGCCCCCGGACACCCTTTTAGCTCAGTGGCGAAGTCACTCCCAAGGTTCACCGTTTAGCCGGAGATTGGACAGCCTCATAAAACAAAACGGGACTAATGAGGCACAGCAGTCCAGGGACAAGGACTAGAAGACTAGAAGGCAGGAGAGGACAGGAAGCTGGTGATAGGGAACCCAAGATTGAGAAGGGACAGTGTTGACATGTCGTGGGGTTGTTAACCATTGTCATGGGGCAATATGTGTACTAACTGTTTAATGAGAAACTATTGGTTCTGTAAACCTTCATCTAAGTTACCAAAAAAAAAAAAGAATTATCTATGTGAGATCAAATTGACAACAGTAACTCAAAAGGTTTGATGGGAAGCCTAGGGGACAGTGAGTTGAAGATAATGGTGATGTATAAAACAATATGTATACTAACTGTTTAATGAGAAACTATTTGTTCTGTAAACCTTCATTTAAAGTACAATAAAAAAATTTAAAAAGAAAATGTTCTGCATCCCACTTTGGTGAGTGGCATCTGGGGTCTTAAAAGCTTGGGAGTGGCCATCTAAGATGCATCAATTGGTCTCAACCCATCTGGAGCAAAGGAGAATGAGGAACACCAAAGACACAAGGAAAATATTAGCCCAAGAGACAAAAAGTGCCACATAAACCAGACTCCATCAGCCTGAGACTTTCTTCTGAACTAGATGGTGCCAGGCTACCACCAATGACCACCCTGAGAGGGAACACAACAGAGTACCTGATGGAGAAGGAGAAAAATAGAGTGCAGAACTCAAATTCTAGTAAAAATACCAGACTTAATGGTCTGACTGAGGCTGGAGGAAGTCTGACTGAGACTGGCGCTTGGACTCTCTGTTAACACAGAACTCACAATGTATATAACTATCCATGGATAGTATTGATAATTTACCAAGAACTCTGAGAAATAAGGAAAGATACTCAATAGAAAAATGGGCAAATGGTATAAGGGGGTAAGGAAAAGAAGAAACATTCCTGAAGCCAATTCTTCAGACAAAATTAGACTGGACTATAAGACATAAAATGGTACTGGTGAAGAATGTGCTTCTTAGTTCAAGAAGATACACGAGACTAAACAGGCAGCTCCTGTCTGGAGGTGAGATGAGAAGGCAGAAAGTGACAGGAGTTGGTGAATGGACACCGGAAATCCAGGGTAGAAAGGAGAAGTGTGCTGTCACATTATAGGGATAGTAACTAGGGTCACATAACAATGTGTGCATAAATTTTTGTATGAGAAACTAACTTGAGCTGTAAACTTTCACTTAAAGCACAATAAAAGAAAAAAAAAGAATTGCTGGGTAGAAGAGGGTGGTACAAATGGTTAAGGGCTCAACAACTAGCTGAAAGTTTGGTGATTTGAACCCATTCGGAGGTGCCCAGAAAGATAGGCCTGGTGATTTGCTTCCTAAAGGGCACAGTCTTGAAAACCCTATGGAGTAGTCCTACTTTGCACACATGGAGTCACCATGAGTCAGAATCGACTTGATGGCAACTAAGCATAACACAACAAGCTGGAAAGAGAAATATGTAATATCTATAGTATGCCTATATGTCAGCAACAAACAGAAAATGTAATCTTTAAAAGACTCCATTTACAATAGCAACAAAAATTTAAGATACATAAAAATAAATTTCTAAAACCTGAGTGACAATTATGTAGAGAAAACTTACTAAATATTATTGTAAGATTAAATACTTTTAGCCTTTTGATCTTTAAGAACAGATTGAGCTTCATCTGAGTTGTGCGGCTAAAACAAAAGAAATGTACGATGTTCATGCATAAAAAGATTCAAACTATAAGTGTTTATTTTGCTCAAATTCATAAAACAATCAATGCAATTCCAATCAAAATTCCACCAGAGATTTCTGTCAAACTTGAAAAACCAATTTTAAAATTCATTTAGAAACAATGGGACAAAAAAAACAAGACAGTTTTGAAAACCAAGAACAGACTAGGGTAACTTGCCAGCACAATAAGATATAAACAGTTACTACAAAACTTTAATAAGTAAGACAATATTGGCAAATTAGACCAATAAAGAAGAAAGCTTAGAAAAGGACTATTCAACAAATGATGTTAGGACAGAGAATTGGTTAAACGTATGGAAACATTTAAAAGAAGAGAAGACTATCTTTACATCTGCAGGATAGAAAGAGATGTTTGAAACAAGACATGAAAAGTACAATCGATAAAGAAGAATACTTATACTACTGACTACATTTAAAAAACAAAACTTGAATACAACAAAAGACACATCAACAAGAAAAGACAAGTTATGCACCAGGAAAAGATACTCAAAACATCTATAATCACTCATGGATAGTATCCATAATTTACCATGAACTCTGAAAACCAAGGAAAAATACTTAATAGAAAAATAGGCAAATGATATAAACAGGTAAGTCAAAGAAGAAACATGAACAAATCAAAAGATGTTCACCCTAACCAATAATCTGGAAAACACAAACTGAAACTATGGTGTGATACCATTTCATATCCACACCAAACTAAACCCATTGCTGTCCAGTCAGTTCTGACTCATAGCAACCCTATAGGACAGAGAAATTCCCCCTAGCACTTCCAAGGCTATAATCTTTACAGAAGCAGACTGCCACATCTTTCTCCCGCAGAGTGGTAAGTAGGTTCAAACTATCAACCTTTCAGTTAGCAGCCAAGTGCTTAACCATTGTGCAACCAGGGCTCCTTCACATACATCAGGCTAGCAAAAATTTTTAAATCGGACAGTAGCAAGTGTTGACAAGAAAATGGAGCAATAGGAACTCTCAGAAACTGTTGATGGAATTAAAAATGGTACAACCTTGGAGAAAAATTTGGCAATATCTAATAAAATTGAAGATAAGGAGACATTTCCACTCCTAGACAATACTCTAGAGAAACTCTTATAGAAGGTAGCCAAGGAGATCTGTACATAATAATCTTTGCACTATTGTTTGTAACAACAAAATATTGAAAATATCAATAGAAGAATGGATTAATAAATTGTTATGTGGTTAAACTACAGAATATTATTTTGTTATATTATTATTTATGCTTTTCTGTATATTTGCAATATTTCCATATTTTAAAAAATAAAGACTAAGTATTGGGCAGGAGAAAGCAAATATAACAGGTTACATGCAAGAAGAAATATTTCTGAATACCTCAAATCTATGAGTCATGCTTGAAAAACACCAGAAGAAATCATTACACTATAAATTTGCAAACACCTAGGAGACATCAAAATCTGTAAGGAACAGGTCTCATCAGACTAACCTAATTTTGTGACATGACAGAATAATAGACCTGACAGATCAAAAGATAAACGCAATGTCCTAACTTCAGTAAGAATTCTTATCCTGTGCCATATGGTATTCTCATCAAAAAAAAAAAAAAAAAAAAAAACAAAGAAAATTGGGATAGAACAGTCTAGACCTAAACTCTAGGCAATAGAATACAATTACAGTTCACAAGAAAATGGATAACTTTTCTTCTCTAAGGGCCGTTATCAACCTTTGAGAATAAAACTAGAGGTATACTAGGTACACGTGTTGCTTGGCCTCAGTGGTAAAATAAAGACCATAGGCCTTAAGTGTGCAGTTGACATCAACACTTTGGAGTTAGTTTCTATCAGAAGTTGTAGAATCTCTTTTTAAGAGGTATTTTTTATATTCTATTCTGCTCTGGATAAATCTCTCAAGATATATCTCAGTCTTCAGATAAAAACCTTCTTAGAAACACTGCCATGAAAAGTTACTAAAAATTATTTGAGAAAATATTTTGAGGGAAAAATCTTTATAAACTAATACTTGGCAAAATAAACTTTGGCAAAATAAAGTTGGCATTGTGCAATGAAGGTGTTTCACCTTAAATTATACACCCACACTCTAAATGGAAGATCAGTATTCATGCTTTAAAAACACCAAATGATTCACAGAAAAATATAATTTCAGAAACCATCATATTTTCTTTGTTATTGCCTTGTGTTTTCCTAATCACTTTATTAATATTTGCATAAAAACAGGACCTCACTTTCATGAAAGCCCAGAAATTCAATCAATGTTTATAATATTACAGAATTGTTGAACTTACACCAAACAAAAAGTAGATATGTGGTTTTGAGGAGCTTGCATGCTGAACATGTAAGCATTCCCAGAATAAATAATATGCATGTCATCAGCATAGCACTTGCTGGTGTTTCTCTGTTCTCCACTATCTGTCTGCGTTCAACTCTTCCACTTCTAGAACAGAGTGGCAAAGAGGGGAGCATGGGTGAGGGGTGTATGTGTGTGCATAGGATGCAATGATGCCATTCTTAGTGTGATTCCTACCCTGGCTTCCTTTCCTTTTTTTTAAATAATTTATTTTATTTTTATTGTTGAAAATATACAGCAGAACATACATCAATTCAATAATTTCTACATGTACAATTCAATGACATTGATTACATTCTTCAAGTTGTACAACCATTCTTACCATCCTTTTTTGAGTTGTTTCACCCCCCCCACCCCCACCCCCGCCATTAACGTAAACCCACTGCCCTCTAAGCTTCCTATCTAACCTTTTGGGCTGCTATTGTCAATTTAATCCCACACAGATAGTTCTTTAAAACAGCACAGTGCTCAGGGTCATTCTTTACTAATTAAGCTGAGCTATTTTTTGGTTTAGAACTCTGGTGGTGTCATGGTTAAGAGCTCAGATGCTAAACAAAAGGTCGGCAGTTCAAATCCACCAGCTGCTCCTTGGAAACCCTATGGGGCAGTTCTACTCTGTCCTATAGGGTCGCTGTGAGTCGGAATTGACTCGACAGCAATGAATTTTTTTGGTTTAAAGAAGACTTTAGACCTACGCTGGTTTTCTTAAAGGAACAAGGGCAGGTCACCACTCCACATTCACATATGCATTGTTATGGAGGGGAATTTTTCCCACCTGAGACTGGGGGCAGAGCAGAGGGCATCCTGATGCCATAGACTTAGAATAAACTAAAATAGGAAAAGGATTTTATTTGTTTTCTGTAACCTGAACAGTCAAAAAACAGGAAGAATAAATTTCATCTTTAAGCAGAACAGAAAACAGTGATGGCATCAAGGAAGACCTGAAAGGCTTCTTCCCTGTTCCTCCTTGCCCAAGGATGTGCATGAGATGAGGAAGAATTGGGGAAAGAGCTGAGGAGAAACGCTGTATCACTTAGATTTTGCAGTTGCAAACAATGGAAACTGACTTTAGCTAAGTTCAGGGGGAAAAATGGAATGTTTTACAAGAACATGAGGTTACTCATAGAATTAAAGACAGAAGTGAAAGAATAATTTCTGAGAAAAAAACTAGAATCCAGGCAGCTCTAGGGATTTAGGAACAAGCAGACAATTCCTTCACAACCATTACCACCATCTCCCCACCCCCTACCCTTCAATCAAGAGGAATTAGTTCAGTTCTATCCAATTGTCCTTGTATCACTCAGGACAAAATTCGTATCAAGGATAAAGAATACAATCTTGAGTTTGTGCTCATCAGGGGAGGAATGGGCACCTTGCCTGACAGTCCTGCTGAAATTGAGTTCAGCATGGCAGAGGTCAGTCCCCAAAGAAAAAGTTAAGTTGCTGTTAGGAGAAGAAGTGGGAGCGGATGGTGGGCAGACAAAAGCAAGTGAAGTCCAGTATAAGCATTAACCAGCTAAATCAACAGAGTAACCAAGGAGTGGAAAACAGGGGGAAGGTTCCAGAGGAGGGCTAAGAGCAGGCTCACAAAAAAAACACTTCTAACAACTCCTTGAAATTAAACATGATCATGAAAAACATTAAATTTGGAGGCACTTCAGCAATTCCAGATCCGACCCAACATCCCATTAAAATTAAAGTTCTAAGGCTTTCCAAATGGTAAAATACTTGAAATTTTGAAAATGACAACTCTTAAGAAGAAGACTTAAAGCACTTCCTGATAAAGATCAAAGACTACAGCCTTCACTATGGATTACATCTCAACATAAACAAAACAAAAATCCTCACAAGTGGACCGATAAACAGCATCATGATAAACGGAGAAAACATTGAAGTTGTCAAGGATTTCATTTTACTTGGATACACAATCAATGCCCATAGAAGCAGCAGTCAAGAAATAAACAGACCCATTGCATTGGACAAATCTGCTGCAAAAGACCTCTGTAAAAAAGAAAAAAAAAAAAAAAGCAAAGATGTCACCTTGAGTACTAAGGTGCACCTGACCCAAGCTATGGTATTTTCAGTTGCCTCATATGCACGGGAAAGCTGGACAAAGAAGAAGGAAGACGGAAGAATTGATGCCTTTGGGTTATGTTGTTGGCAAAGAATAGTGAATATACAATGGACTGCCAGAAGGGCAAACAAGTCTGTCTTTAAAGAGGTACAGCCAGAATGCTTCTTAGAAGCAAGGATGGTGAGACTTTGTTGTATGTACTTTAGACATGTTATCAGAAGGGACCAATCCCTGGAAAAGGACATCATGCTTGGTAAAGTATAGGGTCAGCGAAAGAGAGTAACACACTTAACAAGATGGATCGACACAGTGGCTGCAACAATGGGCTCAAACATAGTGATGATTCTGAGGATGGCACAGAACCAGGAGGTGTTTAGTTCTGTTGTACATAGGGTCACTATGAGTCAGAACTGACTCAACAGAACCTAATAACAACAACACAGATTAATACATGTGTTTATGACACCTTAAAATGTACCCCAAATTAAATATCTTTATAAAAGGTACAGTATTGCATCATTATTTATAGATAAATATAGGTATCAACATTATATATGCGGTTACATGGTTTCAAGTGTCACCTACCTGAAACAGACCACCCCACATTTTATTTTTTCTGGCTTCTGACTTTTTGTAGGAAGTGAGTAGAGATGTATGTCTACACACACATATACACTTGCTTACACTTTCACCTACATAATACCCGGTGTGTTCTTACACTTTAGGTGAATACCTTATACATATGGCATATTTATAAATGATTTACTGAGTAATAAAATCCCCTTTACCATTTTTGAGCATACAGAGCATAAAGCAGTCAAAGAAAAAAAGGAATAAAAATACACAGGGGCTTGGCAAAAAGCTAAAAATAATAAAGAAAATTTTGCAGAGAGAATTACAAAAGTATGGTTCAAAGGGAATAGAATTTTCCAACACCAGAGGAAAGTCAAACTTTTTCCTTAGGTTCCAAATCTTAGTTAAATTGTTAGACAAACATGAAGAAATGGACCTCAGCTTATAGCAGCAGCTAATGGAATGAAACCCATGTAGACTACCAGCTAGAAAGTCTAGTGTGAATAAGAAAATAGATATTTTAGTGAAACTTTTGTACTTTCAAATATCTGTAATAATCCAGGAAAGCCAACAAATCGGTAATAAGGAAGAGCTAGGTTTAATGAATAGATAAGCAGGATTTATTTTCTAGCCATGGAATATTTTTATTGTATATAAATGCATATTGAATTCAAATAAAGATTTTTAAAAGGATATAACCCGCCACACTGTTATTTTCTAAGCTTAATTTCAGAAAAACCATAGTATAAATACTCTAAAATTCACTTTTTAATGTTTTCAGATATTTAGAGTCACAAATGTTTCAAAATTATGTCGAGAGGTTGCCAAGTATTTTTAGTTTGGAAGAGCTATGAAGCACCACATTTCCCTATCCCCAGCCCCTTGACCACTTACCACCATGAATAAAAACTTCCATAAAATACGAGAGCAATTGTGGAAGGGATATCAGAGATGACCCCTCCCGTCCTAGGGATGACCCTACTGATTATCTGTAGGAAGGAGGGGCCAACACTGTTATGTGAAACCACAACGTCCAATGTGTGTATGTCTCAGTCATCTAGTGCTGCTCTAACAGAAGTGCCACAAGTGGATGGTTTTAACAAAGAGAAATTTATTCTCTTATAGTCCAGTAGGCTACAAGTCCAAATTCAGGGCATCAGCTCCAGGGGAACGCTTTCTCCATTGGCTCTGGAGGAAAGTCCATGTCATCAGTCTTCCTTTGGTCTGGGAACTTCTCTGCACAGGAACCTCAGGTCCAAAGGACAGCTCTGCTCCCAGCACTGCTTTCTTGGTGGTGTGAGGTTCCCATGTGTCTCTGCTCGCTTCTCTCTTTTATATCTCAAAAGAAATTGCATTAAGACAAGTGATCTTGTCAACCTCATCAGTATAACCTCATCACAGTGATAGAATTTACAACACATGAGGAGATCACATATAATCTCATCATAGTGGTAGAGTTTACAACACATAAGGACATCACATCAGATAACACAATCATACAATACTAGGAATCATGACCTAGCCAAGTTGCTACACACATTTTTGGGGGACACAATTCAATCCATGACAGTGTACTTTATTTCATATTAAAACCTGTTTAATGGTTCAGATAACATCTTGCTTCTTTAGTACCTCTTATACTCTGGCAAAATTTTCTAGAAAAGGTTTATCTTCTACTCTCTAAAGGTGGCTTAAGATTATGGCTCCTAATTAAGAATATGGCATGAAATGCAGGAACTGGCTTTAACTGAGTAATGTGTAAACAGCATTATACATATATTTCACACAAATCCATCCTTTTTAAAGACTTCTTTCTTTCCTTCTTTATTTCTTTCTTCATCTCTTCCTTTCTTTTTAAGCCATAACTTTTTTTTAAGGCTTCAGGATGGCCAAGAAGAAAAGGAAAGAATAAGAAACTGGTCTGTATCTTGGGGAGCCAGCCTCGATAATCTTTAATCTTGATCATACTGTTTTCCTGGCTTTTATAAATAGGATGTAAAATAATTGTTACTTTAACACTTGGGTTTTGTTTTTATTTTTTCTATTAGTAATGTGTAATTAAGTATTTGTATTCCTCCTTTTGGCTTGCTAGCCTGTATTATTTCCATTCTCCATAATAGTGCTGTGGGAAAGCATTATTTTGGTTGACTGGAAGGCAACATGTCCAAGGCCTATTATTAGTCACCCTACAGATATGCTTGGAGTTGGTCTCTGCTCCCTAAGTACCCAGATCCTTCCACGTCATCTGACTGCAGTTACACTTTCCACTCTTTTTCTTTCTTTAACAAGTCTTCCCATGTCATTTCCCAGAGCAATTGCAGGCTGCTCTTCCTGTTTCTGGCAGATTGATTGTCTCATTTACTGGGGTGCTTTTGCTTTGCCTATAGAAAGAATTCGTCTGCATTAATCTCTGTCTTAAAATTTCAGGAACAACTCTTAAGTATACAATTTTAATGGTTATTTGGGATGTGAACTACCCGTGATTGCAATAGAAGGAACTACAGATGGAATTTGTAAAAACTGTACCGTACGCATCTTTTTAGCCCATTATGTGGGATCTCACTGACTGATGCATCACAGACAACGAAGTCTTTACAGAGCAAGAACCCCACTAGAGGGCGCAATCTCAGTGTGCAACCAGAAGTAGAGCTGCTTCATACTGTTGACCTACTTAGGAGGACGAGACAAATCTCCAAGTGTTATTACTGAGTGGCTAGCAGGGTCAGAAGGAGCCTGGTGGTGCAGTGGTTAAAGGGCTAGGCAGTTCAAACTCACTAGCTGCTCCGCGGGAGAAAGATGTGGTAGTCAGCTTCCCTAAGATTGACAGCCTTGGAAACCCTACAGGGCAGTTCTACTCTGTACTAGAGGGTCACTATGAGTCAGAATCGACTGAAGCCAGTAGGTTTGGTTTTTTTGGTTTAGCAGGGCCAGGACTAGGGTAAGACAAGTGAGGCACACTCCTTAGGTGCAAAATTTAAGAGGTTCAAAAGAACCAATATTCTTCAAACAACATTTTAATGCAATAGTTTAAAGAATAAAAATTAGCGCAAAAATATCCATGATGAGCAACATTTCAGAATTTCAGATAAAGACAGAATTAGTATTACTTTTGCCTCTGACTCCAATATGGCTTGGCATGGCACTAGGGGCTGGAAAGGTTTTCATTACTGCCAAAGGAAAGCAGAATCACTGCAACATTTCTATGATCCCATTATTTTCCTTCCTCAAATTTTTCTTCCACAGAAATCACTCACACAGAGTCTTGGGCAAAACTGTGAAACAAGCAAAGTTTATCCTCAATGGCTTCCATCTCTTTCTTGTTCCTCACCCACCCTCAGATACCCAGCCATCTTATGCTGGCCCCTGATTTCCCAGACCCTCCCACTTGCCCACTTGGGCACCTTAGCTACAGCTACCAACCCTCAAAATAGCACAGACTCTGCACTTCTCCCAACCCTTGTGTAACTCCAAAGCAAAATTTTCCTCAAGGAAAATTAAAGTTTGATATTGAAAAGGCCTAAGATCACTAAGAGAGAGAGAGAGAGAGATTGGTCTTACTGTTCCAATACAGTCATACAATTTCAGAACAGGAAGATTATAGAGATCCACTAAACCAACTCCTTTTATTTTACTAATAAAGTAACTGAGGCCCAAAGAGATTATAAATGATTTGTGCAACGAGTTACACTACACGCATAGCAAAGACTAGAACCAGGTGTTTTCACTTCTACCCCATTACACAAAGTTGACAATACTCCATATCTTGACATTTGTAGAACGTATGAAAAATTCACAAGTCAAAGACACATGAAGGCCCTCAACTTCCATCTGCATAATCACCATCATTAACGACTACAAATATTTATCCAGGGGTGATTGGGAAGACTAAGCAAAGAAAGCAGCATATAGGTCTGGTTCCGTGGAAAAAAAGAGCCAGTGTTCAAATGGACTACAAAATGTGATGTTAGAATACTTTTTCAAATTTTTCAGTAAACAGAATCTCTTTAAGGTTTGGCCCAGGAGTACAGATAGTTTTTCTGACAAGTATATCCTTCCTACCAAAGGGGGTCATGGCTTTAGACTTCTTCACCTTCTAACAAGTTTCTCATTACTGTTAGGTAAGATAAAATAAGTTCACACATATCAAAATCAACTAAAAAATGCCAATAGCTTAGAAAACTTATGTCAGTGCAGTTCAGTACAATAAATAAATTGGAGGGAAAAAACAGAATATACACAATCCCATATGGTGTAAAATATATTGAATGTGATTTATGGATTAGGGGGTGGGAGATGGGGAGTAGGTGTGGTTTTTCTTTTTCTTGGGTTCTTTTCTGAAAATGAGTCCTTTGAATCCAGGAATTTTAATTACTCTTCTCTCTTACTCTAATATTGGCGATTTTTTTTTCCTTCATTCAGTGGTTGCCTATTTTCCATAAATTGTCTAAGGACTTAAAGATGCCACTTAGTTTGACAATCAGAAGCTTGTGATCCATTTTTTTAAAAATCTTGAAAGCATTGGAAAGTAAACAAATTTTTTTCATTAGTGCCCCAAATTGTATGTCCAAATTTGATATGATCATTATAACAATTGCTGGAGCTGTCTCAAGTGATGTATAATAAATTAACACACTCTAGGGAGAAATCTAAACAAATAAAGGATACGTATATTGGAATCTATCTTCCACAAATTGCAAATCATCCTTTTACTGGCCCATCGCTTTGCTACATTTTCAAAACTCCCAGAAATCCTATATTTCTATTCAGAATTCAATCAATAGATTACAAAGCAACTGTCTTGTTGTTGCACACTTTGTTTTACAATTTTATGCAGCATATTTTTCTGCTGCTAACAATTTCCTTGGCAGTAATTTTACCTATGCTTCCTCAAGTGCAAATCCGACGTTATTAATGCTTGCCCATGTCCAGTTTCCACATTTTTATCGGAAAGAAAACACCACCATACAGATGCCACATAGCAGGACTGTTGGTTGCTTAATTGGCAGTTCGAGGAATAAGCAGAGTATGTCACATACCAGCTTCAAATGTCACATTAATCTTAGGAGTCTAGTTTATCACCTAACTTGACTTTTGAATATTTGATTTTGCACTTGGTGGGCAGGCATTCCTAATCAATATTAGTGGTAAACACTAGACAGGTTTAGTGAGGTAGAACTAAACATACTGTAGCTTCACACAGAACACCAAGTGCCTGAGATGCTAATGCAAAATGGCTTCACATTTTCTTGCTCATTTAAAGCAAAAATAGATGGCTCAATGATTTTTCCTTCACAATCAATATTCTCTAAATTGTACTCTGATAAACAAAGACTGTGAGGTCAGTGAATAAAGCAACCGATAAAACTAAAATAAAAAGAATTTTTACACTGTGGCTAACTTGCTGGATAATTCTTATTCAAATATTCCTAAAAATTTTATTTCTAGATACTTGGTTCAGAAATTAAATGTTGGAGTACCTTATTGGTCTTTTTGGATACATATTCTGCATGCTTATATAAAATGAAGATAAGTATATCAAGTAAAATATGAAAATGCTTGGACATAAATGTTTTTAGTTTTCAGTCTTTTAATGAAATATTTTGTCAGTGTATTGGTGTTCTTTCTGACCAAGAGGAAGAAATGTTTGATGAAGTGGAAGTAAAAGTAATTATGGCATTTGAGTATCATTTTTGAGTTTTGAAAGCCAAGAATAGACATCAGGATATTTATCCCAGATTTTTTTTTAATTTATTATTTATACTGCTACTTACTTCCAAAAACAATTTAAGTGACTTAGCCAAGATCTTAGATAGCAGATGTCACAAAATTAATTAAAATGGTAGGAGGTAGGGTGCTATGGCGTATTTAGAGTTAAGTTTACTATATTCTTGGGATACTTGCCCATGAGAACCTATCTTCTTGGCACAGCTGACCCAATAGCTGCCAGCTGCAGCCTGACCTGCAACTTATAAGAGGATCTGGGAAAAAAACCTCTGGCCATCAGAGATGCTTTATACTAGATAGAGACTGATCCAGCCAATCAGATCTCTCTCCAGAGCCTGAAAAAAAAAGGCATACATAAAGTGTCAATAACTGAGGACAAGGGCCAAACCTGAGAGACAAAACATTAAACCAAAATTCAGTATAAGCCATAGTTAGCAATCAAGTAACTGCATATAGTATTAAATAAAATGACCAGTCAATTAGCCACAGAATTCAGCCCATATCGTAGCAAGATCTTGTCACATTTTTCTCATCTATTTTGGGAAATGGATTTTTTCCTCATGCTTGTCTCTGATTCAGACCTCTTCACTGTCACCTGGCATCTAACCATTGCCCCCAGCTCTCTGGAGATTTCCACCTCCTTAGCTACTGTCCCAGCCTGGATCTCCCAGAACGCTTTCCCTTTGCCTTTATTCCCCTAACTGAAGGTCATTGTGTATAACATGTATTTTCTGAATATATGTTTACTGAGAATGTATATATGAGAACATATATTTACCTAGGATAATAAAGGATAATTAAAGTTAGGAAACAACTTTAAACTGAACATTAAACACCAATTGTCCTAGCAATTCATTGGCTATTCGCTGTCACAGGTAATTCTGTTGGCCATTTCCCTAGGGAAGCCAGGTTCAAATGCATGTGGGTGTAAGGCACATAGGTAAGGTAAGTGCAAGAAGTAAGGCAACTATAGGAATAGTTTTTACTTTTACAAAGGAAATTTTCTTGAAACTCATGACTTTGTCAGTCTTTCATTTTGCAAATTTTGTCTTATTCTTAAAGCTATTGTACAAAAAAGTTTATGTATATGTGAATGATGTGAAATGATAACTGATTTAGGCCTCATTTTCCAGTAAGTAGGGAATGGTGAGCACAGAGACAAACTGGGGAATGCCTTCCCCTTCTGAAAGAGACACTGATTTCCAGGCCCAGCTTCCGTTGCCGGGTAGGATGCCAGCCCAGTGATGCCAGATCTTCTGATTTTTCAAGAGAAGCCAAGAATCTAATGTGTGTGTAAATTTTCCTAATTCTTAAAACTCTTGCAACTACCTTAATTTTTTAAAATACTATGTGAGCCAAATAAAACACATACACAGGACCAAATCTAGCTACCAGAACACCCTGTCTTCCATCTCACATTCTAGGGTTCCTCTCCTCCCCTGGGGCGCCAATGGAGAAGTCTAAAAATCCTGTATTAAAGTAATACAATTTGAACTAGCTTAAGAAAGAAGAATTTACCAAATGCCTCTGATGAGAAAGGTGGCTGGGTGTCAGGAACAAATGGAACCAGAGACTCAAATCCCGTCAAAACTTTCCAGTTATAGTCTATTTTTCCCGGCATAGCTGCTCCATATTTCTCTCCCCCTCTCTTCTCGCTCCGAATACATGGCTTCAGTCAGGAACAGCTCCCAAGCTTTTTTATTTTACAAGATTAGGCTCCTAAAGAGACATAGCCACCTCTTTCTCAATTTCCAGAGAAGGACTGATTGTCCTAGCTTGGGTCAATGACCAGTCTTGAACCAAGCAAGGGGTTATGTTCAGAGAAGTAGATATGTAATAAGAAGGAGCAGGAACTGTAGAGAATAGTGCACAGAAAACATAAATTCCCTGTGTAAACACACAAATACACTCACAGACCTTTAGATAATAGTACAAAGGAGCCCACAATTAAATACCCAGATGTATGATACAAAGAACCCTGGTGGCACAGTGGTTAAGAGCATGACTGCTAATCAAAAGGTCAGCAGTTTGAATCCATCAGCCGCTCCTTGGAAACTCTATGGGGCAACTCTACCCTGTGCTATAGGGTCGCTATGAGTTGGAATCAACTTAACAGCAATGGTTTAATGGTAGGCTACAAACAACGTAAGCTATAGAACTTAAAAAAGATTTCACGCAGCTTAGAGCTTCTGAAGGATGTGGGTTATGGGCTGCCCTCTGCAGTATACGTAAGATTTTGTTTGATTGCAGTGAGGCAAAGACCAAAATTCAGAGCGTTTTGTCATTCACTTCAACCAAACTTCCTCACTAACCTGTATTGTACATGGCATTGTACAAGAATCAAGGACCAAAGATCATCACTAAGGGATAGAGAATACTAAGATCATTCTGACTGAATTGTACTTGCTTGAGCAACTGTGCTTAAAGAATGTTAATAGATTTTTGTCAATATTGAGGGAAGTCCCTAGATGCATCCTACAATACTTCATACCCTACTCTGACTCTTAAACATTTTATCAACTTGGATGAAGATATGTAAAGCATCTCATAAAATTTGCAGAGAAAAAAATTTGGGTAAGTTTAATAAATCAAAAGTATTTCAAAACTTTAAAAATTGTAGGTCAAAACTAGCATAATGAAATTTTAATAGAAATCAATATGAAGTACTACACTAAGGATTAAAAAGAAAACTGGTTTGAAGTTCAGAGTATAGCAGATCTGGCAAAATAGCAAACATGGGGGTTGGAATCTATGTTTTTTGTTAATTGCAATCTTGATATAAGCCAACATCATGACAGAGCACTAACATAGCTGATGAAATCTTACGCAGAATTAATAGAACTATTATATCCAGAACAAGCGTGTCAGTAGTACCATTACTGGATCAGATTATATCTATGTTATTCTATTCAAGTCTGTATTCTCTAATTAAGGGACACCCTGACAAATACATCCAAGGAAAGGAGATTAGAACATGGATGGGTCTGGAAACCATGCTATGAAGAATAACTGAAGGAATCTAGAGAAGAAACAAGAACCAACAAAGAGAAGAATTTCATGACAACAAGAATTTAGACTAACTCTGAGAGTCTTTAGAGCTTAGTACTAATGGAAAGAAGTTACCAAGAAGCAATGTTGGGTTGACTTTGTGGACAAGTCTGTAACAATTACTGCTGTCCCACAAATGATGGATTGTCTTTGTAAATAATGAACCAGACAGGTATCTGCCAAAGATGTGTGGACCATATTTCTGCAGTGGGGAGGAAGTTGGGTTCAATGACCTAGTAATCTTTTCCAATTCTCTGTGTTTATTAGTTTATTTTTCTTTAATATTTACATATAAAGGATGGCTTGTTCAACCACACTGAATAAAGAAGGCAGCCCATGTCCTTCGTCTTCAACACATTTAAAAAAAAAAAAAAAACAAAACAAAACTCATTTCCATCTACTCAATTCTGACTCATAGCAACCCTATAGGACAGAGTAAAACTGACCCATAGGGTTTCCAAGCAGCAGCTGGCAGATTTGAACTGCTGACCTTTTGGTTAGCAGCCGAGTTCTCAACCACTGCACCACCAGGGATCCTCAACACATTTAGAGCTTAAAAAATAGGATTGACTTGGACAAGATGTTTGGCAAGTTTGTTTTATTCTAAAGACCTCAAATTTAATTTCTCCAGGAAATAAATGTAATAATACCCATCCGTGGCCTACTTACTTAAAGAGAAAAGAATACAAGGGAACTAAATGCGATCGATTTTTACCTAAACATGTGTCTACAATAAATTTCATCACAAAATGAGAACTCTAAAGTGCTCTTTTATAAAACACATTCCCAGTGCTGCTGATGAGAGAACACTGTGTTGGGAAAACAGCACCACACATACATACACACACACACACACACAAACACAGAGATAGGAACCAGGCCTAAGTACCAGCTTTGTCAATTACTAGTTGTATTAACTTGGGCAAATCATTAGCCTGTCTGAGGCCCAAACTTTCATCTCTATAATGAAGCTATTAATGCAGTAATTACTCCCACATATTTGGGGGGCATTTGTAGAGATCAAATTAAATATTCTATGTGAAAATATTTATAAACTGTAAATATTAGCTCTTCTATGAAGAGGAGAAACAGCATATATTCAATTACAAATTTCTGCAGTTGGGATTTCTTCCACTGAAACATTTTTAATGTTCCATAAAATCCCTGCTCCCACCTGCAAGGTTTTCTGGCTTTACTACATGGAGTTGCATTTTAAAGATATAACAGTTCCCTAATTATGGTTTTTTTGTACATTATAAAATTAACTGTATGCTTTAGTGCTGAGTTTTGCAGCTGGCTCAACTTTAATGCTTTTTACTCAAGACCACACAGTGTGGTAAAATTTTTTTTTTTTCATTTCATACAAGTGTTTCACAATAATTTTACACTTCTTAATTGTCTTTCACAGTGTTTCTGTCTTTTAAAAAAAATTATGGAGGTCAAATGAAGCATATTCTTGGACACAGAGGCCACCAAACATTCAGAATCTTAACTTTTCCTAACAATTCACTCAACAATTTTATAAAAGATAAAAATGCTCAACACCACTGTTGAGATTTTAATTTAATTATTTATAAAGCAGAAGGGAAGGATTGGGAATCGCTGAAAGAAAGGGGTTTTGTACTTGCTGTATTTTAAATGATTTTATATGCATAGTATGTTTGTATAAGTTTACTGATCCCACATTTAGTAATAAACTCCATGGAATGTCTGGCAGAAATTCCCTGCCACAACAGTTTACATCGACCATCTGTGTCTACGAGAAGCTTCCAGATATTCTGCCACCTGATTTACTCTCCCAACTCTTCTCACTTCTATTCATAGGCTTCTTTTAATTTTCGTCTTATACTAACTCTATCCTGAGAGAAAGAAAATATTACCAAAACGATACAGTGTTACATGTTTCTGAAACCAAAATAAGATTGAGGAATCTTTAACAACCAGTTCAGTTTGTAATACACTGATGACTCTCTTCTTTTCAGAACAGGGATACATCAGCAACAGAGAAAATGTACAGGAGGTGTCTTTAGAAATCATTTTGTTTACTGCCCTCACTTGATATGTAAGGAAACTGCCGCCCAGCAAGAGACTTGCCCCAGGTCACAGGGATTGATATCAGTGAGCAGGGAGGAGAACTTGGAGGGGAGCTGACTCGAAGCTGACTTTTCTCACCACACCATTCAAAACCAAGAGTCCTAGATGGCTGGTGACTTCCTCCATTCTGGACCCAAAGAGCAGTCTTTCAAATACCAGTTCGGCTTGGGAGGGTAACCCGTTGCCGTCGAATCGATTCCAACTCACAGAGATCCTATAGGACAGAGTAGAACTGTCCCATAGGGTTTCCAAGGAGCCCCTGGTGGATTCGAACTGCCGACCTTTTTGGTTAGCAGCCGAGCTTTTAACTACCGTGCCACCACGGCTCCATGGGAGAGTAGACACACCTAATAAACCGGTTGCCATCCAGTCAACCCTGACTCATGGCAACTCCATGTGTTACAGAGCAGAACTGTGCTCCATAGGGTTTTCCTGGCTGTAATCTTTATGGAAGTGGATTTCCAGGGCTTTCTTCTGCAGAGCATTTGAGTGGGTTCAAACTGCCAACTTTTGGGTTAGCAGTCAATTGCAAACTGCTTTCACCACCCAATGTCCTTAAGTCTCTCCTAGAATGAGAAGGTGATTCTATAACTTTTCTGTGTAATTCTAACTGAGGTCTAAAATTCTTCAATATAAATAGCTAGATAGCCGTGAGATCTGGGAAGCGGAGTGGTAATTGCTCAGGAAAGTAGCTTTAACCTTGACCTGTACTCAAAATGAATTGCATCCCCACCACCACCCATTTTAAGACTGTAGCATTTCATCTTAAGGTAGGGAGGTGCTTACAAGTTTAAGAGTACTTCTGTGAAAAGACAAAATTGGATTTGGAAATAACCAGTTAATTGCTTCACACAAGAGGCTTATTAAATGTAGTTAAACACATTTCTAATATTCTACCATCTTCAACCTTACGGTTCCCTAGATTTACTGATTAAGATTTAGCTATACTGAAAAATGTGGCAATTATTACAACAATTCCAAATTAAATTAATGCAAACACAGTAAAGAGAATTGGTAAAAGAGCTAACTAGTTAATAATTTTATAAAGTGTCAAAGGCAGCTGATGAGAAAAGAGTAATATTAATTAATACCAACGGGCTTCTCAAAAAATATCTAGCAGCCCGTCTCAGGATCATTCCACAGATACACGTGGCATTTGGAGTGAACACCGCCGCTCTCAACATTCTGGACTGTGAAGAGCCCTCAGATGGAGTAATGATCGCGCTGAGCATAAATTGTGCCAGGCCTAGGGTAACTCCCCCATCTGTACTCACTGGAGAGATACCACCTCCCAAAGTACTGTGAGGTATAACACATTGATGTCCGGGAAGTGGGAGTGGGACGGGCGAGGACTTAGGTTTTCTGTATTAAAATGTAAGTGTGAGTATATGAGTTTAAATGTTTAAAAGAAGACAATCAGGACTTTTCAGAGCAAGTTTATGATTGCCTTTTTTTTTTTAATAGCTTCTTTTACTAATTACAGAAGTAACTCCCGTTTACTATGTAGAACTTGGAGATGACAGAAGAGCACAAAGAAAAAAATTAAACCCACCAATAATGTTTTCCATCCAGAAATAGCCACTGGAACAATTTATTGTGGATTTTGCAACCTGGATATTGACCCAGGACTATGATGACACCGCTAGTGGGAAAGAGGATGCTAGCGGAGCCAGATGTGCAATGAGGCTCAGGGCAACAAGGGGGATGAAGTGGTGGGCGGGAGGCACATAAGCTTTAAGCGCTGTTTTGGAAAAAACTAGGTAGAAGAGTATAAGAGATTTTCACACTAGACTACCAGCATCCTAGGGGCAGAGGCTGAGACATTCGCCTTTAGTCTTAGCACTCACACACCTGGAAGGAAGGAAGGATATCTTCTCAGTTACTCATCCTGGCACACGCGCATACACAGAACTGGTGAGAAACAACTTGACTGCTAATCTATAATGCAGAGAGCCTGTCTTTGGGGTTTTTCCATTTGAGGCCCATTTGAGGAGTCTCTGAGAGATGCAAACAGTTAACACATTTGGCTGCTATCCAAAAAGGTGGCAGTTCAAGTCCACTCAGAGGCACCTCGGAAGAAAGGCCTGGTAATCTACTTCCAAAAAAATCAGCCATTGAAAACTCTGTGGAGTACAATTCTACTCTGACACACATGGGGTCACCATGAGTCAGAATCAACTTGACGACCCTGGTTTTTCTTTTGTTTTGTTTTGTTTTTGTTTTTTGCTTTCCCTGTCCGAGGCATCTCAATACACCGCATGTCTCTCCTTAAAGCAGCTCTGCTGGCCGCCTGCTCTCAGTTTCAGATGACATCTGCCTCTTTGAGGTATTCCCCAGAACCCTCCCTGCAGATGAATATTTTATACATTTCATAGTTCTTATTTTAAGTCAGAAAATCACAAACATACTCCAAATTTAGAAGCTATTCCTTCAGCCACTTTCACAGAACACAGTTGCAAAAGAGAGAAATAGACAATGGTGGTCGAGTTCAGTTTAGTGCAGTGCAGCAAACACTGATTATGTGTCATGTGCTGGCAACTTTCCTAGGTATGACTGCATAATATAAAGACATTATCCGGCTCCTGAAAATCTCAGTCTAGGAAGGGGACACGTGAACAGAAATCATTCTATCGCCATATGATAAACGCCAGTGTCTCTGATACACATTCTATTACATGGAAGTCAGAAGAAGGGTGCTATATTAATTTCATTCAATTAACTTTCTCCTATTTGTCAAACTTTGTGCTCAGTTTGTTTGGTTTTTTGTGTTTGGGTTGGGAATTACTTTTAATTCATTAAGCACTTATCATATTCAGAAGGTATGTACTAAAGTGCTTTGTAAATATTGTCCCAACTCTCAACAAGGCTGTGAAATAAACAGTACTTTGCACATTTTAAAGATGAAGAAATTGAAACTCGAAACTCACTAGTAAACTACAAAGTTGAGATTAAAATAGTGATCTGTCTCCAAAATCCATTCTCTTTCCATGGGCCCATGTCCTTCCAGATAAATATAATGGATCGTGATCATGAATGGATCATGAATAGAATGAAAATCACCATAGTTTAAAAAATGGTATATTAAATTCAGAGTCAAAGTTAAAGTCTTCAATCTTTCTTTCTTTAGGGTTATGTTTATCTGGGTTTGCTAAAGTTCTTACTATTAACTGAGTACTATGCATTCTATTTGTCAATGTCTACCCATGATGCAAACGGAGTTTGCCATTTGAGATATCAAAATCAAAAAATTACTACCAAAGAAAAGTATGCTTTGATTATATAACCTCCTTTACCCAAAAATCTCCAGTGATTTACCACTGCCTTTAAGGAAGATTTCCATCCAAAACTTAAGCCCTGGAATTCAATGTCCTGTATAATCTGTCTTTCAAGTCCTGCCTCTACTGTAATTCCTGTTTATAAAGCCCATTTCTGAGTCCTCTTTCTTCTTAGGTAAAATCATTTATCAGAAACTTTTCACTTATCATATAACGCATTGCCATCTAGTTCATTCTGACTCATAGCGACCATACAGGACAGAGCAGAACTGCCCCATGGGGTTTTCAATGCTGTAATCTTTACGGAAGCAGACTGCCACATCTTTCTCCAGTGGTGCAGCTGGTGGGTTTGAACAGTCAAGCTCTTTAACCACTGCACTACCATTGCTCCTCACTTATCATATACTGCCTAAATTAGGGATTGAATTGTGTTCCCCCAAAATATGTGTCATCTTGGCTAGTCCATAATTCCCAGTATTGTGTGATTGTCCACCATTTTGTCATCTGATGTGATTTTCCTATGTGTCATAAATCCTATCTCTATGATGTTAATGCGGCAGGATTAGAGGCGATTATGTTAATGAGGCAGGACTCAATCTACAACATTAGGTTGTGTCTTAAGTCAATCTCTTTTGAGATATAAATGAAAGAAGTGAGCAGAGACAAGGGGACCTCATACCACCAAGAAAGCAGCTCTGGGAGCAGAGTGGGTCCTTTGGACACGAGATTCCTGCACTGAGAAGCTCCTAGACCAGAGGAAGATTGAAGACAAGCACCTTCCCCCAGAACTGACAGAGAGAAAGCCTTCTCCTGGAGTCATACCCTGAATTTGGATTTCTAGCCTCCTAGACTATGAGAAAATAAATTTCTCTTTGTTAAAGCCATCCACTTGTGGTATTTCTGTTATAGCAGCACCAGATAACTAAGACACTGCCCAATAAAGACAAATGTCCAATATACAAATAATTGAATTATCAATTTAAAATGAATAATTTCATTTGTAATGTTAGAAAATGGCAAAAAATACTTGTTATTTTTCACTCCAGCCATCTATATTTAACTATGTTTAAAGGCTTTTTTGAATATTGAGTTTTTTTTCTATTCTGCATTCACAATAAAGGATTTTCAGGTTTCTCTCAGAATCAAATTCAGCTATACAGATTTCTACCTGGATGAGACAATAATGTTACAATTGCCATGATTTTGATGTAATTTCCTAATTGTACCAACAATTAGCATAATTTTTTTTTTAATTTTTATTTTTTTTTAAAGCTATACATGTGTATTTTAGAAAGTTAGAAAATACAGATAAGCAAAATTAGGAAACTTTTATCCCAATGAAGAGCACAATCCCCAGTGAATATCTAAAATGTCTAAACGCCATGTTACTGTCTCCCAGAGATTACCACTCTTAACTTTTCCTAATACCGTATTTTGTGTGAGAATATTTTTCTCAAATTTTATTTTTTAAACACTCAGACCAAAAAAAATCCATTTTTTTGAACTATTGAATGAAATAGAGTAACGATATTTTGTGTCTTTTTTAATAAGAAAGTAAACTCTTGTAAGGCAGATACTCAAAAGAAGAAAATGAGGAAGAAAGAAAGAGACTTGAACATCTAAGGCGGTACAAAATCATTTGAGGGCGAACTGTTCTTTTTTATAAGTATCTTCATGGACATCTGCAGATTCTGTTTAGCAACACAGCTGCAGATTGTAAGTCCAGACAGGCTAGAGCAAAATGTCCAAATGGCTTCTCAACCAAATAGGAAATATTTTCCAAACACTCCAGAACAGGAAGAAGCATGGAGAATGAGTGGGAGCAGTTAAGTCCAAAATAGAAAAGGAAGCTATTCATTCTGTAGTTCCGGTTTTAAAATGACAATAACAGTTGGATTTTCTCTTTCTTCCAGGCCCCATTCTAAGCACCACTATGAGATCAGTACTATTACTACTTTCTTTCACAGATGAGAGCTTTAATGGTGCAGTGGTTAAGAGCTTGGCTGCTAAGCAAAAGGTTGGCAGTTTGAATCCACCAGCTGCTCCTTGGAAACCTTACGGAGCAGTTCTACTCTGTCCTATGGGGTCGCTATGAGTCGGAGTCAACTCGACAGCAAAGGGTTTTTTGTTTTTCACAGATAAGGAAAACGAGGCACAGAATGACTAAGTATTCTGCCCAAGCTATTTAATAAATGAGTCACAAATCAAATTCTGGCAGTCTGGGCCAAGAGTCTAATATCTAACAACTATTCTATTTTGCTTCTTTTAACTGTCAAATTCCTTGAAGGTCAAACGGAAATGGGCAGAGGAAAACACCTGCAGGTAAATATCTTAGACAAAACCCACGAAGCACGGTTCTCCCAAGTAAGTGGGCAACTTTTAAGTGCAAAACTTACAATCATTTGGTAAGGAGGTTTCCTTTCACAGGATAAACAGATTAGGTGGTTTTGAATGAGTGATCTCACAGATAAGTCATCTTTGCAAGCCTGCCAACACAGGAACAGAGCCCTGAATCCCCTCCAGCTCCCTCGCCCCCCACCACACAACGCCCTGCCCCAGTACAAAATTCCTGCAAATAGCTGATTCAAGAACCTTCCTCATTCAAACATTATTAATAATTAAAAAATGTACTACCACCAGATCTATACTAAGATACTGCATTTAAAAAGGAAGAAAAGAATAGGAAATACAAGTAAAACATGGATCTCCAACACTACACCGGATAAACGTAGCCACAGAGCCAATGAAAATTGTGACCAACACTTTCTGTGATGTAAAAAAAAAATCCTGAAGAACTAATGAAGACTTTTGTCAAATAAGAATCTAAAGCAAACATACAAGAGTTTAGAACAGTTGTCAAGACACCAGAAAGAGATGAAAGTGAACTGTAACATCTTAGAAAAGAAATAAAAGAAGAAAACAAAACACCACAGAAATGAAGGCTCATTTTGACACAGTAAGAGACACAGAAGACAGGGATGAGAAAGTGGAAAAAAAATCCAAAACAGTAATAGAGATAAAATGACTAATATGCAAAACAGAGCAGATCCACCATAGGTGTTTGGTAACAAATTAATTTTTTTTTAAAAGTTATAATTAAAAAAAAAAAAAGGCAAGACATCAGAGAAGATTTAAACCCAAAGACTGAAAGAATACATTCTGTCCTAGGAAAAATTAACACACAAGCTTAATACCCAGACATATCCAAGTAAAAGTGAAGGACTTCAAATAAAGAAAGTTTCCTTTAGGTGTTGAGGAAGGAAGAACAAGCCATCTATCGGGGCAGGGGGAGGGGGGATTCAGGCTAGACTTAGAATTATCCTCAGCAACACTCAACATAAATACACAGTTGGGAAACCCCTGAAAAATCCTCAAGAAAGAAAATATGACCCGTGGATTTAATTACCAATCAAACAAGTCTCAAACATAAAGATAATAGAAAAGTTTTGAACTTTCATGAACTCAAGGAATATATTTCCTTGCCCCTGAGTCCTTTTGAAAGACCTTGGTAGAAAACAAACTGTAACCAACTGAGAGATGAATAGAGAACCTCCAATAAAATGTTCTGACAGTAAGCATTAACTCTTGCCATAGAACTAATACTGAAACAATTCGGGGAATTTAGAAGTTGGGGCTAGTGAAATTATGGTAAAATAAAATCATTTAAAGATGATTGACTAAGTAATATATGTATTAAACATTTAAAAGTAAACACTAAGAAAAAGAACAGAAACAACTAAAACCAAATGGTTGGGGAAAGGTAGTCAGAGGAAGTGGAAACGTATTCATTTTGTCATTGCTTATAGCAAGGGGTCAAGAGACACGTCCTAAAGAAACAGATGATTAAGAATATTTAAGAAATTTTTAAGAAAATATAATTATTTGAACAAAATGCAAGCCTTCCAAATTTTCAAAAGAAACACACAGAAAATAAAGCAAGACACGTCATGACGGTAAGTTATTTGAAGATATAAAAACAAGAAGTTAAACATAAACCAATGAACAGAATTGAAAACAAATACACGTCATGTATGGAAACTCACTTATTAAAAAATAAAAAAAGGAAACAAAAAGTCTTACATTGGACTCGACAATCTGCTGAGGTATAAGACAGACAACTTTAAAAAGGTTGAAAGTGAAATAATGGTCAAAAATATGCCAAGTAAGTATAAATAGAAAGAAAGAAGGGGTTATAATCTTAATAGTGAACCTAGTTCAATACAAGACCAAAAATATTAAACAAAGTAAACATTTTATCATAATAAAGAATGCAAACCACAATGAATATATAAAAGTAATGATAACCCATGCACCAAATAGCCAATCATAACTCTTATTAAGCAAATAACAGAAACTACAAGAAGAAATACTCAGCAATCCACTAAGCAAAACTTTAGAAGAAAAAAAATAACATATAAGATACATTTGGTATATTAAAAAACTGTACACAAAAAAGACCCTATATAAGACCAAAGACAAAAATGAATAAATTTTTGGAGTTCCGACAAAATGGCACTCTAGGCAGAAGCACCACACCATCCCTCCACAACAAAAATCCAAAAAACTAAGCCGAACAGAGAATACAACAATCCTGAAACCCCTAAACATCAAATGAAGGGATAAAGAAATCAGCCAAACACCAAATGGAGTGAGAAAACTGACAGAGAATAGAGAGTGAGGAGAGATTCATGCAGAGGTCCCCTACCAGCTAACACAGCGCTGATCCACCATCTTGGATTCCTATTGGAGACCAGCAAACAGGGGGTATAAGAAAGCAGCCTCATGGAGCGTACACCAGGAGACAAAGCAACCAGTAATTTGCGGTGTGTGCTTTCCCACCCCCCACCCCTCTTCATCCCTGCTCGGCCTCTTCTGCTTCCCGCGGCCATGGTCTCTTGATCAGGAAGCACCGGCTGCTTGGATTCCACACACCCGAGTGGGCGGCTCTCTGGGTGCTATTTGTTGGCTGCTGGTGTTGCTTTTCTCTGCTTCTTTTGATTTCTTCCTTGCCTCTCGCCATCTCCCGCTCCTTTCGCTCGAATGCCTTGCTCTGTGAGCCATCTTTGCTTCTTCCTGAGGGGCTGCAGAGCGCTGGTAATTTGTGATATACGCTTTCCCACTCTCTACCCTTCTTCACCCACACTTGGCCCCCTCCGCTTCCCACGGTCACAGTCTCTTGTCCAGGAACAACAGCCCACACTAGCTGGCTCTCTGACTGCCATTTGTTGGCTGCTGGTGTTGCTTTTTATTTTCTGATTCTTTTGATTTCTTGCTTGCCTCTCACCGCCTCACCCTCCTTTCACTTGAGTGCCTGGCTCCATGCGCCATCTTTGCTTCTTCCTGAGGGGCTGCAGAGCTCCATTTGACTGTGGAGCTTCTTCCCGGTCTGGGCAACTGCGCTGGTGGGATCCCGGGGCTTTTGTTCATTTGATTGTTTTGAACTGTTTGTTTGTTTTCTATTCCTTTTCTTGAGTTGGGAGCCCTTTCTGGCCAGGCGGAGATGTGTGGCAAGGAGAATCCCATTCGGCTTCCACAGACGCACAGAGGGATCCCTGAGGGCATTTCTTTTTCTGTTGGTTTTTTTTTTCTGTTTTTTTGGGGGGCCTTTCGTGTTCCTTTTTTTTTTAATTTGTTTTCCTTACCCTCTTTTTCCCTTTTTGTCTTTCTTCACTGCTCAGTTTCTCGTCTCTCTATATCTTCCTTCTCTTTCTGATCCTTGAATATGTGGCATTGTATACCTCCATGCCTTCTAGCCAGGCTGTACTGCAACACCTGAGAGCAACTTCCCCAGACCTCATACCTACATCAGTGGGATCCCTGGGAACTTTGTTGTTCTTTAACCTTTCTGATTTTTATTTATTCATTGTTTTCTTTTCTTCCTCTTCCCCTTTCTATTTTTCTCCATTTCATAGTCTCTCATCTCTCCACTCCAACGGCAAGCTCCCCTAGCATTCTTTTTTGTTTGTTTGTATGTTTTTGGCTCCTGTTCCTCTCTCCTCTCTCCCATATCCATCTTGGCTCCACACATAACAATCTCCCCGCTGCATCCTGCCTACCTGCGCCATGCGCTTGACATCACACCACCAAGCAGGACAGGCATGGCCTACTGGAACCTGCCCTGCACTGATTACTGACCCGCTGTGGTGGCTGAAGTAAGTGCCACAAACAACCCGTCCCAGTGTCTCCTTTTCAGCTAGACCTGCCCTTCTGTACCATATCTGAGTGACTGACCCTGCCAGTGGGAGAAGGAGGTGAAAAGTATTGAGCGCACAGATGAGCAAACAACAAAGAACACACAGTCTGCCTGCTCAGACATAGTCAAATTTTTTTTTTAAAAAAAGGGATGAAGCAAACAAATCTACAATCAATAAACAAGAAAAATAACTACTGAATACCCCTAAAACAGCAGACAATATCAAAACATTTACAAAAACAGGACAGGATGGTTCCAGTAGGCATCCAAAATAAAACACCAGATGACTCTCCTGTGGAAGAAAATGCACTAGAACTACCCGATAGGGAATTCAAATCTCTAATACTCAGAATTCTCCAAAAGCTGAGGCAAAAAGCTGACAAAAATGAGGAAAAAATAGAAAAATTCATGGAAAATACAGTCAAAAAAATAGAAGAATTCAGGAAGATCGTGCAGGAACAAAAGGCCAAAATAAATTCACAACTAGAACTTATACAAAGACAACAATTAGAAATCCAAAAGATAAACAACAAGATTTCAGAAATGGACGGTGTCATAGAAGGGCTGAGAAGCAGATTTGAAACAGTGGAAGACAGGATCAGTGGAATTGAAGACAAACACTTGGATACAACTCTGTTTGAGGAAAACTCAGAAAAAAGAACAAAGAAAAATGAAGAGACCCTGAGAGTTCTGTGGGACACAATTAAAAGCAAAAATTCTCAAGTGATTGGAATTCCAGAACAGAGGGAGAAAACAGAAAACACAGAGAGGATCACTGAGGAACTGCTGACAGAAAACTTCCCCAATACCATGAAAGATAAAAAGCTGGCCATCTAAGAAGCTCAATGAACCCCATATAGAAGAGACCCCAAAAGAAAATCACCAAGGCATATCATATTCACACTCACCAAAACCAAAGACAAACAAAGACTCCTAAGAGCAGCTTTTGACAAACAAGAAGTCACATACAGAGGAGAAACAATAAGACTAAGGTCAGATTATTTGGAGAAACCATGCAGGCAAGAAGGCAATGGGATGACATATATAAAATCTTGAAAGAAAAAAATTCCCAGCCAAGAATAATATATCCTGCAAAACTCTCATTCAGATTTGACGGTGAAATTAGGTCATTTCCAGATAAAAAGAAATCAAGGGAATATGTAAAAGTCAAACCAAACTTACAAGAATTATTAAAAAGAGTTCTTCATCTCAGGACAAACAGCTTCAGCTCACAGACAGAACCTAGGACGCAGGATCGTACCAGCCAGATACCGATCTAGGAAATGAACTCTCGACGACTATCCAAAACTAAAAGAAATACAACAGGGAATCAGAGCAGTTAATTAATAAATTACAACAACATGAAAACAATAAAAGAGGGAATAAACGTCATAGGTATAGAACCTTCTAATGGAGAGGAAAGCAAGGCAATACGAAGTAATGATAGACTGCTTCAAATTTAGAAAGATAAGGGTAAAATTCATGGTAACCGCAAAGAAAGTTAACAAACATACTCATAAAAATAAAGAGGAAAAACATAAAGTCTCAGCAAAAAACAAAAACTAAAAAAAAAAAAGAAATGAAAAAATATCCACAAACAAAAGTAACTCAGCACAAGACAGTAAGAAGAACAAAGAAAACTTCAGCACCACAAAAAAAAGCACTACAAAATGACAGCAACAAACTCACATCTATCAATAATTACACTGAATGTAAATGGACTCAATGCACCCATAAAGAGACGGAGAGTGACAGAATGGATAAGAAAACAGGATCCATCAATATGCTGTCTACAGGAGACACACCTTAGAAACAAAGATGTGAACTGATTAAAAGTCAAATGTTGGAAAAAAATATATCAAGCTAACAACTATCAAAAAAGAGCAGGATTGGCAATTCTAATTTCAGATAAAATAGACTTTAAAACAAAATCTACCATAAAGGACAAAGAAGGTCACTATATAATGATTAAGTGGACGAGCCAACATGAAGACATAACCATAATAAACATCTACACACCCAATGACAGGGCTCCAAAATACATAAAACAAACTCTAACAACACTAAAAAGAGAAATTGACAGTTCCACAACAATAGTAGGAGACTTCAACACACCACTCTCAGTAAAGGACAGAACAACTAAGAAGAACCTCAGCAAAGATACAGAAGAGCTAAAGGGCACAATCAGCCAACTTGACCTCATAGACATATAGAACACTCCATCCAACCGCTGCAAAGTACACATTCTTTACCAATGCACATGGAACGTTCTCCAGAATAGAACACATCTTAGGCCACAGAGAAATCCTCAACAAGATCCAAAACATTGAGATAATTCAAAGTATCTTCTCTGACCACAATGTCATCAAGGTAGAAATTAACAATAGAAAGAGCAAGGGAAAAAAATCAACTACATGGAAACTGAATAATACCCTGCTGACACACAACTGGGTAATAGAAGAAATCAGAGATGGAATCCAAAAATTCCTAGAATCAAATGAGAATGAAACACATCATACTAAAACCTTTGGGACAGCAAAGGCAGTCCTCAGAGGAAAATTTTAGCAATAGATGCACATATCAAAAAAGAAGAAAGGGACAAAATCAAAACAGTAACTCAAACAACTAGAAAGAGAACAGCAAAAAAAGCCCACAACCACCAGAAGAAAGGAAATAGTAAAGATCAGAGCAGAAATAAGTGAAATAGAGAACAGAAAAACAACAGAAAGAATCAACAAAACCAAAAGTTGGTTCTTTGAAAGAATCAACAAAATTGACAAACCACTGGCCAGACTGACAAAAGAAAAACAGCAGAGGGCACAAATAACGCAAATAAGAAATGAAATGGGTGAGAATACTACAGACCCACCTGAAATAAAAAGGATTATAACAGAATATTATGAAAAACTATACTCCAACAAATTTGAAAACCTAGAGGAAATGGATAAATTTCTAGAAACACACGGCATACCCAAACTACAATAAAGTGATGTTGAAAATCTGAACAGACCAATAACAAAAGAAGAGATTGAAAAGGTAATAAAAAAACTCCCAACCAAAAAAAGCCCTGGCCCAGATGGCTTCACTGGAGAATTCTACAAAACATTTACAGAAGAGCTTGTACCAGTTCTACTCAAGCTATTTCAGAGCATAGAAGAGGAAGCTACACTTCCAAATTCATTCTATGAAGCCAGCATACCGCTGATACCAAAACCAGGCAATGAAGTCACAAAAAGAGAAAATTACAGACCAATATCTCTCATCAATATAGATGCAAAAATTCTAGCCAGTAGAATTCAGCATTGTATCAAAAAAATAATACACCATGACCAAGTAGGATTCATGCCAGGTATGCAAGGATGGTTCAACATTAGAAAATCAATCAATTTAATCCACCACATAAATAAAAGGAAAGAAAAGAATCACATGATCATCTCAATTGACTCAGAAAAGGCATTTGACGAAGTCCAATACCCATTCCTGACAAAAACTCTCAATAAAATAGGTATAGAAGGGAAATTTCTCAACATAGTAGAGGGCATCTATGCAAAACCAACGGCCAACATCATTCTTAATGGAGAGAGGCTGAAAACATTCCCCTTGAAAACAGGAACAAGACAAGGATGCCCTTTATCACCACTCCTATTTAACATTGTGCTGGAAGTTCTAGCTAGAGCAACAAGGCAAGAAAAAGAAATCAAGGTCATCCAAACTGGTAATGAAGAAGTTAAACTGCCCCTGTTTGCAGATGATATGATACTATACATAGAAAACCCTAAAGACTCCATGAGAAATCTACTGGAAGTAATAGAAAGATTCAGCAGAGTAGCAGGATACAAGATAAACATTCAAAAATCAGTTGGATTCCTATACACCAGTAAGGAGAATGATGAAAATGAAATCAGGAACACAATGCCATTTTCAATAGCCCCTAAAAAGATAAAATACTTAGGAATAAATCTGACCAGGGATGTAAAAGACCTATACAAAGAAAACTCCAAAACACTACTACATGAAACCCAAAGAGATCTACATAAATGGAAAAACATACCATGCTCATGGATAGGCAGACTCAACATTGTGAAAATGGCAATTCTACCCAAAAACAATTTACAAATACAACGCAATCCCGATCCAAATACCAGCAACGTTCTTCAAAGAGATGGAAAAACTAATTATTAACTTTATAAGGAAAGGGAAGAAGCCCCAAATAAGTAAAGCACTACTGAAGAAGAAGAAGAAAGTTGGAGGACTCACACTACCTGACTTGAGAACCTACTATACAGCTACAGTAGTCAAAACAGCCTGGTACTGGGACAATGACAGATACATTGACCAATGGAACAGAATTGAGAATCCAGATGTAAATCCATCCACCTACGGTCACCTGATCTTCAACAAGGGCCCAAAGTCCATCAAATGGGGAAAAGAGCCATTTTAACAAATGATCCTGCCAAAATCCATCTGCAAAAAAATGAAGCAGGACCTATACCTCACACCGTATACGAAAACGACTTCAAAATGGATCAGAGACCTGAATATAAAGCCTAAAACTATAAAATTCAGAGAAGAAAAAATAGGACCAACACTTCAGGCCTTAATACATGGCATTAACAGGATACAAACCATAACCATCAATGCACAAACCCCAACAGATAAGCTAGATAACTGGGATCTTCTAAAAATCAAACACCTATGCTCTTCAAAAGACTTCACCAAAAGAGTAAAAAGAGAACCTACAGACTGGGAAGAAATTTTTGGAGAGTATAAGTCAGATAAAGGTCTAATATCCATAATCTACAAGAAAATCCAACACCTCTACAACAAAAAGACAAATAATCCTATTAAAAATTGGGCAAAGGAAATGAACAGACACTTCACCAAAGAAGACATTCAAATGGCCAACCGACACATGAGGAAATGCTCACGATCACTAACCATTAGAGAAATGCAGATTAAAACCACAATGAGATACCATCTCACCCCGGCATTACTGGCACGAATCGAAAACACTGAACAAATGTTGGAGGGGCTGCAGGGAGATCGGAATGCTTATGCACTGCTGGTGGGAATGCAAAATGATACAACCATTTTGGAAAATGATATGGCGCTTCCTCAGAAAGCTAGAAATAGGCATACCATTGGGTCCAGCAATCCTACTCCTAGGAATATATCCTAGAGAAATAAGAGTCATCACTCGAATAGACATATGCACACCTATGTTCATGGCAGCATTGTTCACAATAGCAAACAATGGAAACAACCTAGATGCCCATCAACAGATGAATGGATAAACTGGTACATACACAATGGAGTACTATGCAACAAGAAAGAGCAATGAATCTGTGAAGCATCTCATAACATGGATGAAACTGGAGGACATTATGCTGAGTGAAATAAGTCAATCACAAAAGGACAGATATTGTATGAGACGTCTATTGTAAAAAACCATGAAGAAGTTCACACACAAAATGTAACTATCTTTGTTGGTTACCAGGGATGGGAGGGGTGGGGGGAAATACTAATTAGGCAATAGAAAAGTGGTATCTTGCGTGAAGGGTGAGACAGTACACAATGCAGGGGAAACTAGCACAACCTGAACAAGGAAAGGTCATGGAAGCCCCATAGACACATCCAAACTTCCTGAGGGACTGAATTGCTGGGCGGAGGGCTGTGGGGACCATGGTCTTGGGGAACATCTAGATCAATTGGCATGACACAGCTTATAAAGACAATGCTCTACATTCTACCTTGGTAAGTAGTGTCTGGGGTCTTAAAAGCCTGTGAGCAGCCATCTAAGATACTCCACTGGTCTCATCCCTTCGGGAGCAAGGGAGAATGAAGAGAACAGGATACAAGGAAAAGATTAGTCTGAAGGACTAATTGTCCACAGCTACCAAGGCCTCTACCGGACTGAGTCCAGTACAGCTAGATGGTGCCCGGCTACCACCACTGACTGCTCTGACCGGGATCACAACAGAGGGTTCTGGACAGAGCTGGAGAAGGATGTAGAGCATAATTCTAACTCACAAAAAAAAAGACCAGATTTACTGGCCTAAAGGAGACTGGAGAAACCCTGAGAGTATGGCCCCCAGACACCCTTTTAGCTCAGTGGTGAAGTTACTTCCGAGGTTCACTGTTCAGCCTGGGAGTGGACAGCCCTGTAAAACCAAATGAGACTAACGAGGTACAGGAGTCCAGTGACAAGGGCCAGAAGGCAGAAGGCGACAAGGAAGCTGGTGATAGGGAACCCAAGGTTGAGTAAGGATATTGTTGATGTGTTGTGAGATTGTTAGCCATTGTCATAGGGCAACATGTGTAGTAACTGTTAAATGAGAAACTATTTAGTTATGTAAGCCTTCATCTTAAGTGAGAATAACAGCACAATTGGAAGAGCGTAGTCAATGTCACTGAACTGTGCGTGTAGAAATTTTTGAAATGGTGTATCTTTGGCTATGTGTATTTTCACCAAAAAAAAAAAAGGTTGAGAAGTTAGAGGGTTGACATGTTGTGGGGTTGTTAACCAATGTCATAAAACAACATGTGTACTACTGTTTCATGAGAAACTATTTGTTCTGTAAGCCTTCACCTGAAGTACAATAAAAAACAAAATAAAAAAGTTTTTAAAAAATGAATACATTTTTTAAAGGAGAAACAGTATGCTCTGATCATATGCACAACAGTGTAGACTAGAAACTAAAAACACAACAGTGGTGGTGTCCTGGCACATGAAGAGATGGACAAAAAATGAAACAGAATACAATATCCAAAAATAAACCCTGAACCCGTTGCAGCTGAGTCTGTTCCAACTCATAGCGACCCTACAGGACATAGTAGAACTGCCCCATAGGGTTTCCAAGGAGCGGTTGATGGATTCAAAGTGCTGACCATTTGGTTAGCAGCTGAGCTCTTAACCACATTGCCACTAGAGCTCCAAAATAGAGCAAAGTGGCATTTCAGAAGTGTGGGATGAACATAAATACTTATTAAATACTGTTGGAACAACTGGATAGCCATCTAGAAAATAAATAAAATTGGATTCTATCAACTATCCCTCAACATCCAGTCTCCCCTTTTTGCTCTGTCACAGAGCCTCTAATTTGTAGCTGGATACATGCCTACGTTTTCCTACCTCTCTCACAGTTCACTGTGGCCATGTGAATTAAGTCCTAGTCAATAGTATGTATACAGAATTGATATGGGTAGCTTCTAAGAAGCGTCCTTAAAGGGAAAGAATATGATTTTCATCATCTTTTCCTCTTTCCTGATGGCTAAAATCCAGATGTTTTGGATGGATCTCCAATAGCCATCTTGAACCATAAAGTGACTTGGAAATGGAAACTTCTCATGGGGGAACAATAAGATGGAAAGAACATGAAAGCCTCATACTATGAAATACTATATAAGCTCTTGTTCTTAGCTATGCTTAGTACAAACCAACACAGTTTCCTTTGTCATCGTATCATATCTTACACCAAAATACATTCTAGAATTATTTAAAAATTTAAATGTAAAAAAGAAGACCTTCGAAGTATGAGAAACCATGAGAGAATTCCTCTTATTATTTTGAAGAAGACCTTTCTAATATAACATAAAATCTAGACACCATAAAATGAAAAGTGAATAAATTCAGTTACATAAAAACCCTGCATGTTAAGAAATCCCATAAATAAGGTTACAATACAAACAACAAACTAGGTAAAATACTTGCAACATATTTTGCATTAGACTTGGGCTAAATTTCACTACTAATTTTGGTCAATAAGACCAATAACCGATAAAGAAGAAAATGTGAATAACTTAAACATGAAAAGATGCTCTGTCTTATTCGTAATAAGAGAAATATAAATTAAATCTACTATGAGGCATCATTTTCTACCATTAGATTGACAAAAATCAAAAAGTTTGGTAATATATTCTTTGGGCAAGGTTTTAAGTAAACAGATGCTTACATATTACTGTAATAAGTGTAATTTGGTACAAATTATATTGATCACAATTTGACAATATATATCAAAATTACAAATGCATATAACTTTTGACCCAGAAATTCTACTTCCAGAAATATATCCTACAAATATATGTGAACATTTGCCAGATGATGTACATACAATGATATTCATCACTGCATTATCTGGAAAGATTGGAAAGGACCTAAATGTTAATCAATAAGAACTGAAAAAATAAAATACACTGTAATCCTAATAGCTGTTCAAAGAATGAGGCAGTTGTCAGTGTACTGACAAGGGATGAAAAGAGATACATTGTTAAGTGAACAAGGTACAGAAACTATGTATAATTCCTTTTGTGTTTGAAAAAGCAAAGAAAAAATATAAATATATGTTTATTTATTTATCAACTCTATTATGAAGGATACACAAGAAATTAGGAACATAATTTCCAGGGAGGAGAAGCTGTCCAGAAGAGAGGAAGTTAGAGAGACTTACTCACAATTTGCAACTCTGTGTGTTTTTAATTTGATATTATGTGTATATAGTACCTTTTCAAATTGGTTATTTAATTAAAATGAAATAGAAGGAAAAAGAAAGGCTCACACAATGAAAAAGATAAAATAGTTTGTAGTCTCCTATTAAATGTATCATCCTGGGGTAATATAAATATTTAAAAAGGATATTTATACTTTCAAACTCAGGTAACACTCCAGATAAAAGATTGAAAGGTTTAAGTCAGATAGCCCTATAAAATACATTGATACAACAAACCAAATATTAAGATAATTTAACTATTAAAGCCTGAAATAAATGGACAATTTTGTTTCTTTGTATAAAACTAATAGCTACAACAATTTCAAAATAGTCTCAGTGTTCTTCCATTTAAAGAAAAGCAGTCAATTCCATGAGAACATATTCTTTGTCTTGTTCCCAAGGCATTCCCCAAACCTGTGAGAGGCCCTGACGCAGAATCGAGGCACAATGAATATTCACTGAATTAATTAAAAATTTAACTTAATAATAACTAAAAGAAACATCCAAAATGTAATGCTATCATGTATTGTTGAAATTCACGGTAAATCGCTTTGCTTTTTTAGCATTAATCCAAATGTGAAAAGCAGGACTTATTTGATCTTCACAACATCCAGCGTCTCACTGATGTCTTACCTGGCACATTTACTGTACTATTAGTTCTGGAGAAGAGACTGGAAGGTTTGCAACTTCTCGGGCAAATTTTTATGTGGTGGCACTTGCTCTCTTTTCACACACACATACACATACACACACACACATGCACGCACACACACTCCTCAGTTTTACTGTTGTCAGGCTGCTCACTTTCTCTCATACCAGCTGCTCCTCCCACCTGCTCCCTCAAAACATAATGTAAAGCCTCCATCTGATGCACAGAAGGGATACCATGATAAGGGTACATTTCTGAGGATGAGTCTATTCTCGACTGAGGCAGAGGGTGTTGAAAAAGCTCAGAAGCTAGGTAGCAG
Organism: Dugong dugon; assembly: GCA_030035585.1. Taxonomy (NCBI): domain Eukaryota; kingdom Metazoa; phylum Chordata; class Mammalia; order Sirenia; family Dugongidae; genus Dugong; species Dugong dugon. Next base: position 149,107,289 of record CM057463.1, on the reverse strand, counting down.
GCAGATAATATGATTTCAGTTCAGACACAAAAATAGAAATGCTTTGGCATCAGTCAGAAAGAAGGGAAAGTTGTGATTTTGGGGGAGGATTTTTCCTTCTGGGTGAAGTTCAAAATCTTAAGTCCCTATCTTAGAATGAATGCATTTAGTGACAGAGACTTCAGCTTCTCCTGAGAAGGTCATAGAATTTCTCATAAGAATCTTTCCCTTAATTTCAGTTTCTTGGTTTCCAGCCAGAGGTGAGTCATCCTTAGGCATATTTTTATTATATAATTGACTCAAAGAATTTGGGCCCACCAAGGTCCTTGGAGAATATGATGTGAAAGTTACCCATAATTAAGCAAATTTGTTAAGCCTCCCAACTGGAGTACGGAATTGAAAAATAATCATAGATTTTTTTAAACTTGGTTTAATTAACATGAGTTACTGATATAAAATCATGCTAGGATCTGGTTCTTCTTTTTCTTTTGTAGCTTATTTTTGTTTAATTAAATTATTTTTTGTTTTAATTGGAACGCATCTTCTTTGGGAATTTAAAGCAGAAGAGCGGAAGGAGGACCCAGTCAAATCAATGGCAATGTCGGGCACCATCACTGCTAAGAAGGAAATCAGCAGGAATTGAGAGAAATCAGGTTAAGTCACAGAAACCAGAGGCAAAAGCTGTGGTGGAGAATCAGGCTGACACAGAGAACAGAGAGGACCCCTCTACAGAGCTGAAGCCTAGGGCCCAGTCAAATGAAGAGAAACAAATGAAAAAGAATCATGCATTAAGAGGCAAAGCTGATGTAAGCATTTACCAGTACCAGTGTTGTCAAGTTGATTCCAACTCATGGTGACCCTATATGTGCAGAGTAGTACTGCTCCATAGGCTGTGACCTTTTGGAAGCAGATTGTCAGGCCTGTCTTTCGAGGTGCCAACCTTTTGATTAGTAGTCAAGTGCTTAACTGCTTGCCTCATCTGGGGACTCCAATATAAGCATATTGTTGGTGTTGTTGTGTGCCATCAAGTAGATTCCCACACGTAGTGACCTTATAGGACAAAGTAGAACTGCGCATAGGGTTTCCTAGGCCCAAATATTTATGGGAGCAGATCGCCAGGTCTTTTCTCCCGCAGAGCGTCTGGTGGGTTCAAACCATCAATCTTTCAGTTAGCGGCCAAGTGCTTAACCATCGTGCTACCAGGGCTCCTAATGGAAGCATAATGGTGTCTATTCAAGTGGTACACTGCCAAGGGGAAGAAAAGGAGCTACAACTGGCCTGCACATCCAAGGCTGACTCCCGGGAGTTCATTCATGCATTATTCAACAAGTATCAATTGATTATGTTCTTTATACAAAAAACACTATGCGGAGTATTGTGGTCAACAAGATAAACATGGTCTCTAATCTCATGGAGCTTACATGGTGGAATGGGGGGAGGGCAGGTCAAGTAAATAAGTAAGTAGACTGATTAAGAAGTAGACAAATAAAATATTTATGATTGTGAGGGTGCTATGAAGGAAATAAGCAGGATACTGAGAGATGAAACAGGGAGAAAGGACTTATTTTAGGAAGAGTAATCAGGGAAGCCTTCCTGAAATGGATGGGAAGGAGCCAACCGTGAAAAAAATGTTTGTTTCTGTGTGTAAACGTTTCCATGGGTTTTTTTAATAGTGGTCTCACAGTATTTGTCCTTTTGTAACTGACTTATTTCACTCAGGAAAAAATTGAATGAAGAACTTTCTAGACAAAGAGCCCAGCAAGTGCCAAGATCCAGAGATGAGAAAAACTCAACCTACTCAAGGAACTGAGAGAACGCCTGTGTGACTGCAAACTTGTGAACCTCACATCACTAGCCCCTCCCTATCATGATTTATCCCACAGCTCACAATCACCTAGAAATCATAACTGCCTCGAGTATCTAAATTATTCCTCCTCTTTCATTCCCTTTTGAGAAATACTGTGTAAATCATGGCCTCAAGCTGGTGATAAATAGGAAAGAATTTTTCTTCAAAAGTTGTTTTTTGTTTTGTTTTGTTTTAGCATAATGATATACTTGAAATGCTGAAAAACACCGGGAAGTTGTTTAATCTATTCATATGCATTTGTATGTGTGCCTACAAAAGCCCACCCACCTAACTCAGCATCATTGGCCTGCGTTCATGGGGTTACCATGGCATCCATCTTTGCAGAGCTCACAGCTCACTTACCCATCTAGCTGTGTTTCCTCCGCTTGGTCTCAGTGGGAAGATGTCTCTAGAGAGCCGCACAGCTAGGGAGAGTCAGTGGGTACTCTAGACCTGACAGGAGAAGAAAATATGCAAGATTAAATTAATCATGTGGCCTGAAGCTAATTCTCCCCCTGTATTTTTTAGTGGTGATGCTAATATTTACAAAATAAGTTATCTCATATACAGAAAAGGTTTGAAGCTTGGTCCACAGCAAGGAGCAAAGGCAATAAGTGTCACATTTCTTTACTTCCTTAGTATGAACCTAAGTAAAATTCAACCTCTCTCCCGCAAAACAAAAAAATCCAAACCCATTGTGCTTGAGTGGATTCAGACTCATAGCAACTGGGTGGTGGGAAATTCAATTTAATCATTAAGCAGAATCTTTTCCTCCTACTCACTCCCACTTCCAACTCAAGGACATTCAAAGGTCCTGGATCTGACTTAAATAGGTCAAAAACGACATTCTTTGAAGGCTCTGGAACCAGACTACTTAGATTTGTATCTTATTTCTGCTTCTTACTAGTGTGTGACATTGGGTAACTTACTTAACCCCTCTGACGAATAATGGAGATAATGACGGTAACTACCTCATAGGGTTATTGGATGGTTAGATGAGTTTATACAAGCTTCTTAGAATGATGTCTGCTGTAAGTGTATAGTAAATATTTATCATTATCATCATTATTATTTTTATACAGTGTGAAGGTATCTGGGTGCCTCCCGCAATAACTGGTCCATTCTGGTTATCACAGATGCCCAGTCTCACAGCCAAAGGAGTTCTTCATATCCTGAGGCCCTGCTGTGTCTGACTGGAAGCTCCCAAGCCTCTGAATTGCTGCCATCACCTAGGACAACACCTTGGAATGAGTCACAGGCCCCCACCAATATTGCAGTGGCTGTTGTTGTTGTTAGCTACTATTAAGCCAGCCTGGAACTCATGGTGACACCATGCACAATAGAATTAGATCACTGTGATCCATAGGCTTTTCATTGGCTGGTTTTTGGAAGTAGATTGCCAGGCCCTTCTCCCTAGTCTGTCTTATTCAAGAAACTCTACTGAAATCTATTCACCATCACTACTCCCCAGGAATCTTTCTACAAGAATCACCGCATCATCCCTTTTAAGACCTTTGAAAGCCTTTCCTTCCTCTCAGAATGCCCAGCAAAATGTCTTCAGTGAGTTTAATCTTTATATATATATATATAAAGAAGCAAGGATGATGAGATACGTCTTACATACTTTGGACATGTTATCAGGAGGAATCAGTCTCTGAAGAAGGACATCATGCTTTGTAAAGTACAGGGTCAGTGAAAAAGAGGAAGACCCTCAGTGAAATGGATTCACACAGTGGCTGCAACAATGAGCTCAAGCATAACAAGGATTGTGAGGATGGCACAGGACTGGGCAGTGTTTGTTCTGTGGTGCACAGGGTGGCTGTGAGTCAGAACTGACTCGACGGCACGTAACAACACAACAACAACAACCATATATATCCAACCTTCAGAAACTAGCAGAAATTTCAAACAAATTTTTCTATTTGATAACAGGCTGGCTGGCTACCAGCTTGAGGAGGGACCAGGGGACTTTGTTCTCTCACAGACAGAAAAAATAAAAATCTTTATTTTCTTGCCACAGTGATTCAATCATGTTTGTTTAGACTGATGGACACCCCAAAAGATTGCAAATATTATGCAGTTGACAGCAGTTCCAGATGTGAAAATGTAACTGTCCTCAGCAATAGCTAATTTGTCAGGCCTAATTCTCACCTGATGTTGGTCAGCAACATAGGTCCTAGTGGTACACTAGGATGAAAGGAGGAAGGGCCAAAGAATGTGAAATAATAAGCACAGGAGCCCTACTCATTCTCTTTAAAAAAAGAAAAGAAAAGAAAAAGTTTGGAAAGCTTGAAATGATTAAGTGGTGTGGTTTGCAACCTTCACTTGAACTTGGGTGCCACCAGGAGATTTATTCACTTTCCAGACAAATCGTGAACTATGACAATACAGATAATAATGAGGGTACAATCCAGGAGAGGACACGACTGAGAAACAGGGGACAAGAGCCATGGTAGATTCAGAAGAGCTGTGACAGCAATGAGCTGAGGATGGAGAATCAGTTAAGGATGAGGAGAAATAATAAGTACTGGAGATCCAGGCAGGGAGTCAGAGGACAGGTGTCCATGAAGGACTTGGCGAGTTGAGCCAAGAAGGGAGGCCACTGCTGGTGGGGAGCAGAATATGCCATGATATTGAGGTAGAAAGGGGGAGACACAGACCCAAAACAATACCTAGGAACTAGCTCAGTCCACCTCAGAACCTTGACACGGCGATTTCTACTATCATATTATCTTTTGTTGACATTCAACTCTAGAAATATTCTTTTGATATTTTTATATGATTATTTCTAGCTTTGTTTCTAATAGTGCTATTAATTCTACTTTCCAGGCCCATACCTACCCTACTTGCTTGATAAATACAGGGAAGAGAGAACAGGGAAAAGAAAACTTTGTTGTGAACTAACAGGGTTACTGCCCTTTTCATAGCTTTCAGTCACTCAGTCTTGATTGTCCTCCTTACTTCTACTGAGACTGGACAGAGCTCCATGCAACTAGAAAGGGAGACAGCGTTCAGGAAGGGAGGATCACCCTTTCTTCTTCCCTTTTTGTCTCCTCCTGCTGACTATCCCAGGTACTTATATTATTGACGGCCCGTTTAAGGCATGAGGGATTAGTAGGGGAGGGGGAGGCAAAGCTCACTTCTCCAAGAGTCTTTGGAAGCTGTAGGATGACTATCAACCTCCATGTGCCTTGACACAAAAGATCATGATCCCTGTCATACACCCCAACCATGCACTCTGCCTTTACCTCTTTCTGGATGGAAAGTAACCTTTTTCTCATCTAAGTTGGCTTTCCTACTAAAGCCAGTACCTAAGTTATCTAGGGCTGCTATAACAGAAATACCGCAAGTGGATGGCTTTAACAAAGAGAAATTTATTCTCACACAGTCTAGAAGACTAGAAGTCCAAATTCAGGGTACCAGCTCCAGGGGAAGACTTTCTGTCTCTGTCAGCTCTGGGGGAAGGTCCTTGTCATCAATCTTCCTCTGGTCTAGGAGTGTCTCAGTGCAGGGATCCTGGGTCCAAAGGAAGTGTTCCACTCCCGGCTCTGCTTTCTTGGTGGTAGGAGGTCCCCCTGTCTCTCTGCTCACTTCTCTTTTTTATATCTCAAAAGAGATTGACTCAAGATACAATCTAATCTTGTAGATTGAGTCCTGCTCGTTAATTTAACTGTCTGTAATCTTGCCTCATTAACATCATAGAGGTAGGATTTACAACACATAGGAAAATCACATCAGATGGCAAAATGGTGGACAGTCACACAGTACTGGAATCATGGCCTAGCCAAACTGACATACGTTTTTGAGGGACATAATTCAATCCATAACAGTCAGCCAATCTTTTTTTTAACTGACTTTCAAAACCTCTAAACTAAGAATCACAGGAAATTTTCTCACCCCATCCACACCCACGCAAATGCAGGATGATCTGTGGGGTCTGCCCTTTCTATCCTGTCCATGTACAGGCACACTACACCAAAGCACACAGCTATGTGTCAAGCAAAGGAGGTTATCTCCGTGCCCAGTTCCTCATAAAGGCAGATAATGACTCCCATATGTGAGCCTCATATATGCCAGGAGATCTTAATTATTGGAATACGGAGGACTAAGCTTTGTCTCTATTTTTTACAGTCACAGGTAGGCCTAACTTTGAAAACTGAAAAGAGTTCTCCTTTAGGACATTGAGTTGTAGTAGAGAAAATGTGGACTCCAGTTTCACAGTTTGCTCTCTCCATTACCTTGGGAGGTTACTTAACCTCTCTTGAGTCTCAGATTTCTCATATATAAAATTGGGATAATAATAGACCTACCTCACAGGACTGATGCGTAGATTTAATGAAATCATTTCTATATAGCTTCCAGCAAAATGCCTAGCACGGTGTAAGCATGCAACAAATGTTAGTTCCCTTCCTTCACTTTTCCTTTTCCAGAAAGATACCATCTTTATTTCTCTCTGACTTCAAAGTCTCATTGTAAAAGTCACTCCATTGAGTTTAGGCAATAGTGCAGTCTCTGGAAGACAGTAGTTAAATGTACTGACTTATTGGGGAAAGAATGAAGGTTGGGCTTTAACCTTTTCCCAGAAACACATTAGTCTGTGTTTGGTTTTATCAAACTAATTATGTATCTACTATTTACCTTATTAGACAATTTTGAGGAATTAGCAAGAATGGCCTGGGAAAATGAGGTTTCAGACCTCTACATTTGTATATTTTGATGAGGTTGAGAAAAACTCAGGAAAAGCCTGGAGCTTAGCAGTGTGCAGGGAGAACATGCTTGAGAAAGAACAGAAGGAAGGGGGAAGGTCCAGTGGCCCACTCTAAACAAGGGACAAGTATCAAGTCATAAGTGGGAGAAAATGAAGACATAGTTTTCTGAATTCAGAATTTTGCCAAGGTTTAGCCCTGGTAAACTATATGGGAAAATGAAGTAAAATAACAGATCATTAACTATGTCAACAAGTAGATGTTTTAATCCACTCTTCTCAAACATGTCAATAAGAACTGGCAGGCAATATTTCTTGTCTTCTGAGAATTAGCTGTATTATCTTTCAATGACAGGATTTTGCTAAGACTAGAGAATTTAGTTCAATTCTAGTAGCATCTATCATGCCCCTATTATGTCAGGAGCAATGTGCCTTCACCCTACAAGTTCTTGCAGTGACAGAGAATCAATCTTCTCTCCACTAAAAGCCAACACTGAAAAGCTCTCTAACAGACTAAACAAGTTTCTGTTTACAGTAACAAGAAACTTGGCATCAATTAAGGGTAATAGTTGCACAACGTAATTCATGTAATTGATATTACTAAGCTGTACATCTGAAAATGGTTGAATTGGCAAATGTTGTCTTATATACATTTTTACAACAACAAAATAAAAAAGCAGCTGCTGACACTGCTTATGTACAACTAAAGACCTCATGGGATTGTCTTCTTGGTTTGGAGATTTAGGGTCATGGTTTCAAGGGATAGTCCAGGCAATTGGTCTAATATTGTTTTTAGTGTTTATATTCTACCTCCTAGTTCATTGTGTAGTGCCTGGGGTCTTAAAAGCTTACAAGTGGTTATCCAAGATACAACAATTGGTTCTATTTTCTTGCAGCAGCAGACAAAAAAAGGAAAGTCAGGAATTGGAGGAGGAACTGGAAATTGTGTCCAACTGTCTTAATAATCAACTTCCTACTTTGCCATGAGACCAGAACTGGGTGGTGCCCGGCTACCATTACTGAATGTTTTGATCAAAGATTCTATAGAAGAATCCTGATCAAAAGGAGGAAAACAGTGGAATAGAATTTCAAATTCTCATGGAATCTAGACTTTCTGTAGTCATTGAGGCTGGATGACCCCCTGAAACTATTGCCCTGAGATAATTTTTAAATGTTAAACCTTAAACTGAAACTATTCCCAGAAGTCATCTTTAAACCAAACAATAGTTTAGATTAATTAGTAAAGAATGTCTGCCTTGAGCATTATACTATTTTAAAGAATTATCTATATGTGATCAAATTAACCACAGCAACTTGAAAGGTTACATGAAAAGCTCAGGAGGCAGTGAGTTTATGTTAATGATGGTGGAATAATTTGGAAAAGGATTGCAAGAATGGTTGCACAACTTGAAGAACATAATCAACGTCACTGAACTGTACATGTAGATATTGTTGAAGTGATGTACATTTTGGTACATATATTTTCACCAAAAAATAAGTAAATAAAATAATTTTAAAAGAAGACTCAGGAGCAATGTACCATTCTTATAACTTTAGTGATATTTACACAGAATTTGTTGTCTCTATTCCTCTCATAGCTGGATTGGGACTGTCATATTGATGAGAGAGAAAATAAGCTCTAGTAATTAACACAGTGAGTTTCAAGAAGACTGATGATGGGTCATGGTTCTGTAAAGCCTACAACGCTCGCTAAAACAAAAGTCAACACTGTACTAACCCAAAGGTCCCAGGGTGGCACAGTTTGCACTCAACTACTAAAATAAAGGTTGTGGGTTTGAGCCCACGCAGCAGTGCCACAAAAGAAAGTCCTGCCAATCTGCTTCCATAAAGATTACAGCCAAAAAAGTCCTATGGAGCAATTCTATTCTGTAACACTTGGGGTCACCATGAGTCAGAATCGACTCAAGGACAATGAATTTCTTTTTTGCGGGGGGGTTTGGTTTGTGTGTATGTGTGTGTGTGCGCTATCCCAAGTCCAGCAGATTGAAGGACTGTGGAAGATACCAAAGCTTAGAGTGCACACAGAACTCAAGACAAGCATGAACTGCATGAAAGAATTCAAGAACTCTTAACAGGTGACCTGTGTGATGACGAGTGCAGAGGAAAAGTCGGGGTCTTGTTAAGCCTAAGTGTCTCGGTAGCAGAGAAGAGAAGGGAGGGCATTTCAGGTGTGGAGAGAAGCGTAAGTAAATGCCATAGGTGGATATGAGCATAGTGTTAGCTGTCGAGTCGGTTCCAACTCATAGCAACCCTACTTACAAGAGAACAAAATGCTGCCTGGTCCTGTACCATCCTCACAATTGTTATGCTTGAGGCCATCATTGCAGCCACTGTATCAATCCATCTCATTGAGGTTCTTCCTCTTTCTCGCTGACCCTCTACTTTACCAAGCATGATGGCCTTCTCTAGGAACTGGTCCCTCCTGATAACCTGTCCAAAGTACATGAGACAAATCTCGCCATCCTTGCTTCTAAGGAGCATTCTGGCTGTACTTCCAAGGCAGACTTGTTCATTCTTCTGGAAGTCCATGGTATATTCAATATTCTTCGCCAACCCCATAGTTAAAGGCATTAATTCTTCTTCGATCTTCCTTATTCATTGTCCCCCTTTCACATGCATATGAGGCTATTGAAAATACCATGGCTTGGGTCAGGCATACCTTAGTCCTCAAAGTGACATCTTTGCTTTTTAAAACTTTAAAGACATCTCTTGCAGCAGATTTGACCAATACAATACATTGTTTGATTTTGATTTCTTGACTGCTGCTTCCATGGGCATTGACTGTGGATCCAAGTAAAATGAAATCCTTGATGACTTCAATATTTTCTCTGTTTATCATGATGTTGCTTATTGGTCCAGTTGTGAGGATCTTTGTTTTCTTTATGTTGAAGTGTAATCCATACTGAAGGCTATAGTCTTTGATCTTCTTCAGTAAGGCCTAAAATTATATAAAAATTGTTATATTCTATTGTATTTTAGGCCTGTGGATAAACACTTCCAAGAAAAAAGTGCCTAAAAACTAATTCACTCTACCAGTCCACCTCAAAACCTTAACATTTTAATCTCTGGTATTATACTTCATTGCAATTTAACTCTAGCATGTTTCATTTCTTGTTGCTATGGTGAAGTTTAGCCTACATTAATTTAATGATGTGTGTTTGTCTTATACTTTTTGTGTATAGTGGCTTGTAGGTAATAAGCATTCAGTAAATATGGTTGGGTTATGATTGATTAATGTCCAATTATTGGTAGACAGATCATCAACTGCTTACTGTTATCCTAAGAATTTTACTCCATCTGTTCTACATTCTCACATGACTGTTAAACTGAAAGTCATACTACTAAATTTTAAATCATTGGTTTTTGTCCTTGGTTGCATTGGAATCACCTGTTATCCTGAACTCTGGTTCCCACCCCCAAAGATTTTGATAATTAGTAGGGATGTAGCCTGTGCATTAGGGTTTTTTTTAACTTCCAAAGTGATTTCAAAGTGCATCTGAGGTTAAGAACCACTACTTTAGAAGCAATTACAAGGTAATGAAGAACAGGAAGGCTAATGGGGGAAAGATGAGTTCAGAAAGTTTTCTTTGCTGTTTTGAAGTCATTCACCATGTTGTTATCTAGTCATATTAAACTTGCAAAGTTTATTAAGCAAGAATATCAGCAGAAATTTCTTTGCTTGAAGAACTAGAAGAAGATTACTATATAACTTTGGGTCATTATTATGACCTGGGTGTTAAGTACAACAAATTTTAATTTTTGGATTAAATGAAAGATATGTTGCGTCTACTATTATAATAAAGGTATTTGAACATAGATTATGTTGTGTTAAGACTTTGAAACATTTTCTTCACTGGAGAATTCTACCAAACATTCAGAGAATAGTTGACACCAATTCTACTCAAACTATTCCAGCCCATAGAAAAGGAAGCCAGCATAACCCTGTTACCAAAGCCAGGCAAAGATACCAAAAAAAGAAAAGAAAATTACAGACCAATATCCCTCATGAATATAGATACAAAAATTCTTAACAAAATTCCACCAAACAGAATACAACAGTATATCAAAAAAATACTGCATCATGATCAGGTGGGATTCATACCAGGGATGCAAGAGTGGTTCAACATTAGAAAATCAATTAACATAATTCACCACATAAATAAAACAAAGGAAAAGAAACACATGATCATCTTAATCGATAAAGAAAAGGCATTTGATAAAGTCCAACACACTTTCCTGATAAAAACTCTCAGCAAGATAGAAATAGAAAGTAAATTCCTCAACATAATCCAGGGCATATGTGCAAAACCAACAGCCAACATTATTCTCAGTGGAGAGAGACTGAAAGCATTGCCTTTGAGAATGGGAACAAGACAATGATGTCCATTATCATCACTCTTATTCAGTATTTTAATGGAAGTCCTAGCCAGAGCAATAAGGCAAGAAAGAAAAATAAAGGGTATCCAAACTGGTAAGGAAGTAGTAAAATTATCCACGTTCACAGATGACATGATCCTATACACAGAAAATCCCAGAGATACCCAAGAAATTTACTGGAACTAATAGAAGGGTTTAGCAACGTGGCAGGGTACAAGATTAACATACAAAAATCAGTTGGGTTCCTCTACACTAACAAAGAGAACTCCATAAAGAAAATCAAGAAAACAGTACCATTTGTTACAGTTCCCAAAACGACAAAATACCTCGGAATAAATCTAACCAGGGATGTAAAAGTTTTATACAAGGAAAACTACAAAACACTACTGCAAGAAAACAAAAGAGACCTACATAAATTGAAAAACATTCCATGGATTAGAAGACTTAACATTGTGAAAATGTCAATACTACCCAAAGCAATCTATAAATGTAATGCAATCCCAATCCAAATTCCAACAATTTTCTTTAACAAAAAGGAAAAACTAATCTCCAACTTTACTTTACATGGAAAGAAAAGAATCCTCGAATAGCCAAAGCAATACTGAAGAAGAAGAACATAGTAGGAGGCCTCACACTTCTCAGTCTCAGAGCTTATTATATAGCCACAGTAACCAAAACAGCCTGGTACTGGTACAATGACAAACAGAGATTAATAGAATAGAATTGAGAACCAAGAAGTAAATCCATCCATCTATGGAAGCTGATCTTCGACAAAGGATCAAAGTCCATTCGATGGGGAAGAGACAGTCTTTTTTAACAAATGGTGCTGACAAAGCTGGATATCCATATCCAAAAAAATGTAACGGAGCCACACCTCACACCACAGACAAAAAGTAACTAAAAATGGATCAAAGACCTAAATGTTAAAGCTAAAACTATAAAGAATATAACATAGGGACAAAAATAGGGGTCCTAATTTTTGGCATAAGTACACTATCAAACACAGCAAAAAAGGTATGAACAACAGAAGATAAACTAGATAACTGGGACCACCTAAAAATTGCATAATTATGCTCTTCAAAAGATTTTACCAAAAGAGTAAAAAGAGAACCTACAGACTGGAAAAAAAATTTTTGGTAACAACATATATGACAAGGATCAAATCTCTAAAAATATAGAAAACTTCAACAACTCAACAACAAAAAGACAATCTAGTAAAAAAAAATAGGCAAAGGACATGAACAGACACTTCACTAAAGAGGACATTCAGGCAGCTAACAAACACGTGAAGAGATGCTTGCCATCATTAGCCATTGGAGAGATGCAAATCAAAACTGCAATGAGATACCATCTCACCCCTGCAAAAATGGCACTGATCAGAAAAACAGAAAACAACAAATGCTGGTGAGGTTTTGGGGAGATTGGAACTCTTACACACTGCTGGTGGGATTGTAAAACGGTACAAACACTATGGAAAATGGTATGATGCATCCTCAAAAAGCTAGAAATAGAAATAACCTTATGATCCAGCAATCCCACTCCTGGTTTTATATCCTAGAGATATAAGAGTGGTGACATGAATAGACATATGCACACCCATGTTCATTGCAGCATTATTCACAATAGCAAAAAGATGGAAACAACCTAAGTGCCCATCAGCAGAAAAATGGATAAACAAACTGTGGTACATACACACAATGGAGTATTATGCAAGAATAAAGAACAATGATGAATCTTGGAAGCATCTCATAATATGAATGAAACTGGAGGACATTATGCTGAGTGAAATAAGCCAATCACAAAAGAACAAATATTGTATGAAACCACTACTTTAAAAACTCATAAAAAGGTTTACACACAAAAAGAAACAATCTTTGTTGGTTACAAGGGATGGGGGTGGAACTAAATTGACAATAGATAAGTGGTAACTTTGGTGAAGGGTAAGACAGTACACAATACTGGGGAAGCCAGCACAGCTTGTACAAGGCAAGGTCATGGAAGCTCCATAGACACACCCAAAATCCCTGAGGGACCAGATTGCTGGGCAGAGGGCTGCGGGGACCACAGTCTCGGGGAACATCTAGCTCAGTTTGCATAACACAGTTTATAAAGAAAACGTTCTACATTCTACCTTGGTGAGTAGCATCTGGGGTCTTAAAAGCCTGTGAGCGACCATCTAAGATACTCCACTGGTCTCATCCCTTTGGGAGCAAGGGAGAATGAAGAAAACAAGATACAAGGGAAAGATTAGTCCGAAGGACTGATAGACCACAACCACGGCAGCCTCCACCAGACTGAGTCCAGCACAACTAGACGGTGCCCAGCTACCACCACTGACTGCTCTGACAGGGATCACAACGGAGGGTCCCGGACAGACCTGGAGAAAAATGTAGACGAAAATTCTAACTCACAAAAAAAGACCAGACTTACTGGCCTGACAGAGACTGGATAAACCCCAAGAGTATGGCCCCCGGACACCCTCTTAGCTCAGTAATGAAGTCACTCATGAGATTCACCCTTCAGCCAAAGATTAGACAGCTCCATAAAACAAAACGAGACTAATGGGGCACAACAGCCCAGGGACAAGGACTAGAAGGTAGGAGGGGACAGGAAAGCTGGTAACAGGGAACCCAAGATTGAGAAGGGACAGTGTTGACATGTTGTGGGGTTGTTAACCATTGTCATAGGGCAATATGTATACTGTTTAATGAGAAACTATTCTGTTCTGTAAACCTTCATCTAAAGTACAATTTTAAAAAAAGTAATAATATTGGAGAAAGAGAAAAGATGAAGTATTTGGACAACCGATAAAAATGATCAGTCTCCACAGATTAAAAAAAAGAAGAAGAAGAAGAAGAATGATGAGTCCACAAAACATAACATGGATGAATCTGGAGGGCATTATGCTGAGTGACATAAGTCAATCACAAAAGGACAAATACCGCATGATACCACTTTTATAAAAAGTCATGAATAGGTATACACACAGAAAGCAATGTTCTTTGATGGTTACCAGAGATGGAAGGGGAGGGATGAGGGGTCATTTACTAGATAGTAGACACGTGTTAATTCTGGTGATGGGAAGGGCAATACACAATATGGAGGAAGTCAGCACAACTTGACCAAGATAAATGAAGACACTAAGAAGTATGGAGGAATAAAGAACAGCTATGTTAAATGCCGTAACACATACAATTTTGCAACAATAGTACTAACAAGCAGAAACATATGTGAGTAGCTACATATGTAGACACGTATGCTATATGGGTGTGGGAAGGCATATGGGAGTACATGTGCATGCATATATGGGTATATTTGTGGGCATATGTATATACATGTTTGTATGTGCTGCATATATATTCATATATAAAATAAAGCACATGGGGACACAGTTAGAGGTACTTTCTGGACATATCCAAACACCTCAGGGAAGTAATTTACTGGGTTAAAAGGCTTGAGACCATAGTCTCATATGAGGGACAACATAGTCAATTGGCATAACTTAATTCATAAAGATAATGTTCCGCATCCTAGTTTGATGAGTAGCATCCAGAGTCTTTAAAGCTTGTGAGCGGCCGTCTAAGATGCTACTATTGGTCTTTTCCCATCTGGAGCAAACAAAAGTGAAGGAAACCAAAGACTCAAGGAAGAAATTAGTCCACAGGATTAATGGCCCACGTGAACCATAGCCTCTTCTACCCTGACACCAGAAGAAGCAGACGGTGTCCGGATACTACCACCTACTATTCTGACCAAGGACACTATAGAAGGTCCTGGTAAGAATGGAAGAAAAATGCAGAACAAAATTCAAAATCAGAAGGACTTCCAGGCAACATGGCACTATAGGCAGAAGCACCACACTGTCCCTCCACAGCAAAGATCCGAAAAACTAAGCCAGAGAAAACAGCAATTCTGAAACCCTAAGCGTAAAATAAAGAGATAAGAATTCAACAAAGCACCAAATGGAATAAGAAACTGACAGAGAACAGAGAGCGAGGAGAGATACATGCAGAGGTCCTCTATCAGCTAACGCAGCACAGATCCACCATCTTGGACTCCTATCAGAGATCAGTGACAGGGGGTACAAGAAAGCAGCTTCACGGAGCTTCCAAAAGGAGACAGAACAACCAGTAACCTGCGATATACGCTTTCCCACCCCCCCCCCCTTCTTCACCCCGACTTGGCCTGCTCTGCTTCCTGCAGCCAGTTACTTGGCCAGGAAGCACCACCTTCACTCCGGTGTCATTTGGATTCTGCCCACCCACAGTGGCCAGCTCCCGAAGTGCCATTTGTTGGCTGCTGGTGTTGCTTTTTTCTGCTTCTTTAGATTTCTTCCTTACCTCTCACCACCTCCCCCTCCTTTCTCTCAAATACCTGGCTCCATGAGCCATCTTTGCTTCTTCCTGAAAGGCTGTGAAATGCTGCTCACACGTGAAACTGCTTCCTGGCCAGTGTTGTCACACTGGAGGGATCCCAGAGCTTTTTCTTTCTTTGTTTTTGACTTGTTTGTTTATTTTCTTTTTCTTTTCTTGAATTGGGAGCCTGTTCTAGCTGGGCAGTACTATGCAGCTTGGGACCTACCCCCTCCATTTGTGCAAATGAACAGAGGGATCCCCTAGGGCATTTCTTTTTTCTTGTCTTTTTGGGTTTTTGTTTTTTTTTTTTCCTGATTTTCTTTGAGGATTTTTCTTGTTCTTTTTTTAATTTGTTTGTTTTGTTTTCTTTTCCCTTTTCGTCTTTCTTCATTACTCAGTTTCTCATCTCTCTATACTTTCCTTCTCTCCCTGTCCCCTGAATACCTGGTGCTGAGTGACACATCTACCCCTTCTAGCCAGGCTGTACTTCACAGCCTGGAAGCAACTTCCCCAGACGTCGCAGCTGCACCAGAAGGATCCCTGGGAGCTTTTCTTTTTTTCTTTCTTTCTAATTTTATTTATTCATTTTTTTCTTTTCTTTTCTTCTCCTTTTAGTTTTTCTCCATTTCATAGTCTCTCATCTCTCCGCTCCAATGGAAATCTCCCCTAGCACTCTTTTTTGTTTGTATAGAAAGATTCAACAAAACCAAAAGTTGGTTCTTTGAAAGAATCAACAAAATCAACAAACCACTGGCCAGACTGACAAAAGAAAAACAGGAGAGGATGCAAATAACCCAAATAAGAAATGAAATGGGGGACATTACAACAGACCCAACTGAAATAAAAAGGATCATAACAGAGTATTATGAAAAGCTATACTCCAACAAATTTGAAAACCTAGCGGAAATGGATAAATTTCTAGAAACACACTACCTACCCAAACTAACACAAAATGATGTTGAAAATCTATCTGAACAGACCCATAACCAGAGAAGAGATGGCAAAGGTAATTAAAAAACTCAGAACAAAAAAAAATCTCTGGCCCAGATGGCTTCACTGCAGAATTCTACAAAACATTCATGGAAGAGCTTCTACCAGTACCACCCAATCTATTTCAGAACATAGAAAAGGAAGCAACACTTCCAAATTCATTCTATCAAGCCAGCATACCCCTGATACCAAAACCATGCAAAGATGCCACAAAAAAAAAATTACAGACTAATATCTTTCATGAATCTAGATGCAAAAATTGTCAACAAACTTCGGGCCAATAGAATTCAGCATCATATCAAAAAAATAATACACCCCAACCAAGTAGGATTCATACCAGATATACAAGGATGGTTCAACTTTAGAAAATCAATCAATTTAATCCACCACATAAATAAAAGCAAAGAAAAGAATCACATGATCATCTCAATTGATGCAGAAAAGGCATTTGACAAAGTCCAACACTCATTCCTGATGAAAACCCATTCCTGAGGAAAACTCTCAATAAAATAGGTATAGAAGGAAAATTTCTCAACATAATAAAGGGCAACTATGCAAAACCAACAGCCAACATCATTCTTAATGGAGAGAGGCTGAAAACATTCCCCTTGAGAACATGAACGAGACAAGGATGCCCTTTTATCACCACCCCTATTTAAAATTTTGCTGGAAGTCCTAGATAAAGAAATAGAACAAGAAAAAGAAATAAAGGGCATCCAAATTGGTAAAGAAGAAGTTAAACTGTCCCTGTTTGAGGATGATATGATACTATACATAGAAAACCCTAAAGACTCCACAAGAAAACTACTGGAAGTAATAGAAAGATTCAGCAGAGTAGCAGGATACAAGATAAACATACAAAAATCAGTTGGATTCCTATACACCAATAAAGAGAATAATGAAAAGGACATCAGGAAACCAATACCATTTATAAAAGCTCCTAAAAAAATAAAATACTTAGGAATAAATCTAACTAGGGATGTAAAAGACCTATACAAAGAAAACTACAAAACACTACTGCAAGAAACACAAAGGGATCTACATAAACGGAAAAACATACCATGCTCATGGATAGGTAGACTCAACATAGTGAAAATGACAATTCTACCCAACGCAATTTACAAATACAATGCAATCCCAATCCAAATACCAACAACATTCTTTAAAGAGATGGAAATACTAATAATTAACTTTATATGAAAAGGGAAGAAGCCCCGAATAAGTAAAGCACTATTGAAGAAGAAGAAAGTAGGCGGACTCACACTACCTGACCTCAGAACCTACTATACAGCTACAGTAGTCAAAACAGTCTGGTACTGGTACAATGACAGATACATTGACCAATGGAACAGAATTGAGCACCCAGATGTAAATCAATCCACCTACGGTCATCTGATCTTTGACAAGGGCCCAAAGTCCATCAAATGGGGAAAAGACAGTCTTTTTAACAAATGGTGCTGGCAAAACTGGATATCCATCTGCAAAAAAATGAAACAGGACCCATACCTCACGCCGTATACAAAAACGACTTCAAAATGGATCAAAGACCTAAATATAAAGCCAAAAGCTATAAAGTTCACAGAAGAAAAAATAGGATCAACTCTAGAGGCCCTAATACATGGCATTAACAGGATACAAACCATAACCAACAACACACAAACTCCAGAAGATAAGGGATCTTCTAAAAATTAAACACCTATGGTCTTCAAAGACTTCACCAAAAGAGTAAAAAGAGAACCTACAGACTGGGAAAAAAATTTTGGACATTATAAGTCAGACAAAGGTCTAATCTCTATAATCTGCAAGAAAATCCAACATCTCTACAACAAAAAGACAATCCAATCAAAAAATGGGCAAAGGAAATGAACAGACACTTCACCAAAGAAGACATCAAGCGGCCAACATACACATGAGGAAATGCTCGCGATCACTAGCCATTACAGAAATGCAAATTAAAACCACTATGAGATACATCTCACCCCAGCATTACTGGCATGAATCAAAAAAACTGGAAATAACAAATGTTGGAGAGGCTGCTGGGAGATTGAACTCTTACGCACTGCTGGTGGGAATACAAAATGATACAACCATTTTGGAAAATGATATGGCACTTCCTTAGGAAGCTAGAAATAGAAATACCATACAATTTAGCAATCCCTCTCCTAGGAATGTATCCTAGAGAAATAAGAGCCATCACATGAATAGATATATGCACACCCATGTTCACTGCAGCATTGTTCACAATAGCAAAAAGGCGGAAACAACCTAGATGCCCATCAACAGATGAATGGATAAACAAACTATGGTTCTTACACACAATGAAGGATTATGCACCAATAAAGAACAATGATGAATCTGTGAAGCATCTCATAATATGAATGAAACTGGAGGACATTATGCTGAGTGAAATAAGTCTATCACAAAAGGACAAATATTGTATGAGACCTGTACTGTAAAAACTCATGAAAAACTTTACACACCAAAAGAAACAATCTTTGTTGGTTACGAGGGGTTGGAGGGGTAGAGGGGGAACTAAATAGACAATAGATAAGTGGTAACTTTGGGAAGGGCAAGATAGTACACAATACTGGGGAAGCCAGCACAACTTGTAAAAGGAAAGGTCATGGAAGCTCCACAGACACTTCTAAACTCCCTGAGGGACTGAATTGCTGGGCGGAGGGCTGTTGTGACCATGCTGGCAGGGAGCATCTAGCTCATTTGGCATAACACAGTATAAAGACAATGTTCTGCATTCTACCTTGGTGAGTAGTGCCTGGGTTCTTAAAAGCTTTTGAGGAGCCATCTATGATACTCCACTGGTCTCATCCCTTCGGGAGCAAGGGAGAATGAAGAGAACAAGATACAAGAAAAAGATTAGTCCAAAGGACTAATTGTCCACAGCTACCAAGGCCTCCACCGGACTGAGTCCAGTACAGCTAGACGGTGCCCGGCTACCACCACTGACTGCTCTGACTGGGATCACAATAGAGGGTCCTGGACAGAGGTGGAGAAAGATGTAGAATAAAATTCTAACACACACAAAAAAGACCAGATTTACTGGCCTGAAGAGACTGGAGAAACCCCAAGAGTATGGCCCCTCGACACCCTTTCAGCTCAGTGGTGAAGTCACTCCCGAGGTTCACCGTTCAGCTGGGGATTGGACAGCCCCAGAAAACAAAATGGGACTAATGAGGCACAGCAGTCCAGGGACAAGGACTAGAAGGCAGGAGGGGACAGGAAAGCTGGTGATAGGGAACCCAAGGTTGAGAAGAGACAGTGTTGACATGTCCTGGGGTTGTTAAACATTGTCATAGGGCAATATGTGTACTGTTTAATTAGAAACTAATCTGTTCTGTAAACCTTCATCTAAAGTACAAAAAAAAAAAAAAAAGAATTATCTATGTCAGATCACACTGACAACAGCAACTCAAAAGATTTGATGGGAAGCCTAGGGCACAGTGAACTGAAGATAATGGTGACAGAATAATTTGGAAAAGGATAATGAGAATAGCAGCATACCTGGAAGAACGTAATCAATGTCACTGAATTGTACATGTAGAAATTTTTGAAATGGTGTATCTTTGACTATGTGTATTTTCACCAAAAATGAGAAAAGGTCCTCCAAGGTCGAGAAGGGAGAGTGTTGACATGTTGTGGGTTTGTTAACCAGTGTCATAAAACAATATGCGTACTGACTTTGTAATGAGAAGCTATTTGTTCTGTAAACCTTCATCTAAAGTACAATAAAAAAAAATTTTTTTAAACTCAAAATCATAAAAATAAAATAAAACAGACTTACTGGACTGATAGAGAGTAGAGGACCCCTGAGACTATCAACCTAAGATACTCTTTTAACCTGGAACTGAAGCCACTTTCGAAGGTCACCTGTCAGCCAAATAATAGATTGGCCTAAAAATTAAACAATAACACTCATGAGGAATGTGCCTCTTTAAACAATCAACTGTACAAGACCAAAGAGTCAACATTTACCCAAAAGCAAAGATAAGAAGGCAAGGTGGGCAGAGAAACTGGATGGATGGAAATGGGGCAGGTAGGGTGGATATGGTGAGAGTGCTGACACATTGGGGGGATAGTAACCAACATGACAGAACAATTTGTGTATGGATTATTGAATGGGAATCTAATCTGCTGTGTAAACTTTCACCTAAAACACAATAAAATAGTCACAAAAAAAGATCTTGGGCCATTTTAATGAAATAAATATATATGGAAATTTCAAACATGAACTCTATATATTTGTCTCAACTATTTTAGGGAAGATGTATATTATCATGCCAACTAAGGCAAAATATCTGTATAATATGCTTCAGACTGAGTAACTGTGTTAGATTCCTAATAACTACAATAATAACAATAGGTATCATTTATGGAAGTATGGTAATAAGCACTTTATGATCATTATTTATGTAAGTCTAACAATCACTCTCAATATAGGTATTGTTTCACCCATTTTACGAAAGAATAAGTATGATGAGACTAATGATGTCAGGGAAGTTAGGAGTTATGCCCGAGAGTCTACAGCTAGTTGGTAGTAAATTTGAACCCATGTTTATGGCACTCCAAAGCCTCTTGATCACCACACCATGCTTAACTCTGAACATAACAAGTAGGGTTCAAAATCTTGTATTTTTAATGAGCTAAACAGTATTTATTAATAAAACTACCTGAAACCTTAGAGCATAATTCCAGTTACAATTTCAGAAAGCTTCAGTTGATCTCCATTCCTTTTAAGTTGTCAATCTCTCATGCAAGGTTCTCTATAGCATGGATTACATCCTAACTCTTTCATTTGATTGCTCATTACGCACTACACATTTCCTATACTTCATTTAAATTCTATCAAACTTTGTTCCCAAATAATCCAAATTTTTTTTCTCTCCCCATTGCCTTTGGTCAAGCAGTTGCCTCCATGGCTTCAAACCAGTTCTTCCCAGTTCAATCATGGGGGAGGAAGTGACACTGGAACAGACATAATTCTTTTTTTTTTATTTGAGTGAACTGAAACTGTAACTGGAATGGGAAAAATTACAGGTTAAAGGCCTGCTAGAAACTTAATCTCCTTCTTAGAAAACAACGGCAGCATATGTGTTGCATAGCAACCAAATCTCTTGCCCATCAGATTTTTCCTGTTCCAGTTATGGTTCCGGGTCATCTAAATTTTAAAAATTTGAGTCTGTTTTAGTTTTATTTCATCGGCCACTAATGAACTGGTTTGAACTGGTTCAAGGCCCTGGTGGCCTGTACCTAAAATGCCCTCCCCAAACTTATGCACCTGTATAACTCTCCACATCCTTTCATACTCATCTCAAATACCACCTCTTAGATCTTCCTTGATCCCTTGTTTTCAGTTGGTTCCTCTTTGGAACCTTCCTAGAACTGTCTCTTTTACAGCATCTGTATTATACCTACTTGTATTGTAGTTATTTTTTCACTTGGTTTATTCTCACTATATAGACGTATCATAGAAACTCTTGCTTTTTGTCTTCACATTTCCCACAGTGCCTAGAATAGTGGTTCTCAAAGCATGATCTCTAGACCAGCAGCATCAGCATCACCTAGGAACTTATTAGAAATGTAAATTTTCAGATGTCACTCCAAATCTACTAAATCAAAAACTGTGGAGGTGGGGCTCAGCAATCAAGTTTTTTTGTTTGTTTTTGTTTTTTACTTTTCATTTTGAAATAATTATAGATTCAGAAGAAGGTACAAACAAATGTAGAAGGCGGTCTCATGGACCCTTCACCCAGTCTCCCTCAATGTTAACATTTTGTACAACTATGGAAACTATTTCAAAACCAGGAAATTGATATTCGTACAATCCATAGAGTTTATCAGGTATCACCGCTTATACATGCACTCATCTGTGTGTCAGTGTGCATGTGTGTAGCTCTATGTAATTTTATATGTGTAGCTTCATGTAACCACTACCACAATCAAGATAATTAATTGTGTCATCACCACAAGACCTTTTTGTGCTACCCCTGTGTCATGAATTGAATTGTGTCCCCTCAAAAAGTGTCATCTTGGCTAGGCCATGATTCCCAGTATTGTGTGATTGTCCACAATTTTGTCATCTGATGTGGTTTTTTTTATGTGTTATAAAATCTGCCTCTATGATATTAATGAGGCAGGATTAGAGGCAGTTATGTTAATGAGGCAGGACTCAATATACAAGATTAGGCTGTCTTAAGCCAATTTCTTTTGAGATATAAAAGACAGAAGCAAGCAGAGAGATATGGGGACCTCATACCATCAAGAAACAAGAGCCAAGAGGATAGCACATCCTTTGCACTCAGGGTTCCTGTGCTGAGAAGCTCCTTGACTAGAGTAGATTGATGGCGAGAACATTCACCCAGAGCTGACAGAGAGAGAAAGACTTCCCCTGGAGCTGGCACTCTGAATTTGGACTTCTAGCTTCCTAAATTGTGGGAGAATACATTTCTCTTTGTTAAAGCCATCCACTTGTGATATTTCTGTTATAGTAGCACTAGATAACTAAGACATCCTGTATAGCTACACCTACTCCCTCCCTCCCATTCTGAGCCCCTAGAGACTACTAATATAGTCTCCATCTCTATAATTATGTTATTTCACAAATGTTATGTACATGGAATCATGTAGTATATAATCTTTCAAGATGGCCTTTTTTCATTCAGCATAATTTCTCTGAGGTTCACCCAAGTTGTTGCACGTATCGATCATCTTTTCCTTCTTTTGCCCAGAAGTATTCCATAGTATGGATGTACCACAGGTTGTTTAAACAGTCACCTGTTGAAGGATAGTTTGGATAGTTTCTAACTTGAGACTATTACAAATAAATTTTCTATGAACATTCATGTATAAGTTTCTGCAGGCAAGTAGGTGTTCATTTTGGGGTCTATGCTAAGAGTCCAGTTTCCAGGTCAAATGTCTGTTTTTACTTTTAAAAGGAACTGCCAAACTGTTTTTCAGAGTGGCTGTCCCATTTTTCCCACACATCTGTCAGTTTGTCATACTAGTAATACATGAATTATTTAATTTCTCCACATCCTCACCAATCTTTTCTGCTTTTTTTGTTCTTTTAGCTTTTAGCCATCATGATAGATGTGTACAGATAATTCATTGTGGTTTTAACTTGCATTCCTTTAACGGCTAATAATGTTGAGCATCTTTTCACGTGCTTCTTTGCCATCTGTATATCTTCTTTGATGGAGCCCTAATGGCACAGTGGTTAAAAGCTTTGCTGCTAACCAAAAGGTTGGCAGTTGGAATCCACCAGGTGCTCCTTGAAAACCCTGTGGAGCAGTTTTACTCTGTCCTGTAGGGTTGCTGTGTGTTGGAATTGACTCGATAGCAACAGGTTTGGTTTTTGGTGGGTTTTTTTTTTTTTGCATATCCTCTTTGATGAAATGTCTGTGCGTGTTATTTGCCCATTTTCTAATTGAATTATTTGCTTTTTCACTGTTGAGTTTTAGGAATTCTTTATATATGCCAGCTACAACTTCATTGTTGGATATGTAGTTTGCAAGTATCTTTCCCTGTCTGTAATCTTATCTTGCTACCCTCTTAGCAAGGTCTTAATCAGGGCAAACATCTTTAGTTTTGATGAGGTTCAATTTATCAAGTTTTCTTTTATGGATCATGCTTTTGGTATCAAGTCTAAAGACTCTGCCTAGCCCTAAGCCCCAAAGATTTCTCCTATTTTTTCTAGAAGTTTTATAGTTTTATGTTTTATATTTAAGTCTGTGATCCATTTCAAGTTGATTTTTGGGTAAAGAGTGAGGTTTAAGTTGAGGTTCTTTTTTTTTTGCGTACGGATTTCCAATTGCTCCAGAACCATTTATTGAAAGAGTTATCACTCCTCCATTGATTTGATTGCTTTTGCTCCTTTGTCAAAATTTAATTGGGCATAATTGTGTGGGTCTATTTCTGTGTTCTATTCTGTTCCATTGATCTATGTGTCTATCCCTCTGCTAGTACCACACTATTTAATTACTGTAGTTACATTGTAGCCTTTACATCAGGGAGGGTAATTCCCTCCACCTTACTCTTCTTTTTCAAAATCATTTTGGCTATTCTAGAGTCTTTCTTCTACCATATAAATTTTAGAATAAGCCTGCCTTTGTCTACAAAAAACCTTGCTGATGTTTTGAGAGAAATTATGTTAAATCTATAGATCAATTTAGGGAGAGCTGATGTCTTTATTATGTTGGCTTCCAATCCATAAACATAACACGTCTTACCAAATATTTAGGTCTTCAAATTCTTTCATCAGCATTTTGTAATATTCATCATTACAATCCTGCACAAGTTTTGTTAGATTTATTCCTAGCTATTTCATTTGCTTTGGAGCAATTGTAAATGGTATTATATCTTTTATTTTCATTTCAACTTGTCATCAGTTTACAAAAAAGCAGTTAAATTTTCTATATGGTCTTGTATTCTGAGACTCTACTGAGCTCACTTAATTAGTTCTAGTTTTGTTTGAGTTTTTTGTTTTGTTTTGTTGTAGATTCTTTGGGATTTTCTACATAAACAATTATTTCCTGTGCATATAGAAACAGTTTCATTTCTTCTTTTCCAACCTGTATACCTTTTATTTCTTTTCCTTACTTTACTGCACTGACTGGCTAGGATTTTCAGCACTGTGTTGAGTAAGAGTAGTAAGAGCAGACATCCTTGCCTTGTTCCTGATCTTAAAGGGAAAGCATTTGGTCTGTCACCATTTAAATATGTTATCTGCAAGATTTTTTAGATGCTCTTTATGAGTCTGAGAAAGTTCCTCTCTTTTCCTTGCATACTGAGAGTCTTTATTATGAATGAGTGTTGAATTTTGCCAAATTTTTTTTGTGTCAGTTAATAAGATCAAGTGATTTTTCTTCTTTATCCTGATGATATAGTGGATGACACTGATTGATTTTCAGATGTTGAACTAACCTTGCATACCTGGAATAAATCCCACTTGGATAGGTAATTATTATTTTCATATATTGTTGGATTTGATTTGCTAAAATTTTGTTGAAGTTTTTGCATTTAAGTTCATGAAAGATATTGGTCTGTAGTTTTCTTTTGGGGACGTTTATGAGGTAATACTGACCCATAAAATTAGTTAGGAAGTGTTGCCTCTTCCATTTTTTGAGATAGTATTTAAAATAGGTGGTATTTCTTTTTGAATGTTTGTCAAAATTCTCCAGTAAAAGCATCTGGACCTGGAGATTTATTTTTGAGAGATTTTTAGTTACAAATTCAATTTCTTTAATTATTATGGGACTACTCCGGTTATCTATTTCATCTTGGCTGACTTTGGGTACACTGTGATTTTCAAGAAATTGGTCCATTTCTTCTAAGTTGACATATTCATGTGTGTAAAGTAGTTTGTAGTATTTTCTTATTATCCTTTTAATAGCTACAGGATCTGAGTGATAACCCCGGTCATTACAAATATTTGTGATTCGTGTCTTCTCTCTTTTTATCTTTGTCAGGCTTACTAAAAGTTTATCAATTTTATTGATTTTTCAAAGAACCAGTTTTTTATTTCATTAACTTTCTATAAAGCAAAAAAAAAAAAAACCATTGCCATCAAGTAGATTCCAACTCATGGAGACCCCATGTTATAGAGTAGAACTGCCCCCATCGGGTTTTCTTGGCTGTAATCTTTATGGAACAGATCACCAGGCTTTTCTTCAGTGTGGCACTGCTGGGTAGGTTCAAACTTCCAACCTTTAGGTTAATAGTAGGGCACAGATCGATTGTGCCACCCAGGGACCTTTAACTTTCTCTAGTGTTTTTTTGTTTTGTTTTGTTTTGTAATTTTCAATTTCATTGACTCTGTTACCTTAATTATTTCCTTCTTTCTACTTGCTTTGGGTTTATTTTGCTCTTATTTTTCTAATTTCTTGAGGTAGGAACTTAGACTACTGACTTGAAAACTTCTAATATAAGCATGTAAACTTTTCAGAACTGCTAGAAATGCATCCCACAAATTTTGATATGTTATGCTTTCATTTTCATTCAGTTCTATGTAATTTTTATTTCCTTTGAGGTTGGTTGCCTCTTTGACCTGTAGGTTATTTAGAAGCGTGTGACTTAATTTCTAAGTGTTTGGAGATTTCCTGTTGTCTGTTATTGACTTCTAGTTTGATTCCATTTTAGTCAGGGAGCATACTCTGTGATTTCAGTTTAAATTTGTGATGGTTTGTCTTATGACACAAACTATGGTCTATTTCGATGACTGTTCTATCAGTGCTTCAAAAGAATATGTTTTTTGCTTTTGTTGGATGTAGTATTCTATAATGTATTCTATATTCAATTAGGTCCTATTGTTTGATATTATTCAGTTCTAAATCCTTGCTAATTTTCTGTCTAGTAGTTCCATTTGTTGCTGAGAATGAAGTATTGAAGCCCCCAACAATAAGGAATCTCAGTTTTAACAAGCCCTGCAGATGATTCTGATGTTCATTAAAGTTTGAGAACCACTGGCCTAAAGCAGCACTTTGGAAATAGCAATGACTCAATAAAGTTAGCTGAGATGTGTCTTAGTTATCTAGTGCTGCTATAACAGAAATACCACAAATGGATGGCTTTAACAAACAGAAATTTATTTTCTCACAGTTTAGGAGGCTAGAAGTCTGAATTCAGGGTGCCGGCTGTAGGGGAAGGCTTTCTCTGTCAGCTCTGGGGAGAGGTCCTTGTCTCTTTAGCTTGTTTCCTTGTTCCTTGGATATCTCCATGTGACCTGGAATCAATCTTCCCCTGGGTCTAAGAGGTTCTCAGCACAAGGACCCTGGGTCTTCTTCCTTGATAGAAATGAGGTCCCTCCTCTCTCTGCCCACTTCTCTGTCTTTTTATCTCTTGTAAGATAAAATGTGTGACTCCAGAAAATGTGTGGCTTGAGTAAGCATGTGACTTGAGTCACACTTCTTGTAAGGCTGTGACTCAAGATACACCCTACACTGATCCTGTCTCATTAACAAATAGAGGTTAGAATTTACAACAATTACAAAATGGAGGATAATTACATCAGATCAAAAAATGGAGGACAACCACACAATACTGAGAATCATGGCCTAGCCAAGTTGACACATATTTTGGGGAGACACAATTCAATCCATGACAAATTGGATAAAACTTAGCTCTTTTAGAATTAGAATTGTTCTTCTATGAACTTGATACTGTTATAAGTGGGTACCAGATATTGTCCTGATTTAGGAATGTAAAAGTATAAGGGAGGTGCTCACCCTAATTCGTTTCCCATATATAATTTAAATAAGAAATTGGTTGCCCCCCAACTGCCGCCCATGGGACAGGTTTATCACAGCAGCACTGCACATGGGGGAGTGCCCAGAAAGCTTTGGAGTTGTAACTAAAGCCAAGTCTTTAACTTAAAGTCAAATTTTAAACTAAAGTGAGTCACCAAAACCTGCCTTAAACAACCATTTTCAAGACCAATCAATCAATCAATGAATATTTATCGGTCTCCTCTCATGGTCCAAGAACTGTACTAGGTGCTAGAAATCGAGCAGTGAACGAGATACGGAGTTCACTATATACACAAATAATTATTATACTTGTAATCATAGTAAGTACCATGAAAGAGAAGTACAGAGTGGTAAGACAGCATATAACAGCAGGTCTAACCAAGTCCAAGGGGATTGGGAAGTTTTTCCTGATTAGTGACAGGTAGTCTGAGATTTAAGGATGAGTCAGACTTGGCCTAATGAAGAGGAGGTTAAAAATCAAGGAAAATCCATTTACCAAGAGCTAAAAGAAGTAGCTTGGCCTTATACTGGGAATGGAAGTAAAAAGGTACTAGCAAGAAAGTCTAGGGTGATGGTGGGGACTAAGGAAGTGCCTATCTACCTAAAGTGATCTATATGAAAATGAAGCCAGTTCAAATGAATCTCTTCAAGTCAGTGGGACTGAGCATCTGTGAATTAACAACAGCCTCCATTTACTGAATGCAACTGTGTTCTGGGAACAGTACCAAGAACCTTCTGAACATTTATGCACGCATTTCCTGGGTATGTATCAACACAGTTTGGTTTCTACTGGAATGAAGGCCATTGGAGGGACCATATTTAAAAAGCGGATGGGAAAACAATCCAATTCTGTATTTGGAGAACTTTCTCCATTAATCCCCAGGCTTTGGTGAAGATAAGAAAGGAACTCAGAGATGAGAAAAAAAATTAACATTTGTCAAGTGCTGAAGACTGAAAACTTTGAATATATTAACTGTGATTATCTCTTCTGAACTTTGCAAAAACCCCAGGAAATGGGCATTCTTTTTCTCATTTTCAGCAATGGAAAGAAAAACTCAGAAAAGTAAAGTAACTTTCTCAAGGCAAAAGTGCTAGTAAATGGCCAAGTCAAGAACCGAACCCAGGGACCTGTAGCAAGGTCTGTGTGAAACCTTGCTGAGCAGATTTATAGTTGGGGCTGCTTCCCTGGGAGCTGTGTTCCATCCCCCAACTCTTTTTTCTTCCAGTCTCATTTTATTTCTTTTCCCTCTGCCCTCCTAGCCAGCCCCTGGGTTTATTCTAACCCTCCCTCTGGTACCTGTCCCTTTCTGGCTCTCCGTCATACATCCACCAGAACTCCTTCTCACTCTATTAGCAAAGCAAGATTTCTCCCCCAACGCCTGAAAGTCTGCCTTATAAGTGTAATGTTAAGAATTCATAATGCCATCCACGTCACTCTAAGAAAGTCCAATTCATTATTTTACCCTATTTCCTTTATCACAACAATGTAGACAGAATCTTAGGACTCAAAGTCTAAAGAAACATTTTTAGCACGGCTACTGATATATTAACTCCTTTTCAAAATCTTATTGCTATTGTATTGGTATGGTTTTATATGGATTCTAATATCACTTTGGGGGAATGTGAGACCTGTAAAATATATTTATGCAGCTGCAATAAAAGAATTGAGATGGCTGTGAAGGGAACAAAAGAGAACAAAAAGTCAAAAGATGCTGGGAGTTACCGTGGATACTCTTTCTGTTATCTGACATGGAACTCATACAGGAACAATTTCCTCAAGTATATAGATAAAAATTGAAAAGCCAAAATATGATTTCAATTGGGAATAAGATTGTATGTAGTGTTTTTTTTTTCCTACTCTATACAATAAAAGACATATAAGCTGCAGAAAACAATGTTTTCCAAGTTCTAGTGTACACATTAATAGTCACTTTAGGTTTAAGCAATTGTAAAAAACACAACCATATTCATCTAGACTGTAATGGGAACCATTGAGTAGAATGAGTATGAAAATGTGTGAATACAGTTTTCAAGATGAGGTAGTTTAGTTTGATGAAAATAAAAATTTGAAAATCTATGAGGCTCGTTTTTCTTTCCCCCCTCATCTCTGAAACAAAGAACCAAATAAGCATTAGTTTAAAATGGTCTGATTTGAAATGTTGTTTCAAACAATGTTTCTTTATTATTTTCGTCCTTCAGATAAACAAATATTATGCAAAAATCAGCATTAAGTTGGCATCACTGTCCAGGCAAGCAGAGATTCCTGGCAATTCTGAGCAATAGGAATAAAAAGCCAGCCACACTTACCCTAGCAGCTGACTGGCAATATTGGAAGAGTCTGGCATTGTTGAGAAGTAGAGTGAAGTATTTGGTTTCCTTTGTGACACTTAGTTTTGAACTCTCTAAATTATACTCAGAACATAGATCTGTATCCTTAGAGGAAGAAAGCTACCAACAGAAACATTAGCCTGACTCCTAGCAACCTAAGTTCATACGCTCATTCAATGCTGATGGACAGACTGAGGGATACACTCAATCTCTGGATTCAGAAATCCACAGGGGAAAAGGCTGGTAACTGTTCTTAGAAAAATACCCTGAGATTTGGTCTTTCCCTGGGATCACCAACTTCAGGCAGATAGTCAAGTGGACCCAAGGCAATAAATTAATTCAGTTACTACCCTAACCTCTTGTGGTGTGTGTGAATTTGTAATTGTGCATGTGCTTATGTGTCTGTGTTGGGGGAATTGGTAGCTAGATGGAGGAGAAATCTTGTCATCCTTGATCAAATGGCAGAAACACTAGGAAGCCAGATCCTGCCTGTACCTATAAACCAGGTCAGTACCTGCTTCCCCTCCCCCTCCCAACATCTTTCAGATTCACTTACTTTATAAAGGATTACCTTAATAACCACACACATATCCAATTAACATAAAAACAAATACATAAAGCTGATGTGTTTCAGAAAATATGTACTGAACAATTACGTGTAATGAGCACGCATGTACTAGACTTCGGCACTAGAGATATGAAGATGAATAGAACCTAAGTTATAACTTCAGGAGCTCATAATGTATCTAAGCCTTAAAATAGTTCACCGGCTAATGGTGCTGGGGAACGCAAGATTGAGAAAGGACAGTGTTGACATGTGGTGGGGTTGTTAACCATTGTCATAGGGCAATATGTGTATTGTTTAATGAGAAACTATTCTGTTCTGTAAACCTTCATCTAAAGTACAAACAAACAAAAAAGAATTATCTATGTGAGATCAAATTGACAACAGCAACTCAAAAGGTTTGATGGGAAGCCTAGGGGGTAGTGAGTTGAAGATAATGGTGATAGAATAATTTGGAAAAGGATAGTGAGAATAGCAGCACATCTGGAAGAATGTAATCAATGTCACTGAATCATTCATGTAGAAATTTTTGAAATGGTGTATCTCTGGCTATGTATATTTTCACCCAAAAAGAAAAAAGGTCCTCCAAGGTCGAGAAGGGAGAGTGTTGACATGTTTTGGGTTTGTCAACCAATGTCATAAAACAATATGCATACTGACTGCGTAATGAGAAACTGTTTGTTCTGTAAAACTTCATCTAAAGTACAATAAAAAGAAACAAAGAAAAAAAAAGTTCACCAGCTAAGGAATAGAGACGGCAATGAGGAGATCACTTTAGGCAAAGTAAACAACTTGAGTACAGGAGGCAAGAGTGGAAAATGAGAATAGTACAGCACATAATACTCAGATTGGTCTTGATTTATCTACGAGCAATGAGGAATCACTGGAAGGTTTTCCTTGATTTTTGTTTAGGCAATAGAAAGAAATGACCGGGCCCACATTTTAGACAGATAACTCTGGCAGCAGTGTGGAAGAATTGGTGTGGTGCCCTAATGAAGGAGAGAAACAAGTTTGGAGGCCATTTTCATAGTGAAGGCATAATATAAAAAAGAAGCAGAGGTAGACATTTAATAATTCTCTAGGAAATATAAGTTACAAAAATTCCTATAGAAGAGAGAGAAAGCCAAAAGAAAAATTAATATAAAAGAAAGAAAAAATTGCCACATTAATTTCCTGGGGATGCTGTAACAAAGTACCACAAAGTGTGTGGCTTAAGATGACAGAGAGAAGCTCTGATGGTGCAGTGGCTAAAGTGATAGGCTTTAACCTACAAGGTCAGTGGTTCCAACCCACCAACTGCTCTACAGGAGAAAGATGTGGCAGTCTGCTTCCGTAAGAATTTACAGCCTTGGAAACTCTATGGGGCTTTTCTACTCTGTCCTTATAAGGTTGCTATAATTTGACTCAACGACAATGGGTTTGGCTTGGTTTGTTAAGAGGACAGAAATTTATTGTCTTACACTTCTGAGACTAAAAGTCCAAATTCAAAGTGTTGGCAGAGCCATGCTCTATCCAAAAGCTCTAGAAGAAGATCCTTTCTTGTCTCTCCCCATGGTGGTAACCCAAGGTGTTCCTTACCTTGCAGCTGCAGCATAACTTCGTCATCACATGGCATTCTTCCCTGCTTGTACATCTGTCTTTGTGTCTCTTCTCCTCTTTTATAAGTGCACCACTTAAATTGGATTAGGACCCACCCTACTCTGTATGACTTCATGTTAACTGATAACATCTTCAAAGACTATTTTCAAACAAGGTCACATTCACAAACACCAGGGATTGGAACTTCAACATATCCATTTGATGGACACAATCCAATCCACAACAGTTGTCAAAGAGCTATGTACACCACTTCCCATCACTATACACACACAACCACCATCAATAAAAGTACCTTGTCCAGATTGTTTCATAAGGGAAAAGCTACCAAAATTTTAAAGACAATAATTTCTTATGCTATTAAACTATTCCTAAGAATTGAAAAGGGCATATATAAATGAAACATTTCATTAATCCCTAAAACTTAAAAAGACAGCACACCAAAAAATACAAAACCACAGACAGACATCTCAAGCATATCAATGCAAAATGCCTAATAAAAATATAAGTAAACAATGCTGACACGGATTAAATGAACCAATGAGGATCGTTCCATAAATGTAATTAAAAAAAAAAAGTACAGTGTTAGGAAATCTAGGAAGGATCATCTCCAAATATGTTGGAAAGGCATTTGATAAAATTTAACATTCATTTCTGTTTATGTCTTTTGCCTTTTCTTCTGTTGGGTTATTAGTCCTTCTTTATTAATTTGCAAAGCTTATATGGAAAAATACTAATAGGTAGGAGTCCTTTATATATTCTATGTACAATTCCACTTCAAACATTTTCTCCCTGTTTGTGATTTGTTTTTTTCATTCTGTTTATGAAGAACAAGAAGTTTTAATTTAATAATGTCAAATATATTAATATTTTCCATTTTGTTTCTTATTACTTGATCTAAGCTTCATTACCCAAAAATGCCAAAAAGACCTCCTTCAACATTGGCTCTTAATAAAATTAAGATTTTAACAAAATAGGAACATATGTTACTGTTGTTGTTGTTAGTCGCCATATAGTTGGCTTCGACTCATGATGACCTTGTATAAAATGGAATGAAACGTTGCCTGGTCCAGAGCCATTTTCATGATCATTGGAATGTTTGAGTTCATTTTGGCTATTGTGTCAATTCATCTCATTTAAGGTTTCTCTCATTTTCGCTGGCCCTCTACTTTACTGATGTCGTATTCTAGTGATTGGTCTTTCCTGATGATGTGTCCAAAGTAAGTGAAGCAAAGTCTTTCTATCTTCACTTCTAAGGAGCGTTCTGGTTGTACTTCTTTTAAGACTTATTTGTTTGTTCTCTGGCAGTCTGTGGCATATTCATTATTCTTCCTCAACATCACAATTTTAATTCTGTCTTCCTTTTTCATTGTCCACACATATGAGGTAATTAAAAAGACCATATAGACACTTCTCTAACATAATAAAATATATGCATCCCATTCTCAAAGATAGTATCATGCTTTACGAGGAAAACATGAGTATCTGATTAAAGTCAGAAACAAGACAAGGATGTCGATTATCATCATCACTATTCAACATTTTTCTGGACATATTGGCCAAGGCATTTAGAGAAGAAAAAGATACATAAACTATATAAATTATAAAGGAGAAGGTTAAATTATTTACATATTATTTTAGGATTCTCTAGAGAAACAGAACCAGCAAGATATATCTACATATCTATACATATCTATGGGGCTCTGTTGGGGCAGTGGTTAAGTGTTCGGCTGCTAACCAAAAGGTCGGCAGTTCGAATCCACCAGCCACTCCTTGGAAACCCTATGGGGTAGTTCTACTCTGTCCTATAGGGTTGCTATGAGTCATAACTGACTTGATAGCAATGGGTTTTTAATGGGTTATACGTATCTATGGAGCCCTGGTGGCACAGTGGTTAAAGCGGTCAGCTGCTAACCGAAAGGTGGGCAATTCGAAACCACCAGCAACTCTGCAGGAGAAAGATGCTTCAGTAAAGATTTACAGCCTTGGAAAACTTGTAACGGGGCAGCTCTACTCTATCCTATAGGGTCTCTGTGAGTGGGAATTGACTTGATGGCAGTAGGTCTGGTTGGTTTTATACATAGAGAGAGAGAAAAGAAAGAAAGAGAACGGGAGAGAGGGAGGGAGAAGGAATGATAGAAAGGGTTTTAAGCACATGCAAGAATTTGTTATATGATAAAGGTGTCATTTCAGTTGGTAGGGAAAAGATGGCACTGAAAACACTGGGTAATATATTTAAAAATACAACCTTGGAACTATATCTTATATCATAAACTCTCAGTGAATCAAAAACATAAGTGCAAAAAAAAACTGAAACAAAAATATTAAAAGGAAACAAAATATATTTTTGAAATATCAAAGCGGGGGAAGACTTTCTTAGTTCTGACTCATAGTCCAGGAGTCGTTTTTCACAAAGACTGAAAAATTCAACTACATAAAAATAAAAAATTTTCTGCTTACCAAAAGCATAAAGAAGTAAAGTTTGCAACAAACATCACAGGCCAAGTTCTAATGTTCATATATAAAATATCAACAAACAGAAAAAAAAATGGACAAGAAAAATAAAGAATTTAGAGTAAAGGAAATACAAATAGTTATTAAATATATTTCTTAAATTCTAAACCTCACACACTATAATTTAAGAAGATATTAAAACTATAATTACACTGGAAAGCTTCCAAATATGTGAAGCAACAACTGATACAATTGAAAGGAAAAACAGACAAATCCACAATTTATAATTGCATATTTTAACAGAAAATTCCTCAGTAATCAATAAAACCATACACAGAAGAATGGTAAAGGTACAGAAGACTTGAACAACACTACTAATAAACTTAACCTAATTGATGTTTATAAATCACTATACCCCAAATCAGAGTCCTGGTGGTGCAGTGGTTATAAGCTCAGCTGCTCACCAAAAGGTCAGCAGTTCAAATCCATCAGCTGCTCCCTAGAAACCCTAAAGGACAGTTCTACCCTGTCCTATAAAGTCGCTGTGAGTCAGAATCGACTCGATGGCAATGAGTTTGGCTTTTTGGTTTTTTATACCCCAAATCAGCAGAATAGATACTCTTTTGATGTGTACATGGAACATTTACCAAAATAGACCACTTTAGGCCATAAAACATGCCTCCATAACTTTCAAAGGAAGTTGTGCAGAGTGCATTCTCTGACCACAATTGAATTAAATTAGAAATACAAAACAGAAATATATTTGGGAAACTCCCCAAATATTTGGAAATTAAACAGCATAACTGTAAATCACCAATGGGCCAAAGAGGAAATTAGAAAACATCTTTAACTGAATAAAAATGAAAACACAATATACTACAGTCTGTAGTACGTAGCTAAAGCAGTGCTTAGAAAGAAAGTTACAGCTTTAAATTCTTATATTAGTAAAGGAGGGTGGAAAAGTCTAATTTTAATTATCTAATTTTCCATCTTAAGAAGCTAGTAAAAGAAGAGCAAATAAAACCCAAAGTAAGTAAAACGCAAACAATAATAAAAATGAAAATATAAATCAATGAAATAGAAAACAAAGCACAATAGAACAAAACAGGGAAAAAATCAATACAGCCAGAAGTTGTTCCTTTGAAACAAATCAATAAAAATTGATAAACTAAAAATTCAAAAATGTGAAAATTAAACAGCACTCTCTTAAACAACCAATGGCTCAAAGAAAAAATTACATGGGAAATTAGAAAATACTTAGAGATGAATGAAAATAAAAACACACCTACTAAAATTTATGGGTTGCCACAAAGGCAGTGCTCAAAGGGAAATTCATAGTTGTAAATGCCTACAATAAAAAAGAAGAAATATTTCAAATCAATAACCTAACTTATACCTTGAGGAACTAGAAAAAGAAGAGCAAAGCAAACCCAAAGCTAGCAGAAAGCAGGAAATACTAAAGATTAAAATGGAGATACATGAAATAAGAGAATAGAAAACAATGAATAAAATCAAATAAAGCAAGCACTGGTTTTTAAAAAGATCAATAAAATGGACAAACCCCTAGCTAGACTGACAAAGGAAAAAAGAAGGCAAATAAGTAAAATCAGAAATAAAAGTGGGGGCATTCCTACCAACCTTACAGAAATAAAAAGGTTTATAAAAGAACACTATGAACAAATTAGAAAATCTAGATGAAGTGGACAGATTCCTAGAAAAACACAGATTATGTAAATTGACTCCTTGAAAACCCTATAGAGCACAGTTCTACTGTGACATACATGGGGTCATCATGAGTTAGATTCTACTTTATGACAACTGGTTAAATAAACAAAAAGAAATCCCATTTTCACAGTTAAGAAGACAGTATTGTTAAGATGTCAATGCTACCCAAAGCGATCCACAGATTCAACACAATCCTTATCAAAATCCCGACAGTCTTCTTTGCAGAAATGGCAAGGCTGATCCTCAAATTCATATGGAATTGCAAGGAATCCTAAATAGTGAAAACAATGCTGAAACAAATTTGGAGCACACTTCTCAATTTCAAAAACTTACTACAAAGCTACATCAATAAAAACAGTGTGGTACTGGCATAAAGATAGACATATAGACTAATGAAATAGAATTTAGACTCCAGAAATAAACTCATATGTCTATGGCCATTTGATTTTCAACGAGGGTGCTAAGTCCATTCTATGAGAAAAGAATCCTCTCTTCAACAAATGATGCTGAAACAGGTGGATTTCCACATGCAGAAGAATGAACTTGGACACCTACCTCACACCATACACAAAAATTAACTCAAAGTGAATCGATAGTCTAAATAGAAGAGCTTAAATCATAAAACACTTACAAGAATACATAGTGATTAATCTTCATGACCTTGGATTTGGCAATAGATTCTTAGATATATCACTAAAAGCATTAGCAACAAAAGAAAGACATAGATAAATTGAAGTTCATCAAAATTAAAAATGTGTACATCAAAGGACATTATGTAGAAAGTAAAAGACAACCTGCAGAATTAGAGAAAATATTTACTAATCGTATATCTGATAAAGGTTTAATATCTAGAATATACAAAGAACTACTACAACTCAACCACAAAAAAGACAAACAACCCAATTAAAAAATGGAAAAGATGTTCAATATCATTAGTAAATAGAAAAATACAAATAAAAGCCCCAGTAAGATAATACATAACAACCACTAGGATGGCTATTATCAAAAAAATAAGGAAAGAAAAAATAGCAAGTATTGCCAAGATGTGGAGAAACTGAAATCTTCATGGATTGCTGGTGAGAATGTAAAACGTTACAACTAC
Source organism: Dugong dugon (assembly GCA_030035585.1). Classification (NCBI taxonomy): domain Eukaryota; kingdom Metazoa; phylum Chordata; class Mammalia; order Sirenia; family Dugongidae; genus Dugong; species Dugong dugon. The sequence goes on along the minus strand of CM057463.1, from coordinate 149,069,988 downwards.
TGTGGAAAACAGTTTGGTGGTTCCTCAAAAAGTTAAACATAGAATTACTATGTTGTTGTTGTTAGGTGCCCTTGAGTCAATTTTGATTCACAGAGACCCTATGTGACTGAGCAGAACTGCCCCGTAGGGTTTTCTAGGCTGTAATCTGTACAGGAGCAGTTCACCAGTCTCGTGGAGTCACTAGGTAGGTTCAAACGGCCAACCTTTCGGTTTGCGGCTAAACACTTACCATTGTGCCACCAGGGCTCCTTAGAATTACCATACGACCCAGCAATTCCACTTCAATGTCTATACCCAAAAGAACTGAAAACAGAGACTAAAATAGATATTTGTGCACCAATGTTTATTGCAGCATTATTTGCAATCATCAAAGGGTGGAAACAACCCAAGTGTCCGTAAACAGATGAATGGATAAACAAAAGCAGTATATTCATACAATGGAATATTATTTAGCCATGAAAAGGAAAAAGATTCTGAAACATGCCACCTGTAGTGTAATGGATTTTCTTTTATATAGTCTTTCTGGCCCTGGGTTTGTAATTCTCCCAAAATGACTGGTGGGCTGCAATCCACCCAAGGATTGGTCAGTTTACTATCCAGGAAAGAGGCTTGCAAATCCACCCAGAAGGATTGGTAGGTTTATGATCTGCCTATGGGATTAGTGGATTTATGAAAGCCATGTCCTGAAATTGACAGGGAGTGTTCTATATAAGCAGCCAATCTCACAGAGGTTTTGGGGGCTTCCTGATAGACGACAGACAGTAGGGAAGTGTGTCCTCTGGGACACAGGGCCCTGGCTGAGAGCCTGCTAGAAGAGCTATAATTCAGTTCAAGGGCTGTAGCACCGAGCTAATGACGGTAACTGAGCTGATAACACTGAAGAGGGAGAGAAAACAACAGCAAGCACAGCAGAGTCCAGTGGCAGAGAAAGGATGGCAGGGGTGCCACAGCAGAAGCCATGAGAACAGCAGACGGCAGTGGTGGGCAGAGTTGGCCCACACAGAAGATGGCAGTAGTTGCGAGTTGGCCCACAGAGACAAGCTGGGCTCGTCAACGGAGCAGAGACTTGGACATAATCCATACAGGGGTTACCCATAAAACTTTTGCCTCGAGAGCTGTCATAATACTGACTTAACCCTGGTATTGACCCAGGGTCATCCAGAAGCTACTGGTTGAGAGCTGGACCACCAAGCACAGGAAACCAGACCTAGCCAAGAAAAGCTACAGAGAGAGACGAACATAGCCATGCTGTACCTGACCTGACCTGGTGGCACAGCTTCTGAAAGAGAGAGACACCTGCTGACAGCTGCTCCACACGTGCCCACCTGGTGACACAGAAATCAACATGGGTAATTTGGGAAGAATAAGTGGGTCCCCTTTTAGACTTAAGCGCGTTCCTTCCCTACAATGCTAAGTAGGCTACTCATTGGGGTATAGGGGACAGGTTCACCTCAAATCTGTTCCTGTCATATACTGTTTGCTTTCTACAAGTAATCTCTTCTTGTTGTTTACTGTTTAAATAATATTAACAGCTTTCAATGGCCAACACTGTGTAGGTGTCTTGCATGTACAACCCACCTGGGTCAGACAGTAAAGTCCTCGTCTTAGCAGTCTTATTACTGCTTACAATTTTGAGGCAGCTGGCATATGTTTATGCATACAGTTCACCACCATATGGATGAAACTTGAAAACATATTAACTTAAAAAAGCCAGGAACAAAAGGACACATTTTGTATGATTCTACTATATGAAATGTCTAGAATAGAAAAATTCATAGAGACAGAAAGTTGATTAGAAGTTACCAGGGACTAGGGGGAGAGGAGAATGGGGAGTTATTGCTTAATGGGTACAAAGTTTCTGTTTGGGGTGACGGAAAAATTTTGGAAATAGGTGGTGGTAAAAGTTGCACAACATTATGAATGTAATTAATGCCACTGAGTTGTTAAAATGACAAAATTTATGTTACATATATTTTGCCACAATAAAACTTTTTAAAAAATTGACAGACTTGTAGCTAGACTTGTCCAGAAAAGAGAGGAAATGCAAATTACCAATATTAGAAATCAAATATTCTACAGACATTAAACAGATAATATAGGAATTTCAAGGACTTAGATGAGGTTATGGATTGAATTGTGTCCCCTCAAAATATAAACCCAACACTCGTCTGTCAGTTTGTCATACTGTGGTGGCTTGTGTGTTACTGTGATGCTGGAAGCTATGCCGCTGGTATTTCAAATACCAGCAGGGTTGTCCATGGTGGGCAGGTTTCAGCAGAGCTTCCAAACTAAGACAGACTAGGAAGAAAAACCTGGCAGTCTACTTCTGAAAAGAACTGACTGGTAGAAACCTTATGGATAGCAGCGGAACATTGTCTGATATAGTGCTGGAAAATGAGCCCCTTAGGTTGGAAGGCATTCTAAGTACAAATGGGGACATGATGGCTGTGAAATGGGTTCAAACATAGCAGCTAATGTGAGGATGGCACAGGACTGGGCAGTGTTTCCTTCTGTTGTACATGGGGTCGCTATGAGTCAGAACTGAGTCAACAACACCTAACAACAACAAAATACATACTGAAGTCCTGGCCCTTGTATCTGTGGATGTTATCCTGTTTGGAAGTAGAGCTTTTCTTTTGTTATGTTAATTAGGTCATACCAGAGTATGGTGGGTCACAAACCTACTCACTTCTGAGTAATGAAAGAGCAGAGTAGACACACACACAGGGGAAAGACAGATGCCAAGGAACATCAAGGAACACCAAGGATTGCCAGCAGTCACCAGAAACTAGAAGAGAGCCTTTTAACTCAGTACTGAAGTCACTCCTGAGGTTCACCCTTCAGCAGAAGATTAGACAGGCCCATAAAACAAAGCAAGACTAAATGGTCACACCAGCTCAGGGGCAAGGACGAGAAGGCAGGAGGTACAGGAGAGCTGATAAGGGGAAACCAAGGTCAAGAGGGGGAAAGTGTTGACATGTCATGGAGTTGGTAGTCAATGTCACCAAACAATACGTGTATTAATTGTTTAATGAGAAACTAATTTGCTTTGTAAACCTTCATCTAAAGTAAAATTAAAAAAAAAGAAAAAGGAAATAGTGAGTGACTACTAAAAAAAAAAAAAAGAAAGAAAGAAAGACACTATGAAAGAGACCCACAGAAGGAATCAACACAGCCAAGACCCTGGTTGGGACTTTCAGCCTCCTAAACTATGAGAAAATAAATTCCTGTTTTTTAAAGCCACCACTTGTGCTATTTCTTTTATGGTAGCACTAGCAGACTAAGACTGATAAGATACCCAAATTCCTAGAAAGATACAAACTACCAAAGTTCACACAAGAAAAATGAGAAAATCTAAATAACTCTCTATTAAAGCAATTGATTTGATAGTTAAAAAAAAAAATCCTTCCTACTGAGAAAACTCAAGGTCTAGATGTTTTCACTTGTTAATTCTATAAAATAGTTATAGAGTAAATAATACTAATCCTACAGAAACTCTTCCAGAAAAATAGAGAAGAGGAAACATTTACAAACGTGTTGTAATGCCAGCATTACTCTGATACCAAAACCAGATAAAGACTTTACAAATAAAGAGTATTATGGACCAATATCCCTCATGAACATAGATGCCATCTTTAGAAAAATACAGCAAAATAAATCCAGAAATATATCAAAAGGATAATATATCATGACCAAGTATAGTTTATCCCAGAGATACAAGATTGGTTTAGTATTAGAAAATCTATCAATCTGATTCACTATATTAACAAAATAAATAAGAATCGATTTTCCACGAAGTTGCCAAGGTAATTCAATGGTGAAAAGAAAGTTTTGTCAATAAATGTTGCTGAAGCAAGTGGATACTCTTGGGAGGGAGGGGAGAAAGAAAACCTTGACCTTTACTTTATGCCATACACAAAAAATTACCTTGAAATTAACTTAGACACAAACATAAAAGCTACAAGAAAGCATTGAAGAAATTGTTTGTGACTTTAGGGGAGGCAAAAACTTCTCATATAAGGAACAAAAAGTACAAACCACAGAAGAAAAATAATTGGAAAATTGCACTTAATTAAAATTAAAAATTGTCTTTTTCAAAAGATATTCTTAAATTCAATGTTACATAAATTTCACCTCAATAAAAAAAGATATTTTTAAGAAAATGATAAGGCAAACTAGATTGGGAGAAAATAGATGCATAACATGTATCTAACAAAGGACCTGAATCCAGAATATGCAAAAAACTCTTACAACACAATAAATAAAACGACAACCCAGGGCAAGATTTAAACAAACTCAACACACAAGTAGATCTATGAATAACCAACAAATATATGAAAAGATGTTCAACATCATTGTTGTTGTTGTTAGGTGCCATTGAGGTGATTTCAACTCATAGCGACCCTATGTGAAAGAGAAAGAAACACTGCCCAATCCTGTACCATCTTCACAATCGTTGCTATGTTTGAGCCCATTGTTGCAGCCACTGTGTCAGTCCATCTCATTGAGGCTCTTCCTCTTTTTTGCTGATCCTCTACTTTACCAAGCATGATGAAGTCCTTTTCTACGGATTGGTCCCTCCAGACAACAAGTCCAAAGTACATAAAATAAAGTCTCATCATCCTCCCTTCTAAGGAACTTTCTGGCTGTACTTCTTCCAAAACAGATTTGTTCATTCTTCTAGCAGTCCATGGTATATTCAATACTCTTCACCAACACCATAATTCAAAGGCATCAATTCTTCCTCGGTCTTCCTTATTCATCGTCCAGGTTTCACGTGCATATGAGGCAACCGAAAACATCATGGCTTGGGTCAGATGCACCTTAGTCCTCAAGGTGACATCTTGCTTTTTAACATTTTAAAGAGATCTTTTGCAGACAAATTTGCCCAATGCAATCCATCTTTTGATTTCTTAACTGCTGCTTCCTTGGGCATTGATTGCTGATCCAAGAAAAATGAAATCCTTAACAATTTCAATCTTCTCTCCATTTATCATGATGTTGCTTATTGGTCCAGTTGTGAGGATTCTTGTTTTCTTTATGCTGAGGTGCAGTCCATACTGAAGGCTGTAGTCTTTGATCTTCGTCAGTAAGTGCTTCAAGTCCTCTTCACTTTCAGCAAGCAAGGTTGCATCATCTGCATATCATAGGCTGTTAATGAGTCTTCCTCCAATTCTGATGCCATGTTCTTCTTCATATATAGTTCAGCTTCGCTTCTCAAATTATTTGCTCAGCATACAGATTAAATAAGTTTAGTAAAAGGATACAACCCTGATGCATATCTTTTCTGACTTTAAACCACATGGTATCCCCTTGTTCTGTTTGAACGACTGCCTCTTGGTCTTTCTACAGGTTCCCCATGAGAACAATTAAGTGTTCTGGAATTTCCATTCTTAGCAATGTTATCTATAATTTGTTATGATCCACACAGGCAAATGTCTTTGCATAGCAGATAAAGCAAAGGTAAGTATCTTTCTGGTATTCTCTGCTTTCAGCCAGGATCCATATGGCATCATCAATGATATCCCTTGTTCCATGTCCTCTTCTGAATCCAACTTGAATTTCTGGCATTTCCCTGTCAATGTACTGCTGCAACCATTTTTGAGTTACCTTCAGCAGAATTTTACTTGTGTGTGATATTAATGATATTGTTTGATAATTTCCCTACTCTGTTGGATAACCTTTCTTTGGAAGGGGCACAAATATGGATCTCTTCCAGTCGGTTAGCCATGTAGTTGTCTACCACGTTTCTTGGCATAGACGAGTGAGAACTTCCAGTGTTGCATCTGTTCGTTGACACATTTCAATTGGTATTCGGTCAGTTTCCAGAGCCTTGTTTTTTGCCATGGCTTCAGTGCAGCTTGGACTTCTTCAGTACCACTGGTTCTTGATCATATGCTACCTCCTGAAATAGTTGAACGTTGACAAATTCTTTTTGCTACAGTGACTCTGTGTATCCCTTCCATCTTCTTTTGATGCTTCCTGCATCATCCAATATTTTGCCCATGTTGTTGTTGTTGTTGTTGTTAGGTACTACTGAATCCGTTCTGACCCATGGCAACTCTATGTACAACAGAACGCAACACTGCCCGGTCCTGCACCATCCTCACAATTGTTATGCTTGAGCCCATTGTTGCAGCCACTGTGTCAATCCATCTCATTGAGGCTCTTCCTCTTTTTCGATGATCCTCTGCTTTACCAAGTATGATGTCCTTCTCCAGGGACTGATCCGTCCTGACAACATGACCAAAGTATGTGAGACATAGTCTCGCCATCCTTGCTTCTAAGGAGCATTCTGGTTGTACTTCTTCCAAGTCAGATTTGTTTGTTCTTTTGGCAGTCCATAGTATATTCACTATTCTTCACCAACACCATAATTCAAAGGCTTCAATTCTTCTTCAGTCTTTCTTGTTTATTATCCAGCTTTTGAATGCATATGAGGCGATTGAAAACACCATGGCTTGGGTCAGACGCACCTTAGTCTTCAACGTGACATCTTTGCTTTGCAACATTTTAAAGAGGTCTTTCACAGCAGATTTGCCCAGTGCAATGCTTCTTTTGATTTCTTGACTGCTGCTTCCATGGGTGTTTATTGTGGATCCAAGTAAAATGAAAGCCTTGACAACTTCAATCTTTTCTCCATGTATCATGATGTTGCTTATTGGTCCAGTTGTGAGGATTTTTGTTTTCTTTATGTTGAGGTATAATCCATATGGAAGGCTATGGTCTTTGACCTTCATCAGTAAGTGCTTCAAGTCCTCTTCACTTTCAGCAAGCAAGGTTGTGTCATCTGCATCACACAGGTTGTTAATGCATCTTCCTCCAAACTTGATGCCTCGATCTTCTTCATAGAGTCCAGCTTCTCAGATTATTTGCTCAGCACACAGATTGAATAGATATGGTGAAAAGATACAACCCTGACACTCACCTTTCCTGACTTTAAACCACACAGTATCCCCTTGTTCTGTTCAAACAACAGCCTCTTGATCTGTGTACAGATTCCTCATGAACACAATTAAGTGTTCTAGAATTCCCATTCTTCCCAATGTTATCCATAATTTGTTATGATCCACATAGTCACATGCCTTTGCATAGTCAATAAAACACAGGTAAACATATTTCTGGTACTCTTTGCTTTCAGCCAGGATCCATATGATATCAGCAATGATATCCCTGGTTCCATGTCCTTTTCTGAATCCAGCTTGAATTTCTGGCAGTTCCCTGACTATATACTGCTGCAGCCACTTTTGAATGATCTTCAGCAAAATTTTACTTGCATGTGATTGTTCAATAATTTCTGCATTCAGTTGGATCACTTTTCTTAGGAATAGATATTCATATGGCTGTCTTCCAGTCAGTTGTCCAGGTAGCTCTCTTCCAAATCTCTTGGCATAGACAACTGAGTGCTTCCAATGCTGCATCTGTTTGTTGAAACATCTCAACTGATATTCTGTCAATTGCTGGAGCCTTGTTTTTTGTCAATGCCTTCAGTGCAGCTTAGACTTCTTCCTTCAGTACCATCAGTTCTTGATCATATGCTACCTCCTGAAATGGCTGAACATCAACCAATTCTTTTTGGTGTAATGACTCTGTGTATTCCTTCCATCTTCTTTTTATGCTTACTGCGTCATTTAATATTTTCCCCATAGAATCCTTCACTATTGCAACTCAAGGCTTAAATTTTTCTTCCGTGCTTTCAGCTTGAGAAATGCTGAGCGTGTTCTTCTCTTTTGGTTTTCTATCTTTAGCTCTTTGCAAATGTTGTTATAATACTTTACTTTGCCTTCTTGAGCCACCTTTTGAAATCTTCTGTTCAGTTCTTTTACTTCATCATTTCTTCCTTTGCTTCAGCTACTCAACATGCGAGAGCAAATTTCAGAGTCTCTTCTGACATCCATTTTGGTTTTTTCTTTATTTTCTGTCTTTTTAATGACCTCTTGCTTTCTTCAAGTTTGATGTCCTTGATATCATTCCACAACTTGTCTGGGCTTCAGTCATTGGTGTTCAGCATGTCAAATCTATTCTTGAGATGGTCTCTAAATTCTGGTGGGGATATACTCACGGTTGTACTTTGGCTGTCATGGACTTGTTCTAATTTTCTTCAGTTTCAGCTTGAACTTGCATACGAACAACTGATGGTCTATTCCACAGTCGGCCCCTGGCCTTGTTCTGACTGACAGTATTGAGCTTTTCCATCGTCTCTTTCCACAGATGTAGTAGATTTGATTCCTGAGTATTCTGTCTGGTGAGGTCCACGTGTATAGTCGCTGTTTATGTTGTTGAAAAAAGGTATTTGCAATGAAGCCGTCATTGGTCTTGCAAAACTCTATCATGTGATCTCCAGGATGGTTTCTATCACCAAGGCCGTATTTTCCAACTACTGATCCTTCTTCTTTGTTTCCAACTTTTGCATTCCAATCACCAGTAATTATCAGCACATCCTGATTGCATGTTTAAGCAATTTCAGACTCCAGAAGTTGGTAAAAATCTTCAGTTTCTTCATCTTTGGCCTTTGTGGTTGGTGTGTAAATTTTAATAATAGTCATATTAACTGGTCTTCTTTGCAAGCATATGGATCATTACTCATCAGTTAAATGCATATTAAAATTACAATGAGATACTACTACACATCTTTAGAACTACTAAAATTAAAAAGACTAACGATAGCAAGTTTTGGTGAGCATATGAAACAACTGGAACCCTCAAACACTGTTGGTATGAGTGTACAACCACTTTGGAAAACAATTTAACTGTTCATGATAAAGTTAAACATATACTTATAGGACCCAGTAACTCTACTCCCAGACAAACGAAAGCATATATCCACAGACTTGAACATGAATGCTGTAGCAACTTTCCTAATAATAACCAAAAACTGGTAACAAATCAAATGTTTGGCAGAAGGTGAATTGATAAGTATATTCATTCAACGTAATACTCAGCAGTAAAAAGTAATAAATACTGATGCAGACAATAACATATATGAATCTCAAAAACACTAGCTGCATGAAAGAAACCAGACACAAAAGAATACATAATGCCATGATTCCATTTATATGAAACTCTAAAATAAGATAAATCTATGAATAATGTCTGAAAGCAGATCAATTGTCTGGAGCTGGGGTGGGTGGTAAGCAGTGTTGACTGGGATAAAGCACAAAGGAACTTTTTGGGTTGATGTAAATGTTCTATATTTTTATTTTATTGATGGTTACACAAGGATATAAATTTTACAAAACTCATTGAAATGTACAATTAAAATAGATGCATTTTATTGTATATAAATTCACCCTCAATAATTTGGTTTAAAAAATCACACTAGAATAGTATTTTTTACCTATTAGATTTGCAAAGATCAAAATTTTAATAAAAGTATGTGAGTGAAAATGTAGGAAAACAGTTCCTCTCAGACATTATTGGTCAAAGTATAAATTTATACAGTCTCTGTAAAGAGTATTTGGCAATATCTATCAAAATTACAAATGCATGTATCTTTTGACCCAGAATTCCTATTTTCAAATATTATCTTACAAATAGTCTAATACATATGTTAAATGATCTGTGTACAGTGATATTCACTGCAGTTTTATTCATAAGTATAGAATGTTGGATACCACCTTGAAGTCTATCAGTAGGAGACTGATGAAAAAAGTACAGGACAGTCACACAGTGGCATACAATGCAGCCCCTAAAAAAGAATAAGAATATATTAAGATGCTTAATATACACTGTTAATAAAAGAAAAATAAGTTATAGAATAGTTTGCACAGTGTGTTTCCATTTCTGTCTTTTAAGAGATCTGCTTTTATATGCATAGAAATTTCGAGGTTATGCAAGAAAACGTTGAGAGTGATTATCTCAAGTGAGCTGGGACTGGGTGTGAAGGAGGCTCTTTTCATTTTGTATCTTTCTGTTTGGAAAAATAACTAGCTACACTGTTGTGGTTAGCTGCCATCAAGTTGTCCCCCGCATGCACAAGGGAACAAACCGTTGCCTCATCCTGTGTTATCCCGGTGATCAGTTGGGGATCAGATTATTGTGATCCATAAATTTTCACTCGCTGATTTTCAGAAATAGATCACTAGTCCTTTCTTCCTAATCTGTCTTAGTCTAGAAGCTCTGCTGAAAACTGCTTAGCATCATAACAACATGTACACTTCCACTGATAAATAGGTGGTGGCTACGCATGAAGAGCACCACCCAGGAGTCAAACGCAGGTCTTCCACAAGGAAGATGAGAATTCTACCACTGATTATCACCACTGCCCCCCAGTTACATTAGAAGATGTAAATAAAAAGAACTAATTAGCAAAAACAGATTGGCTATAGCTTCTATCACACTGCAGTGTTCAAGTAGGTTACGAGTTGGAGAGAAGAGACACTACATACAGAGACATCCATATGCACACTCACGTGTATAAACACGTGCACTATTTAGGTTTTCACTTTATTTTACTAAAAGCAAAAAAACAAAATGACCCTGTTGCCATCAAGTCGATTGCAACCCTATAGAAAAGGCTGTAATCTTTGGGTTTTTTTGTTTGTTTGTTTTTATTGTACATCAGGTGAAAGTTTAGAGAGAAAATTAGTTTCTCATTTGATATTTGTATATAAAGTGTTCCGTGAGATTGGTTTCATTCCACACAATGTGCCAGCTCTCCTCCCATTTCCATCCTAGTTTCACCATTTCCTTTTGTCCTGAGTTGCTACCCCTTCCTGCTTTCTCATCTTTGCCCTTGTGCAAATGTTGCCCTTTTGATCTCGTATAATTGCATGTTCTAAGAAGCACATTCCTCTTTGGCGTTATTTATTTTAGGGGCCTATCTATGGTTTGACTGAAGAGTGGTCTCTGAGAATGAATTCAGTTCCAATTCAGAAGGGTGTCTTAGGGTCATAGTCTCGGGGGTTCCTTCAGTCTCTGTCAGACCAGTAAGTCTGGTCTTTCTTGTGAATTTGATTTTTTGTTCTGCAATTTTCCTTCTGCTCTCTCCAGGAGCCTCCATTGTGATCCCAGGCAGAGTGGTCAGTAGTGGTAGCCAGGCATCTTCTAGTTCTTCTGGTCTTGAGGTTGCATGGGCTGTGGTTCATGTGGTCCACCAGTTCCAAGGACCAATTGCTCCCTTGGGTCTTTGGTTTTCTTGATTCTCCTTTGCTCAGGGTGGTAAGAGACCAACAGTTGTGTCTTAGATGGCCACTAGCATGCTTTTAAGATACTAGACACTACTCACCAAAGTAGGATGCAAAATTTTGTCTTTATGAACTATGTTGTGCCCATTGACATAGATGTCCCCTGAGTCTATGGACCTTTAATCCAGGGCTGTAATTTTTATGGAAGCCGACTGCCACATCTTTCTCCCACGGAGCGTCTGGTGGGTTCAAACCACCGGCCTTTCAGTTAGCAGCCAAGTGCTTAACCACTAAAGATACTGAATTTAAAAGCAATAGTAACAGTGGTTACTAAGGACAGGGGCAGGGCAGTGTATCTTCAAGCAGTCTTTTCCTGGCCCCTTGCTTCTCTAGGAGACCCTGGTGGAGTAGTGGCTAAGAGTTTGGCTGCTAACCAAAAGGTAGGCTGTTCAAATCTACCAGGCGCTCCTTGGAAACCCTGCAGGGGCAGTTCTACTCTGTCCTGTAGGGTCGCTATGAGTCAGAAATGACTCGATGGCACTGGGTTTGGTTTTTGGGTTTGCTTCTCTAACAGGGATCACAGCTGCTGCTAACTCATTGCCCTAGCAGTGTTCTGCTAGGCCTGAGAAATGGCTAAATTCTTCCTAAAAGCCCATTATTTTATACTCAAACTTATTTTACCATTCCGGAAGAACTTGTACTAATAACTTATGCACTTCAGTTTAGGAAAATTTAACAGTTAACAAGATCTCCTAGTTCTTGAACCAAATTCAACAAGCCCCTGTCTTCACCCAGCAGATGAATGTGGAATCCATACCAGATGTCTCTGAACAGAAAGTCTGCCTCCAGCTTCCTCCTGTTTCAGAAGGTGGTTCTCTCGTACTCTCACAGAAGGACAGGTACGCTGAGAGTGAACATAGATGAAATGAAAATAAAAAGTAGAAAATATTTGCAAATATCCTCTTTACATTTTGCTTTACCCAGTTTGAAACCACCACTTTCACTTCTTGGGTGTGTTTTTTGTTAACTGGTTTTTAGGTGTATGTGGTTTGATACCTAGTGTGACCCACCATCCCAGTTTACCCAGGACAGTCCCAATTTTAGGACTAAAAGTCCCAAGTCCTGGAACAGCCCTCAGTCCTGGGCAAACTAGAACGTTTGGTTTGACTCTGAATCTCATTGTGCTATTAAATCTTATTCTAAGACCCCAAGGAAATTTCTGCTACTTTCATTTTGCTTTTTCCTTCACTCTCACAATATTGCAGTCAAAAGTGAATTTAATTGTAAAAAATAAAATACTAGCATGCAGGGATCATCCTTGTCTTACCCTTCTCTTTATTTTATGAATTTCAGTCCCTCCTGTTTTCAAGTGCCTATTAGTAAACATGAATTTTAAAAAAGGGATGGGGAGAGTCCAACATCAAAATACAAAAAAAAAAAAAAAAAAATTATCTATAGGGTGATTCTTAAATTACACAACTTAAAATGCCAAGAATTGTTTTTCTATAAGTTTAAGAATTTTAACAAAAGGCATCAGGAAGACTGTATTTACACGGTGACAAGTTAATTGCTTTCAGTCCTGAAGGTATGGTTGTATTTACCACTTACTGACACCAGATGGCAGGCACGAGCGCTACGTCTTTTGCTTCTGCCTCAATGAGATTCAGAATTGAGTTAGATTTTTCTCAGTTCAAAGTCATAAATCAGAAATGTCCTTAAAGTGACCTATGGATGTAAATTACCAGAATTTATCATCTGCTGTTACATATATGGGATCTTTCCTGATGTCCTGCCTCAGAGAGTCATTTATTAAGTGTGTTCAAAAGGACTTTTTCTTTTGAGGCCCCACAATGTGGTCACTGCAGTGGAAAGCCTGCTACCCATGCTTAATGACAGGCCACTCTCTGGGCACAGGACAAAGATGAACTACACTTGGAGAGATATGAGGAGGCGCGAGAGGAAGGAGCTAGATAATGAAGTCCATGTCTTAACATCCAGTTCCATTTCAATTTATATAAATTGAAAGATACAAAAATAGAATACGTTAAGATGTTCTAACTCTTGACTTTATAAGTTACCACTGTTGAGTAATATAGATCTTCATCTGTCCTTGGAACACATTTCTAAGGTTGTTTCTTTCCGTTTGTTCTATTGTATTATAGAGCTGTTGTGGGTCACAATTTAGTCATGCTACAATGAGATAGGCAAAGAAATATAGCCTCTTTTATTTTTCTGTAATTTAGATAATCTTGCTTACCAAGCTCCCACTCTCTGGTGAAGGGAAATTTAAACTTGCTGAGAAATAATACCCAGTCACTTCTCATGGAAAGGAAGTCATTGCACATCCGGATGTCTGACCGCTTCCCCGTCTCCTTCCCTCCTGGTCCATCTCCACGTATGGAGAGCCAGGTTTATATTTACCCTTCCTGTCTGCTGTGGTCTTCCCAATGTCATCGCCAATTCTTCAGGGAGTATGAAGCTTCATTAGGGCTAATCATGACTTTGGGGCTACTTTCTTCCACTAGACTTGACTCCTGACATCTAAAAATCAGGACTTTGGAATTTAGATGTCCCATTTCTCTGTCCAAAACGCTTGCTTGACTTTCTAGACCTTTGCTCCCTGCCTGAAAAAGTCGAGAAACTTAGTGTTACTGTTTTTTTCTATATGGTATCTCCTTTTCCTTCCCTGAGGCAACAAGCCTCATCGCTTAGCATAGCCTCTGTGTTGAAGGTTAAAAGGGAATAAGAGTTAGGCACAAATCATTTTCAAATATTCAAAATATAACTACCATTATAGGGGCTAGGAGTTTCATATGTAAAGTGTTGAAAACAGTTCATGATGAATAATAAGCACAGCTATTAGCATTATTTGTATTATTACTGGAAATAAAGTGAAGGCAGGGCTGTTGTACACCAGAGATAAGAAAGCAAAGAGGAGATTGTCGTGTTGGGACTGATCATTATGAAAACATACTATAATGACATAAAACACTTTCTGAATTTCCATTTTAAAAAATGATGAAGATACTTCAAACACGGAAACGAAACTATCCACTGAAGTCATCTTTAAATTTAAAAAAAAAGTTTATCTCAAAAAGTAAAGAATATCGTCTTTAAGTACTGGACTTTTAAAAAAAAATCTATACAAGACCAAAGGGACAACAGTAACTCTAAAGCATAGATAAGACATTTAGGAAGCAATGAGTCTAAATGAATGGGGGTGAAACAATCAGAGCAGAAATAGCAAGGATGTTGACACAATGTGAAGAATGTAACCAATGGCACTGAACAATATGTGTAGAAATGGTTCAATGGGAGCATGTTTTGTTGTGTTATATTTTCACCAAAAATTAAAAAAATGAAATGTTGAAGACAGAAAGTAGAGAAAAATTTAAACACAAAATCAGAATATAATTTGCACTGGATTTTGTGAGAGAAGGTTGAGTATCCAATTCAACATCTGAAATGTGTATCCTCCGTTTTTCATATTTTGATGTTGATTGGTTGCTTAATGCATGCTGTACGTACTAATCATACCAACACATGTTCCAGCTTTTCTCAAATCAACATAAATGAAGTCAGTTGTCTCATCACCTTAGAAAAGAAGGGACAACATGGGGCATAGAGGATATTAAAGTAACTGCAATTCGCAGCTAAAAGAACAAAAGCATTCGAAAAGGAAATTATTGACAGCAAATAATTGAGTCCTCATGGCAGAGGCTGTATTGGTGGGAAAGGCAAAGAGAAGCTACACGGTTAATGACAGTTAATAGAAAGTCACTTCAGCTATAAGGTTTGTTTGTTTGTTTCTGTGCTTTGTACTTTGTTATTGAGAGTATGCACAGCAAAACATAAACCAATTCAACAGTTTCTACATGCACAATTTAGAGATATTGATTACATTCTTCAATTTATGCAACCATTCTCACCCTCCTTTTCTGAGTTGTTCCTCCCCCAATAAGATAAACCCACTGCCCCCTAAGGTTCTTATCTAATCTTTTGAGTTGCTGTTATCAGTTCGATCCCATATAATAACCAAAACAAACCTACTGAGGGGATTCTGACTCATAGAGACTCATAGAAACCCCACAGGGTTTCCAAGGCTGTAAATCTTTACAGAAGCAGACTGCCACATCTTTCTCCCACAGAGCAGCTGGTGAGTTCAAACTGCTAACCTTCTGGTTAGCGGTGAGCACTTTAACCACTGTGCCATCAGAGCTCCTTATAGATAGTTCTTAAAAGAACATAATGCTCAAGGCAGACCATTTTTTTACTAGTTAAGCTAAACTATAGTTTGATTTTAAGAAGATTTCAGGGGATATTTTTGGTTTAAGGTTTAAAGATTATCTCAGGGCAATAGTTTCAGGGGTTCATCTACCCTCCATGGCTCCTGGGAGCCTAGAGTCCATGAAATTTTAGATTCTGTTCTGCGTTTTCCCCCTTTCTACCAGGATTCTTCCATAGAATCTCTGATCAAAATGTTCACTAATGGTAGCCAGGCAGCATCCAGCTCTTCCTGTCTCATGGCAAAGGAGGCAGTTGTTCATGGAGGCAACTAGCCACACACTCTACATCCTCCTCCTATTTTTCCATTGTTCCAGGTAAATAGAGACCAATTGTTGTGACTTGGGTGGCCACTTGCAAGCTCTTAAGACCCGAGGCACTATGCAAGGAACTAGATCAAAACATTCAGGTTGAAAAGGACAGGTTGTTTCTGTTTTCTCTCAATGTGACAGTTGCTAGCCCTGGTTCATTAAGCAGACAGGCCTGTGTGTGAATCTACTGGATGAGGCTGTATTAACCTCTTTGACATTGGTTTTACCAACCCAGTGGCTCTTGTTTCTTCAGTTAATGTGTATTTGGTGCTAATCCTTCCAGCCTTCCACAGGACATGATTATCAGTGCCACCTAACCTTTGAGAATAATTACACTCTTTGCTACAAAGTACCCAGAGTCTTAGAAAATCAATAAGTCAGTCTGAATGTATAAGCTAAAGTAAAAAATCAATATATTAGGAGGAAAACATATGGTCTTCAGCTGTTTAGATATTACAAAGGTTATATCATTTTAAAACGACATATCCCTTTGGAGCCTACTTTCTTGAGGTTTACATTTCCTAAAAGCATTCATGGTTTTAATCGTTATGACATCTTTAGTCATTGCTTTTAACAAACCTGAATGCCTAACAGGGTGTCCAAGAGTCACAAAGGGGAAAACAGGACAGGGAGCGACAGCAGCACTCTCTGAGAAGCATGGTCAAATCTTGGTAGGCAAAATACAGAGGGGCTGTTCGCTGCAATCTTCAACTCTTCACAGAGAAGGATTCTGATCTGAACTCCTCCTGTGTCTCTGGGCCTTAAAACAGTGGTTTTCAAGGTGTACTCCACAGATCCCTAGAGTAACCCTCCAGGACTTCGGTGGCCACTGCAAGGACTGAGGAGGGCAGAGGCTTATATATCAGACTTTCAGTTTTTCTGAAGAAAGGGATTTTCTGTTTCAAAAACAGTTTTAAAGCCACTATGCTAAGCCTTGAGGACAGTGGTAGTTCTGTGGTAGAATTCTGGCCTTCCATGAACCTGGGAGACCCAGGTTCAATTCCCAGCCCATGCATCTCATGCACAGCCACCACCTGTGTATCAGTGGAGGCTTGCATGTGGCTATGATGATGAACAGGTTTTAGCAGAGCATCAAGGCTACAGTGGACTAGACTAGAAAGAAAGGCCTGGCAATCTACTTTTGAAAATCAGCCAGTAAAAACCCTATGGATCACCACATTTCCATCCTGTTACGCGTAGTGTCGCCACAAGCTGGGGCCAACTTAAAGGCAGCTAACAGCAATAGCATGTCAAGAATTATTGTTTAATCATAATATGTGGAGGGAAAAGCAAGCATCTATTATTCTTACAGTTATACTCATCCTCCAAGCTAATGAGAACCAAGAATGTATATTTTGAACCTCTCAACAATGATTGGGGTATAAAAACAACTAGAATAGTTTGCATGTAAAATATCTTAATAATTTTTTTTATTTTGAAAACAAAAATAACAGCTAAAATGCAAAGGTATACCCAAGGTGCTCGGTGCAGTTATTCTCAATCCTGGATACACATTTGAATCACTGAAAAATTTACAAAAAAAAAAAACTAGAGTCCCAAATTAAAAAGCTCTGATCTAATTGGTCTAGACTGGAGACCAGAAATCAGTATTTTTTAAGTTTCTCAGATGATTCTAACGTGCAATGGGGACTGATAACCTAGTATTAGAAATACACAGAGACAGAGAGATTATACACACCCAAGAGCAAAGGAGGAAAGATAGCTCTTGCAGCTATAACTCACAGCGACCACATGTGCATCAGAGCAGAAATGTGCTCCATAGGGTTTTCAATGGATGATTTTTTGGAAATAGGTGGCCAGGCCTTTCTTTTGAGGAGCCTCTGGGTGGACTCAAACCTTCAACCTTTCAGTTAGCAGCCAAATATTCTGTTTGTCCCACCTAGGGACTTCAAAGTAATAACTTTTGTTGTTGCTGTTGTTAGGTGCCGTCGATTTGGTTCCAACTCCTAGCGATTCTACAGGACAGAATTGAACTGTCTCATAGGGTTTCCAAGGTTGTACATCTTTATGGAAGCTGGTGAATTTGAAAGGCCAACCTTTTAGTTAGCAGCCAAGCTCTTAACCACTACACACAAAGTAAGAACAATATTACCTAAAATGGGTGGACAGACTATGGCCATGGCCAAATCTGGCCCCCTTGGTCTACTTTTTTAAGGTCCTCCAGCTAAGAATGATTTCTACATTTTTAAAGGGTTATTAAAAAAAGCAAAGAATATGCAATGGTGACCCAATGTGACCTGGAAAGTCTAAAATACCTGGTACTTCACAGAAAAAAACTACAGACCCCTAGCCTGAAACCAAGGTGACACCATGTGACCAGCATAATGTGAACAACAAAGCCAAGATGAGATACAGATGCTATATTTTAGTCTCTTTCACTAGCTAATTAACTAGCTCCCAAGAACCTCCCAGTACCTGAAATTCAAATTTGTCTTTAACAAATTTCAAATGACCACAGGGTTACTAACAAATGAGAGAAACTTTAAAGACTCATTCTGTGAAAGGCAAAGATCTACTAAGATCTACTCCATACTGCAACTAGATGAATTATTGCTGAGCATGGGGTAGCACAGAGGTTTAAAAACAGGGAAAGTGGAGGACTTGGAATCCATTGTCCTCCAAACTCTCATACTGAAGCATAAACAAATAAAACAAGCCCTGGTGTCAGTGTCATTCTGGAGGGGAGGGTTAAGGATGGGGTGGGCTGAAGCCTAGCTTGACCTCTCCCTTGACTTCTCCCACCCAGCCCCTCCCCAGCAGGACAGCCCCAAGAGCTCCTTGGAGACCAGTTTAAAAACCACTGATTGAGAGAAAAGAAGGTAGAATTTGGATCTCAAGAGACTTCATAGAATCCCAGCTCAAACACTTACTACTTTTATGAACTTAAGCAAGTCCCGTAAAAGTTGCCGTAAGTCAAGTCTGACTCATAGTGTGACTCTGTAGGACAGAGTAGAACTGCACCATAGGGTTTTGAAGGAGCGCCTGGTGGATTTGAACTGCTGACCTTTTGGTTAACAGCGGTAGCTCTTAACCTCTTTGCTACCAGGGTTTCCAGCAAGTCCCATAACCTCCCCAAACCTTAGTTTTCTTAAAAAGCAGGTACACATATTTTTCTGGAGTTGTTTTTAAATTCAGTGTTAATGTATATAAAACATATACGTACTCTTACTAGCACTTAGCAACTCCTCCTTATATAGGTCCCAGGTGGCCACTAGGAACATTCTTGTGTGTGTGTGTGTGTGTGTGTGTGTGTGTGTGTGTAAAATGAAGTTAGTTTAGTTTGTATGACAAAAAAATATCATCGAAATGCGGTATAATGAGGCAACTACATGATGAAAGTCTGAAATTCTCTTCATCACTACAGCTAGAGAAGGTTAGGTGTCTTAGCCAGAACTTGGAAAGCATTGCATTCTCTGACTCCTCACTCACTGTTTCTGGTTAAGGAATTCATACCAGTCACAGGGAAGTTTGGCTTTCATCCAAGGGGGGGGGGGGAATAACAAAAACAACTCTGCTGTAAAACAGAAAGGAAAATGAGTCTGACAGATTTATTTCTTTCTGCATTTCCTGTTTCTGCTTCCCAAAGCTGGCTTTCAAAAGCAATACTATGTCCCATGAGAATCACCTCTACAGCATGCAGCCCTCTCTGAGAAAAACCTGCCTCTTCCTTTCATTTCTTGAAAAAAAATTTTTTTTTTTTTTTCTGGAGCCAAAACAAGTCCCAGTTGTCTTTGCGTCCAGTATGAACATGTAATATTCTCTTTTCTCTGTTTGTATAAGACTTTAGACAAGAAAGAGGAGGAGAAAGTTGTCAAAGCCCAAAGACAGAGCAGGGAGCCCAGGGGCGCTCCCAGAGAGAGGGAGAAAGCCGTGTGATGTTTGCAGAACAAACAGAAATAATGACAAACTAACACTTTTGAAAAACTAGAACCATTCTCATTCATGTGTCTGTTTAAAAATGTATGTTTTGTAAGTACATGTAAGTGATACCCCAAAGACAGATTCAGGAGATTGGAGACAGGCATACACATAAGTGCAGACTCTAGCAAAGGCTAAAATGATTCCATGGGGGCAGAATGGTGAACTAAAGTATATTACATATCAAAGTGTCTGCCAATTGAGTATGTTCTTATAAAGAATTAATGTTTCACTCACATTCAGTACAGTTGACTTGCTCCAGCTGAAATGGACCTAGATAGCTATTTATTATCTGAATGGCTTTAACACAATATCCTCTACCCTGCAGCTGAGGTTATTGAGTCTAACACGTGGGACTCATTAGTAGAAATCCTGGCGTGTGAGTGTCCAGATTTTAGGCATAAAGCTTTGCAGTAAAATTCTGCATAAAAAAAAAAGATTTATTTGGAATCTACTGAGTTCTACCACCAACATTATGGAAACAACACCAATTTTCTTTTCCTTTGGCCTAAAACATACATTTCATTGGATTTTTGATTGGCAACTATATTCAGAAAAATCAGAGTTCCTTTTTCAAAAAAAGTTTAAATAATATTTAAGATACCATTCTGGAAAATCATTTAGGAGAAAGAACTCAATCCTTGTCGGAAGGGTAGCGAACAGTGATTTCTATGCCCAAGACATTTAATTTCCACCTATTTTCTTCTTTCTTTCCCAACTCCCCAACCTATCCTCCTTTTTAAAAATTATAATTATGAAGGGGGGAATGGTGTTAATAATCTGTAAAATGGCTTGTCAAGTTTTGTTAATTAGCAAAATAGAATTTGATCCCCTTTCCTTATAAAGTAAATTTTATAATCTATTTTCATTTGTTTCTTGCTTATTTTTACAGTGATGAAATGATAATGTCTAAGAAAAGTCTAGAAACATTTTTGGAGTGAGGCATAGGAAACAGCTTTTTTTCCTAAGAATATTTACCTCCAAAATGGATTTTTTTAAATGATAAATAAAATCCTTATGATAATGCCATCAGATATTAAATATCTTACTTAAAACCTTAGTACCACCAGCTCCACAATAATCTAAGGACTGTACAATAGGAAAAAGCATTTCTCAAAATTTCAAATCACCACGTTTCTATCATGGATGAACTACATGGAATACAAATTATACCCCAATAAAGCTGTTTAAAAAAAAAAAGTCAAGTAGCGCTATGAGGCTTTTAACAAAAAACAGCAATACTCTGTGCCATTCTTCTTTATTTGAAGATCCACTTTCCAGAGGCAACTAATAACACGTGTAACCTATTTCTTGATATAAACTTCTTTCAAGGGGAGATAAGAATTTAGCTCTCTTACACCACACACACAAACATGCAATTACTTCCCCTTTCCCTCTCCTATCTTCCCAAAATACATCTAGCACAATTTTTTACTAGATCAATATTTTATCATGAGTATGTGAATATTGCCTAGAGATGAGTATAATGGTATACTACAATTACCCATTGTTGTCGAGTCAATTCCGACTCATAGTGACCCAGTAGGACAGAGTAGAACTGCCCTACAGTGTTTTCAAGGCTGTAATCTCTATGGAAGCAGATTGCCACATCTTTCTCCTGCAGAGTGGCTGGTGCGTTCAAACTGCCAAACTTTCAGTTAGCAAATGAGCACTTAACCACTGCACCACCAGGGCTCCTTATACTATAATTACCATCCCTTTTCTGTACAACCTTTTGTTTTTCCTAGAGTTAATAATTGCCTCAGGTTTTTGTTTTTTGGGTTGTGTCTGCATGTGTAGATGGGGCCTTGATTCCTTTTCTATATAATTCATTTCTTGAATGCTTTAGCAAAGCTGTAAAATTTCTTTCAATGTTATAAAAACACTAAGCAATCTATCAGTTTCATTTTTTTCTTTTCTTGTAGATATTATCCCAGAGCTCACTGTCCTCCCACTCCAATCTGGACGTGTAGTCTTGGCCTACTGCACAGCTGTTGTTTCGAGACATCTCTTCACTATCATCCTAGAAATTCCTTTAACCTCTCAGGTTCCTATGTTGGTGCCTCTCTTTCTCAGATCTCAAGTTTTCCTTTTTCTTAGTTTACTTCCTTCTCTGGGTGGCACACATCTCTTATATTTTCCTAAGAAAGAATACACAGGAGGTCAATTATCTTAAAATTTGCTTGTCCAAAAAAAAAAAAAAAAAAGACATTATTATAACATTCCTTAAAAAAATAATTCGGTTGCTTTTGAATTTCATGTTGGAAATAATTTTTCCTCAGAACATTGAAGCCATTTCTCCATTATACCGTAGATTTAATATTTCCTGTTGAGAAATCTAATGCCATGCTGAATCTTGATACTTTATATATGATTTTTTTTTCCTTTCTGGAAATTTTGAGCATCTTCTATCTCCAGTTTCTGAAATGATGTGCTTTGTTTTAGGTTTAGCTTTCTTTCCCATTAATGTGCTGGGGACTAAGTGGATACTTTAAATATGAAATTTCATTTTTGGAAATTTTTTTGCTTTATTTTTTCTCCCCTCAATTTTTTGGGTTTTTTTTTTTTTTTTTTTTTTGAGGCTACTGTTAATTACATATTGGACCACCTGACTGATTCTTTAGTTTTCTCATTTTAGTCTTTTTCTTCTGCTTTCTGGTTATGCTGAACACACCCTAATGAACCCTCCCATGAATCACACCCTTGTATAGGCCTCTCCTCGTGAGTGTGGGCAGGACCTCTGACTTGCTTATAACCAAAATGTAGCAAAAGTGATGAGATGTAATTGCTTGATTAAGTTATGTTATAGAGCAAAGTTGATGAGATGTCACTCCCATACCTACATTACATTATGTAAGACTTCGTCTTAGCAGACTGGAGTGAGAGATTATCCTTGCTGGTTTGATGAATTGAGCAGCCATGTTGAAGAAGCCCTCATGGCAAGAAACTGTGAACAGCTGCTAGGAATTACAGGTAGGCTCTTGGAACTGCCAACATCCAGTAAAAAAACTGGGGCCCACAGTTACTCAGCCACAAGGAAATGAATTCTGCCAACAACCTGTGTGAGGTTGGAAGGGGATCTTTCCCTAGCCAAGCCTCTGATGAGACCAGAATCCCACCTGAAACCTGGATAGCAGCCTTGTGAGACTCTGGAGCAGAGAACCCTGCTAAGCTATATGCTTGGACTCCTGATCTACAGAGACTGTGAGATTAAAAAAATGTGTGTTGTAAAAGCTGCTAAGTTTGTGGTTATTTGTTATGCCGCAAAGGAAAACACACACTGAATGATTTTCTCAACTTTATTTTTCAACGTTTTTAGTAAAAGTTTTAAAATTCCTCTATCAGGTATTAATTTCCAGTTGTTATTTTTGATGTTTGAGTTTTTATTTTTTTATTTTAATAGTATCCAATTCTAGCTATAGAGGGAGAGTAGAGAAAATCATCTGAGGGCTTCTTTGTAATGTATACCAAAAATGGCCACAATATTTCTTTCCTCTGTATCTACACCCTTTGCAATGTAACTTTGTAACTCCTTCCATGAAGATATAGCTATTTCCCCACTCTTGAATCTGGGCTTGTTTTTTTGACTTGCTTCGGCCAATAGATGGTGTGCCAATCAGAGCCCTGGTGGCACAGTAGTTAACAGCTATAGCTGCTAACCCAAAGGTCAACAGTTCAAATCCACCAACTGATGCATGGAATCGACTTGATGGCAACGGATTTGGTTTGTTTTTTAATTGTAGCATAGGCATCAATAAGCTTTTCATGCTTCTAGTCACTCTCTCAGGACCCCTGTCTCTCCATAATGAATAAGCTTCAGTTAACCCTTTGGATCATAACAAATTATAGAAAACATTGTGAAGAATGGCAATTCCAGAACACTTAATTGTGCTCATGAGGAACCTGTGCATAGACCAAGAGGCAGTCGTTCCAACAGAGGAAGGGGATACTACATGGTTTAAAATCAGGAGAGGTGTGTATCAGGGTTGTATCCTTTCAACATACTTATTCAATCTGTATGCTAAGCAAACAATCTGAGAAGTTGGAATATATGAAGAAGAATGTGGCATCAGGATTGGAGGAAGATGCATTAACAACCTGCAATATGGAGATGATACAACCTTGCTTGCTGAAAGTGAAGGGGACTTGAAGCACTTATTGATGATCAAAGACCATAGGCTTCAGTACGGATTGCACCTCAACATAAAGGAAAAAAGTCCTCACAACTGGAACAATAAGCAACATCATGATAAATGGAGAAAACATTGAAGTTGGCAAGGATTTTATTTTCCTTGGATCCACAATCAATACCCATGGAAGCCGTAGTTAAGAAATAAACAATGCATTGCATTGGGCAAATCTGCTGCAAAAGACCTCTTTAAAGTGTTAAAAAGCAAAGACGTCACCTTGAAGACTAAGGTACACCTGACCCAAGCCGTGGTGTTTTCAATCGCTTCACATGCACATGAAAGTAGGACAATGAATAAGGAAGACTGAAAAAGAATTGATACCTTTGAGTTGTGGTGTTGACAAAGGGTATTGAATATACCATGGACTGCCAAAAGAACAAACAAATCTTTCTCAGAAGAAGTACAGCCAGAGTGATCCTTAGAAGCAAGGATGGCGAGATTTTCTCTCACGTACTTTGGACATGTTGTCAGGAAGGACCAGTCCCTGGAGAAGGACATCGCACTTTGTAAAGTGGTCAGTGAAAAAGAGGAAGACCCTCAACGAGATGGATTGACACAGTGGCTGCAACAATGGGCTCAAGCATAACAATGATTATGAGGATGGCGCAGGACTGAGCATTGTTTTGTTCTGCTGTACATAGGGAAGCTATGAGTCGGAACCGACTCAACGGCATCTAAAAACAACAACAACAAACCTTTTGGAGTATGAAAGACCACACAGACCAGAGCTGAGTAAGCCCACTTGTACCAGTCAAAATCTCATAAATGTGAGAGAGCCCAACCAAAATCAGCAAAGCCATCTACCTAACCTGGCAGGTCACTGCAGATGCATGAGAGAGGCTGTCCTACAGCCAGCCCCCAGGCAACCAGCATACCAGTGAGCTAAACAGCAAAAACTAAGAAATACTAGTTTCCTTCCTTCCCATGTGCACGTGCCAGTGCTGGCCACACTAGTTACTGGGGACCTACAGATACATAAGACACAGTCACAAGTAATAATAGTGTAACAGGGAAAACTACTTGAGATGGGAAAATATAATCTATTTAGAATTCCCTCAACTCTCTAACTAGGGAGTTCTTAAAACGAATCCATCATTTGCTGAGAAATTTGAAAGGTATCTGGATTGAAGCTGGAAAGCAGAGAAGGAGCTAAATTGCTCTGCAGAGAAAATTAATGGAGGAAAGGGCAAGATCCTGCAAGGGGAAGAGTGGCCAGCTTAGCTTGTGGATAGTAAAGAGAAGAAAGAAAGGAATATGCAGGGACTGCATGCAGCTAAGGAAGTATTTGGAAAAAAGCCTAGAGTTGTTAAAGGAGATTTGTTTCAGAAGCTATGTCACTTTGGGAGAAAGCACTTGGTTCCCCATGTTCTCCCCCCTCTGCTATGGTGTTCACAGAAACTTCTATCAGGTTGCAGCCTACATTGGCCTCAGTAAATTTTGCACACAAAGTAACTTTTTATTAGCATTTTATGTCAACCTATGTCAAGTTTGCATAATTCAAATCCACGTAGAGTACGACCACACTGTAATCTTGTCTCCATTATCTCATTTCCTTAGCTGAATCTCTCACTTGTGAGTAGTCCAGCCATAGGGGATCACAATTGGTTATTCTGGACTACTTTTTGTATACCTTCATCTTTCCCCATGGTTGATATTGCTAAGACCATGGTGACTGCCAATTCCAGATTTCTCTCTGCTCTGGCCACTTGACAACAACACTATTTGCTAGCAAATGGAGGAGTGATTACCTCACCTGCACAGCAGGGCCAATGAATGGGGCAGCAATGATTTTGAATGGCAATGCTAAATTCAAAGGGGCTCTACCCCAGAACTCCCTTTCAATGCCCAGGCTATCAACCAGGAGAGAACTAACTTCATCACTTTCTGGCTGGATTGCAGAGGGTACAGACCAGACGCAAGGTTAGCAACAGCAGTGAGGGGAGGACAGCTTTGCTGGTCAGATAACTGGGGATATTGTTTCGACTACAGCTAACACATAATATACCTCTCTTTTACTGTATTCTTCCCTGTCTCTATTTTTTTTTTTTTTTTAATATAAGGAGGTTTGGACTCACACAGTCTGAGAAGAAAAAATAAATCTTCTGAGCTGAAAGACTGTGACTGGCCAGTGAACTAGGACATCTACTTACCTTGTTTTGCTCACTCTGGATATCTAGAATTTCTTAAAACCAGAGGAGATATGTGGTCCAAGCAAATGTCCCTATAAACATCTATTAAAAAAATTAAAAAAAAAAAAAAACCACAGTATCTGGTGGAGCTTCTTATCTTAGGACTTTCTTAAGACCAACAAAAGGTTTTGTTGAGAATGACTGAAGCCATAGTCTGTAATAAGAACTGTACGTAACTATATACAATGAATTACAAAGGTGCTGCTGACGGCTATTTAGCTAGCTAGAAAAATTATTACAAACTTCCCTAATCTACCCACATAATGATATAAAATTGAGTCCTCAACATGAAGGACATAAAAAGGCAATAGGCCATTTCACTGCCGGTGGTGGACAAAGAAGGAAATGGTACCAACACTCCATCCCATCTTGGTCAGGACAGAATGATGACCACGGTCCAAGCAGCTTCTGCCTGGCGTTGCATGTAAACAGTGACAGATGCCCCTGCCTAAACTATACCTTTCTTCACTGGGCCTATAGGCAAAGCTGTAGCACTATGCCTGAATAGGGTCTTAATGCTAAATCGGCTCTTAATAAACATCTGAACAAAAGAAGTCAAGGAGGTAGGGTTTGCTTTTGAGATATTATTTGGACTGGATGGAAAATGAATGCCAACTCATGACTGAGATTCAGGCCTTTCTTTTCCTCAATCTTGTGCAGTAGGCCTATTCCTCACTGGTCTATCTCCCCCTAAGTTGTTATATCAAAAGTAGAGACTTAGTTATCATTAGTTCTTTACCCCTAGGACCTATTTAGAAAAGCAAGAGATCAACTGCTTTATTTGGCTTACAAGGGGAAAATTAAGCTAATACTAAGAATTATAACATTTTAATGGTCAGATTGTGTAGTCTGGTGTATTCTTGGGATATATTCTGGGGAGACAATTCTCTATGTGTCCTTTGAGTTACTGCACATCTTATGAACAGAGGTTTGTGTTGCTGTGTGCCATGGAGTCAATTCTGACTCACAGCGACCCTACAGGACAGAATAGAACTGCCCCCCACCCCCAATCGAGTTTCCTAGGCTATAATCTTTATGGGAGCAGATTGCCAGGCCTTTCCTCCCGTGGAGCTGCCAGTGGGTTTGAACAACCAACCTTTCAGCTAGCAGCCAAGTGCTTAACTATTGCCACCAGAGCTCCTTTGAACAGAGGTACCGGCTGCCTTTGTTACAGATTCTCTTTTTAAGGATATTTGTATGGTATATTCCTGCAGAGTAAAGGGCATGTTTGCTTACTTCCCATTATAAAAGATTCAGGCTCCCTAGACTCTGGGTTCCTCTCTTATAACATAACCCACTACACGTGCAGGTGTCACTGGGCTTTCTTCACGCCACCATGTGAGAACTGCAGCAAGGAAAAGTGATACAAACATGATGCTCATGCTACTCCCTGTGCCACAAGTAATAAAGTCCTTTGTCCCTGACCCAGCATTTATGAAACTTTGGCAAGCTAACTTGTTGAGAAATTTGTTAACTTGGAAGTAGGATAAAATCACAATTTTTGAAAAACTTATTTCAGGACCTATGCCCTAGTGGCATTTAAGGCTGATAAAGGTAGCAGGTCATCTGCCACCCATCAGACTGACCCCAGAGACCAACAACAGGGAGGCCTTCTCCTCCACGCTCCTGCAGTGTTCTTCAGGCACTACATTCCCTATTTGTTCACCTGCATCATTTGCAGTTTTGAATCCATTGGTATCGTAGTCTTTGATTATCCACTACATCACAGTGCAGTCTATAGCTACTGACTCATTGTCTGTAAAAGACCTGCTTTGTCCCACTCTGCCATGCCAAGTTCCATAGCTCTGCCTTTCTTACTGGAACAAGCACTTTGATTCTCCCTATGAGAACAGAGTTTTCCATCATGAAGCTACATTCTCCATGCTTTGTGCCAGGAGTTGGCAACTACAAGCCCTCAGGCTAAATCTAACCCACAGCCTCTTTTTGTAAATAAAGTTTTATTGGAACACAACAATGCTCATTTGATTTTATATTATCAGAGTTGAGTAATGACAGAAACCCACAAAGCCTGAAATATTTACTACCTGGTCCTTTAAAGAAAAAGTGTGTTGGCCTTTACTGTATGCCTATCCCATTTCATTGGAAGAGATTCTTCCTGTTAGGGGTCAAAACTGGAAATTGTTCTTCCATTTGTGCAGTACAAAGACATCTGCTGTATAACACTATCACATATTGTTATTCAACCCCATTAATATCTTGAAATATTGTAGGTTATTCACATAATGCATAATGGCATATAGATTATCAAAAAATGTGCTGTACAAAGAGAAGATATGGTTTTACCAGAGAAAATGGACGTTTCAGCCTTCCTGGTTACCCATGAACGTATGTATAATGAAAGTTTGATTTTATTTTTATTATAGGTTAAAGACTTCATTGATTTTCAGAAATTCTTAACAAGTGTTTTCAGAGATTCTAGGATTCAAACTGTTCTTTCCACAATATCTATTCTTAATAACATCAGTGATAATTTTATAAGCAAGGCTACTTTCCTGTAGTAAGTGCCTGTGGCTATTATGTCATAATAATTGGGGAATTTTCATAATAACTGATTTATGAACCTATATCTGATATACTATACAATGACAGAATCAAGACAAAATCCTAAATTTTCTCTTTTCTCTAAGAAAATTCCCTGTATTCCAACTGCTGAAAACAGTAATTTTGTTCACTTCAGTCAGCGTTACTTACAAATTGCCCAAAATTTGCTTATTATTTTTGAATGGGAATTTCTAGACCTCCCTTTTTCTAATGTTTTAAAAATTATCTAATTAATTCTGCAGCATAAAGAACTGCTTGAGCATCAAAGGCCAGAATTTCAGGATGTAAATTATCTGAGCATATTTCTCTGCCTGGCAGAAGGTGGCACTAGAGTTACACTTACAAAACCACTGCTAAACGTGTTTAATTAGCTTTCAGCCGGCTTGCTAAAATAGAAATCATAATATGTACAAATCAATTCATGGACCTCGAATATATTTATCAAAATCAGAGCCATAGCAATCGAAATTCTCAGAATCCTCCTCTACAACCTTCAATTCATTTCACAAAATGTTAATTCTGCAAATATTCATTGAGTGCCTACTATGCACAAGGCACCCTGCTATATATTAGTGATATCGCAGTAAACAATACAGATATTGAAACATACCTTCTAGTGCGAAAGACAGATATGAAACAAGTCGTAGGCAATTGCCTACTTAATTAAAATTGCGATGAGTATTATAAAGCAGAAGCACAGGATGCTCCGAGAGAATAATAAGAATCTGTCCCATTTGTGGCAGCAGAGTCAGAAAGGCTTCCTTGAGTACTTCTTCCCCAAAGTGCTTATTCTTCATTCCTAAAAAAGTCATTTTTTCTAGACCTTATTTCTAGTTCTACTCTTAAATACCATTTAATAATTAATTGCATTATTAAGATTCTGCCCAATATTCCATCAGCTCATCTGGCACTATATAATTTCCCTTGGCTCTGCAATACTAGTTACTTTTGAGAATTCAATACAGCGGTAGTTCTCACCTGAGGCAGGACCACCCTAGCAGGCAATCTGGAAATTTGTGGAGGTGTTTTATGAGTTCACAATGATTTGGAGGGTGCTCCTGGCATTAATGGGTGAGGGCTAGATACTAGATGCCCCGCCTATTGTGGAACCATCCTGAACAAGGAGAAATTACTCCTCCTCCCTCATGACTTTCAAATGTTCAACTGATCATTCATGTATATGAACAGCCTGCTTATAATTATCTCATATTTTACATGTAAACACGAAGTCCCTTTGCATGGTTTTTATATAAACTGAATTTTCCAGGAATGCAACAAGAGTGTAAATAGATGGAAGATGGTACTTTGTTTTGTTTGGACCTTTACCAAAACTTGTTCAACATTTTGGAAAAATCCTTTCACTAATAATGGCAGCGCCATACCTGGCGTTTGAGTGACCCATATGACACACACCTGTACCATTCTGAATTTATAGCTGACACATTTATGGCGATTCTACAGATGGGTGTGAGCATCTGACCACTTTATTATGTCTTCTAGTGTAATGATATCACAGCATTTGCATATTGAAATACATATTATTTCATTACAAATTACCTTGCTTGAATTTCTCTTTTATATGAAAGTCAGGGATTTTTCTTTTTAATTACATGTGTAGGGAAATTATATTACCTGTGAATTTAATTTCAAACTAGCAAAGAAGACATTGCATAGCATTTGTTTTAAAAAAGAGGGTGCTGGAGGGTTCCGGCAAGATGGCGCTCTAGGCAGAAGCACCACGCCGTCCCTCCACAGCAAAGATCCAAAAAACTAAGCCAAACAAAGAATGCAACAATCCTAAAACCCTAGAACATCAAATGAAGAGATAAAGAACTCAGCCGAGCACCAAATGGAGTGAGAATACTGAAAGAGAACGGAGAGCGAGGAGAGATTCATGCAGAAGTCCCCTACCAGCTAACGCAGCACGGATCCACCATCTTGGACTCCTATTGGAGACCAGCAAACAGGGGGTACGAGAAAGCAGCCTCACGGAGCATCCAGTGGGAGACAAAACAGCCGGTAATTTGCAGTGTGCGCTTTCCCACCCCCCACCCCTCTTTGCCCCGGCAAGGGCTCCTCTGCTTCCTGCGGCCACAGTCTCTTGACTGGGAAGTGCCAGCTGCTTGGATTCCACACACCCAAGTGGGCGGCTCTCTGGGTGCCATTTGTTGGCTGCTAGTGTTGCTTTTTTTTTCTGCTTCTTTTGATTTCTCACTTGCCTCTCGCCACCTCCCCCTCCTTTCACTCGAGTGCCTGACTCCCTGCGCCATCTTTGCTTCTTCCTGAGGGGCTCCAGAGCGCCGGCAATTTGTGATATACGCTTTTCCACTCTCCACCCTTCTTCACCCACACTCGGCCTTCTCTGCTTCCCGTGGAGTCTCTTGTCCAGAAACACCAGCCCGCACTGGCTGGCTCTCTGAGTGCCATTTGTTGGCTGCTGGTATTGCTTTTTTTCTTTTTTTTTCTGCTTCTTTTGATTTCTTGCTTGCCTCTCGCTGCCCCCCACTCCTTTTGCTCGAGTGCCTGGCTCTGAGCACCATCTTTGCTTCTTCCTGAGGGGCTGCAGGACTCCATTTGAGTGTGCAGCTGCTTCCCAGTCTCGGCTGCCACGCTGGTGGGATCCCGGGGCTTTTGTTCATTTTTTCCTCTGCTTCCCGTGGCCACGGTCTCTTGACCAGGAGGCGCCAGCTGCTTGGATTCCACACACCCCAGCAGGGGGCTCTCTGGGTGCCATTTGTTGGCTGCTAGTGTTGCTTTTTTTTTCCTGCTTCTTTTGATTTCTCACTTGCCTCTCAACACCTCTCCCTCATTTCACTCACGTGCCTGGCTCCGTACGCCATCTTTGCTTCTTCCTGAGGAGCTCCACAGTGCCAGCAATTTGTGATATACACTTTCCCACTCTCCACCCTTCTTCACCCACACTCGGCTTCCTCTGCTTCCCGCGGACACAGTCTCTTGTCCAGAAACACCAGCCCGCACTGGCTGGCTCTCTGAGTGCCATTTGTTGGCTGCTGGTGTTGTTTTTTTTTTCTTTTCTGCTTCTTTGTATTTCTTGCTTGCCTTTCGCCGCCTCCCCCTCCTTCTGCTCAAGTGCCTGGCTCCGTGCACCATCTTTGCTTTTTCCTGAGGGGCTGCAGAGCTCCGTTCAAGTGTGGAACTGCTTCCCGGTCTGGGCTACCGCGCTGGTGGGATCCCGGGGCTTTTCTTCGTTTTGAATTGTTTGTGTTTTCTTTTCCTTTCCTTGAGTTGGGAGCCCTTTCTGGCCAGGCAGAGCTGTGTGCCAGGGAGACTCCCCTTCAGCTTCCACAGACATGCAGAGGGATCCCTGAGGACATTTCTTTCTTCGTTGGTTTTTTTTTTTTTTTCCTGTTTTTTTTGGGGGGGGGGGCCTTTCTTGTTCTTTTTTTTTTATTTGTTTTGTTTTCTTTTCCCTCTTTTTCCCTTTTGTCTTTCTTCATTGCTCACTTTCTCGTCTCTCTATATCTTCCTTCTCTTTCTGATCCGTGAATACAAGGCGTTGTATGTCTCTGTGCCTTCTGGCTAGGCTGTGCTGCAACACCTGAGAGCGACTTCCCCAGACCTCATAGCTGCATCAGTGGGATCCCTGGGAACTTTGCGGTTCTTTAACTTTTCTGATTTTTATTTGTTCATTCTTTTCTTCCTCTTCCCCCTTCTGTTTTTCTCCATTTCATAGTCTCTCATCTCTCCACTCCAACGGCAAGCTCCCCTAGCATTCTTTTTTGTTTGTTTGTATGTTTTTTGGCTCCTGTTCCTCTCTCCTCTCTCCCATATCCAGCTTGGCTCCACACATAACCATCTCCCTGCTGCATCCTGCCTACCTGCACCGTGCGCTTGACATCACACCACCAAGCAGTGCAGGGATGGCCTACTGGAACCTGCTCGGCACTGATTACCGACCCGCCTTGGTGGCTGCAGTGAGTGCCACAAACAAACCGTCCCAGTGGCTCCTCTTCAGCTAGACCTGCCCTGCTGTACCATTTCTTAGTGACTGAACCTGCCAGTTGGAGAAGGAGGCGAAAAG
Organism: Dugong dugon; assembly: GCA_030035585.1. Taxonomy (NCBI): domain Eukaryota; kingdom Metazoa; phylum Chordata; class Mammalia; order Sirenia; family Dugongidae; genus Dugong; species Dugong dugon. The sequence goes on along the minus strand of CM057463.1, from coordinate 149,037,345 downwards.
TATAGAGCGCACAAATGAGCAAACAACAAAGAACACACAGTCTGCCTGCTCAGACATACTCAAATTTTTTTTTTTTTTAAAAAGGGATAAAACAAACAAATCTACAATCAATAAATGAGAGAAATATCTACTGAATGCCCCGAAAACAGCAAACAATATCAAAACATTTACAAAAACAGGACAGGATGGTTCCAGTAGGCATCCAGATTAAAACACCAGATGACTCTCCTGTGGAAGAAAATGCACTAGAACTACCTGATAGGGAATTCAAATCTCCAAAACTCGGAATTTTTCAAGAATTGAGGCAAAAGGCTGACAAACATGAGAAAAAAATGGACAAATTCATGGAAAATACAGACAACAAATTGGAAGAATCCAGGAATATGATGCAGGAACAAAATGCCAAAATAACTTCACAACTAGAAATTATACAAAAACAACAGTTAGAAATCCAAAAGATAAACAACAAGATTTCAGAAATGGATGATGTAATAGAAGGGCTGAGAAGCAGATTTAAAACCATGGAAGACAGGATCAGTGGAACTGAAGACAAACACTTGGATATAAATCTGTTTCATGAAAACTCAGAAAAAAGAACAAAGAAAAATGAAGAGACCCTGAGAGTTATGTGGGACACAATTAAAAGCAATAATTTATGAGTGATTGGCATTCCAGAACAGGGGGAGAAAACAGAAAACACAGAGAGGATCACTGAGGAACTGCTGACAGAAAACTTCCCCACTATCATGAAAGATGAAAAGCTGGCCATCCAAGAAGCTCAATGAACCCCATATAGAAGAGACCCCAAAAGAAAATCAGCAAGGCATAACATATTCACACACGCCAAAACCAAAGACAAACAAAGAATCCTGAGAGCAGTTCGTGAAAAACAGGAAGTCACATACAGAGGAGAAACAATAAGACTAAGCTCCGATTATTCGGCAGAGACCATGCAGGCAAGAAGGCAGTGGGATGACATATATAAAATCTTGAAAGAAAAAAATTGTCAGCCAAGAATAATATAACCTCCAAAACTCTCATTCAAATTTGATGGTGAAATTAGGTCATTTCCAGATAAACAGAAACTAAGGGAATATGTAAAAGTCAAACCAAACTTACAAGAATTATTAAAGGGAGTTCTTCAATCTCAGGACAAAGAGCTTCAGCCCACACGCAGGACCTAGGATGCAGGATCGTACGAGCCAGATACCAATCTAGGAAATGAACTCTCGAGGACTATCCAAAATCAAAAGAAATACAACAGGGAATCAGAGCAGTCAATCGATGGATGACAACAACATCAAAACAATGAAAGAGAGAATAAACAGCATAGGTATAGAACCTTCTAATGGAGAACAAGGCAAGGCGATACCAAGTAAGGGTAGACTGCTTCAAACTTATAAAGATAAGGGTAAAATTCATGGTAACCACAAAGAAAGTTAACAAACCAACTCATAAAAATAAAGAGGAAAAACATAAAGTCTCAGCAAAAACAAAACCTACAAAAACAAAAGAAATGAAAAAAAAAATCCACAAACAAAAGTAACTCAGCACAAGACAGTAAGAAGAACAAAGAAAACTTCAGCACTACAAAAAAAAGAACTACAAAATGACAGCAACAAACTCACATCTATCAATAATTACAGTGAATGTAAAGGACTCAATGCACCAATAAAGAGACGGAGAGTCACAGAATGGATAAGAAAATAGGATCCATCAATATGCTGTCTACAAGAGACACACCTTAGAAACAAAGATGTGAATTTATTAAAACTCAAAGATTGGAAAAAAGTATATCAAGCTAACAACTACCAAAAAAGAGCAGGAGTAGCAATTCTAATCTCAGATAAAATAGACTTTAAAACAAAATCTACCATAAAAGACAAAGAAGGACACTATATAATGATTAAGGGGATGATCTATCATGAAGACATAACCATAATAAATATCTACGCACCCAATGACAGGGCTCCAAAACACATCAAACAAACTCGAACAACACTGAAAAGAGAAATTGACAGTTCCACAATAATAGGAGGAGAATTCAACACACCACTCTCAGTAAAGGACAGAACAACTAAGAAGAACCTCAGCAAAGATACAGAAGACCTAAAGGGCACAATCAGCCAACTTGACCTCATAGACATATATAGAACACTCCATCCAACCGCTGCAAAGTACACATTCTTTTCCAGTGCACACAGAACATTCTCCAAAAAAGACCACATCTTAGGCCACAGAGCAATCCTCAACAAGATCCAAAACACTAAGATAATTCAAAGTATCTTCTCTGACCACAATGCCATCAAGGCAGAAATTAACACTAGAAGAGCAAGGGAAAAAAATCAACTACATGGAAACTGAATAATACCCTGCTTACACATCACTGGGTAATAGAAGAAATCAGAGATGGAATCAAAAAATTCCTCGAATCAAATGAGAATGAAAACACATCATACCAAAACTTTTGGAACACAGCAAAGGCAGTCCTCAGAGGACAATTTATAGCAATAGATGCACATATCAAAAAAGAAGAAAGGGACAAAATCAAAACATTAACTACACAACTCAAACAAATAGAAAGAGAACAGCAAAAAATGCCCACAACCACTGGAAGAAAGGAAATAGTAAAGATCAGAGCAGAAATAAATGAAATAAAGAACAGAAAAGCAATAGAAAGAATCAAGAAAACCAAAAGTTGGTTCTTTGAAAGAATCAACAAAATCGACAAACCACTGACCAGACTGACAAAAGAAAAACAGGAGAGGACACAAATAACCCAAATAAGAAATGAAATGGGGGACATTACAACAGACCCAACTGAAATAAAAAGGATTATAACAGAATATTATGAAAAACTATACTCCAACAAATTTGAAAACCTAGAGGAAATGGATAAATTTCTAGAAACACACGGCCTACCCAAACTACAACAAAGTGATGTTGAAAATCTGAACAGACCCATAACAAGAGAAGAGATTGAAAAGGTAATAAAAAAACTCGCAACCAAAAAAAGCCCTGGCCCAGATGGCTTCACTGGAGAATTCTACAAAACATTTACAGAAGAGCTTGTACCAGTTCTACTCAAGCTATTTCAGAGCATAGAAGAGGAAGCAACACTTCCAAACTCATTCTATGAAGCCAGCATAATGCTGATACCAAAACCAGGCAAAGACATCACAAAAAGAGAAAATTACAGACCAATATCTCTCATGAATATAGATGCAAAAATTCTCAACAAAATTCTAGCCTATAGAATTCAGCATCATATCAAAAATATAATACACCATGACCAAGTAGGATTCATAGCAGGTATGCAAGGATGGTTCAACATTTAGAAAATCAATCAATTTAACCCACCACATAAATAAAAGGAAAGAAAAGAATCACATGATCATCTCAATTGACACAGAAAAGGCATTTGACAAAATCCAACACCCATTCCTGATAAAAGCTCTCAATAAAATAGGTATAGAAGGGAAATTTCTCAACATAATAAAGGGCATCTATGCAAAACCAATGGCCAACATCATTCTTAATGGAGAGAGCTGAAAACAGGAACAAGACAAGGATGCCCTTTATCACCACTCCTATTTAACATTGTGCTGGAAGTTCTAGCTAGAGCAATAAGGCAAGAAAAATAAATAAAGGGCATCCAAATTGGTAATGAAGAAGTTAAACTGTCCCTGTTTGCAGATGATATGATACTATACATAGAAAACCCTAAAGACTCCACGAGAAATCTACTGGAACTAATACAAAGATTCAGCAGAGTAGCAGGATACAAGATAAACATTCAAAAATCAGTTGGATTCCTATACACCAGTAAGGAGAACGATGAAAAGGAAATCAATACCATTTTCAATAGCCCCTGAAAATATAAAATACTTAGGAATAAATCTGACCAGGGTTTAAAAGACCTATACAAAGAAAACTCCAAAACACTACTGCATGAAACCCAAAGGGATCTACATAAATGGAGAAACATACCATGCTCATGGATAGGCAGACTCAACATTGTGAAAATGGCAATTCTACCCAAAGCGATTTACAAATACAACGCAATCCCAATCCAAATACCAGCAACATTCTTCAAAGAGATTGAAAAACTAATCATTCACTTTATATGGAAAGGGAAGAAGCCCCAAATAAGTAATGCACTATTGAAGAAGAACAATAAAGTTGGAGGACTCACACTACCTGACTTGAGAACCTACTATACAGCTACAGTAGTCAAAACAGCATGGTACTGGTACAACAAGAGATACATTGACCAATGGAACAGAATTGAGAACTCAGATGTAAATCCATCCACCTACGGTCACCTGATCTTCGACAAGGGCCCAAAGTCCATCAAATGAGGAAAAGACAGTCTTTTTAACAAATGGTGCTGGCAAAACTGGATATCCATTTGCAAAAAAATGAAACAGGACCCATACCTCATGCTGTATACAAAAACTACTTCAAAATGGATCAAAGACCTGAATATAAAGCCTAAAACTATAAAGTTCATAGAAGAAAAAATAGGACCAACACTTCAGGCCTTAATACACGGCATTAACAGGATACAAACCATAACCATCAACGCACAAACCCCAACAGATAAGCTAGATAACTGGGATCTTCTAAAAATCAAACACCTATGCTCTTCAAAAGACTTCACCAAAAGAGTAAAAAGAGAACCTACAGACTGGGAAAAAAATTTTGGACAGTACAAGTCACACAAAGCTCTAATCTCCATAATCTACAAGAAAATCCAACACCTCTACAACAAAAAGACAAATAATCCTATTAAAAAATGGGCAAAGGAAATGAACAGACACGTCACCAAAGAAGACATTCAAATGGCCAACCGACACATGAGGAAATGCTCGCGATCACTAGCCATTAGAGAAATGCAAATTAAAACCACAATGAGATACCATCTCATCCCAGCATTACTGACACGAAATCAAAAACACTGGAAATAGCAAATGTTGGAGGGGCTGCGGGGTGATCAGAACTCTTATGCACTGCTGGTGGGAATGCAAAATGATACAACCATTTTGGAAAATGATATGGCGCTTCCTCAGAAAGCTAGAAATAGACATACCATTCGATCCAGCAATCCCACTCCTAGGAATATATCCTAGAGAAATAAGAGTCGTCGCTCGAACAGACATATGCTCACCTATGTTCATGGCAGCATTGTTCACAATAGCAAAGTGATGAAAACAATGTAGGTGCCCATCAACAGATGAATGGATAAACAAACTATGGTACATACACACAATGGAGTACTATGCAATGAGAAAGAACAACAGTGAATCTGTGAACCATCTCATGACATGGATGAAACTGGAGGACATTATGCTGAGTGAAATAAGTCAATCACAAAAGGACAAATATTGTATGAGACCTCTATTGTAAAAACCCATGAAAAAGTTCACACACAAATATAACAATCTTTGTTGGTTACCAGGGATGGGAGGGGTGAGGGGGGAAAATACTAAATAGGTAATAGATAAGTGGTATCTTGGGTGAAGGGTGAGACAGTACAAAATACAGGGGAAACTAGCACAACCTGTACAAGGATAGGTCATGGAAGCCCCATAGACACATCCAAACTCCCTGAAGGACTGAGTTGCTGGGCGGAGGGCTGTGGGGACCATGGTCTCGGGGAACATCTAGCTCAATTGGCATGACACAGCTTATAAAGACAATGCTCTACATTCTACCTTGGTGAGTAGTGTCTGGGGTCTTAAAAGCTTCTGAGAGGCCATCTAAGATACTCCACTGGTCTCTTCCCTTCAGGAGCAAGGGAGAATGAAGAGAACAGGATACAAGGAAAAGATTAGTCCAAAGGACTAATTGTCCACAGCTACCAAGGTCTCCACCAGACTGAGTCCAGTACAGCTAGATGGTGCCCGGCTACCACCACTGACTGCTCTGACCAGGATCACAACAGAGGGTTCTGGACAGAGCTGGAGAAGGATGTAGAGCATAATTCTAACTCACAAAAAAAAAAAAAAAAGACCAGATTTACTGGCCTAAAGGAGACTGGAGAAACCTCAAGAGTATGGCCCCCAGACACCCTTTTAGCTCAGTGGTGAAGTTACCTCCGAGGTTCACTGTTCAGCCTGGGAGTGGACAACCCCGTAAAACCAAATGACACTAACAAGTTACAGGAGTCCAGTGACAAGGGCCAGAAGGCAGAAGGGGACAAGGAAGCTGGTGATAGGGAACACAAGATTGAGTAAGGATATTGTTGATGTGTTGTGAGATTGTTAACCATTGTCATATGGCAACATTTGTAGTAACTGTTAAATGAGAAACTATTTTGTTCTGTAAGCCTTCATCTTAAGTGAGAATAACAGCGCAACTGGAAGAGCGTAGTCAATGTCACTGAACTGTGTATGTAGAAATTTTTGAAACGGTATATCTTTGGCTATGTGTATGTTCACCAAAAAAAAAAAAAAAGTTGAGAATTTATAGGGTCAATATTTTGTGGGGTTGTTAACCAATGTCATAAAACATATGTACTACTGTTTCATGAGAAACTATTTGTTCTGTAAGCCTTCACCTGAAGTACAATAAAATATTAAAAAAAAGAAAAAAAAATTATATAACTAATAAAGAAAACAAATAAGAAAAAAAATACAAATAAAAAAGAGGGTGCTGGTTCTGATCAGGGAAAACCACTGCAACAGGATCTATCAGGAAACCAGGAGATGGCCACACCAAAACCAAACCCACTGCCGTTGAGGTGATTCCGAGTTGTAGTGACCCTGTAGGAGAGAGTAGCACTGCCCCATAGGGTTTCCAAGGCTATAAACTGTACAGAAGCAGACTTGCCACATCTTTCTTCTGTGGAGTTGCCGGTGAGTTTGAACCACCAAACTTTCAGCTGAGAGCTTTAACCATTGTGCCACCAGGGCTCCTTAGGAGATGGCCAGACCTGGGCTTAAATACTTAATCTTCCACATACTGTGTGACCTTGGCCAAGTTCTTAAACTAGTATCATTTCAGCGTCTTCATCTATGTACGAGACACGAATGGTACCTCTCTCTCATAAGTACTGTTGTTTCTGTGATGATTAACTGGGATAATGTCCAGAAAAGGCATCACAATACCAAACACATCGCAAACTCTCATTAAATACTATTTTATTTCTCTTCCAGTTGAAGTGGCTACTGATAATGCTTTAGAGATTATTGTCCTAGTTAGGTGCTTGTTACTATCCACTGTGTTTTAAACTCTTGTACTATAATTAAGAGTGTCTATGGCATGTGCATTTTTTTTAAAAAAAGTTTTTAATTTTTCTTGTTTTAGTTTTTAGTACTTCAGCCCATCTAGCTTCTACTCCCTGAATTCAGCTACCAGCTGTCCCATCATCTTAATTTACATTTTTGCAGCATCACCCTATCTATAATCAGAGAAAATAAGAAAATGTATTTGAGTCCAAAAAATAGAAATGGAAGTCAAGATTTTGTATTTAATGAGTAAATATTCTTAGTTCCATTTCCTCTATATCCCCCCCAAACCAGAAAACCCACTACTGTCGAGTCTATTTCGACTCATATTGACCCTCTAAGACACAGCAGTGCTGCTCCATAGGGCTTCCAAGGCTGTAAATCTTCATGGAAGCAGACTGCCACATCCTTCACACTCAAAGCAGCTGGTCGGTTCGAACCACTGACCTTTCGGTTAGCAGCCAAGTACCTTAATCACTGCGCCACCAGGACTCCTCCTATATCCCCCAGACCAAGTTTATCAGAGTCAGGTAGGTCATTACTCACATGAAGACCATCCAGTCTCCCAAATCAGGTTGAGAAAAAGGTTAATATTATCCCTGAATAAACTATTAAGCTTTGTTATGATTCTGAATAATTCATTTATTCAACAAATATTTATTTGGCTCTAACTTTAAGCAAGGAGATGTGATGGGTGCTGGAGTGAATAATGAACTATAGGATTAGAAGTTAGTATTCATGATTCATTCTTTCAAAAAATATACATTGGGCATGATGGGCTCTGGTCCAGGTGCTAGGGATACAAAGATGAATAAGTTATGGTCTGTGCCTCAAGAATCTGAATCCATATGAAGTAAAAAAGCAGAATTTGAAATGTACACAATCTTATAGTATCCCAAGGGAAATTTGTAAGATGGGCAATAAAGTAATTATTGAGTACCCACCCTGACCCGAGTACTATAGTATACTATGTTTTCACATACAACAGCATTCATTTTTATTTAATCTTTATACCCACCTGTTATGTATTGAATTGTGTCCCCCAAAAAAGATATGAAGTTCTATCTCTTGGACCTGTGAATGTGATCCTGTTGGAAAATAGGAGTTTTCTTTTGTTATGTTAACAAGGACATACCAGAGTAGGGTGGGTGCTAAACCTAATCCATTCTGAGCTGTGTCCTATTAAAAACTGAAGAACACCTGAGGACACCCTCCTAACTCAGAACTGAAGAACTCTGGAAGTCCACCTTTCAGCCAAAAATAGACAGGCCTACAAAACAAACAATAGCACACGTGAAGAACATGCTTCTTAGTTGAGTCAAGTACTCGAGACCAAATGGGCAACACCTGCCCAAAAGCAAAGAAGGGACAGGAGGAGACAGGCAGGAAGGGACAGGAAACCTGGAAGAACGGATACGGGGAAGCCAGGGTGGAAAAGCAGAGAGCGCTGACACACTGTGGGGATTGCAACCAACGTCACAAAACAATTTCTATATAAATTTTTGAATGAGAAACTAATTTGCACTGCAAACTTTCACCTAAAACACAATAAAAAAAATTTTTTTAAATTGTAGGGGAAGTATTTAGCTGCCCCTTTTCCTTCGATCAGGCGCTCCTTGGAAACCCTATGGGGCAGTTGTACTCTGTCCTAAAGGGTCGCTATGAGTCAGAATCGACGGGACAGCAATGAGTTTTGTTTTTTGGTTTTTTTCCCTTCAATCCCTTCAAGCAGGAGCCAGATGGGGCCGCTGCTGAATCCGTTTCATAAAAGTTCCAATGACTGACAGCTGTGCCACCCAAGGAAGGAGGCCCGCCTGGAGCTAAATCCTCCACCATATACGGAGTATGGGCTTGGCATAGCACAGACCAAAGTAAGAACATTGCCCACCCTAACTGTCAGCTCTGTGGTCTCAGATAAAGTACTTTCCACCTCTCGCCTCATTCTTGTCAAATGAAAATTAATTCATACCTTCCTCAGAGAGTTCTATATAACCCTCAAAAGAAAAAATGAGCCTTAAAGCCACATCACATTCTGAGGAAATAAAGGTCCATAGCCACAAAATTTATTTAAAGGCTAGTTAAACCTCTACCCTCTTCACATGGAATTTAATTACAAGTATGCTGCAAAGTTCTTTAAAACTTGTTCTGCTCTAATTCCTCTATTAACTGCCCCCACCTTATATTTCTTTTCTTTCTCCAAACTCCTCAAATATCTCTAGCTCTATTACTGCTCAGCTCAGGCTCCCTCTCAATGAAATCTACTCGTTGCCGTCGGGTCAATTCCAATTCATAGCAACCTATAGGACAGAGTAGAACTGCCCCACAGGGTTTCCAAGGAGCAGCTGGTGGATTTGAACTGCCGACCCTTTGGTTAGCAGTCGAGCTCTTAACCACTGTGCCACACATGGTCCTTCCCAATGTGCATCACTCCAGCCAATCTTTGTATCTTTCAGCTCTGTCCTATACCCCAGTTCCACAAAGACTCAGAACAAAACAGTGGCACAGAATCCCTTCAGAAAGGTAGAAAGGGAAAGAGGCTATAAATAATTACTGGTTTCCTTCCTGTCACACAGAAAAGGCCTAGCACAGTGCCTGGTCCATAGTCAAGGAAATGATCAACGAAAATTTTGCTAATATTTGTGGAAATACGCACAGAATCTAGCAGTAACATCTCCCCACCTACACCCACCTATCAATATCACCATTACTGAAACTCTTTCCCTGGCAGATATTCTTCACTGGTCTCTCTTCTTTCCTCTTTCCCCCTCTCACTCCCTCCTTCCTTTCCTGCTTCCTTCTTTTTACCTTCTTTTCATTTTCAAGAGCATTCATTCAAGGATAAAGAAGTTGGGTGGAAGTAGGGTTGCCATACAGTATGATTTGTCTAATTCTCTTAAAAAATAATCATAAATAGGACTTCTCCAAATGCAAAGGAGGAAAGTAGTAATATGTATGGATTAAGTACATACCAAGTTTTATACTGTGCACATGACATGCACTAACCTTTTTAATTCTTACAATAGTCATGGGAAGAACATACATAAATATAGTGAGGTTAAACGATGCATGCATTTATCTTATTCAACCTAGACAAGTTTAATTGTGTATGCTTGACAGAGTGAGAAGGATGGAGGAGAGGAGAGAATGGATTTAATATAATTGGTTGTGATGGTTAAGGTTGTTTGTCAGCTTGGCTGGGCCATGATTCTCAGTGGTTTGGCAGTTATGTAATGATGTAGTTATCCTCCATTTTGTGATATAACATAATCACCGGTATGATGTGCTCTGATGTGATCAGCCAATTAGTTGTAAGGGGAGTTTCCTCAGGGGTGTGGCCTGCATCCAATATATATGGATGTTCTGGCAAAGCTTATTGGCTTTTGTTCTCTCTGGATCCTGCATCTGACTCGTCATCTGACCTCCGATACTTGGGACTTGAGGGAACAGCCTGCCATATTGCCTGCTGATCTTCAGATTCACTGGCCTCCATAGCCTGTGAGCCAACAGCCTGCCATCTTATCTGTCGATCTTGAGTTTTTCAGCCACTGCAGCTATGTGAGTCAGAAGAAGCCTCCAGCCATTTGCCTGACCCATAGACGTGGGACTTGCCAGCCTCTACAACTGTGTGAGCCATTTCCTTGAGATAAATCTCTCTCTCTCTCTCTCCCTCTCTCTCTCTCTCTCTCTCTCTCTCTCCCTCTCTCTCTCTCTCCCTCTCTCTCTCTCTCCCTCTCTCTCTCTCTCTCTCTCTCTCTCTCTCTATATATATATATATATATATATATATATATATATATGCTTCCTTGGTTTTGCTTCTCCAGAGAACCCAGCCTAAGATATTGGTGCAAATGATTTTGCTCCCAATTCCACTCAGTGAAACTTGGGCTTCAGAGTGTGCACAAGATGTGAGTTCCTTCAAACTGTCTGTGTTTCCCAGAACCTCCCATGATGTCAGTATCTCACAGCATTGAGAATGATTCTGGTGATTAAATTTACAACACATTTTTTTTTCCCATCCAGAATGGCCCTTAAACTAAGTTCAAGAATTTTGTCTGCCATTCAGCTAGAGTTACTGAAATCTGTTCCATTGTTGGAAAAAGCCTGCTATGTTAGAGTCACTGAGAGATGATTCAAGAAAGCAAATTGTATAGGCATTTTGAGGTAGTAACAAGAATAAATTTTGATATGTGCTTAAAAAAAAAAAAAAGCAGACTAGACACAGTGACATACACAGGGGGAAAGAGACCATGTAAAGAATCATCTACAAGTGAAGGAACACCAAGAAATGCTCAGGGCTATGACAAGGAGGAAACTTCTCCTAGAGCTGATGCCTTGATATAGAATTTCAGCCTCCAGAACTGTGAACAATAAACTCTTGTTCTTCAAAGTCACCCACTTGTGGTATTTGTGTGACGGCAGCCCTAGGAAACTAAGAAAACACCCTATGCGGTCTGAGGCAGGTATTATGTTAATTTTTTTATTCACGAGGATATTGACTTGGTGAGAACATGTAACTTTTCCAAATTAGTAATAATAACAACTAACTTTTATTGACCGAAGTTCTGTGCTTTAAATTTCATTTAATCTTCACAAAAATCCTATGTCATGGGTACTAATTATTATTTGGAGTCCCTGGGTGGTGCAAATGCACTTGGCTGCTAACTGACAGGTTGGAGATTTGAGTCCACCAAGAGTCACCTCAGAAGAAAGGACTAGTGATCTATTTCCAAAAAATCAACCATGAAAACCCTACAGAGTACAGTCTACTCTGACACAAATGGGGTTGCCATGAGTCAGAATCGACTTGAAAGCAACTGGTTTTTATTATTATTTATATTCTATAATGAGGAAACAGAGAGTTAGAGAGGTTAAGTAAATATTGCAATTTCACACAACTGGCATTGGAGCCAGTATACAGCCCAGGATGTGTGCTTACAAGCTGGGACTCCCGACCCTACAGTAGCATAGCAAGATTGGGAACTCCAGTTCACTTGACTTCAGGCTCCATGCTCTTTCCAGTAGACTCTGCTTCCTCTAGCTCTGGTCCATGTCTGGTGACCACAGATTAGCTGGACTCCAAGACTTTTGGAACCCTTAATGAGATGAGGTTGGAATAGTTCAAGGCGGGCCAATCCTCCTACCAAGAACAACTAGAAAAGTCAGAGAAAACAAAAAACTCATTTTTTTTAAAAGCATCCAGAGCTGCAGAAGTAAGGGGCATTCGAGGACTAAAACTTTAGAGAAGGGAGAACTTCTCAGGGATGAGCTGAGGACCTCAGCCTCTTTTTTCTTGAGGGCATTTACCAACTCTGGATGGGGGCTAGAGACTGAGATTGGAGGTCTGGTCCAGGCAGAGGTTATTGCTGTGAAGCAGAGAAGATGGCAAACTGTGGGGAGTTGCTCCTGGGTTGGAGTGACAAAACTGGACCTCAAACACACAGCCAGTTTACCATTCAAGACTTCTGAAATTGTATGAGGCCAGCACTTAAAAATCTAAGCCTAAAATCTCCGATAAGCAGATATGAGTTTCCCATCATCTCTTGGTGCTGAGGAAAGAAAAATATGCCAAGCTATGCATTAAAGCCCTAAAGAGTCATGCTCCAGGATCCAGGGCAATCAGAAGGTAGACTGGGTCTTGCCAAAATTCAAACCCACCTTGACATACCTAAACGTGGAGAAGTAAAATAAATAGGATTTCCTAACAATATTAACCTAAAGGTTGTAGCCTACATTTGTAAAAATTTGATTCAAAATATGAACAATCTACAAAAAATAGTTTAATGTGTTTCGTTTTGCTTTTTCTCTTTGTTGCACCTACTACCCGAAGCTATGGATATCTGAAAATAAAGCATAAGCAATCAGAAAAGAGCAATACACTTTCATAACAACTAACTCTACTTAGTAGTATTGTTTTCAATGCCAACACTTAAATTCAGGGCAGTTAGTTCTTTCTGCAAGCTAGATATTTACTCAGATCAAGACTTCTGGAAGTGTCGTTTGTGATACCATTTAATTATTTACTTAAAATACTTATTCAGAGTCTGAGTCCCTTTCATCCAACAACTTTTAGGGGTCTTATTCCTTCATCTGTTCTTAGAAAATGTGTCAAGGCCTTAATAATGTAAGTGAAAATTCTAACTAAAGGTTATAGCAAACAGGGGCCCTTAACTGGTTCTAAAGTTGTGTTGAAGTCAAGGGTGTTTCTTCCTAATTTGGAGTCAGCCAAGTTCAGACTCCAGACACAGGGAAAATGCAGAACGAGACTATCAGTCTTCTTTGTTCAAAACAGATGACTAAGTATTTGCCTAGTTAAAAATAACAGCATTCCTTCCCGGAGTCATCAGCTGGACAGTCTAGCCTGCTCGTATTTTTTTAACCCAGTCAGGGGAATTAAGGTCAAAAGGCTATGTACTCTGAATTAAATTTTTTTCACAATAGATTACACTGAAAAATTTGTCTACCTTTGATATTTTTCTTTAATGATTTTTCTTCTCCTTGTGGAAAATGTAACAAATTTACCTTAAACTGCTACTGGATTTCTTCTCTTCCACCAATCTTCATGTCATTAACAGGAAAATTGATCAGTTTCCACCAAATTTAATGTTATTCAATTTTCTTCATCAAAGTTTCTAGTAATTTCAAAAACAACAATCTTTCTTGAATAAGGTCATCTCTTGATGGCTATATGCAGTACTAAATATCAATTAAACAGTGTTAATATTCTCATTGTATTGTTTCCTTTAGAAAATTCCCCTCCTAAAATATCTTACTTGATTCAGCTGAAAACTTGTCACATTCTCTCTTACTTTTGTTTTTAACTTTCTCATGCCTTTCCTTTATTCAATTTCAAGATTTTCATGTAAGAGTAAATAAATATATCTGGCATTTTAGGATAATATATCAATGGAATATGCCAGAGTCTCTCACTGTTTTTTTTATGTCCTTACTATTGATATATCCTCTGGTCTCCACTAAAAAAGAGAAACCATTCAGAGTAAAAAAAAAAAAAAAAGTTATGTGAACTTATAAGATAAATGTCAAAGCTCTCTCTTAAAATTCAAGTATAATTTATTGCTATTATAAAAAGTTACAGTAAAAGAGTAGTTGCTAGCATGATTTTGGCTATTAAAGAATTGCAAGGATGGAGGAAATGTCTATCTTCCAGCTGAAAATATTTCTGAGCTTTCAAGAAGCTTGTATGTGGTGTTTTCGATTTTAATAATTCATTAAATATTCTGTTTTAATCAACTGTTGAGTTTATCCAATTCCACTTTTCAGATTTTCTGGAAAGAAAGTATGCTGTTATACAATTCACATCCCTATGAAATTCCTATCATTTCCCGTCTTAATGCCCAGGAGACGTCATACAAAAAGCAGCAATGGGTGATATATGTCAGTGTAGTTCCTCGTCCCACAGATAAAGATCGTGTGGCTGGTACTGCATGTAAATAATCAGCATGGTTGATAGTGATCTCGACAATTTTGCACAGTTTGGGTCCTGGCTACCTGAGATCGTCTTGCTCCCCTGGGTGCTTCACACTAGCAGCAAAGGGCAATGGAAGGCTGTAAACTTGGTCAAAGACAGATGGAGCCACGGGGTGCTTTGAGGGTCACTGAAGGGCAAGTATGCTTTGTGCACCATTTGTAGCCCCTCCTCTGTGATCACTGGTGTTGAACTGGGGCACACTTCCTCTAATGATTCCCCAAAGGAGGGTTTTTTCCATCAAGTTCATGCCCTTGACCTTCCGATCAGGCAATGAAATTAGAATGTTCAACAGCAGCAAGGCTAGGAATACTTAGGCTGCTGTAAATAGCTACAACGTAACATCCATTGTCTGATTTCTGAGCTAATATTGCTAATATAGAATTTCCAAATTAACTTATCACTCAATAAATTTTTAATTAGGACATAGAGATGAGATGACCCTCCCATCCAGGAAAGAACATGAGTCAGGCTTTTCAACTTTCAATAGAATGTTAAGCTTGCTTAGTGTGTTCTGATAGCCAAAACATGTGAGCCTTCCTTCAAACATAGTGCCAGATATTTGCACTTTAGGATGTTAGCCAGGATTTAACCTTGAACAGACTGCTATTCAGTTTCTGTCAAAAGACAACGGAGACAAATGATAGCTGAGCAAGATAGTTTATCCATTTGTCTCTTTAGGTATTCTAAACTGTCTTCTTTGTCAAAATAGATCTTGCATTGACTTAGACTCCTAAAGAACCGTCACTGAATTTACATTTTACTATTATGTACTTGGCAATTATTAAAGGTCAGTTTAAGAAATATCTACCTGAAAAACATTCCTGTAACTTGATATGGTGGAAAGAGAAATTGTCATTGTTAGCTCCAAGTCGACTCCAACTCATCAAGACCTTATGTGCAACAGAACACAGCATCGCCTGATCCCGCATCATCCTCACAGTCGCCAGCATTTTCAAGTCCAATGTTGCAGTTACTGTGCCAGTTCATCTCACCGAGCGTCTCCCATGTTCTCTTTGGCCCTCTACTTTACCAATTATGATGTCCTTCTCCAGAGATAAGTCCCTCCTAAGTAAACAAGTCAGTGAATGCTTACGTGGTGTTGCTATGATGCTGAACAGGTTTCAGTGGAGCTTTCAGACTAAGAGGGGCTAGGAAGAAAGTTATGGACATTCACTTCCAAAAATCAGCCAATGAACCAAATGGGAAACACCTGCCCAAAGCAAAAACGAGAAGGCAAGAAGGGACAGGAAAACCAGATGAATGGACATGGGGAACCCAGAACAGAACGGGAAAGGGGGAGAGTGCTGACACAATGCAGGGATTGCAACCAATGTCACAAAACAACTTGTATAAATTTCTGAATGAGAAACTAATATGCACTGTAAACTTTTACCTAAAGCACAATTAAAAAAAAAAAAAATCAGCCAATGAAAACTCTATGGATTTACAATGGTCAGGAACCAGGCAACATTTCCCTCCATTCTGCGTGGGGTAGCTGTGAGTCTGGGGTCAACTTGATGGCAGTTAACAACAGCATTTCTCCGCAGAGAAGTACCAGAGATATGAGAGCACACGATAAGGAGACAAGGCTAGTCTAGGGAACCGGGGAAGGTTTCCCTGAAGAACCAGTATAAGCTGATCTAGGAATAATACAGAGGAGTTGAGTATATGAACTGGGAGGCAGTGGGTGCGGGGAGATTCCGGGCTGAGAGATAAACCTTGAGGTGGAAAGTAATGTGGAATTTTCAAGAAACTGAAAATATTATAAAGACCTAGGGGAAAATGGTACAAAATGATTTCAAATCATGAAGATCTTATGGGCTATGTTGAGAATTTGAAGTTTTCTTTCAGCCAATGGGAATCCTTTGACAGGTTTTAAACAGAAATTGACATGATCAGACTTGCTTTTAAAAAGATTCCTCTGGCTGTCAACAAAATCAAACCCTTGTCTTCAAGTCTATTCTGACTCATAGTGACCCAATAGGACAGAATAGAACTGGCCCATTGGGTTCCCAAGGCTGTCATCTTTACAGAAACAGACTGCCACATCTTTCTTCCATGGGGCAGCTGGTGGGTTCAAACTACCTACCTTTTGGTTAGCAGCCAAGCGCTTAACCACTGTACTACTAGGGCTCCTTTACTCTGGCTGTAGGTGGAGAATAAACTGGAGGGGGGAGGAGCAGATGGAAAAGAACAGTTAAGATGCAATTACAGGAGTCCAGCAAGGAGACTCTATAACTGCATTATAGTGATGTCATTGAGAATAAAGAGTCCTGGTCACATTGAAGAAATATTAAGGAGATAGAATCAATAGGAGCAGGTAATTGATTAGCTCTCGAGAGTAAGGGATAAGGACATGTCCAGCCTGATCCCCACACTTCTGACTTGACAACTGGATAGATTGACAGTGTCATCGCTGAGACAGGAAACACTGATAAAGGACCATTTCAGGTGACAGGATGTCAGAGTCAGGAAAATGAGATCCATTTAGAATATGGTGACTTGGAGGTACCTATGAGACATCCAGGGGAAATGCTAAGTATGCAATCCTCAACTTTAGTAAAACTGCTTAATGCTACCAATAATCTGCCAATTGCTATATATAATAAATCCATTTTAGTACTCAGCTCATTTGAACTCTGATTCCAGAAGCTATGCCAACGGTATTTCGGATACCAGCAAGGTCACCCATGGTGGACAGGTTTCAGCAGTACTTCCAGAATAAGGCAGACTTGGAAGAAAGGCCTGGTGATCTACTTCCAAAAATTAGCCAATGAAAACTCTATGGATCACAACAGAGTATTGTTCCATATAGCTCTGGAAGATGCATCCCCTAGGTTGGAGGGCACTCAAAATATGCAGTGGCCTGAAAAATGGACTTGAGCATACCAATGATTGTGAAGATGGCATAGGACTGGGCAACATCTCGTTCTGTTATATATGAGGTCACCATGAGCAAATTCAACAGCAGCTAACAACACCACCATCTTGAAGCAAGACCTCTTCATCTTCGGTTTCTTGAACACTGTCCTCCTCTCGTTCTTCTCCTATATATATAACCACTCCCTCTCTGGCATATTTATTAAGGATGATTTCCTCTCTCTAGCCTTAAAATGTTTGAGATCTTTAGAGTGACTGCCTCAGGACTTAACTCTTGTTATTTCCATATTCTTCTCTTTCTCTCGCTCTCTCTCCTCCCCCGCCCCCTTTGTCTCTCTAGTACTGATCCTACCAGTGTTTCAAATAGCACCTTATGTTGATAAATCCCAAATCTCTATCTCCAGCTTCAACATTCCTTGAGACACACATATAAGATTCTTCCACCTAGATTTTCCACAGGTATCATCGGCTCAATAAGGCCAACCCAAGTTATTATCTACTATCTACTCCGCCATTGTTCTCTCTTTTACATGGGAAAGCTGGACTATGAATAAGGTAAGATAGAAGAAGAATTGATGCCTTTGAATTATGGTGTTGGCAAAGAATATTGAATATATCATGGACTGCCAGAAGAACAAATAAGTCTGTCTTGAAAGAAGTACAGCCAGAATGCTCCTTGGAAGCGAATATGGCAAGACTTTGTCTCGTGTACTTCGGACTTGTGATCAGGAGGATCCAGCCCTTGAAGAAGGACATCATGCTTGGTAAAGTAGAGGGTGAGCGAAAAAGAGGAAGACCCTAATGAGATGGACTGACACAGTGGCTGCAACAATGAGCTCAAGCATAACAATGATTGTGAGGATGGCACATGACCAGATAGTGTTTTGTTCTGTTGTACATAGGGTCACTATGAGTTGGAACCGACTCAATAGCACCTAACAACAACAACAACACTCCTCCTATATCACTAAATCATTTCTTCTCCAGAATACTCTCCTTCAGTTGATAGCATCACAATAAAAATAGGGAGGATGAGAAGTCATCAGCCTATCCTTCGTCACCAAAATTCAATCCATTTCTTAGTCCTTACAATTCTGCCCAGGAAGAACCTGTCCCCAATCCCTGGCTACCATATTTATTATCTCCCACGTGGGCTATGGCAATCATTGTCTAACTTAAGGATTAGCGAGCTTCTTCTGTAAAGGGCCTGGTAGTAAATACTTGAGGCTTTGCGAGACATACAGTTCCTATCGCAACTACTCAGCTCTACTGTTACGTGAGAAAGCAGTCATAGACAATACATAGAGGAGTGAGTGTGCTCTGATCCTATAAAGCTTTATTTATGGATGTTGACGTTTGAATTTCATATAATTTTCCAGTGTCATGAAATAGTCTACTTTTGCTTTTGTTTTATTTTCTACTATTTAAAACATATATGGTTTAAATATAAAAATATAAAAGCTATTCTTAGCTCACAGGCCAATCAAAACCAGATGGCAGTCCAGGTTTGGCTCACGAGTTGTAGTTTGACTGATCTCTCTTCTTCAGTCTTGAAAACTTTATGGAGCAGTTCTGCTCTGCACATACGGGGTCACCATGAATCGAAATAGACTTGACAGCAACTAACAACAACAACTTCCACAATGCAGCCAGAGACGACTCTCCAAACAAACACAGGTCTGAATGTATGTAGCTCCCCTTCTTAAAAATTTTGGTGACTTCTTTGGGTGCATATTTATTAGCCTGATGCACAAGGCCCTTCCACCAGGTGGCCCCAAACTTACTCTCTAAACTCGTTTCTTACACTCATTCTCCCTCACACTATGTTCCCACCCTTCAACAAAGCTAAGCTTCTGGCTGTCTCTCGAGCCTCTTGTGCTCTCACACCTTTGTGTCTTTACATTTACTCCAAACTGATCTGAGCCAGTTTGGTCAAGCTCAACTCTTCTGTGCTTTTGGTAGATAACGATAGCCTCACAAGGAGGTAAGAGTTAGCTACTCCCCACATCCAGGCTTCCTAGTTATAATGAAGATTAAGTCTCAGAACAAATTCTTCTACACACAGACAATAATTAGCAAGCAAGCATAAAACAGTGAAACAACTTATTCTGTAAACTCAGCAAAGTTCCAGCTCTTTGTCCACAGTACCTTACTTGAAAGGTCCCCTGAGGCAAATGAGACAACATTTTTCAGGCAGGATTCAGCTATCGATCTACCCAGATTCTGGCAACAAAGAATAGAAAAACAAGCAATTAGGCCCTAAACTGATTGGGGATCAAATCTGGGGTACCATTTTTAAGAGTAAAAGATAGAGACCTTGCTAAATTTTTATACCCCATTCATACAAGATAGGAGTGTTTCCAAAATATGTTAGCCAATCTACACATTTTGAACACAACTAATCTGACTACTGAAAACCCATTTCTAATATCCTATTGTTAAGTGAAATCAAAATGGAGTCATGTGGTTGACAAAATGGCATTGGCGGTCAAGTGGACAATGCCCCTAAGACTCATTTTTACCAAAACTTAAGCCTAGCTTTCCTGTAAATCAGGCCACCCTGGTTGACCAATGAGATTTTGACAGCACTTTCACCCTTGAAGATCAATGAAATCCTGACCTCGTTTCAATAGTAAATTGTATAAGCCAATCAGAAATAAGCTTCTTTGCTTCCATGTTTTGTCAATAAAAAGCCAGTCAGTGTTGATATTTGGCAGAGTACCTTTCCACATGTGGCTTGGTGCTACCCAATTCCAGAATCTTCTACCAGAATAAACCATCAATTAGATTAATTTTATTATTGACTCAGTTTCTTTTAACTCTATGCAAATTAACTACCCACTAATTTCACCAACAAAAGCCACATCACTAACATTTATTATGCTATACTTACAAAATAAAAGCCTGTAGTGATGATCATGGATAAAAGTAGCTAAACTCTTGCAAGTAGCCATCTCTAAAGTATGGTCTTGTGATTAAATAGCAGTGAACCAAAGTAGGTCAACTGGTGACTCCTGAAGTATAGCTTTTAACTAATAAGTATTATAGTGTCTGTGTAGACAACAACATGTGGCATTTCCTCTACCTGAAATATACTTCTTTTTGATTTTTACATAGAAAAAAAGCTATTCATCCTTTAAGACTCAGTTAAAAGGTAACTTATTTTTGTGAAGACGTCACACATGACTCCAAACCAACTTACAGGCATTTCCTCTGGAAGTCCTAGTATGACCATGTCATAGATGAGGAAACCAATGCTCAGAGAGGTGAAGTGGCTAGCCCAGTTTAGGTGTGACAGAGTCCGAATTCAGACTAAGTATGATCTGTGCTGAATCCTGTTAGCAAACATGTGGGGGCATGCTGAACAAAAAAGACCTGGGAAGTTCAATTCTAAAACCTACTTTAAGGATCTGTACTGTCCTTTGCTTGACTATCTGCTTAAAGAAGACTGCACTGGGATAATTATAGAGAATTACGAGAAACAAGTTTATAACACTCTTGGCTCAGAGCTGTGATTTTATTGCAGAGGTTTGAGATGAATGGCAGTATTTTATGTCTTTTTGGTAAGGTATCTACTAAAACCCAATAAAGTTCTTCCCCCTGTAATCAAGATGTTATGATTTCTTACTACCTAAAATAAATGCATTGATGGGTTGTGTCAAGTAGCCTCACATATAATGGATGTTCAATAAATATTTATTAAACAAATGAGCTACCCTGTGTTATCATTCATTTCACAGTCTGGCTGAATTCTAGATATGGGTTCTAGCCAGTGCTCTCATGGAAATGATTTCTAAATACATAATTAACATATGGCTAATGTAATGTGAAGATCCCCTTTTGGAAATCACTTAGTCAACAGTTATTGAACCCTAATAGACTCTGAGGAACAATGTAATTTTCCCATATAAGGCACCTTTTAGGAGCAGATAACTAATGTATACATATAATTACTTAAATTCATTAGGCTCCTCAGGCACCTCATCCCAGCTGGTGATAGAGACAGTCTAAACACCACACAATTATCTATTTACTCATCTGGAAAAGGTGGTTCAGGGAAGTTACAGAATTTCCAGCTAGTATAGCAAAGTACAAGGAGCCCTGGTGGTGCAGTGGTTAAACACTCAGCTGCTAACAGAAAGGTTGGTAGTTCGTGCTGGTGGGCATGCATAATGATACAACCATTTTGGAAAATGATATGGCACTTCCTTAGGAAGCTAGAAATAGAAATACCATACAATTTAGCAATCCCACTCTTAGGAATGTATCCCAGAGAAATAAGAGCCATCACATGAATAGACATATGCACACCCATGTTCATTGCAGCATTGTTCACAATAGCAAAAAGATGGAAACAACCTAGATGCCCATCAACAGATGAATGGATAAACAAACTATGGTACATACACACAATGGAGTGTTATGTAATGATAAAGAACAATGATGAATCTGTGAAGTATCTCATAACATGGATGAAACCGGAGGACATTATGGTGAGTGAAATAAGTCAATCACAAAAGGACGAATATTGTATGAGACCTCTACTGTAAAAACTCATGAAAAAGTTTATACACAAAAAGAAACAATCTTTGTTGGTTACAAGGGATTGGGGGGTGGGGGGAAAACTAAACGGACAATAGATAAGAGGTAACTTTGATGAAAGGTAAGACAGTACACAATACTGGGGAAGCCAGCACAACTTGTACAAGGAAAGGTCATGGAAGCTCCATAGACACATCTAAACTCCCTGAGGGACTGAATTGCTGGGCAGAGGGCTGTGGGGACCATGCTCGCAGGGAACATCTAGCTCATTTGGCATAACACAGTTTATAAAGACAATGTTCTGCATTCTACCTTGGTGAGTAGCATCTGGGGTCTTAAAAGCCTGTGAGCAGCCATCTATGATACTCCACTGGTCTCACCCTTCAGCAGCAAGGGAGAATGAAGAGAACAAGATACAAGGAAAAGATTATTCCAAAGGACTAATGGAATACAGCTACCAAGGCCTGTACCAGACTGAGTCCAGTACAGCTAGATGGTGCCTGGCTGCCACCACTGACTGCTCTGACCAGGATCACAACAGAGGGTTCTGGACAGAGATGGAGAAGGATGTAGAACAAAATTCTAACACACAAAAAAAGACCAAATTTACTGGCCCGACAGAGACTGGAGAAACCCCAAGAGTATATTTCCCGGACACCCTTTCAGCTCAGTGGTGAAGTCACTCCCGAGGTTCACCGTTCAGCCAGGGATTGGAGAGCCCCATAAAACAAAATGGGACTAATGAGGCACAGCAGTCCAGGGACAAGGACTAGAAGGCAGGAAAGAACAGGAAAGCTGGTGATAGGGAACCCAAGGTTGAGAAGGGACAGTGTTGACATGTTGTGGGGTTATTAACCATTGTCACAGGGCAATATGTGTACTAACTGTTTAATAAGAAACTGTTTGTTCTGTAAACTTTCATCTAAAGTACAAAAATAAAGAAAGGTTGGCCATTCAAACCCACAAGCAGCTCCAAAGGAGAAAGATGTGGTAGTCTGCTTCCGTAAAGATTTACAGCCTTGAAAACCCTATAGGGCAGTTCTACTCTGTCCTACAGGGGCAGTATAAGTCAAAATGGACTCAGTGGCAGTGGGTTTGATTTCTTTTTGTTTTGTTTTGTTTTTTTTAATAGCACAGTACAACTCAAGATCCCCTATGGCAAAAGGATCAGGGCATCAGCATTTAAAATAATTCTCCCCAGCTCACAAACAAGCCCAAGGACATATGCACTCAACAAAAGACTTCAGAGCTCCTGGTGACCTAATTAATTGAGGGTATGAGATTAATTATCCTTATAAAACTGTCATCAAAGAGACATGTGATCAATACAAAATAAAAGGCAAGACTACAGGTGACTGTACAACTTCCTGACTCTGCTAATAACAGAAAGGATGTCTTTGTTGATGCTCATCTCAGTTATGTTTTGTGGATAACAGGTTTTGATTAGTAAGCAGTTGAGAACTCAATGCTCTCTCAAATTTTGTGCCTTTGCACCGCCCTTTGTTGAGAAAGCAGCAGTAATAAGAAACGAGATTTTGTTCATCATGATGTACCCTACTGACTCAAAAACCAATAATAACTTGAGGTTACAGACAATGCCCTTCGGCTGGAAGCCTAACACCACAGAGGGTCTTTCTAAACAGTGTGACAAAATGTCCCAGTATGGAACCCTTTAGAGAGGAAGAAAAAAAATGTTAGAAACTAAATAATCCTAGAAATTTGGAGGCTTTTCTTTTTTGAGAAAGAGCATCATGGATTTTATATGTTTTATCTTGAGTAGGATAATGACCAAGGTCGTTTTTACAGTTGCCTAAGAAGCAGGTCGCCTTTCATCACTATTGAAACGAAAACTTTCTGTGAGCTTATCTTCGTTCAACGTGCTGTGTGTTCGTATCACAAACAAAATTAGATATAATTCTTGGAATTCTAGAAACTACAGTCTGATGGAAATCACAATATTCCAAGTACAACAGAAACGCCTGGTATTTGGCTCAAAAAGTTAGTTGCTTGATGAATGATTGGTTAGGTTCAGGGGTATTGTCGATAAGCTATAAAAGTTAACTTTTGCAAAGGCCTCCACCACAGGAAAAAAAAAACCTAAGAATTTCATTGACAGCAGCCTAGCCTTTAAGTACGGATACTACTTTTAAGCAAAACTCCTGGGTGGCACATATAGTTAAGTATTTGGCTACTAATGGAAAGGTTGGTGGTTTGAATCCACCCAGAGGTACCTCAGAAGAAAGATCCACTGATCTACTTCCGAAAGATCACAGCCATTGAAAACCCTGTGGCGCACAGGTCTATTCTGACACACATGAGGTCACCGTGAGACAGAATTGAGATCAACTGTTTTGATTTGGTTTTTTTTACTACTTAAATGCCTTATTCAAACACAGTCTCAGCTGATGTGACTTTGGTACTAGCATAATTGATATAGACCTCCCAGGCTTGTGAAGCTAGATGGGAAACATATGCCCATACGTTGAAGCTCTTATCTTGTACAAGATACGTAACATTTCTGTACATCGTTTTATTCATCTAAAAATAAAAGCACTGCCACTTAGAACTGTTGTGATCAGTGAATTAATTGATCCCTGCAAAGTGCTCATAACGGTTCCTGGCACATAGTAAATGCTCAATAAATGGTTATTATTATTGTTAAGCTATCAAAAAGCTATCGGCACATTTCTCAAGAATGAGAAGCTGATAAGCAGTTTCTTGCAAGAACTAGAGGGACCCATTAAGACTGATTTTGATGAGTCATTCCTTCATTTCATTTGAAAGTCAGAAAAATAATAATAATATATAATAACAATACCAAAAAATCAAATACAGTAAATGCTCAATATAATAATCTATAATTATGTAATAATATATAATAATAATAACCATTTATTGGGCATTTACTATGTGTCAGGAACTGTTCTAAGCAGTTTGCAGGATCAATTAATTCACTTCTCACAACAATTCTAAGTGGCAATGCTATTATTTTTAGATGAAGAAACTGACATACAGAAATCTTAAGCCTGGTAGCGCACTGGTTAAGAGCTCAGCTGCTAACCAAAAGGTCAGCAGTTCGAATCCACCAGCTGCTCCCTGGAAACGCTATGGGGCTGTTCTACTCTGTCCTATAAGGGTCGCTATGAGTCAGAATCGACTCAAAGGGAGTTTTTTTTTTTTTTTTTTAATAATAATATAAAAATTTATTATATTTTTTCTGATTTTCAAATGAAGTGACGGAATGACTCCCCAAAATCAGTCTTACTGGAACCCTCTACTTCTTGCAAGAAACTGTTTATCAGCTTCTCATTCTTGGGAAATCTGCTGATAACTTCATGTCATTTAAGAAATTCTCAAAACTGGAATGCACAAGAAGATAATGCAGTTTTACAAAACGAAACAGTGAAATCCTTACCAGTTTGATGATTCCATTTGTGAAATTTAAATCTTTTAAAACGGCTGGTGTTATTGTAAGAGCTTCAGTTATCTCAGAAGTGATTTCTACAGTTCTCTTCCACAGATTTTAAGTGACTGCGGCAGTGCTGATGAGCCTCATTATGCCTTGTAATCTGCACACACAGATTGCCAAGGGCACAGAATACTTCTGACCTTGGTTCTCTATTTGGCTTATTTCAGGGAAAAATGAAAGTTTCTAGGTTATCAACCACAGAAAATAAGCTGGGTGGCATCAAAATCTGCAATAGGCTCCCAACACAGTCCTGTACACTTCTTACGTAAGTAATACATATTCAGCATGGAACACTTTAAAAATATTTTCCGTACCAAAAGAAAAATAAAATCATCTCAATTCAACCACACAGAGATAATCACTATTAATATTTACATGTGTATGATTCCAGTCTTCATTTCCCCAATGTATATACATTTGCACGTGTGTGCACGCACACACACACACACACACACACACAACTAGAATTATACTCAGTACTATTTGATAATATATTATCTGAACTTAAAAATTCATGAGTCTTTTTATGACTCAGAGTGGATGTTATTAATGGACAAATCTTCAAGGAAAGCAATAGGTAGAGAAGCTGGCAAACAGGCCACAGGCTCTAGGGATCCCCTCAAGGGACTAGAAAGAATGGTCACAGGAAGGCGGGACCCTGAGCAGGATGAGCAGAGACCTGGGCCCAAATTGCCAGAGAGAGAGACTCAGCATCAGAAAACAAGACAGGGACAAATAACTAAAACTGAAATATAAGGCAGAGGCTTGGCAAATTAAAATAAAGAATAAACACACACACACACAGAGTACATTATTAGACTTGGTGCTAGTAACAAGATGGACTTCCTGCATAGAGCAGCGGTGCTACAGTGACAGTGGGTCAGACGGTCAGCAAGGTCAGACGGACATCTGAGGGTTTGCGGCCCAGATTCCACCTTCCCATGTCAGGTCAGCTTTGGGGTGGAGGCAGTATGGCCGCGGCGGCGGCAGCATCATCCTAACCTCTAGATTACAGTAATAGTGTGGAAACTTGAAACAAAAAGTTCAATGGCAGGCCCCAACTTCACTCTTCCAGCCTTCCCTGGGATTTTGTAAACACCTAATTCCTTGTATTAAATCCCTTTCTGCTTGAAACCACCAAAGCCATTTCTGTTTCCTGCAGTGAACACCAGCTGTGTGACATTCTTATTTAACCTCCTAAGCCTCAGTCTCTTCTTACACAAAATGAGGGTAATAATATGTGCCTCAGAGGGTTGTTGTGAGAATAAAATTAGATATTGCAGATAAAGTGTTTAGTATAGTACCTAATATAGATATACATGCATAATTATATATATTGGTGGTGGTGGTGTTAGGTGCTGTCAAGTCGGTTCCAACTCATAGTGACCCTACATACAACAGAACGAAACACTACCCGGTCCTGCACCATTCTCGCAATCGTCATTATGCTTGAGCCCATTGTTGCAGCCACTGTGTCAATCCATCTCTTTGAGGGTCTTCTTCTTTTTCGCTAATCCTCTACTTTACCAAGCATTATGTCTTTCTCTAGGAACTGATCCCTCCTGATAATATGTCCAAAGTATGTGAGATGTAATCTCACCATCCTTGCTTCTAAGGAGCATCCTGGTTGTACTTCTTTCAAGTTAGATTTGTTTGTTCTTTTGGCAATTCGTGGTATATTCGATATTCTTCACCAGCACCACAATTCAAAGGCATCAATTCTTCTTTGGTCTTTCTTATTCATTGTCCAGCTTTCACATGCATATGAGGTGATAGAAAACATCATGGCTTGAGTCAGGCACACCTTAGTCTTTAAGGTGACATCATTGATTTTTAACACTTTAAAGAGGTCTTTTGCAGCAGATTTGCCCAGTGCAATGCATCTTTTGATCTCTTTACTGCTGATTCCATGGGTGTTGATTGTGGATCCCAGTAAAATGAAATCCTTGACAAATTCTTTCCTTTCTCTGTTTATTATGATGTTGCTTATTGGTCCAGTTGTGAGGATTTTTGTTTTCTTTATGTTGAGGTGTAATCCATACTAAAGTGCGTAGTTTTTGATCTCCATCAGTAGTGCTTCAAGTTCTCTTCACTTTCAGCAAGCAAGATTGTGACATCTGCATATTGTAGGTTGTTAAAGAGTCTTCCTGAAATCCTGATGCCACATTCTTCTTCATATAGTCCAGTTTCTCAGATTATTTGTTCAGCATACAGATTGAATAAGTATGGTGAAAGGATACAACCCTGATGCACACCTTTCCTGACTTGAAACCACACAGTATTCCCTTGTTCTGTTCATGTACAGGTTTCTCATGAGCACAATTAAGTGTTCTGGAATTCCCATTCTTCTCAATGTTATCTATAATTTGTTATGATCCACATAGTCGAATGCCTTTGCATAGTCAATAAAACACAGGTAAACATCTTTCTGGTATTTTCTGCTTTCAGCCAGGATCCTTCTCACATCAGCAATGATATTCCTGGTTCCATGTCCTCTTCTGAATCTGGCTTGAATTTCTGGCAGTTCCCTGTCTCTGTACTGCTGCAGTTGCTTTTGACTGACCTTCAGCAAAATTTTACTGGTGTGTAATATTATTGTTTGATAATTTCTGTATTCAGCTGGATCGCCTTTCTTGGGAATAGGCATAAATATGGATCTCTTCCAGTTGGTTGGCCAGGTAGCTGTCTTCCAAATTTCTCGGCATAGACAAGTGAGCACTTCCAGCACTGCATCCATTTGTTGAAACATCTCAGTTGGTATTCCATCAGTTCCTAGAGGCTTGTTTTTCACCAATGCCTTCAGTGCAGCTTGGACTTCTTCCTCCAGTACCATTAGTTCTTGAGCATATGCTTCCTCCTGAAATTGTTGAACATCAACCTGTTCTTTTGGTATAGTGACTGTGTATTTCTTCCATCTTCTTGTGATGCTTCCTGCATCATTTAATATTTTCCCCATAGGATCCTTCAATGTTGCAAGTCGAGGCTTGAATTTTTCTTCAGTTCTTTCAGCTTGAGAAATGCCGAGAATAATTTTCTTTCTGTTAAAGCCATCCACTTGTGGTATTTCTGTTATAGCAGCACTAGATAACTAAGACACCTATGTTCCAAATACTATGCTATACTTTGGGAAAATGTTATAATCATAGTTGTATTAGCTTCTATGAATTGAAAATATAAGAATAACAAAAATGATGAAAAAAACAGACGTAGAAGATAGTAAAAAGTCCAAGAGTGTTAGAATAATTTCTGAAGGGTCCTTGGAATAGAGTTCAAGGAACAGTTGGCATTACAAGTCAGGAAGAACGGAAGCCACATGGTATAAGATTGTTCCATATGGTGCAGGAAGTTGGCAAAGAAAAAGCAAATGCCCTGGAGAGGTGAGCGGAAATCATGTCCTCGAGAATCAAGGAGGTTAATACAATGTTCCGTCTGGCTTTCTGCCTTGACACCTGTTCACGCTCACACCTGAGGTCATGTAGCTCTTTTATGTAATAGGGTAACTGTGGCCCACCAAAGGAATTGATCGGTTTTGCCATCTCTCTAGGTTCGAAATGAGCCACCCCAGAGGTAGGAAAGAGAAGACCCCACCACCACCAAGGAAGATCAGCCAGGATCAGAGAACGCATCCTTTGGACCCAGGATCCCTGAGTTTAGAAGGGCCGGGAACCAGGAGACCGAGCGACAGCAAGCTGTAACCCTAAAGACAGTGAGAAGCAGCCTCAGAGAGCCAGCAGCAGGAGACAGCATGGTGGGCTTCCCGCCCACGGAGTGAGAAAGCTGAGTGCTTTCCGGCAGAGGCCAAGGGCCAGGGGAGAGGCCACCTGCGAGCTCTGCTGGGAAGAGGCTGTCCTGATCGAAGAACTATATCCTTAGTGTTCCTGAGCCTGAACTGTAACTGTTACTTCCCTAATAAACCCCATCATGTGAGTATTGTCTGTGAGTTCTGTGTGGCCATTGTAATGAATTATCAAACCCAGCAGAGAAGTAGAGAGTGCTATGTCAGGGACAATTGATGTCAGAATTGGTAAAGATGGTGAAGAGAGGAGGCAAATCTGACCTCCGCCTCATAGGAATCAGCCTTGGGCCTTGGGCTGTTTATCTTGATTCTCCTTTCTGCTTGTGAATTTAGAGGAGGTCAGATATGCCCCCACACGATTTTTACACCTGGATAATTCCTGGAAGCCCACCTAGTTCATCTCTTTAGGGAGCTGCACAAAAAGATACACAGCCTAACTGCCAAGAGAAATTAAACAGGATTTCCATTCTTAATTTGGGCTCTTAAATAACATTTAGATGGGTTCAGATTTATAATACACAGCAATATTTCCCTAAATTGTCTCTTCCTTTCTCCCCAATTTTCTCACTTACCACAGATGCTCCCAAGCTTCTCATTAGCCAACACCCTCCAAAGAATGTCTCCCAGGCTACCAAGTCTCAGTTCTCCCTCCCATCCGTAAATCTCTTTATTATGTTGGTTGAATTAATCCAAGTCTAAACCCTTTCCGTTTTCCTTCAGCCTTTCTCAGCAAGATTTTCTTTTCAACCCATTTCTCCTGATTCTGCATCACAAACTATCCCAGGACCCAGCTGGAAAAAAAAAAAGAAAGAAAGAAAAACGGAATTATTTTTGGAATTGTTTAATAAGAAACTAATTTGCTCTGTAAACTTTCACCTAAAGCACAATTAAAAAAAAAAAAAATTTACCCAGAATAAAAAAAGAATTATTCTTGGAGTGTAAACATGCGAAGACAAAATAATCAAAATCCAGTTTCTGTCGAGAGGATTCTGACTCCTAGTGACCCCACGTGTGTCAGAGTAGAACTGTACTCCATGGGGCTTTCAATGGCTGATTTTTCAGAAGTAAATTACCAGGCCTCTCTTCTGAGGCACCTCTCGGTAGACTCAAATCTCCAGTCTTTCAGTTAGTAGCCAAGTGTGTTAACTATTTACACCATCCAGGGCCAAAAAACCACTCACATATAAATAAAACCTTCCCCCATCACACAAAAAAAGTTGTTGGCACTCCTTTCTGTATAGATCAGCAGCAGTACTGGGTCCAGACACCTCCCACTGCTCGGGCTCCTGGGAGCTACCACAGAGAAGCCCTTTGTTGCTGAGTGACTTCTCCCCTGTGTCTCTGACAGCTTGTGAGACAGCCAAGCAGGACTCAGTAGGAAGTTGCCTCAGTGCCACACTTCAAGCCCAAAGCCCGTCCAGCTCCAGCTCCCCTGGCTTTCCTCTGGGCCTTGCCCTCACCCTTTCCGGCTCTACAGAAACAAAGACACCTTTCAACAAGGAAAAATGAGGCCCCCCAAATGAACCTCTTCAGTGTTCCTTAAAATGGAGGGAGTATTTATGATCCTTTCTCTCCTTCCCTGGAAGTGTTCCTGAGAAGGAAAAAAAGGAGGAAGAGGAAGGTTTTGGTATCATTCTTCCTTCAAACTTTCATATCTTTCCTTCAAGAGTCTTGTCTTTGATGAACCAGCGGAAGCCCCACTTTCCTGAAGACATTGGGTGATCTTCTACCTCCTCAGTTTGGATTATTTTGTACAAAACTCATTTGCTAAGACAGCACTGGTCCTGTGAGTTCATGGAAGGTGGCAATAGGGAAACAGAAGGAAGGAAATTTATAATTTAATTAAAAACCAAAAACAAACCCATTGCTATCAAGTTGATTCCAACTCATAGTGACCCTACAGGACAGAGTAGAACAGCCCAGTAGGGTTTCCAAGGAGTGGATGGTGGATTCGAACTGCCGACCTTTTGGTTAGCAGCCGAACTCTTAACCAGAGCTCCAATTTAATTAAAACATACAAAAATTCATTCAAGCATATATAAAAATCTAGAGTATAATATAAAGAGAAATCTTATATCAACTACTCAGTTTTAACAAATCTTAATATTTTGGTCTACTTGTTTCAAAGCTCTTTTTCTTTTCACCCTTATAAGTACAGTAGAAGTCTCCCCATGGCTCAGTTCCCCTCATCTCTTTCTAGAGGTAACCACAATCCTGAATTAGCTGTTTATAATGAGGAGGAAACTTGTCTCCCATATTAGACTATAAGCTCTCCAAGGGCAAAACTCATGCCCCGCTCACTTGAGGTTAAAATAACTGTCTACTGACTTTGTAACCACCAACCGGGTAAGAGCAGAACCTCAGCTTCACCTCACACTCACCCTCCGCAAATAATTCTGGACATACCAGCAGTTTATCAGTTGCAGACACCACTTAACATGATTTAAAAACAAAAAACAAAAAACAAAACCTGTTGCCGTCAAGCTGATCCTGACTCATAGCGACCCTATAGGACAGAGTAGAGCTGCCCCATAGGGATTCTGACCTTTTGATTAGCAGCTGAGTTAACCACTGCACCACCAGGGCTCCAACATAGTAATAATATGCCTTAAAACATACTTCTAGTCTGATCTTGGAGTTTCTGTTCCTCAAAACCTTCTGCACATAGATAAGCCTTCAAAAGATCCTGATGTCTAAGGCAAACCGGTTTTTACTAGTGTATGTAGACCATTATTTGACTTAAAGCTGACTTTTAGGAGACCATTTCGTTCAATTTGGAGCCCTGGTGGTGCAGTGGTTAAGAGCTCAGCTGCTAACCAAAAAGTCGGCAGTTTGAATCCACTAGTCGCTCCTTGGGAACACTATGAGGCAGTTCTACCCTGTCCTGTAGGGTTGCCATGCGTCGGAATCAACTCAAGGGTGCCGGGTTTGGGTTTTTTGGCTCTTTTTAAGGGCAATGGCCTGGATGGGTTGCCCCAATCTCCATGAAAGCCAGAAACCTGGATTCCAGGAGAACTAAAACCGTTTCTTAGCGTGGATAGCAAAAACTCCAAAAGAAGCCTATCTTTCTGGCCAGAAGATAGAAAAAAGAGGCCCCTGGGAGGTGGAGAATGTGGGAGAAACCCACACAATTTCCTTAGGCATTGGTCGCCCTTGCAAAATTGGCTACATCTTCTGGCTGACACTTGCCCAGGTGAGAACATCAAGCCTAATTCCTCTGACCATCACATCTCTTTGCCCCAATCCTACTACTGGCATGATCCCTGAAAGCAAAGGCTGCAGGCCTTAATTTTATCTAACTTCTAGGTCTGTTTTCAGACCTACGGACTCCATCTTTCATACCTCTCAGCAACCAGGAACAGGAAGTGGGGAGGAAGAGTGGCAATCCTGACCACCACCACCCCCTCACCTGGGGATCCATCCATGATGCCTTCACTTCCAGATTCCCTTTCCCCTTTTCCAGTACCACAGGTGTTACCCAAAGCAGGTCCTGCTCAGCGCAACTTCTTGTCAATAAGGACACACCAAGGTGAGGCGGGGGGAAGAGCGTTTATTGCAAGCATGCAGGCAAGGAGGTGTATACCTCACATCAAGTTCTCCAAACAAAGGGAGGCAGAACTTTTGTACCATCTCTCATAAGGAAGTACATACAAACGTTATGGACTACATAGGTTATCGTGGTGCCACAGGCGCAGTAAGAAGAATTGGCTTTTTTGTTGTCTTTGGCATTTAGGCTAGTAAACTGGGTTTAATTGGCTTGAGACACACCCAGTGCTTTGAGGACAACGGACAGGAGGGGGCAAGTTCTGCTTGGTCTGAGCAGCTCCCAACTAAGCCACACCTGGTGCTGTCACTTGAGGCTTTGTTTGATAATGGCTAAGCAGCTCCTGGCTGAGTTGGCTATCACAGGGACAGGTCAGCAAGTCTGCTTCTAAGAAGTTGACCAATGGAGGAATAAGATACTAGTCTCCCCTTCTTGCATGTACCACCAAATCTTTACCAGCAATTTTCTGGGGGCCCCTCCTTGGTTTCAGAGAAGTACCTCACCTTCTCCTCCATGGTATGGCATTGAGGTGAGAGAATAATCTCTCTTTGCGAACATTGCATTGCCCCTCATCAAAACACTTTCCCCTCTTCTATTAATTCATGGTGGAGGTGGTGGTGTGGTAGAGGGGACAGTCTTGGAGCCTCTCAGGGAAACTTCCTGGTCTAACTGTAAATGTAGAATATGGGATACTATAGGATACTTGATATCTTTTGTCCTCAGCTTTTGATCTTAGTTACAGTTTGGGGACAACAGAAAAAGCATAACAGACATCTTCATTCAAAACCAGCTATCAGAATTGGAAAAGAGGCAATCGGAGAGAACAATAAAAAATAAAGGTGGAAATTTCAAATGGTCCTACCTCCATCATCATTTTACCCAACGTTAAATTCCAATCCAGTGTTTTCAAAACAGGCTGAAACTCATACACAGGGTGTAAAATCAATTTAATGGATTTTAAACTCAGTCAAGTGGATCTTGACCAGCACTGTTTTAAATTAAATAGAATAGAATAGAGAGTCATATTTTGTGAAATTTTGGTTTGGAAAGCCACTGCTCTTCCTGGTGGGGCAGAGAAAGGAGATGGTAAACTACGTATAAACAAAAACACCAAACCACTTGTCATTGACCTGATAAGAAGCTATGCATACATGGCAAGAAATCTGCCATGCTAAGAGTGCCACAGAAGAATCCTAAGGGAGAAAAAAGCAGGTTTTTCTCTCACCTAATGAGTGTTGCTATGAGTCACAATCGATTCCACGGCAACGGGTTCAGTTTGGTTTTAATCAGTATTGGCTCCAGAGAATCTTGGAGAACGTATAAATTATGACCAGTCTTACAAAGAAAGCCAGGTTTTGACATGTGAAATACATATATATTTTCATAATTTACTTCTTAGTGAATTATTTTAAGTAATATATTTTGAAAATTAGATTTAGGATTTTAAAAACAAAATGATTTCTAAATCATATTGAAAATTGATATTTGAAATATTTTGAAGATGGAATATGCTATTATCTCAAATTCTCCCAAGTCTGTAAACATCCTGGAATTTTTATAAGAAATCTCAAATATAACAGTAGTAGTTTTGAAGTATCCCTACTTTCACTTAAAAGTGCTTTCTGTTTCCAACTAACTCTCAGCTACAAAAACTGCTCAACTACCATGGAGGCTGGATGAACCCCTGAAACTATTGCCCAGAGATAAACCTTAAACCAAAAATATCCCCTGAAATCTTCTTAAAACCAAATGATAGTTTAGCTGAACTGATAAAGAATGTCTGCCTTGAGCAGTGTACTCTTTTAAGATCTATCTATATGGAATCAACTTGACAATAGCAACTTGAAATATTAGGACACTTGGGGGCAGTGAGTTTATGTTAATGGGGGGAATAACTCTGAAAATGAGGGTGAGAATGGTTGTACAACTCAAAGAATGTAATCAGTATAACCGAGTTGTATATGTAGAAATTGTTGAACTGGTGTATGTCCTGCTGTGCATATTCTCAACAAAAAAAACAAAACAAATTATTATTTTAAAAAATGCTTAACTAGATTATAAAATACAAATATGTTTATTTTTTCAAGCTTAAAAACCTATAATCAAAGAAAGGTCATTTTGGAAGTTGTTTCCATTGTGTAGAATTGTGCCCAATTTAACAAACATTCATTGAGTATCAATTGTACATGTCCTTGTGGGGAACAAAGATAAAACGAATAGGAAATATTTTCTATTAAAGCAAAAAAACCTACCTGAGTTTCTCTGAAAAAGATTGTGTATGATTCTAATTCAAGGCAGCTAAGAAAAATTTAGCTTGACTTTCATCTTACATTTACTTATAACTGAAGCTGAAAGCAAAATGCAAGTGGGTAGAAACCCCCAGAACCAAGTAGAATAATCCCATTTAGTAAACATGTATACACAGAAACCAAAAGGCTTACTCAGCACTATATTTTGAATTCTATTAATCAAAGCATGTATTACAGTGATGTACTTGGTGCAATGGTTTTTGCCCACTTCAGTAGCCTAGGGATTCACCTACAGATAGGATGATTTATAGCATTTCACTTTTTCATAAAGTTTGGTAGTTCACAGAGGCCACGGTGGGTTATGCCTTCAGGAAAGTCAATGTAAGAGACTTAAACTGCCACCTTTTGACTTAACAGAGAAATTAGTCTGAATGACCAAAGCAAAATAAGGTAAAATTTCTATCATTAAATAACCCTGGATAGTGACCAAATCAAAAGTGAGAAGGAGAAGCAAAGTCCAACTCACTGCCTTGTAGGTAATAGACTAATTAAATGCTCATTGAATATATGAATTTGATTAGATTTCCACCTCAGGCTGAATTTAATTCCAGTCCTGCCCATGTCTTAGTTCCACATTGGTAAGATCTTGTTGTAAAGAGTAACTGAGATGACCCATTTAAACCTCTTAGCACAGTGCTTGATGCAGTTTAAGTGCTTTATAAAGGTAATTTTTTTTTTACTGTGATTATTATTGTTAGTCCATTTCTTGAAAGTTCTTACTAGCTGGAGTCTATCCGATTTCTTAAGGTAATATCACACTTTGCTAAAATACCTCTATGTACAGGGCGGGGGAAGGGGAGATGACCTACATTTCAATAAAATTTTTTAATGTTGATTTTGTCATTTCTGTTGCTTATGCTCAGTGTTCAGAATGACCTAATTTTAGAAGCAAGTAAGCTTAACCTTTATTTTCCTCACAATTAGAATGATTTATTTTGTCCTTTTCTGTAGCAGAAACTTGAATTCAAATGAGATTCTGAAATGGAAAATAACATTTGTAAGTAAGTACTGTCAAGGCTTATGCCAGATGCTACTCTTAGTTCTTAGTGCATTAATTTCAATATCATTATGTTCTAGTGTAAGCTGACACCATTAAGACTCAAGTGTATCAAGACTCTGGTTGCTCTTCGTTGCTCGTCTTTCCCCTCTTTTTTCAGTTCCTGGACACACTCCCTATTATAGCTAAGCTTACCAATTGGTCTGCCTGCCTGTCTGCATCCAGGACTAATTCTCTTCAGAGACAGAAGTTTGTTAGATAGTCATCTGCTCATTATCAGTCCTTAGTTGCCTCATCTATAAAGTAGAGACATCAATAGGATCTTCTCAGCACAGTACCTTGTCATTGTTGTGTGTTGTTGAGTCTATTTTGACTCACCCCAAGCCCATGTGACTGAGTAGAACTGTCCCATAGGGTTTCCTACTTTGGGAACAGAGTGCCAGGTCTTTCTCCTGTGAAGCCACAGTTAACCATTGTGCCACCAAAGCTTCTTGCTCTGTGCCTGGCACATAAGAAAGAGCTCAATTATTATTATTATTAGCTATCATGACTTTTATTATCATTATTATTAACAAACTCCATTCTTATACCTGATATTTATGTCTTTTCTCAAAGACCATAATTAGACCCTGACTTCTTCCCCCTCTTCCCCGGGGCTTCCAAAATCACCCATGTAGGCAGTTGCCCACTAAGTCTATGCCTGTAGCTTGGCTTAAATTACCCCATAAAGGACTGGGATCATGTCTTTTTTTTTTTTTTAATCTACCACAGAAACTAGCACATATGCTAATGAAAACTTTTAAAATAATTGTCTTTAACTTAACCTGCATCCAAAGCTATAGAATAATTTTCAGAAGTTGCTCTTTCCCTTTTTGTGTGTATATTTTTAAATCCTGATAGAAAAAAATGAGACTCTTTTTCATTAGAAAAATAAAAGAGAGACAGAGAAGATCAGAGTTGCTAAGTACTTGGCCCTAGAGTAAGTACAACTGTAAAGAAGAAAAAAAAAAAAATTAAACCAGAAGAGTTTCTAAGATAATGATTTCCTTTGTGCTCGGTGATTCTAAAAATGCTGTAATTGTGATTTGGAAGTAATTCAGGACTTTAAAACTTGTTTTGAAAATGTATAGCAAACAAAAATCAATAATTGATGTTGCCAAATTTAAGTGAAATAAATTTGAATCCTTAGCAATATTTATTCAAAATATATGACATTGAGAAAATACTTGCTTTAATAATGCAGCTGTCCATTTACAGTGTGTGATAGATGCCATTTTTTTTTTTTAATTTTGAGTTATTTTATCAAAAACATTTTAGAACCACAGGTACAGAGCAATAGATTTTGAGGCGAGATCCTATTATCTTATGTCCGTGAACACATGGAACCCATGTCACCACATAGGGCCAAACAGGAGAACCACCAGGGTAAAGTTCAGCTCTTCACATTTAGCATCATGGCTTCCTGCTGGTGGCCCCTTGTGTCACTCTGCCTCTGCAGGGAAGACCATTTGGTCTGCAGAATCAAATAAACCAGTCATTTCCTCGCCAATAGTAGTGGTTGAGATATTAGGCCTTGTCTTAGTCATCTAGTGCTGCTATAACAGAAACACCACAAGTGGGTGGCTTTAACAAACAAATCTATTTTCTCACAGTTTAGAGGCTAGAAGTCTAAATTCCGTGTACCAGCTCCAGGGGAAGATTTTCTCTTTCTCTTGGCTCTGGAGGAAGGTCCTTGTCTCTTTTGACCTTCTGCTCCCAGGTGATCTTTATGTGGCTTGGCATCTCTCTTCCCTGGCTTGCTTCTCTATGCCTACTCTGCTCTTTTTGTACCTCGAAGGTGATTGGCTTAAAATACACCCTACACTGATATGGCCTCTTAACATACCAAAGAAAACACATTCCCAAATGGAATTATAACCACAAGTATGGGCGTTAGGATTTACAACTCATATTTTGGGGGGACACAATTCAATCCATAATAGGCCTCAGTTTATATGCTGGCTAGGTTATCTACTAGATCTGACTTTATGCAAGTTACCTCTCAGTACCATTTACATATTCATTCGTTCATGCCATAAATATTTTTGGGCTCCTAAAATGTGCAAAACATTGTGCTGGACATTGAGGATATAATCAATGATACACAAAAACAGACATGGTCTTTGAAGCAGACACCATAGGTTAGTTTACCAAACTATTTACTGTTAACCCCCTTCACTGTTAACCTGTTCCACAGCGAGCTGCATGACATGATTTAACCTCCCCAAGTCATTCTCCTGATCTGTAGAATGGTTGGGTTGGACTATATTTTACTGTATGGTCCCTTCCAGATCTGTGATCATATTTGCTGGAATTCTGGCTATTATTAGTTAAGTTTCTACCTTGTGTAAGTACTAAATATAACTAAACAGGAGAGGGAAGACAAAACTTGAAAACAGCCTACCAGAGTCATGGGAGGAGCGGGCCTTTGTCTATATAACATGTCTGTGGGAGAACCATAAGTTGTCTCGCCCAAAATATCTTCTGCACTAAAAGCTTCCCTCAGTAGAGTGGGCATGCCAAAACCAAACCAGCTTGCTTGTCTTCCTTTTCTTGGTCTGCTCTTTGATGAATTGATGTAGCTAATGAAGGTCCAGGTAGAGGGAAATAAAGAAAATATTTGAAATAGGGCTCGGAGAAGGGAGTTGTGTAGGGAGAATTGAAGTTAGGGAAAAAAAGGATCCATCAATTGACTACATCATCTGAATTAATATAACTCTGGCTTGAGTTCTCT
The DNA here is from genome assembly GCA_030035585.1 of Dugong dugon. NCBI lineage: Eukaryota > Metazoa > Chordata > Mammalia > Sirenia > Dugongidae > Dugong > Dugong dugon. The sequence goes on along the minus strand of CM057463.1, from coordinate 148,998,317 downwards.
TTTTTTTATTTCCCAGCGTAGAGTAAAATTTTGCTTAGCTGTTTTAGTCTTATCTCAGCCAGACTAAAGGAGCCCTTGTGGTGAAATGGTGAAGCATTTACATATTAACCATAAGATCAGTGGTTTGAAATCCACCAGCAGCTCCACAGAAGAACGGACGTGGAGATCTGCTCCCATAAAGATTACAGCCTAGGAAACCCTCTGGGGTTTCCTATCTTATAGGGTTGCTATGAGTCAGACTCAACTCAACAGCACACAACAACAACAACACCTGGACTATAGGACGTGAAGGGAACAAACCTGGGTCAGTTAGGTTTTGATCAAAGGAACAGAATGACTAGGAGCTATATATAACAAAGAATTTATCACAGAGATTTGACCATAGGTAATTATGGGAGCTAAACAGTTTATGGGAAGCTGTTGGCTTAGTGTCCGGTGCTGGATTCTGAAGTCAATGGCAGGAAGTTGGGAACAAGAGATGGATGTGAAGTGAGGCAGAACAAAGACAAACTGGAACCCACAGACACTGGCCAGAATCCATGTTGGTCTGTCATTGCCTCCAAGCCTCCAGTTTCGAAGATGCAGGTTTCCTGCAGGAGAAGCTGGTGCCCTTCATCACAGAGCTTAATACATACGTGGTCTAGGAGTTGGAAAAGCTGAAAGAGGATCCAGTGGGAACTGAAGGAATTGCAGGCTTGGCTGTACACCCAGCCAACAAAATGAGCCTGAAGATAAATGACAACAGGTATGAGCTGCAACAGTACCTGCTGCCTCTGGTTGACCTTCTAGGCATAAAAATGATACGGCTTTTAAAAAATGAAAAGACAAGGAACCGACTGGGAGGAAATATTTGCAAAACATATATATGATAAAGGCCTAAAACCCAAAAACTCATTGCCATAGAGTCAATTCTGCCTCATAGCAACCCTATAGGACAGAGTAGAACTGTCCCACAGGGTTTCCAAGGCTGTAATCTTTACAGAAGCAGATTGCCACATCTTTCTCTCGAAGAGCCGGTGGTGGTTTCAAACCGCCGACCTTTCAGTTAACAGCTGAGAGCTTAACCACTGCACCACTCCTGATAAGGGCCTTGTGTCCAAAATATACAAAAAAATTCTTAAAACTCGACAATAAGGAAACAAACAACCCAATTACAAAATGGGCCAAAGATCTGAACAGACACTTCACCAGAAATAAACAGATGGCAAATAAGTATATGAAAAGATGCTCACCATCATATAGCATTAGGGAATTACAAATTTAAAAAAAAAATGAGATACCACTACACACCTCCTAGAATGGCAAAAATCCAAAACTCTGACAATACCAAATGCTGGCGAAGATATGGAGTAACAGAAATTCTCATTCATTGCAAATGGATACAGACACTTTGGAAAATAGTTTGGCAGTTTCTTACAAAGCTAAACATAGTCTTATCATTCCATCCAGCAATCTCACTCCTAGGTATTTACCAAAATGAGTTGAAAACTTATGTCTACACAGAAACCTGCACACAAATGTTTATAGCAGCTTTATTCAAAATTGCCATAACTTGGAGACAACCAAGATGTCCTTCAGTAGGTAAATGGATAAACAAACTATGATACATACTATATCATTCAGCAATAAAAAGAAATAAGCTAACATGCCATGAAAAGACATGGAGGAAGCTTCAATGCACATAGCTAAGTGAAAGAGGCCAGTCTGAAAAAGCTGCATACTACCCGATTCCAACTATATGACACTCTGGAAAAGGTAACACTACAGAGACAGAGAGAGAGTTGTAACACCAGAGATGGTGCAAGACAGCAAGAAGCAGTGACAAAGAAATGGCGGCAGCAGAACCAGAAGACTGGCCAGAGTTGGTGCAGTGGGCTTCCTGGCCCATGGAGCAAGGCCTCTACAGTGGGTGTGCCAACCCACAGAACAAAAGAATTGAGTGTCTTCAGACAGGAGGCTTCCTGGCGGAGTGGCACTTATCGGTGGATCTAAGAGCTCTGTTAACACTTGCCTGAGCAGGGCAAAGGCCAGGCCAAGGGACGGAGGGGCTGAGAGAGAGAAGCTTGCCTGTGGGTATGGCCTAGAAGCTGTCCTGATCTAAGAACTGTATCCTGAGTCATTCTTGATCCTGAATTGTAACCTGTTACTTCCCTAATAAGCCCTATATTCATGAGTATTGATTGTGAGTTCTGTGTGGCCATTGCAAAGGATTTTCAAACCCAGCAGAGAAATAAAAGGTGCTGTGGGAGGGACAGCTGGTGTCAGAGTTGGTAAAAAGGTTGGAGAGAGAGGAGGTATGTCTGACCTCTGCCTCATGGGAATCAGCTTGGGCTGTTGATGCTGATGGTGAGTCTCCCCACCTCCTGAAGTTAGAGGAGGTCAGATGCCCCTGCACCATTTTTACAGTTGGTAAAATGAAGAAGAGCTCAGCATCAGGATTGCAGAAAGACTCATTAACAACCTTCAATATGCAGACGACACAACTTTGCTTGCTGAAAGTGAAGAGGACTTGAAGCACTTACAGATGAAGATCAAAGATTATAGCCTTCAGTATGGATTGCACTTCAACATAAAGAAGACAAAAATCCTTACAACTGGACCAATAAGCAACATCGTGATAAACGGAGAAAAGATTGAAGTTGTCAAGGATTTCATTTTACTTGGATCCACTATCAACGCCCATGGAAGCAGCAGTCAAGAAATCAAAATACACAGCAAAACTGCTGCAAAAAACCTCTTTAAAGTTTTAAAAAAGCAAGATGTCAACTTGAGGGCTAAGGTGCACCTGACCCAAGCCATGATGTTTTCAATTGCCTCGTATGCATGTGAAAGCTGGACAATGAATAAGGAAGACCAAAGAAGAATTGACACCTTTGAATTGTGGTGTTGGTGAAGACTATTGAATACACCATGGACTGCCAGAAGAATGAACAAATCTGTTTTGGAAGAAGTACAGCCAGAATGCTCCTTAGATGTGAGGATGGTTAGACTTCATCTCATGTACTTTGGACATGTTATCAGGAGGGACCAGTCCCTGGAGAAGGGCCTCATGCTTGGGAAAGTAGACAGTCAGAGAAAAAAAGGAAGACCCTCAATGAGATGGGCTGACATAGTGGCTACAACAATGGGCTCAAACATAGCAATGATTGTGAGGATGACACAGGACTGGGCAGTGTTTCGTTCTGTTGTACACAGGGTTGCTATGAGTTGGAATTGACTCAACAGTATCTAACAACATAGAGGCAGTAAAAAGATCAGTGGTTGCCAAGGGTTTAGGGGAAGAGAGAGAGGGAGCACAGGGGATTTTTAGGGCAGTGAAACTATACTACGGTGAAACTGTAATACGGTGAAACTATTCCGTATGATACTGTAATGGTGGATACATGACATTATACATTTGTCAAAACTGATAGAACTGTGCAATAGAAACAGTGAACCCTATGGACTTTAGTTAATGATTGTTGTTGTTGTAACTAGGTGCTGACAAGTCAGCACCAACTCATAGTGACCTTATGTATAATAGAGCAAAATATTGCCTGATCCTGGTCCATCCTCCCAATTGTTGCTGTGTTTGAGCCCACTGTTGCAGCCACTATGTCATTCTATTTCATTGAGATCTGTCCCTTTTCTGCTGACCTGCTACTTTACCAAGTGTGATAGTTAAGGTTGTGTGTAAACTTGGTTGGGCCATGATTCTCAGTGGTTTGGCAGTTATGATATAGTTTGGCAGTTATGTAATGATGTAATCATCTCCATGTTGAGATCTGATATAATGTAATCATCTCCATGATGAGATCTTCTATGAGCAGCCAATCCATTGAAAGGGAGTTTCTTCAGGGGTATGGCCTGCATCCAATATATATGGACTTTCTGGCAAAGCTCAATGGCTTTTTTTAATCACTCTGGATCCTGCATCTAGCTGGTCATCATCTGACCTCTGGTTCTTAGGACTTGAGACAACAGCCTGTTGTCTGACCTGATGATTTGGGTTTGTCAGCCCCTGCAGCTACATGAGTCAGAAAAAGCCTGACACCTGATGCCTGACCCATGGACTTGGGACTTTGCAGCCTCTACAACCATGTGGGCCATTTCCTTGATATAAATATATATTTATGTGTGTATATATACATTTATACCACGGAAATATATGTATGGGAGCCTTGGTGGCTCAGTGGTTAATAGTTCAGCTGCTAACCAAAAGGTCGGCAGTTCAAATCCACCTGCCACTCCTTGGAAACCCTATAGGACAGTTCTACTCTGTCCTACAGTATCACTATGAGTTGGAATCAACTTGATGGCAATGGATTTGGTTTTGGGGTTTTATATATATATATGTGTGTATGTGTGTGTGTGTGCGTGTCTATGTGTGTGTAAAACATGCTTCACTGGTTTTGCTTCTCTAAAGAACCCAGCCCAAGATACCAAGCATGATGTCTTTCTCCAGGAATTGGTCTCTCCTGATGGCAGGTCAAAAGTAAGTGAGAGAAAAATCTCACCATCCTTGTTTCTATGGAGCATTCTTGTACTGCCTCCAAGACAGATTTTTTTGTTCTTCTGGCAGTCCATGGTATATTCAATATTCTTTGATAACACCACAATTCAAATAGATAATGATAAGGTATTAATATTCGTTTAACAGTTGTAACAAATAGCCCACACTAACGCAAGATGTTAATAATAGCGAAAACTGTTAGACGAATAGGGAAGTACCGCATTTTTATGCAAATCATGCACACGTTACAGTTTTTGCCAACCATGAAACATCCTCACGCATTATTTTCCTAAGCGCGTTATGCACGTTATACATGTGGGCACATTATTTGAGAAAATACCATATATGGGAGCTTTCTGCTCAATTTTTCTGTAAAACTAAAACTGCTTTAAAAAAATAAAATCAATTAATAAAAAAAAAGACTATGGTTACTTCTCCACTTATACCTTCCAAAACTTATGCAAATTGTCTTTTATGCTGTCCCTTCCAACTCAGAACTATGCAAGGAAGGGATTTCTGGGAAACGTAGTTCTATTTAGCTGTGATGACATAATGCAAATCCACCACAATTCCTTTTCCCACACTTGTACCAGATTTTTAAGTGGGGTGCTCAAAGCCCTTGTGGTAGCAGCAGTAATCAGCAGGTTATCCCAACAAGACAGAACAAGAGTTAAAGCAGCTTGATCTAGCTGCGCTTCCCTCCGGGAAATTGTATTTCCGGTCCCAACTCCAATGCCAACTCATTTAATTGAAATATACAGGAAACCATTTCCTTACATATGTGCATGAACCATGAGTTGATTGCCATAGAGAACTAAGCACTGCCCAGTCTTAGGCCATCCCCATGATTGTCTGTGGATCAGACCCTTGTGATTGATAGGATTTTCACTGGCTGATATTCAGAAGTAGATTGCCAGGCTTTTCCTCCTAGTTCATCTTAGGTTGGAAGCTCTGCTGAAACCTGCTCAGCATCACAGCAACATGCAAGCCTCCACTGGCAGACAGGTGGTTACTGCACATAAGGTGCGTCAGCCTGAAATTGAACACTGATCTCTTGCGTAAAACGTGAGAATTCTACCATGGAACCACCACTGCCCCTCAGGTTAGAACTTAGCATAGATTTATTTCATTTAATGAATACTTACTGAGCACCTACTAATTGCAAAGAACCGTCTTCACTATTAGAATACCTCAATTAACCAAAAAAGCATTCTTATCTTTGTATAATTAAATTTATTTGTCTTGTCCTGCTAAACCACAAACTCAGAAAGACTGATTCAGAACTGCCTGTGGAGGACAAGCCACAGAGGAGGACTCCCAGCTATAGAGAACAGTACAGCAACTCTAGAAACCATGGGGAGAGGAAGTGCAGAAACCAGACTTCACTTACTACACAGTTTTGCCTAGAGCTTCCCTTGCATGAAACAACCAGAAATAATTTCAAGACCACATAAGTGCTGAGTTCTTAGTGGTGGCAGATCCCTGCTGACAGCCCACCCAAGATGTTTGATTGCCCCCCTATATTCCAAATCAGATGTCTTTGGATGGCAATCTACTTTCTCTCACCTCGGGGTGGCCAGGGGGGCTGTTGGATTAGAGGTGGGTAGGCAATAGGCTGAGTGTTTTAAAAATTATATTACATGACTGACTGCCTGAGATTAAGTATGAGGTGTGATTATAAAGTAATGAGAACCATTTTCATGTGTGACTTGTGTCATGTTTTATCACACCTCATATATGAAATGTGCGTCATTTTATACAGTGTTTGAAAATTACCAAAACCTAAGGTTGTGGCAGGAAATGTTAAAATTGCTATTGAGTGCTCTTTTGTAAGGTAACTATATACTCTAGTTTCTCTTCATAGCATGTATGTAATTAAAGACTATTAAACATCCTTTCTTATGAGAATATATAATGCCAGGTATGTTCATCTGAGAAGGAAAGAGAGAAATATTGTATTTGTAAAGTTTTGGTCATCTGAACACCCCACAGGCTTTTGACAGTTGTTATGAACTACTTGGCAATAATGACAAATAAAACTTTTTATAAAAATGTAGTGGGCATACATTTGAAATTAAACAGAGAAGCCAATTAAAATTATGAGAGCAAAAATGGTAAAAGATTTCAATAATGAATAATTATCATAATTTTCATGATCATTTATCATTATTTTCCAAAGGTTATCTAAATGAATTTAGGGATTAGACAGAGTTAAAACACTAAGCAGAAGTTCATATGGACTTTTTAAAGAGTTCTTCGTGTTTTAAAAGAATGCTTATTGCTGAATAAGCAAGTGAATAACCACATTTTAAGAGCCTAAGATTTGAAGTTAAAGATGTCAAGTGCCAAAGAAATAACAAAAAGGAAAACAGCCAGTTATGAGGTTTGTCAGAATTGGATTCTGCCTTTGGGCACACGCAGTTAAATCCCTTCGATATAAAGTTCAGACTTTGAGGGACAAATATGACCAGCCCAGCATAAGGAGTAAAAATGTCAACAGACACCAGGCTCGCACCCAGCAGACTATGAAAAGAGGAATTCCAAAAGCCATTTTATCTAAAGTGCAGAATTTTCAAACCAACTTAGAGCAGTTCTCAAACTTTATGGTTCATAAAAATCACCTGAGATACTTTTTAAACTACAAATTCCTCATTAAGGTGGAGGGTGGGACTAGAATCTGCATTTGATTCTGATGCAAGTGAACTTCCGACCACATTTTAAAAGTAGCACGTAGAAAGCAGGAATTCTTACATAACTGTGATTTGTTATCACAGCTTCAATTACATAATCTAATAGCAATAAGGCTGAAATAAAGAAAGATTCAGCGAAATTTTTATCTGGGAAATAAATCCATTTAAAAATGCCTCTTCTCGAGTTTATTTGAGAGTTCTCTTTCCTTAGGGTGTATAATATAATACAGAGGGAACTTACTTTTCTCTAGAACATGATGAATGATTAGAAAATCATGAAGAAATGGGGGAAATAACATCACATAAAATTTAAGGTTAAATTATCAAAGCTAGATGTTATAATAAGTTATCAAGATGAGTGGATCAGGGTTGCCAGAGGGTGAAGATTTGACAAGGAAACCCGGTTGAAGGCATTCATATTTGTGCTGATCTAATTTGAGCATGCCAATATAGACTCCTTGCTGAGAAGCCATTTTGCAAATTTTGCCCAAAATTGCAAATGTGAGCTCAGCATGTACCATTCCCACAGCCTCAAAAGGGTCCAAGTCTGACGCGTTCCCATCTGCCAGGGGATTCTACCACTTGTGTAAAAGCAGCAGCTGCTTCTCTGGTTTATGTTGACGTGAAACTCCCTAGCAAAATATAACATTGGCATCTGGGCTTAATCCTACTTTGATAGAAACATTATAATGCTATGATTTGTAATGATTCCAAGAAGGATTTTAAAATAATTAATGAGAAGGATGCATTTCTCAAAATTCCCACTTGAGTTCTCATACATGTTGTACTACAAGTATGTCTGTGACAGAAACAGGATATTATTACTTATGCTCACATAAAATGGGATTGATAAATAAGGTAATCTGTAAGTAAATTCAGGAAAAAAAAGCTAAAATTTTACTCCAGTTCAAGTGTAATATTTTCATATTGTAGTTCCTGAGCACACAAGGTTTTAAAATCATTGAAAATATATTTAAGCAACCACCTGAGGAAAATGGCTTCCTTTCCAATGGCAGGAACATGTTTTAAAAAAAAAAGGCACAAGGGCTATGTTCCAAGTACATACAGATTGCAGTAGTGGCCAAAAAAAGAGAGTGGACATTTTTACCTGGAGTTGGCTGAAAAATTTTCCTAGAAAAGGTGAGCTGAGTCGCAAACAATGAATAGACAGGGTGGGAAAGTACATTGTATGCAGGGGCAGATTAACCAGCAAGCAAGGCATGCACAGGCTTACAGTAAGCAAGGTAAGCAAGAGCTTAATTGTGTTTAATCACTAATTTGTAGTGCACGATTTCACATGGGTTTCACCACATCTGTGATGTGATGAAAAACAAGTGAAATCGTGCACTACAGATTAGTAAGTAAACACAAGTAAACCCATACATACCTTGCTTATTGAATAATCTGTCCCTAAAATTTGCATGCAGAGGGAACATTCCAGTTGTTTCAGGAAACTCCAGTAGTTTCACAGGGTGCAAAGTGGAGTATGATAAGTGTCAAAGCTAGAGAAGTAGACAGGAACTGGGGATGGCAATTCAGGAGCATGGTCGGATTGGGAATTAAATCAGAATCTCTGGGGGTAGAGCTCCTGCGTCAGTACTTGTTAATCGTCCTATAGGTGATTGCTATGTGTTGCTAAGATTGATAACTACTGCACTAATGCATTGTCTTCAATTTTAATATACATATTATGTATGAATAGTCAATATTTTTTATGGAAAATATATATATGTATAATACTATAACTCAAACATTGCGTCCTCATTACCTCTGCACACAAACCCATTGCCAGTTGAGTCAATTCAGAATCAGAGACCCTATAGGACAGAGGAGAACTGCCCCATAGGGTTTCCAAGGCTGTAAATCTTTACAGGAGCAGATTGCCACATGTTTCTCCAGCAGGGCAGCTGGTGGGTTTGAACCACCCACCTTTTCGTTAGAAGTCAAGTGCTTAACCACTGTGCCACCTTACTGTCATTGTAGTTAGGATAGCCTATGTGAAAGGGATGTGAGAAAGGAGATGGGGGGTCCAGGTGGGAAACTATTACAATAGTCCTGGCAATAAGCTTGAATCGAGGTGATATCATGAGGGTGGACAGGAAAGAATGGATATAAGGAACATTAAGGAGGCATAAACAACAAGACTTGATCACAGATGAAGGAGGAAATCAAAAGTAGTTCCTATGTCCCTGGTTTGGATGAGTCTGTGGATGAAGGTGGCATGAATTTTTCCCACCTCAAAATATTGAAATCTTACCCATTTTACCAAAACGAGCAGAAATTCCTTCTTCCATGTGTTCCCTGCTATTTCCAAGTGATAGTGATCTCTCTTTCTTCTGACCATCCATAGAAAATTACCTGTATTTCTCTGTGGTATTTAATATTTCTAACCATTTACTGAAATAATATGTGCATGACTCCTTATGGTTAGCGCTCAATTAAAAGTCCCTTCCACATCTAAGACCTTACAATTGTGTGCAGTGAATTAATGAAAGTCTGCTTATTGTACCTCCTGGAAGTGACTACGTACTCTAAGATATAGCTCCAAAGCCAGCATTCTTAAATTTTGGTTTTTTTTTTTGGTGCCATGCACCCTGTGGGCAATCTGGTGGCAGTCTGGTAAAGCTTATAGATCTCTTCCAGAAGAATGTTTTTAAGCGAATAAAATAAAATACCCAAGATTACAAGAGAGACCAACTATACTGAAATATAGTTATCAAAATATTTTAGGCAAATCAAATATTTAAAATAATAATCTGTGTTTATAAATGCATTAAATATGAAAAGCATTTAAAATATGAACAAGTTAAAATAAATTTATTTTTGAAAGACCTATCAGTGGAAAGGCTGTTATTGTTTAAATCAAATGAGAACATTAAACTGTAATCCCTGAAAAAGCAGCAGGCATGTCATGTTGGACAGCCAACTGATTTCAACTTTTTTGTATTATTGGTTTCAGTTGTTGAAAATATTAATTTGAAAGGATAAATCATTACAAATGGAATTAAAACATATATACTTCACACAACGAGAAAACGTCTCTCAAGGAACACTTGGATTCTGCAAGGCATTTTGAGTTAAACTCCAATTGCAGTTAAGTTTTTTAACCTGAGACTAATGGATTCTTTTTTGGCTGGATCAGCATCTTCAGTACACTTCATATCAAAAAGAAGCAGGAATAATGATCTGAGGTTCAACTTTGATGACATCAAGATAAAAATAACCTTTGAAAGCTTTCTGAAATGTTTGCAGATGTTTGCAAAGTTCTCTTTTCAAAGAAATTGACAGAGAATTTTGTATCTCATCTTCAGAGAGGTAAAGCACCCCCTTCAGCACTGACAGTTTGCAAGGATGCTCTACATTAGCAGCTTAGCCAAGAAAGTTTGTAAGTTTTCAAGAGAATCCATTATGGTGATACTTACTTTCTTACAGAGAGTTAATTCTGATTTAATCCGTATGGTTTTGCAGAAGTTTGAGAAACAATGAAAATCACTTATCTCCTTCCTCATATTGATCAACAAACAACTGTAGGTCGAGAACACTGAAAAGCAGCACAAATGTGTGGGTCGCCACTGTGAGAACACATGACTTCATGTTTGGTGAAGGTACAGAGTTGGCCAATAGCCGGCCAGCAACATTGCACCAAAGTCTCTCAACAGAAAGACTATGATCTCATGGGATCTAATTTAAAAGTAATAATGAGTACAAGTGATATTTTGCAATATCTGAAAAAGTTATAATGTGATATGAAAATATCTGTGGTTTTTCTTGATGACAAAGTCACAGGTGTATTAATACAGCTGTAGTTTGTGACCTTCATTTATAATCAAAGGTCAGAGTTAGATAAAATAAAGGCGTAATTGTAAGCGGTCATCTAAGATACTCCACTAGTCCCACAACCTCCGGAGCAAGGGAAAATGAAGACCAAAGACACATGGGAAAGATTAGAACAAAGGACTAACGGACCACAACTACCACAGCCTCCACCAGACTGAGTCCAGCACAACTACATGGTGCCCTGCTACCACCACTGACTGCTCTGACTGGGATCAAAATAGAGGGTCCCAGTAACAGCTGGAGAAAAATGTAGAACAAAATTCTAACTTACAAAAAAAGACCAGATTTACTTGTCTGACAGAGACTGCAGAAACTCTGAGAGTATGGCCCCCAGACTCCCTTTTAACTCAGTACTGAAGTCACTCCTGAGGGTCAGCCAGAGATGAGACAGTCCCCTAAAACAAAGCAAGACTAAATGGGCACACAGGTCCAGGGGCAAGGACGAGAAGGCAGGAGGGGACAGGAAAGCTGGTAATGGAGAACCCAAGTTTGAGAAGCAGAGAGGGTTGACACATCCTGGGGTTGGCAACCAATGTCACAAAACAATATGTGTATTAATTGTTTAATGAGAAACTAATTTGCTCTGTAAACTTACATCTAAAGCACAATAAAAAATAAACAAAATAAAGGCATAATTCTCCTTCTATCCAAGTTCATAGACTCCCTAAGTTGTGACTTCTATCCACAGAATCCCTGTTCTAAAAGTAAAACCAAGACTACAAGTTTACTTTTGAAATTCCAAAGGAAAAATATCAAATGTAATGTCCCAAAGTTAACGTGTCCATACAGTTTATAATCCAAACCACTTTTGGGAGTAAAGGGACTATAATAATATGTAATTCACCAGAACAGCAGTCTCTAAACAAGACCATTCCAGGCAAATTGAAATATTTGACCATCCTATCCAAGGAAGAAAGATTAAAGTGGAAAGAAAAAATTGCAGAAGTCAAGGGTGGTTTTATTTTGACAGATATCCAATTCTCCCCACGTACTAAGAATGACAAGATTTGTGAAAATTAGAGACTGCAATCCAAATTAATAGTTAGAACCTTTTGCTTATATCTTAGCTGATGTAATTAGGCATGGCCATCAATAAAATATTTTTTTTTGGTGAAAAGGATCTAAATGAAGTTTTGACAACATGCAAACTTCGCATTTCTTCAATAGCCACTTTCTATTAAAAATTCATCCTGGTTTGGGCAAATTATCTTGACAAACAAGCCTAAATTACTGAAATATTTTAAAGACTGTCTTTTTATTCAATTATTCTATCGTTGCCTATTGTAATCCCATATCTTATGGTGCTTTATGAGCTCCTTCTAAAGGAAAAGTAGAATGAGCATCAAAAGGGTTACCCTTTTGCCTATAACCGGTATTCAGGGCCTTGAGTAGATAACATTTGTTAAAGACTTGCTGAGCTTGATGGTCTCCCTGTAAGCTGACATGACTGTAGTTGCCCAATTCTGGAGACCCAGGTACAGAGAAGAGGTAAGCCTCTGCAATTCTTCCCAAGAGGCAAAGGAAAATATTTTTCCAGAGGAAAAGTCTCCGGAGGCTTTATGAAAATCACAGACTCTCCTTCACTGAGGTACAAAAACGAGTGAAGGAGAGGGACTGGGGAGGAAAAGGAGAGAGCACTACTTTTCAAGTATCTGCTATGGGGTAGGTGTTTAATATGTTGCCTCATTTAACAATCAGCTTACAAAGATACTGTTATTATTATTTTACAGTTGAGGAAATTGAGGCTCAGAATTAGTTTATTCACTTGCTCAAGGTCACCAAGCAGAGTCTAGTTTTGAACCTCGATCTTTGAATCCAGAGCACTCTCTGCTCCACACTGACACCTCAACTCAGTCTGAGATATCAAGAGGGAAACCATGCTCACCGTGACCTCCTCTTACCCCTCCCTGGAATATATGTCCACATATTTCTGATTCCAAGATCTAAAGAGGGTAGAGGAAAAAGCAAGATGGCCCACGTTCCTGGGAGAAGAAATGCAGGCCGTTTGGGAGTATAGGTCAGAGAGGTGGTCATAAAAGAATAAAGCAGAAATGAAGAGTGAGTAGCCCCTGCTTCAAATATTGCTGGTCTATAAGACCAGGAAGTCCAGGTGTTTTCCACAGCCCAATGGGGTTCTTACCATAATGCAACACACTCACTGAGTTCTCAACCAAGTCAATTATGGTTTGTATTTATCATAATACAAATATAGAATTATTGCAACATATGTAGAACATGGCTTGAAATATTTATTCATCATTCCTTTCCCGTGTCCATTTTCCAATCACCTCTAGGGGTTGGAGCTATGTAACTAAACCTGTTTCTGATTACCAGAATTAGCTTCTCTCTGTTTTTGGGTTAACATGTAACACAAATGTTTTAACCTGAAGATAAGACAGATTGCCTACTTTGAGTAAAAAGCTTTCAACAGAAATCACAGTTAACTCGAAAAGTTTCCCGTGAGATATAAGAAAAAGAACAGGAACAACAATGGAAAAATTATCAGAAATTTAATATTGTATCCTGAAAGGTAGCATAAATTTAGTATCAGTTGATTATATTTGTCAGTTATACTTTTCTGTCAAGGTACTCCATAAATGTAAATAAGATGATACTATTTTTAAAATGACTGAAGATGAAAGCTTTTCCATTCTTTCATTCATTCACAAATTTTTTTTAGCATCAGTGTGCCCTGCAGAGAAAATGCAGTAGAGCTCAGAAAGCACTACAGGATTAGGGATTACTACAGGCGATGACAGAATCATTGAGTAAAAAGATCATCTTTAAAATATTTTGATAATTTAGACTTGTTTGTTAAAGACAGACACAATGCCTGCCCTCATGGAGCTCATAGATTAAGGAATACAAAAATGCTTTAAAAGTACCTAGTCTTTAATCCTCAGTTCTCTGGCAGGCAGACTTAACCAGGCTGGTATAAAAACAAAAACAGATCTTAAGTCAAAAGATCAGAGTTCTCCCACCAGTGTGGACCCTGTCTCTATAAACTTCTTACTTGGGGTCTTTGTTGGAAATAATAAAAACTAAGAAGTTTATACAAAAAAAGGCGGGGGGGACTTATTATAGACATGTGATGGGGTGAGATTTCTTAACATGAATATACCAGTTTCTCTCAAAATTTCTCCTATTTTCTCTCTACCCTCCACCTAAGTTTCCAAGTTTTTTGTGATGGACAATACAGATAATGAGAAAAAAGAACAAGAGAGGAGAAGTGGGATAAGTGAGACATAAATCTACGTATGTTGGAGTGTAAGGGAGAGTTTTTGAAATTGTCCCATGAGTGGTTCCATAATAGGTATGTGGAAGCGGAGAGTGTTGACGCATCATGGGGTTGGCAACCAATGTCACAAAACAATCTGCATATTAATTGTTTAATGAGAAACGAATTCCCTCTGTAAACTTTCATATAAAGCAGAATAAAAAAATAAAATAGGTATGGGGAACTGGAAATCAAATGAAAGTGACTTTTTAAAAAATGTTCCTGTGAGCTGTGAATTGATCCTAAGGAGACCCAAGCAAAGACCAGAGTTCCTTTTGAACTACCTTTTATGTGCTTTTTTGTGATTCTTGCAAATATTAGCTCAGGTGGGGGCCCTGCTTTTATCAGAGTTACATACAGTAAGTTCTTTATTTCATTTTCAAGCACTATATTCCAATAAAAATTAGAAGAGTCTTCTCTAGTCTATCTAACTTCTGCTCCCAGCTCTATCACAGAAGCAAAAGTTGTCTCAGGGACCCAAGGGCAGATATGCAAGCTGAACTTAGGACTCTAATACAGTTCTTTTCCCCTCCCTGATTTTCCATTCTGTGTGTGTGTGTGTGTGTGTGTGTGTGTGTGTTGTGTGTCTATCTCTCTCTGTCTCTCTCTTTCTAGTCCAGTTATTTACAGAAAGGGAGCCCCAGCCCTGTGACCTTACAATCATCTAGAACATGCTTTTTTTTCCCCCTCTCTGTTTTAATTTGCTTAGCTGTAAGATTGGTTATCTAGCCTCAGCACAGAATTGTTGTGGTTTTAAATGAGTAACTATAAATAAAAGTGACTTGAAAACTATAAAGTTCTCTTTAAATGCATATTTATATTAAAGTACTTTAAGGGTTTATGTTTGTTATTGATAATAACAAATAGTATCATATTGACTGTAATGCTGTATCTCCTCTCAAACACTCCTTCAGACTTAGAGACATGTCTGCTCTGGTGCTCAGGTGACTGGATCACCACTCAAAAATACTGAAGTATTTTTGCTTCCTCAGAGTAATGTCAGTGATGAAAACCAGGAAAACTTTTCCTAGAAAAACACTCCTGAATTTCTACACACAACATTTTACGTGTGATTTCAGAGGCTCCATCAGCCCACTGAAGCCCCCATGTTGTTGTTGTTGTTAGCTGTTGTCTAGTTGGCCCTGGATTTATGGTGACCCTATTCACAACAGAGCAAAATGCTGCCTGGTTCTGTGCCATCCCTATGATTGGTTGGGGGATCAGACCATTGTGATCCATAGGGTTTATTTATAGGGTTTTTTTCTTTGGCTGTTTTCTGGATGTAGATCACTAGACCTTTCTTCTTAGTCTGTCATAGTCTGGAGACTCTGCTAAAACCTGTTCAGCATCATAGCAACATGCAAGCCTCTACTGACAGACAGGTGGTTGCTGTGTATGAGATGTATTGGCCAGGAATTGAACCTAGGTCTCCTGCATGGAAGATAAGAACTATACCATTGAACCACCAATGACCCCATAGTGGATAAGTAAAGAACCTCTGCTCTAGCTGAACACACACAGGACAGTCTCAGAGGCTTAGTAATCACAAGCTCTTCTCTCCATTCAGAGAAGGAAGGGGAAAGTCACTTTTAATAGATTTCCTTGTCACAAATGAGTAAGTGCGGAAAACCACAGGCATGAGTAGAGAAGGGAAAAGAAAGAGCTACATCCTGTTAAAAGGTTAAGAACTTCATTTTTATCTTTCCAAAGACCATTTCCTTTCTGATTTATCAAAAAGTAAGAGTTTTCCCTTGAGTCATTGATGGAATGGGAATTAATGTTCTGTCTTATTTATTTCCTTTAGTAGAAAATGTTTAATTCATGATGGGAACACTATCTGATGATTCACTCATTATAATTTCTACTATAAGACAGCAAAAATCTGAACAAAAAGTTATATAATCAGAGATATATATACAGAATGAGATGTCAACCTCTCCACTAAATTTGCATTTAAATATGATTACTTTTTAGTCAGTTTTGGTCACAGTATACCTGGATAGTATTCTAATTAAACTAGAAATCTAATGATTCTTTCTACTAATTATTTGACCCATTAATAAGATAGATAGATTTTATAATACAAACATGCACTCTATATAATTTGGACCAAACTCACTTTTCATAAATAGATCTTCAGCCTAAATTATGTGGAAATTGTCACATTTCTGGACACAGAACTGCAGATATTTCCATAGGTAAGGACAAACTTTCAAGTCATATCTACTATTGATCCCTATATTCCATCAAACACTCTAAATCATATAGACATTTAGCTAAATCATGTGGAAATCTAGCTAGTATCTAAACTAAAAAACAAAACAAAACCCATTGCTGTTGAGTCAATTCCAACTCATAACAACCCTATAGGAAAGAGTAGAACTGCCCCATAGGGTTTCCAAGGAAGGACTGGTGGATTTGAAAAGCTGACATTTTGGTTAGCAGCCGAGCTCTTAACCACTGCACTACCAGGGCTCCGCCTAGCATCTA
This sequence comes from Dugong dugon, assembly GCA_030035585.1. NCBI lineage: Eukaryota > Metazoa > Chordata > Mammalia > Sirenia > Dugongidae > Dugong > Dugong dugon. The sequence goes on along the minus strand of CM057463.1, from coordinate 148,981,531 downwards.
GAGTCTCCTAATTTAATGTGTAAAGTGAGAACATCCCTGAAGTGAATTAAGTTGGATAAGGCTTTGGAGATTCTTACAGCAGTCATTTACTAAATTGTATCTAGCTCACCCTCATTAAACCTAAATTTATATCCTAGCTCTATCATTTACTAGCTGCATAATCTTAGCAAGATATTTAGCCTCTCTGGGCCTCAATGAGGAGGTTCATTCCTATAACATGAATGATTTGAAGGGTGCTGTGAGGACTAGGTAAAAAAATGTGTGTGTCCCATACAACGCCAAGTACACAGTAAGCATTCAATCAATGGTAAATTGTTCATGCTAATAAAGTTTACAAAAGATCATAGGTGAATTTGCCTCTTGTCCTTCCATGCTGAAGACATTACCCTGTATTAAAAAGACACACACAAGTGTCCTTTAGTTTTATAAAGTTAAAAAATTAATAATCAAATTAAAAAGCAGGCAAGTATGAGGCTGAAAGAATTGTTAGTGGACATTTAAATTTTCCTAGCTTATTTTAGCTGTACTTTTATGGCCTGTAAGCTGATCTTACTACCCAAATGTATCTTCTTCCTTTTCTTTCTATATATTTTGGTAACTGATTTCACTCTTAAACATGTTATCTTACTGTACATAATCCAAATACGCTTAAAAATCTATAGTGAAATTACCATGGTATAGGTCTCTTGCCTATTAATTTTTTAAATAAATAATAAAAGTTGTATTTGAAAAACTTAATGTAGCAGATATTTGCTAGCATATTCAGTTATTATTTTTGTTCACCTGGTGTCTGAACTCTCACATGGATCTTTGTGGAAGGCAGAGGGCACCACTCGTTGTAGATGCCTGAGAATGTCAGATTCCTGTTTTCCAGCTTACTTTGCAGCTGAAGGTTAGACACATAAAACGAGGCTCAACCCATCAGATGCCTCACCATAGACTTTGAATCAGCCACTTATGATACAAAGAAGGAGGACGGTGGAGAATCTGTTCGGCAGTAGCATCCAGCTTCCAGGAGTGGCATGAGCAGAAGGGATATCAGAGTTCATCAATGGTAGGAATAGTGTCCTCACCAGACTGATTCTGTGGCCTAATTGTGGCTGTGATCCTATGTGCTGACCCCTTATTCCTGCTTATTTTTCAAGCCTGACTTCCCAGCCAGACACAATTCGGTTAGTCACTGTTTGTGTTTCATCAACTCCTTTTCTGCTTATATCAGCCAGAGTTAATTTCTGTTGCTTGCAAACAAGGACTCTGATTGATACATTAAATTTAAATTCAGAAATGAAAACGTGAATGGCATTTTGGAATGGTATGTTAAATACATGTGGAACTTTTTCCAAAGAATGTTCTTGTTATTGTTAGGTGCCGTCGAGTCTGTTGTGACTCATAGCAACCCTGTGTACAACAGAACGAAACACTGCCTGGTCCTGTGCCATCCTCACAATTGTTGCTGTATTTGAGCCCATTGTTGGAGCCACTGTGTTAATCCATCTCAAAAAGGGTCTTCCTCTTTTTCACTAACCCTCTACTTTCCCAAGCATGATGTCCTTCTCCAGAAACTGGTCCCTCCTGATAATATAACCAAAGTACGTGAGATGAAGTCACACCATCTTGCTTCACTCTGGCTGCACTTCTCCCAAGACAGATTTGTTTGTTCTTCTGGCAGTCCCTGGTATAGTTAGTATTGTTTACCAACACCATAATTCAAAGGCATCAATCCTTCTTTGGTCTTCCATATTCATTGTCCAGCTTTCACACACATATGAGACGATTGAAAACGCTACAGCTTAGGTCAAGCGCACCTTAGTCATTAAAGTGACATCTTTGCTTTTTAACACTTTAAAGAGGTCTTTTGCAGCAGATTTGCCCAATGCATGTGTATTTTGATTTCTTGACTGCTGCTTCCATGGGCACTGAGAGTGGATCCAAGTAAAATGAAAGCCTTGACAACTTCAATCTTTTCTCCGTTTATCATGATATTGCTTATTGGTCCAGTCATGGATATTTTTGTTTTCTTTATGTTGAGGTGTAATTCATACGGAAGGCTGTAGTCTTTGATCTTCATCAGTAAGAGCTTCAAACTGTCTTCACTTTCAGCAGGCAAGGTTGTGTCATCCGCATATCACAGGTTGTTAACGAGTCTTCCTCCAATCCTGAGACCCCATTCTTCATATAGTTGAGCTTCTGGGATTATTTGCTCAGCATAGAGATTGAATAAGTATGGTGAAAGGGTACAAGCTTGACTCACACCTTTCCTGATTTTAAACCATACAGTATCCCTTTGTTCTGTTTGAATGACTGCATCTTGGTCCCTGTACAGGTTCCTCATGAGCACAATTAAGTGTTCTGGAATTCCCATTCTTTGCAATGTTATCCATAATTTGTTATGATTCATACAGTCGAATGTCTTTGCATAGTCAATAAAACACAGGTAAACATCTTTCTGGTAGTCTGTTTTCAGCCAAGATCCATCTGACATCAGCAATGATATCCCTTGTTCCACATCCTCTTCTGAATCCAGCTTGAATTTCTGGCAGTTCCTGCTCAATGTACTGCTGCAACCGCTTTTGAATGATCTTCAGCAAAATTTTACTTGCATGCGATATTATGATACTATTACACAATTTCCACATTCTATTGGATCTACTTTCTTCGGAATGGGCACAAATACGGATCTCTTCCAGTCAGCTGGCCAAGTAGCTGTCTTCCAAATTTCTTGGCAGAGACAAGCAAACACTTCCAGCACTGCACCCTTTTGTTGAAACATCTCAGTTGGTATTCTGTCAATTCCAGGAGTCTTGTTTGTTGCCAATGCCTTCAATGTATCTTGGACTTCTTCCTTCAGTAAATCAGTTTATGATCATATGCTGCCACCTGAAATGGTTGAACATCAACCAATTCTCTTTATACAGTGACTCTGTGTATTCCTTCCATCTTCTTTTGATGTTTCCTGTGTCATTTAATATTTTCCCTGTACAATCCTTCAATATGGCAAGTCAAGGTTTGAATTTTTCTTCAGTTCTTACAGCTCGAGAAATGTCAAGTGTGTTCTTCCCTTTTGGTTTCCTAATTCCAGATCTTTGCACATTTCACTGTAATACTTTACTTCGACTTCTCGAGCCACCTTTTGAAATATTCTGTTCAGCTTTTTACTTCATCATTTCTTTGTTTTAGCAACTCTACATTCAAGAGCAAGTTTTGGAGTCTCTTCTGACATCCATTTTGGTCTTTTCTTTCTTTCCTGTCTTTTTAGTGACCTCTTGCCTTCTTCATATATGATATCCTTTATGTCATTCCACAACTCACCTGGTCTTCAGTCGTTGGTTTCCAATGTATTAAATCTATTCTTGAAATGGTCTCTAAATTCAGATGGGATATACTCAAGGTCATATTTTGGCTCTCGTGGACTTGTTCTAATTTTCTTCAGCTTCAACTTGAACTTGCATATGAGCAATTGATGCTCTGCTCCACAGTTGGCCTCTGGCTTTGTTCTGACTGATGATATTTAGCTTCTCCATCATCTCTTTCCACAGATGTAGTCAATTTTATTCCAGTGTATTCCATCTGGCAAGCTCCATGTGTATGGTTACCATTTATGTCGTTGAAAAAAGGTATTTGCAATGAAGAAGTTGTTCATCTTGCCAAATTCTATCATGCAGTCTCCTTTGTCATTTTTATCACCAAGGCCATGTCTTCCAACTACTGTTCCTTCTTCTTTGTTTCCAACCTTCACATTTCTATAACCAGTAATTATCAGTGCATCTTGATTGCATGTTCGATCAATTTCAGACTGCAGAAGTTGGTAAAAATCTTCAATTTCTCCATCTTTGGCATTAGTGGTTGGTGCATAGATTTGAATAATAGTTGTTTTAACTGATCTTCCTTGTAGGTATATGGATATTATCCTGTCACTGACAGTGGTGTACTTCAGGATAGATCTTGAAATGTTCATTTTGACAACGAACGTGTCACCGTTCCTCTTCAATTTGTCATTCCTGGCATAGTAGACGATATGATTGTCTGATTCAAGATGGCCAATACCAGTCCATTTCAGTTCACTAATGCCTAGGCTATTGATGTTTATGTGTTCCATTTCATTTTTGACCACTTCCAATTTTCCTAGATTCATACTTTGTACATTCCATGTCCACTTACTAATGGACGTTTGCAGCTGTTTCTTCTCATTTTGAGTCATTCCACATCAGCAAATGAAGGTCCTGAAATCTTGACTCGATTCACGTCATTAAGGTGGACTCTACTTTGAGGAGGCTGCTCTTCCCCTGTCATATTTTGAGCAGCTTCCAACCTGAGAGCGCATCTTCTGGCACTATATCACACCATGTTCTGCTGCTATTCATAAGGTTTTCGCTGCCTAGTTTTTTCAGAAGTAGACTGCTGGGTCCTTCTTCCTAGTCTGTCTTAGTCTGGAAGCTCAGCTGAAACCTGTCCACAATGGGTAACCCTGCTGGTATTTGAAATATCGGTGGCATAGCTTCCAGCATTACAGCAACACACAAGCCACCACAGTGGGACAAACTGACCAAAGAATAGATCATAGTATCTAATTGTATCTAAAATATCTCAGTATCTAAAAGGGTCAGAAGCCAAGCAGATAGAGAGTAGAATAGAATGTATTTGGAGGGAAGCATTGTTGCAAGTGGTTCAGAACCATGCCACGAGGAATCTGAGAATGTTGAAGTTTCCCTACTATGTGAATTCTGAAGTAGGATTGGGGCTAACTTTCTATAGGAAGTAGGGGAAGTCAGAACCCAGGAAGAACAATTCCCAGGAGAGGATACATTTATACAGTGAACAGATGCTGCCAATTAGCCAATATAGGCCCCCTTGACAATAGATGCCGTGAAACTGGTATATAATCCCCATCCCTGCAAGTGAGCAAAAGACCTTTTCCATATCCTATGAAAATGTTAACACTCTCTTTTCCCACAACAAATAAAAACACATCATCACTTGTGCACCAGTGTAATTATATATGTTATTGTTAATGGTAGGTTTGATATTACTGATCTACGTAGTCCTACACTGCTACTGGATTGTAAAATTTATTCCCCTCTGACTATTGGAGTACTGGAAAACATTTCTACATGTTTGCTCTCATCCATAAACTAAATAAAAGGTAGATCTTCTTCAATCCCTAAAAGAGTAAGAGTCATAAAAATATGTTTACATCCCACATAACCCATAATATTCTTGGTAAATAATCGCACAGAAGAAAAATTAAAATGTACAAAGATGTTTAATATAGATTTCATAACAGATTAAATTGGAAATAAGCTAAATTTCCCATAAAAGAGACATGTTTAATACATTTTGGTATAACAGTGAGTGGCCTATTCAATTTAATAATGGAAAATGAAATAACACTAATGGAAAAAGCAGAGCACAAATTGTATCTACACTAAAGTTATAATCATGTACACAGAATGTATGTGCAAGTTTATATACGGTGGTGTGCTGGAGCTCACCTGTGTGGGCTCTTGAAAGCCAATTGTTAAATTTTCAGGAATTTTGCATGCAGGTTGTCAACACATCCATTATTAAAAATTAAATTAAACAAATTATATTACAAACACAATAAATATCCAAAACTTATCACTTCCTAATTATTTTACTATATTTTATTATTATCTATGCTCTTGAAGTGATTTACCGCTATTGTATCTGTATGGTAGAAATACTATGTAATGGCATACTACCACATATCTCTTCCCAACTCCACAATATTGATCTCTCATTGACAGCATCAGTTTGGTCAGAATGAGAGTATTCACAGCAAGGGAATAAGCAAATGCAACAAATCAGGGCTTATTTTTTGTTTTATTTTGTTGATTGTCTAGACTTCAGAAAGTGATAGAGAATATATCAATAATGCATATTAAATTTAAAAGGGTGTCTTGTCTCTTGTCATTATATTGCCAAGTGGTGTAAAAAATTGTGAGAATATTCTTCAAGTATTTGAAAACTATTGCCCAGTTTTGCAAAGAATTCTCTCCTGTCATTGACAAATGAATGAAGTTCCTATAAAAGCTGTTCCTTTTTTCACTTTCATCTTAAAGATCTGTGGGACAAAGAACTTGATTTGGCTTTTGTCTCTGGTTTCTGAAAAGAGCCTGGGAATAGTCTGAGTAATTACAGTGCTCTTTGTCTTTCTAAAACAGGCAGACCACACTTAAACATGTGTAAATGAATTGGAGGTGCCTAATTCATCTCATTGGCAACAAGCTTCAGGAAGGGAGGGGGCATGATGAGGCCTCCACTGCCCCACCCTCTGAGGCCCGATGCTTGCCCCTGCAGTGTACCACTGAACCAAACCAAACCCATTGCTGTCAAGTGGATTCAGACTCACAGCAACCCTATAGGACGAGTAGAAGTGCCCCATGAAGTTTCCAAGGAGCACCTGGTGGATTTGAACGACTGACCTTTCAGTTAGCAGCCGTAGCTCTTAATCACTATGCCACCAGAGTATCCAAGATGTACTTCAAAAATACAATGTAAAAATATTTTTATAAAGTGTAAAAATACTGGCTAAGGGATCTCGTGTTCCCTCAGCTGTGCTGCTGGGTAGAAGTACATGTAGCATAACTGTCCAACCCACTTAACTGGGCCTACGTGGTCAAGGGGGACCAGCAGAAGGTAGGGCCCCCTCTTTTAAGTCCCTCACCTGTGGCACAAAGTGGAATGCATGTGAAAGAGTCATCATCTTCCCCCAGACAGCCTTTTTTTGGGTAGAGGCTGCTGTTTGTCTGTTGTATGCTGTCTGCCTCTCTTTGTAAGTTATAAAAGCTACTTTTCATGTGTTAACATGTGTTCAGGATCTGATTGGAAGGACATGATAGCCATGGAGGAATCACATTTAGGGATTGGTGCTCTATTTCCATTGGCCTCCTTGCTATTTAGAAATCTGGGACTACCTATGTGGAGGTGGAAACCCAGGTTGCGCTCAGTGCAACTCATCTTAGCCAATAAACAAGAGACCAAAGTGGGGAGTGGAAATGTGCCTTTATTTCATTGGGCAAGGAAAGGAAACAGCCAGGGCTGTTGCCACCAAGACTGCTCAGCAAGGGTGAGGGGGAAGGTTACTTTTTATTTTTTGGCTCTGTATTTTATTTTATTTATTTTTATTTTTTTATCATACTTCAGGTGAAGGCTTACAGAACAAATAGTTTCTCATGAAACAGTAGTACACATATTGTTTTATGACACTGGTTAACAACCCCACAACATATCAACCCTCTAACCTCTCAACTTTTGTTTTTGGTGAAAATACACATAGCCAAAGATACACCATTTCAAAAATTTCTACATGCACAGTTCAGTGACATTGACTACGCTCTTCCAATTGTGCTGTTCTTCTCACTTAAGATGAAGGCTTACAGAACAAAATAGTTTCTCATTTGACAGTTACTACAAATGTTGCCCTATGACAATGGTTAACAATCTCACAACACATCAGCAATATCCTTACTCAAGCTTGGGTTCCCTATCACCAGCTTCCTTGTCCCCTTCTGCTTTCTGGCCCTTGTCACTGGACTCCTGTACCTCGTTAGTCTCATTTGGTTTTACAGGGCTGTCCACTCCCAGGCTGAACAGTGAACCTCGGAGGTAACTTCACCACTGAGCTAAAAGAGTGTCTGGGGGCCATACTCTTGGGGTTTCTGCAGTCTCCTTTAGACCAGTAAATGTGGTCTTTTTTTTTTTTTTTTGTGAGTTAGAATTATGCTCTACATCCTTCTCCAGCTCTGTCCAGAACCCTCTGTTGTGATCCTGGTCTGAGCAGTCAGTGGTGGTAGCCGGGCACCGTCTAGCTATACTGGACTCAGTCTGGTGGAGGCCTTGGTAGCTGTAGACAATTAGTCCATCGGACTAATATTTTCCTTGTATCCTGTTCTCTTCATTCTCCCTTGCTCCTAAAGGGATGAGACCAGTGGAGTATCTTAGATGGCTGCTCACAGGCTTTTAAGACCCCAGACACTACTCACCAGGTAGAACGTAGAGGATTGTCTTTATGAGCTGTGTCATGCCAATTTAGCCAGATGTTCCCCGAGACCATGGTCCCCACAGCCCTCCACCCAGCAATTCAGTCCCACAGGGAGTTTGGATGTGTCTATGGAGCTTCCATGACCTTTCCTTGTACAGGTTGTGCTAGTTTCCCCTGTATTGTGTACTGTCTCACCCTTCACCCAAGATACCACTTATCTATTGCCTATTTAATATTCCCCCCCCATCCCTGTAACCAACAAAGATTGTTACATTTTGTGTGTGAACTTTTTCATGGGTTTTTACAATAGAGGTCTCATACAATACTTGTCCTTTTGCGATTGACTTATTTCACTCAGCATAATGTCCTCCAGTTTCATCCATGTTATGAGATGGTTCACAGATTCATTGTTGTTCTTTCTCATTGCATAGTACTCCATTGTGTGTATGTACCATAGTTTATCCATTCATCGGTTGATGGGCATCTAGGTTGTTTCCATCGTTTTGCTTTTGTGAACAATGCTGCCATGAACATAGGTGTGCATATGTCTATTCGAGTGATGACTCTTATTTCTCTAGGATATATTCCTAGGTGTGGGGTTGCTGGATCGAATGGTATGTCTATTTCTAGCTTTCTGAGGAAGTGCCATATCATTTTCCAAAATGGTTGTATCATTTTGCATTCCCACCAGCAGTGCATAAGAGTTCCCATTTCCCCGCAGCCCCTCCAACATTTGTTATTTCCAGTGTTTTTGATTCGTGCTAGTAATGCCAGGGTGAAATGGTACCTCATTGTGGTTTTAATTTGCATTTCTCTAAAGGCTAGTATTCATGAGCATTTCCTCATGTGTCTATTGGCCATTTTAATGTCTTCTTTGGTGAAGTGTCTGTTCATTTCCTTTGCCCATTTTTTAATAGGATTATTTGTCTTTTTGTTGTAGAAGTGTTGGATTTTCTTATAGATTATGGAGATTAGAGCTTTGTCTGGCTTGTACTGTCCAAAAATCTTTTCCCAGCCTGTAGGTTCTCTTTTTACTCTTTTGGTGAAGTCTTTTGAAGAGCATAGGTGTTTGATTTTTAGAAGATCCCAGTTATCTAGCTTATCTATTGGGGTTTGTGCATTGATGGTTATGGTTTGTATCCTGTTAATGCCGTGTATGAAGGCCTGAAGTGTTGGTCCTATTTATTCTTCTATGAACTTTATAGTTTTAGGCTTTATATTCAGGTCTTTGATCCATTTTGAAGTAGTTTTTGTATACAGCATGAGGTATGGGTCCTGTTTCATTTTTTTGCAGATGGATATCCAGTTTTGCCAGCACCATTTGTTAAAAACACTGTCTTTTCCCCATTTGATGAACTTTGGGCCCTTGTCGAAGATCAGGTGACCGTAGGTGGATGGATTTACATCTGGGTTCTCAATTCTGTTCCATTGATCAATGTATCTGTCGTTGTACCAGTACCAGGCTGTTTTGACTACCGTAGCTGTATAGTAGCTTATGAAGTTAGGTAGTGTGAGTCCTCCAACTTTATTCTTCTTCTTCAGTAGTGCTTTACTTATCTGGGGCTTCTTCCCTTTCCATACAAAGTTAATGATTAGTTGTTCCTTCTCTTTGAAGAATGTTGCTGGTATTTGGATCGGGATTGCGTTGTATTTGTAAATTGCTTGGGGTAGAATTGTCATTTTTACAATGTTCAGTCTGCCTATCCATGAGCATGGTATGTTTTTCCATTTATGTAGATCCCTTTGGGTTTCATGCAGTAGTGTTTTATAGTTTTCTTTGTACAGGTCTTTTACATCCCTGGTCAGATTTATTCCTAAGTATTTTATCTTTTTAGGGGCTATTGAAAATGGTATTGTTTTCCTGATTTCCTTTTCATCGTTCTCCTTACTGGTGTATAGGAATCCGACTGATTTTTGAATGTTTATCTTGTATCCTGCTACTCTGCTGAATCTTTCTATTACTTCCAGTAGATTTCTCGTGGAGTCTTTAGGGTTTTCTATGTATAGTATCATATCACCTGCAAACAGGGACAGTTTAACTTCTTCATTACCAGTTTGGATGCCCTTTATTTCTTTTTCTTGCCTTATTGCTCTAGCTAGAACTTCCAGCACAATGTTAAATAGGAGTGGTGATAAAGGGCATCCTTGTCTTGTTCCTGTTTTCAAGGGGAATGTTTTCAGCCTCTCTCCGTTAAGAATGATGTTGGCCGTTGGTTTTGCATAGATGCCCTTTATTATGTTGAGAAATTTCCCTTCTATACCTATTTTATTGAGAGTTTTTATCAGGAATGGATGTTGGACTTTGTCGAATGCCTTTTCTACATCGATTGAGATGATCATGTGATTCTTTTCTTTCCTTTTATTTATGTGGTGGATTACGTTGATTGATTTTCTAATGTTGAACCATCCTTGCCTACCTCGTATAAATCCTACTTGGTCTTGGTGTATTATTTTTTTGATATGATGCTGAATTCTATTGGCTAGAATTTTGTTGAGAATTTTTGCAGCCATATTCATGAGAGATATTGGTATGTAATTTTCTTTTTTTGTGACATCTTTGCTTGGTTTTGGTATCAGCGTTATGCTGGGTTCATAGAATGAATTTGGAAGTGTTGCTTCCTCTTCTATGCTCTGAAATAGCTTGAGTAGAACTGGTACAAGCTCTTCTGTAAATGTTTTGCAGAATTCTCCAGTGAAGCCATCTGGGCCAGGGCTTTTTGTGGTTGGGAGTTTTTTTTATTACCTTTTCAGTCTCTTCTCTTGTTATGGGTCTGTTCAGATTTTCAACATCACTTTGTTGTAGTTTGGGTAGGCCGTGTGTTTCTAGAAATTTATCCATTTCCTCCAGGTTTTCAAATTTGTTGGAATATAGTTTTTCATAATATTCTGTTATAATCGTTTTTATTTCTGTTGGGTCTGTTGTAATTTCCCCCATTTCATTTCTTATTTGGGTGATTTGTGTCCTCTCCTGTTTTTCTTTTGTCAGTCTAGCCAGTGGTTTGTCGATTTTGTTGATTCTTTCAAAGAACCAACTTTTGGTTTTGTTGATTCTTTCTATTGTTTTTCTCTTCTCTATTTCATTTATTTCTGCTCTGATCTTTACTATTTCCTTTCTTCCAGTGGTTGTGGGCTTTTTTTGTTGTTCTCTTTCTATTTGTTTGAGTTCTGTAGTTAATGTTTTGATTTTGTCCCTTTCTTCTTTTTTGATATGTGCAGCTATTGCTATAAATTTTTCTCTGGGGACTGCCTTTGCTGTGTCCCAAAGGTTTTGGTATGATGTGTTTTCATTCTCATTTGATCCTAGGAATTTTTTGATTCCATATCTGATTTCTTCTATTACCCAGTGATGTGTAAGCAGGGTATTGTTCGGTTTCCATGTAATTAATTTTTTTTCCTTGCTCTTTCTATTAATTTCTGCCTTGATGGCATTGTGGTCAGAGAAGATACTTTGAATTATCTTAGTGTTTTGGATCTTGTTGAGGATTTCCCTGTGGCCTAAGATGTGGTCTATTCTGGAGAACGTTCCACGTGCATTGGAAAAGAATGTATACTTTGCAGCAGTTGGATGGAGTGTACTATATATGTCTATGTGGTCAAGTTGGCTGATTGTGCCCTTTAGGTCTTCTGTATCTTTGCTGAATTTCTTCTTAGTTGTTCTGTCCTTTACTGAGAGTGGTGTGTTGAAGTCTCGGAAGGTTACTTTTAAGGGATTTACAAGTAGGAAGTTCATACAGGTTACATCAGCAACATTCTTAATCATACTACACAGGCTCAATGGGGTTTACATATTACTTCATGCATGGTGTGTTCAGAAAATGGCAGTTAAATTCCACCCAGAGGCAGGGAAGATACTATGTATGAGGTCTAAAAGATTATCCTAAATGTCAACATGGTGCCTAAACCAGTTTCCGCCAATTTCCTCTAGTTTTGGGGCAGCAGTTAAGGAGAGGGGAACCAGGATTTTAATGTAAATCTGCAGGGTGTGTCAAGCAAAGGAACTTGAATTTTAACGTGAAGTTATGGGATGTGCCAAGCAAAGGAACCAGGATTGTAATGTGAAGCTATGGGGGGGGGTGCCAATAAACCTGCTTGAGGCAGTGGAATTTTCTGCAGCCTGGGGACCCCTGTCTTACCTAAGAGCACCATGCAGTTTTGGTATGTTTTCCCTCAGATTTGTTGCAGCAAAGCAAGGCCTGATAGTGCATCAGAACATTAAAGTGAACAAAAATATCAACCAACAGCCATGTCAGAACTACACTTACAGAGCTGGTTGTTAAACATTTAGCAGCACAACACTTTGTGTGCATGTAAAACTACAGATGATGATTGTAAGGAAGCAACTAATTAATTAAAATTGTGACTGAAATATTAATTTTAAATATTTTCATTTGTGATGATCTAAAGATAAAATAATAATACCTTTAAAAGTGAAGAAATATTACAAACATTCCAGAAAATTTTTTATTTTTCCAAAAAAGTAGCAATAGGGCACAATGACAATGAATTAGTTCTTTCTTCCCTTCCCTTCCATGCTTTCTTCCTTCCTTCTTCCCTCCTCTCTTTATTCTCTACTTTCTTCTTCCCTCCGCCTTTCCTTCTCTCCTTCCTTCTTCCCTTCCTCCCTTCCTTCTTTCTTCCATAACTCCCACTCTTCCATTTTTCCTTCCTCTCTTCCTTCCTCCCTCCTTCCTCCCAAAAATATGTATTAAGCCACTACTATGGGTAAGGTGGAAACCCTGGTAGCACCATGGTTAAGAGTTCAGCTGCTAACCAAAAGGTCAGCAGTTTGAATCCACCAGGCACCCCTTGGAAACTCTATGGGGCCATTCTACTCTGTCCTCTAGGGTTGCTGTGAGTTGGAATTGACTAACGGCAACAGGTTTGGTCTAGTTTTTTGATGGGAAGGCACTGTTTTACATTCCTGACCTTATAGAGTTTACAGTCATGTGTAGAATCAGAAATAAATAATTATGCAAACAATTATTTAAATATCAATTTTGTTAAATACTATAAAAGAGAGGAAACCTTAGTGGTGTAGTGGTTAAGAGCTACAGCTACTAACCAAAAGGTTGGCAGTTCAAATCCACCAGGCTCTCCTTGGAAACCCTATGGGGCAGTTCTACTCTGTCCTATAGTGTCGCTATGAGTCAGAATCAACTCGACGGCAATGGGTTCGGTTTGGTTTTATAAACGAGAAGAACTGGGAACTTAGAGTAGGAGAATAGGGAAGGTATCTTTTATAAAGTGAGTTTTAAGATGATATTAGAAGTAAGAGCAGGAGTTCAACAAAGGGGAATAAAGGAGCATGCCAAGCAGAGGAATCACCATAAGCGAAGGCCCTGAGGGAAGGGAAAGCTTCGCCTGTAGCAGGACCTAATAAGCCAAGTGTGGGTGGTCTGGCTTGAGCATATAGGGCTGGTGGTGAGCGGCAATAGAGCTGGGGCCAAACTGCACAGGGCCTTACAGACATAAATATTAATTTTAAATATTTCTATTTGTAATAATCCAAGTCAAAACTATACACAACATAGAAATTGATACAATCTAATCACTTTTTGTTTTGCTATTACACTTCATGATAATAGGTATAAAACAGAGGAAGATCAAAAGTTCTGGGAACCATCAGGTCTACAAACTAAAAAAAATAATGTCATCAGAATGCTATGCTTTGTTGTTGTTGTTAGGTGCCATTGAGTCAATTCCGACTCATAGTCACCCTACGTACTACAGAACGAAACACTGCCGGGTCCTGTGCCATCCTCACAATTCTTGCTATATTTGGGCCCATTGCTACAGCCACTGTGTCAGTCCATCTCTTTGAGGGTCTTCCTCTTTTTCGCTGACCGTGTACTTTACCAAGCATGATGTCCTTCTCCAGGGGCTGGTCCCTCCTACTAACATGTCCAAAGTAAGTGAGACGAAGTCTCACCATCCGTGCTTCTAATGAGCATTCTGGCTGTACTTCTTCCAGGACAGATTTGTTCATTCTTCTGGAAGTTCATGGTATATTCAATAGTCTTCACCAACACTATAAGTCAATTCTTCTTTGGTCTTCATTATTCATTGTACAGCTTTCACATACACATGAAGTGACTGAAAACACCATGGCCTGGGCCAGGCGCACCTTAGTTCTTAAAGTGACATCTTTGTCTTTTAACACTTTAAAGAGATCTTTTGCAGCAGCTTTGCCCGGTGCAATGTGTCATTTGATTTCTTTACTGCTGCTTCCATGGGCGTTGGTTGTGGATCCAAGTAAACTGAAATTCTGGACAGCTTCAATCTTTTCTCTGTTTATCGTGATACTGCTTATCGGTCCAGTTGTGAGGATTTTTGTTTTCTTTGTGTTGAGGTGTAATCCCTGCTGAAGGCTGTGGTCTTTGATCTTCATCAGTAAGTGCTTCCCTCCTCACTTTCAGCAAGCAAGGTTGTGTTATCTGCATAATGCAGGTTGTTAATGAGTTTCCTCTAATCCTGATGCCCTGTTCTTGTTCTAATTTTCGTCAACTTCAACTTGAACTTACAAACGAGCAATTGATGGTCTGTTCCACAGTCGGCCCCTGGCCTTGCTCTAACTGATGATATTGAGTTTTTCCATCATCTCTTTCTGCAGATGTAGTCAATTTGATTCTTGTGTATTCCATCTGGAAAGGTCCATGTGTATAGTTACCACTTATGTTGTTGAAAAAAGGTATTTGCAAGTCGTTGGTCTTGCAAAATTCTATCATGTGATCTTCTTTTTCATTTCTTTCATCAAGGCCACATTTCCCAACTACCAATCCTTCTTTGTTTCCAACTTTCACGTTCCAGTTGCCAGTAATTATCAATGCATCTCAATTGCATGTTTGATCAATTTCAGACTGCAGAAGTTCATAAAAATCTTCAATTTCTCCATCTTTGGCCTTAGTGGTTGGTGCATAAATTTGAATAATAGTTATATTAACTGGTTTTCCTTGTAGGTGTATGGATATTATCCTATCGCTGACAGCGTTTTACTTCAGGACAGATCTTGAATGTTTTTTTTCAGGATGAACATGTTGCCATTCTTCTTCAATTTGTCATTCCCAGCATAGTAGATCATATGATTGTTAGATTCAAAATGGCCAATGCCTGTCCATTTCAGCTCACTAATGCCTAGTATACAATGTTTATGCATTCCATTTCATTTTTGACAACTTCCAATTTTCCTGGATTCATACTTCCTACATTCCACGTTCCAATTATTAATAGATGTTGGCAGCTGTTTCTTCTCATTTTTAGTTATGCCTAGGTCCTGAAAGCTTGACTCCATTCACATCATTAAGGTGGACTCTACTTTGAGGAGGCAGTTCCCCATTCATATTTTGAGTGCCTTCCAACCTAAGGGGTTCATCTTCCAGCACTATATCAGACAATGTTCCACTGCTATTCATAAGGTTTTCACTACCCAATTTTTTCAGAAGTAGACTGCCAAGTCCTTCTTCCTAGTCTGTCTTAGTCTGAAAGCTCTGCTGAAACCTGTCCACTAAAGGTGACCCTGTTGGTATTTGAAATACCAGTCGGTGGCAAAGCTTCCAGTATCACAGCAACACGCAAGCCCCAAAGTATAACAAGCTGATAGACATGTGGTGGTTTGGCCTCCCTATATTTAGCCCAGATTCAAGCCACATTCAAACCTTGTCCTTTGAGATTCAGATAAAATTAACTTAAGGTGCTCATCCAATATAGTCCAATCTCCTCTCAAAATTTCTGCATATTTCCAAGGACTTGTGATTGCCTTGTCACTTCTGGCTCCAAGTTTCTACTCCCCCTGGACTCCTTATTTCAATCTCATTTCATACCCCACAGTAGTTTTCTTCTCTGCTGCACATCAGCCCAGAGGTGAGACTCAATCCCTCTTCCTTGATATTCACAAAAACTCTCTCTCTCTCTCTCACACACACACACAAACACACACACACACACACACACACATGACTCTGCTAAAGATTTGGGAAATCATATGATATTTACATCATAAAATCAGCCACTGAAACTGAATACTAGACCTCCCTGTGAGTAAACATCTTGGGGAATTTTTCTCCGCTACCTTTCTCCTTACATGGATCCAGCCTCTATGTTGCCTCTCCTCAAGTCCTAAACTTCCGTTTATTTCCTTGGCACAGCAGCTTGTTGTTTCTTTTTGTCCCCTTCCAGGCCATGTCTTTTAGGACCTCACCATCCATCTCTAAGTAGATTTTCACCATCCTTCCCTCCCTATGAGATACTCTTGTGCCAAGTGTTAAAATGATACATATTTATATATTTAACCTTACAATGTATGAAGTGAAATAAAGATCCGAAGCATTTAGATAAGCCATTGCCTATAATCTTTGACTTGAAATTTTTCAGTCCTTGAGTCTAAAGAGTTAGAAGCATTTTTTAGACTTAGTAACTCACGTGGTCACCGTAAGTCAGAATTGACTCAAGAGCACCTAATAACAACAACAATAATTATAGCCACAATTCATAGATTGCTAGCTACCTCTGCTGGGGTCATCTTTATGCACTTTAATACATTAATAAACTTTTCGTATATTATCTTCAACCTCAGAAGAAGACTATAAGGCTGGTATCATTACCCTTATTTTGAAGAGGAAGAAGATGAGAGGCCAAAGTCACACAGGTAGTAAGTAGCATAGTCAGGATTTAAACCCAGGTTTTCACTACCCAATTCTGTTTTATTTTACCCCGTTACTTTTCACTAAGAGGGCAGTGGTATTTCAGTGGTAGAATTCTTGCCTTCCTTGTGGGAGACCCCCGTTCAATTCCCGAACAACGCACCTCAAGTGGAGCCACCACTCATCTGTCAGTGGAGGCTTGCTTGCTGTTATGATGTTAAACAGGTTTCAGCAGAGCTTACAGACCAAGATAGTCTAGGAAGAAAGGCCTGGCGATCTACCTCCAAAAAGTCAGCCAATGAAAATCCTGTGGAGCACAACAGTTTGATGCCATTGTGCATAGGGTCCCCATAAGTGGGGTGGCTAACTCAACTGGCAGTTAAAAACAACAACTTTTCACTATCCCATTCTGTTTTAATTATTTACATATTAACCTTTTTTGAAATCAAGAGGAAGACCCTCAGTGAGATGGATTGACACAGTGGCTACAACCATGGGCTTAAACATAGCAACAATTGTCAGCATGGCACTGGACTGGGCAGGGTTTCATTCTGTTGTACATAGGGTTGCTATGAGTCGGAACCAACTCCAAAGCACGTAACAACAACAACAAGCATAGCTAAGGTGGCATAGCACAAAGTTTTTCAATTGATTATTTACAGTTAAAGTGCAAATTTTAATTCTATTCCTCTATGTCCAAGTCCAGAGCTCCTATACTCTGCTGTCTCTTATTTTGTTCACCCATTTACTTCCTCTTTTAATAAATAGTTATCAATTCAACAATTATTCATCAACAAATAATAAGAGGAATATGCAACTTACCACTTTAATTTACCAACATTTTCTTAGACTTTTAATCTAGTTCATTATTTAAAGCTTTTCTTTTGATACTTAGAAGATATTGGTCTCATATGTTATATCTGTTTAGTGCATTACAAATTCCAAAGCAAGTTTTCATAGTCTCTTCTGATAGTCAAGGTGAATAATGAAAAAAAATCATCACTGAATTTTTTATCACTTATTATTTTCATACCTGTTAACCCGTTGCCATCAAGTCAATTCCGACTCATAGCAAACCTGTAGGACAGAGTAGAACTGCCCCATATGGTTTCCAGGGAGCACCTGGTGGATTCAAACTGCCGACCTTTTGGTTAGCAACCATAGCTCTTAACCACTACGCCACCAGTGTTTCCACTATTTTGATATAATTTCAATATTACAGAAAAGTTACAAGAATAGTACAAGGAACTCCAGAGTCCTCACCCAGATTCACACAGATTCATCAGTTCTGTTCTCTCTTTTTCTCTCCCCTCCCTCCCTTCTTCCCTCCTTCTCTCTTCACCTCTCCATATACATAAATATATATATGAACATATATATAAACATACATATATTTTTTTTCTCCTGAATCATATGAGAGTAAGTTGAAAACATCATGCTCCTTACCCCTAAGCACTTTACTATTTCCAAAGAACATGATTTACTCTTACACTACAGAATAATTTTCAAAATCAGAAAATTTAACACTGAAAATACACAGTGCATATTTAAATTTGGTCAATTGTCCTAATAACATTGCTATAGTGATGTTTTTCTTGTCCAGGATCCAGGTCAGGATCATGCTCTGCCTTTGGTTATCATGACTGTTTAGTCTCCTTTCATCTGGAACAAATTATCTTTGTTTCTAATCTTGATATTTTTTGAAGACTATTGGCCAGCTAGTCTATAAAATGTTCCTCAATTTGGGTTAGCATGATATTTCTTTGTGATTTAGATTCAGGTTATGCAGTTTTTGGCAGGAACATCACAGAAATGATGCTGTGATGTTCTCCGCCTTCTTCAGAAGGCACATTATCCTGGTTTTTCCCAATATTGGGCATCTTAACTCTGATCGCTTGGATAAGGTAGTGTCTGCTGGGTTTCTCCACTGTAAAGTTACTATTTCTGCCTTGGTAATGAATCAGTAATCTGAGGGAGGATACTTAGAGACTATGTAAATATATTTATCGGCTCTTTTCACCCACTAGTTTTAGTAAACATTGCTAAATAAATTTCTAATTCCATTATTTCTAGATTTATAATTGACATTCTAATGTAAGGAAGAGTTTTCCAGCCCATTATTTATTTGTTTATTATTTATTTATATTAGTATGTATTTATTTATTTTACTGAGTTATAGTCTATTACATCATTTTTATTTGATCCCTAACTATCCCAGATTTGGCCAGTGGGAGCCCATTCAAGCTGCCTTTTACATCCGGTTAATATGTCCCTATTATTTCTCGAGCACTTTTACTTTCTGGCACATCAAGATATTCCAGGTGTATTTTATACTTTCCTTGACAACCCTGCCTGGATCAGCTTTGCCTGCCAGCACCTACCGACCTTTCTCTCTCTCTTCTTTTGTCTCTTTCCCTCCTAAAAGACACATATTTATTCTGATACCTCCAATTCCAATCTAAAATTGCAAGGCTCATTCTTGTTTCCCCTTTTTCATATTTGTAACTCTCTTTTCTTACAATGGAGCCCTGGCGGTGCAGTGGTTAAAAACCCAGCTGCTAACCAAAAGGTCAGCAGTTCAAATCCACCAGCTGCTCCTTGGAAACCCTATGGGGCAGTTCTACTCTGTCCTTATAGGGTTGCTATGAGCTGGAATCAACTTGACGGCAACGGGTTTCTTACAATGAGAAACTCATTATCCTGAATATATTTATTTTACTCATTTGTTCACACCTAGAATACACTGAAAATTGTTTCAGAATTGCTAAACCATACCATTGAGAAAATAAATCATTTATAGCTTTTAAATGAAAAGACTGCCATTCAGAACAGCTTAAATGATTTTCTTGAGGAACTAATAAATGGCAGAACCAAGATTAGATTTCTATTCTTCTGACTCCTCTTTCAGTGCCCTTCCCACCATCTCTGTCAAGGCATGACACAAACAAATGATGACTCTAAATATTTCTCTCTGCTTACATTAATCAATCCCACACTTTGGAACAGGATTCAGGGTGTCAGAATTGAAAGAAATATTAGGGAGTGTGGATGTTGCCACAATTTTGTTTTTTTTGTAAATTCTATACTTTTCAGGAGATGTTGTTGGGTGCTACAGAGTCACTTCTGACTACTAGCGACCCTATGTACAACAGAAGGAAACACTGCCTGGTCCTGCACCTATGTCAATCCATCTTGTTGAGGGTCTTCCTCTTTTTCTCTGATCCTCTACTTTACCAAGCATGAAGTCCTTCTTCAGTGACTGGTCCCTCCTGATAACATGTCCAAAATATGTGAGACGAAGTCTCACCATCTTCACTTCTGAAGAGCATTCTGGCTGTACTTCTTCCAAGACCAATTTGTTCGTTCTCTGGCAGTCCATGGTATATTCAATATTCTTTGCCAACACTGTCATTCAGATATTTCAATTCTTCTCCAGTCTTCCTTTTTCATGCATATAAGGTGATTGAAAATACCAGGGCTTGGGTCAGGTGCACCTTAGTCATCAAAGTGACATCTTTGCTTTTTAAGATTTTAAAATGTAAACAAGACTTTAAAAATAACCTGTGACTTCTACTGCATAATTTTTGAAAAATTAGTAGGCAAGGAGATTAAATGAATCAACTCTAGTTGGGTAGGTATGGGTTAATGTGAGCTTCATTTCGACCCCCACTCTTCCCCCACCCCAGCTTTTCTCCATCCTCCACCCACACACATTCCAGAGAAGAAAGCTAAGCAATGAGGGTAAAAACCATCCCACTCCCACAGATGGGCAGGGTGCCTCTTTGCTAGAGAATCATAGGGTTAAGATTCCAAGATTCGAGATCTTGTATGAGAAATCTTAAATAATTTACAGTTGCCACTGCTCTGTTGTCAATTTGCATGCCCTGCTCACCTCGTGTGGCTGCTAGTAGTGACAGCAAGGGCAGAGCCCAGGCTTCACTAGGCAGGTTTATGTCTAAGAGTATAAATAGACGGACTGAAATAGAACCACAGTTTTTTAAATTTTTTTTCCTAGAACAGGAATATCTAGGTAAGAAGCGTTGTAATTAGAATGCACGTAGTAATTACAGATGTACCAAAAGAGCATGGGTATTATACTCCTCAAAATCTATTATTGCTTGGTCTTCGAAGCAACCATTATTATACCATGATAGTGAGATGGTAATTAGAAGAGATGTCATACCAACACATTTTGTGAAACAAAGTAAAAAATCCTACTCCTTCTCCTCTCTGGGGGAAAGAGTAAGAGGATTTTACCCACAATTTAAAAATTAAGGTAACTGTACATCTCACTTTGTGTGCCCCTGGAGTGTAGCTCAACATGTGGCTTTCTGCTCAGTAGTCCTCCCTGGTGGTGCAGTGGTTAAGAGCTTGGCAATCTCTGCATCAGTGCCCAGGGCACCTAGAAAATGATGGGTACTTAGATTTAATTCTCCCATCCAGGCTAGCAGGTGGCTGGCTAGTTTTTGCTGCCCTGGATTGATTTAAAAACAGCTCCTGCAGCTTACAGGCCTTAATTGCTAAATTTGAAGTCAGTTGTATTACCACATTTCTCATCATTATACAAATTTGTGTACAAAGTAAGATGCTGATGAAGTCTCATTAGACTTAAGAGTTCTTTGAGGATCCTTGCTGCTCTTGCCCACAGATATGCAATCCTCACCCTCCCTTGTAGGAAAACTGGTTTTCTGCTTCCTTATAACCCAACCAAGATGCCTTTGTTGTTGTTGTTGTTAGGTGCTGTTCAGCCAATTTCCAACTCGTAGTGACCCCATGTGCCCCATAGCGTTTTCGAGGCTGCAATCTTTACAGGAGCAGTTCTCCAGGTCTTTCTCTCGCAAAGTTACTGGGTGGGTCCAAACCGCCAACCTTTACCCTTCTAAAATAAACCCACCAAGTTCACTTGTTGGCAGCTGCTTTTCTAAATGAGCTGTAGACTAGGTCACTGGTCCAGAACGCAGGTAATGCCTCCTTTGGACTTTCAGCTTATACGACTGACAAACCTTTTACCTGCCAGCTCAAGGCCCAAGTGTTGTTGTTGTTGTTATTAGGTGCCATTGAGTCGGTTCTGACTCACAGCGACACCATGTACAATAGAACGAAACCTGCCTGGTTCTGTGTCATCCTCACAAAATCGTTGCTATGCTTGAGTCCATTGTTGCAGCCAATGTGTCAATTCATCTTGTATGTTTGCAGCTGTTTCTTCTCATTTTGAGTCCTGCCACATCAGCAAATGAAGGTTCCTGAAAGCTTTACTCTATTCATGTCATTAAGGTCAACTCTACTTTGAGGAGGCAGCTCTTCCCCAGTTGTATCTGGAGTGCCTTCCAACTTGAGGGGCTCGTTTTCTGGCACTATATCAGACAATGTTCTGCTGCTATTCATAAGGTTTTCACTGGGCAGTTTTTTCAGAAGTAGATTGCCAGGTCCTTCTTCCTAGTCTATTTTAGTCTGGAAGCTCACTGAAACCTGTCCACCATGGGTGACCCTGCTGGTATTTGAAATACTGGTGGCATAGCTTCCAGCATCACAGCAACACCCAAGCCACCACAGTACAACAAACTGACAGGGCAAGTGGTGGCAAGGCCCAAGTAAACCCCTCCTATTCCACAAAGTCTTCTCACAACTTCCCCATCAGAAGAAGCTTTCCTTCTCTTTTAACCAGTTGCCATTGAACTGACTCTGACTTACAGTGATTCCATGTGTGTCAAAGTAGAACTGTGCTCCATAGGCTTTTCAATGCCTGAGTTTTTGGAAGTAGATTTCCAGGACTTTCTTGCAAGGCACCTCTTGGTGGACTCCAACCTACAAACTTTCAGTTAGCAGCCAAGCACATTAGCCATTTGCATCACCCAGGGATTCTGCCTTCTTGTTTACCCACGTGTATAATCCTGTTGTAGCCCTTCCCAAGGTACTTGCATGTGTATACTGGATTTCGAGCACTCAAGAGTAAATAAGTTAAACCATATGATATTGGAATGATTCAACCATCTTTGACCTACAAAAACTACAATTTCATATGATTCAACTAAATACTATTATTCAATTATTTATTATTCATCTTTGTGTCCCCCATAGCCTCTATCACAGTGTTTTGTAATAGTAGTTGCTCGATGAATAATGCCTGAGAATCTCCCAGGCGTGACAAGCTGCACAAATCAATGAGGTGAAGTTCGGTGAGGGATTAGCAATCCTCACAGAGGAGAGGGAAGAGAGCAATAGTTACTGGGTTTACTTGCAAACTGGAAAAGACAGGGGAGATCCTGTGTTTTGTATCAATAAATTTAATCTTCACAACTACCTGGTGACTGAGGGAACTGAAGCTTTGCAAAGTCTAGTAACGTGGCCACGTCACACGTCTAGTATGAGAAACATTTACCTGTCATACTCCAAATCTTTACTCTGTATCATGGTGGGAAGCTATTTTAGTTGATGAAAAATATTTTGTCTCTTTAGAATAATACTTGTGTCTGGCCAATGGTAATCATGTGATCATCAGCAGACACCTAAACACTCTTCTTACTTGGGAATGAAAACTGACAGAAAGGAGCCCCGGTGGCTCATTAAGTGCAGGGATGCTAACCAAAAGGTTGGTGGTTCTAATCCACTGGCAGCTCCATAGGACAAAAGACCTGGCAATCTGCTCTTGTAAAGATGACAGCCTACGAAACCCTCTGGGGCAGTTCTATTATGTTCTATAGGGTGACAATGAGTTGGAATTGACTCCACAGCACAGAACAACAACAGACTGTCAGAAGAGCCATATATCTGACTGTTAATACCCCACATGTGACTATAAATGGGTGAGTTAGACCCAGTATATGCACACTCCCAGATTCACTTGGCCCCACCTGCTTGCTCAATGAAGAGAACCAACCACTGCTACTCATCTCCTAACTACCTGAGCTATACAGAGTCCCTTTGAGGGAAGGCTGGGATTGGACACAGTCTCTATTATACCCATAATAGTGGGACCTATGGCAGCCCTAATACCCATGCCCAACTTGCCTGGACTCATAGAAGCTCTGGCCCCTGATAAGTACACAACCACACCAAGCAGGGGATCAGGTTTCTCCAGTGCAGGCAGGTAATTCAGCTAGTAAGTGTTAGAGAAGGAATTCAAGCTAATTCATCAGAAAAATTATTGTAAGGATCTGTTTTGTACCAGAGACTGTTCTAGAGTCTAGGGATACCATTATGAACCAAAGTCCCAGCTCTCAAGGGGCTCACATTCTCTTGGGGGAACCTCAGATTGTCCAAATTGGAGCCTGTGCTCTTAGCCCCTGTAACATATTGCCAACTCCAGTGACCACCTAATGTACGTATATTCTAATTTCCATTGCAATATTTGGTAAGAAGAGAGAAACTGAATATACAGGATCTGTTATAATGAAAATAGCCCAAAATGCCACATCTCCAAGAGTTCCTATATTATCCCTAAATAATACTAGGGTGGGGGAGGGGGCGGTAGATTATACTGGACAGGATTCAGTGCAGAAAACAGAAATCACTTGTAAAAAATGGCATGGTGGCGGTGTCTGACCTCCTCTAATTTCACAAGGGGGAAGGAGAATCAAGATCAACAGCCCAAGGCTGATTCTTATGAGGTGGAGGTCAAACATGCCTCTTCTCTCTGCAATCTTTAACAATTCTGACACCAACCGTCCCTCCCACGGCACTCTCTACTCCTCTGCTGGGTTCGATAATTCATTGCAATGGCCACACAGAACTCATAAGCAATACTCACGATTATGGGGTTTGTTAGGGAAGTAACAGGTTACAATTCAGGCTCAGGAATGCTCAGGATACAGTTCTTCCATCAGGACAGCCTCTTTTCAGCTGTGCTCACAGACACACCTCTCTCTGACCGTAGGCCTCTGCCCTGTTCAGGCAATTGTTACAAAGCTGTTTTAGCTCTGCCAATAAGTGCCCAGAGGTACTCTACTCTGCCAGCAAGCCTCCTGCCCAAAGGCACTCAGCTTTCTCACTCTGTGGGCTGGGAAGCCCACCACGCCATCACCTGCCATCGTTTCTCTGCCACAGCTTCAAGACGATATCTATTTCTCTGTCTCCTGGTTCCAGGATCTTCTCAGCGCAGGGACACCCGGTCCGAAGGACATGGTCTCCGCTCCTGGCTGTTCTTCCTTGGTGGTGGTAGGATGCTCTCTTTCCCACCTCTGGGGTGGCTCATTTTAAGCCCAGCGGATGGCAAAGCTGACCAGTCCCCTTAGTGGGCCACAATTACCCTATCTGCACAGTCCTGCCCAATCACATGGGTGGGAGTTACGAGACCATAACAAGAAAGTCCACAAAAAAAAGCAATCCATCGCACTGTACCACTCTTCATATTTTAAGCAGAAAAGGATTTAACACATGGAATTTTGTGCTAATAAAATCCTTGGCAGAGCTTGGTCTCTTGAAATGAACCTTAAGACCACTCCTTAGAGCCAACTCACTGGGGAAGCTACTTCTCTGAGGCACCACTTGGACAATTGTGTTCAAGAATACATGGCTATAGCTGTAATGGAGAAATCAGGAAGTGGGAGTCAGGAAGGTGAACGTGGCATTCAGCTTCCTCCCATGACAACTCCTCTGGATACACAGAAAGCTAGAGAATACACATGGTACTATTACTACCAAAAAACTTCACGTCTCACAACCTTGCTTGCCAATGAAATAAAGCAAAGTTAGGAAAACAGTCTCCACATCACTCTCCCTTTCAGTTATCATGCAGAACCATACTAGAAGAAGGGTGAAAAAGAAACCGAATTAGTCAGTCCATAATATCCCCTGACAGAGAAGAAATGTCTACCATATGAAACTACTAGTTAAATCATATTTCCAGATCAGTGTCATCTGGCATGTATTAGATGTTCAACAAATTTTTGCCAGATAAAAGAATGAATCAGCAAATAAATACATTGTAGATTATCATAAAAATTAATCAGAATGGCTTTTTTCTTTTTAAAAAATTATTCTTAAATGATGCATTGATAAGCGGGTATTCACTTACTTCAAAGAAAAACTAAAATTTTCCTTTTTTTAATGTCATTTATTTTTGTTGCTGTTGAGAATATACATAGCAGAACATACACCAATTCAACAATTTCTACATGTACAATTCAGTGACATTGATTACATTCTTCGAGTTGTGCAACCATCCTCAAGCTCTTAACTTGATCAAACTAAAATATTCTTGACTATCCTATTTCCTTTTTTGTTTCTATCTAGCAAGTCCTAGAAAACTCTGCAAGTAAAGATAAATAAATCAATAGAAGGAAGCTAGATTTTTCTTCCTTTTGTTTGCCAGTGAGTTTCCCTTTGACATTTTTGTGGCTGTTGTTGCTGAATGTTTCTTCCAAGAAGTCTTCCTATTTTGTTTATTATTATTAGACACTGAAAGCTGCCAACAGAGAAGACTTCTAAAAACTGGAGTGTCAAAGAGGAGCTTCTAGGGAGTGTCTCTTTATTTAGCCCAGGATAGCAGCAACTTTGTGTAGGTTATCAAAGTATAGTTCTGTAATGGATCAGCCTTTGATCCTTTGTGTTCTGACCAATAACATTAAAACAGCATTTTCAATACTACACTTCACTGTCTTTCCCTATGGCAGATAGACAATCAAATTTATTTATCCCTAACAAAAACTATCCACATGTTTTCTTTGCTTAAATTAGAAGTAATTAAGGATGGGCACTAAATAACAAACAAGTGCCACCAGTGCTGCAGAAGGATCGGCACTAAGTTATGTAAACCATTATCTTAGAATGTTAGAACCAAAAGGAATTTTAGGAGTCATATAATTTTACACCCTTGTTTTTATAGCTGAAGAAACTGACATACAGTGAGATGGAATATAAGTCTGTATATTCAGTTTCTACTTCTTGCTTTGGTAACATTCTCTCACACCCATTCATTTATCCAGTAAATATCAAGCACTTATGATACACAAAGTGCTGTGTGTGAGAGGTCTTGTATAGAATGCTGAAGTGTTTTCAGCCACATACCCCAAGGCTGCATCTACTAGGTCCCACCCAAATCCAGCCACAGAAGACTATAATCCACTTCCAGAAATGACATACACTTTCATGACTGTTCATTCCTTGCTTGGAATTTCCACCACCAGACCCAACATCTTCCTGCTCCATGTAAAAATCCTATCCATCCTTTAAAGTCCAATTCAATTGTTAATTATTCAGTTAAGACTTTCTCAAGCCTTGTGATCACAGTTAATCACCACTTTTCTGAATTTTATAGGGTTTCCTTCACTTTTTTTATTATCGCATGTATTATATTGTCTTTTGGTGGGGTCAGTATTATGTAGTTGGACACATATCTACTTTTCGTTCTGGTTCCAGTAATCTGGTGAATTAAGCTAATGTGGAAGCCCTCTAATTATAAGCTCTGAAGAACACTGGATAAATTACAACCAAAAAAAAAATTAACTTTTAGCAGATCTTTCAGAAACAAAAGGAGTCCTCAAATGCCAGAACCAGAGAGGAAATTGGAAGCCAAACTGACAAATATGAGAACCGAGGCTGCAATAATCCTTGGAGGTGGGTGGGTGGAAGCAGTAGTATTGATTTAGTAATGACCAGGGTTTTAATGCTCATCAGTAACAGAAGTCTTAGGTCCACCTGATGGGGAGAGCAGGAACTGAGATGTTTAGATTAAGCCAGGACCCTGAAAGTCTGCAATCCTGGCCAAAACAGACTAAAAATCTCAGCCAGAAAGATCAATAAAATGACAATTAACTTTGCTTGGGGGAAAACAAGTCTTCTACGAGAAATAAAAATCCCAGGCCTGTTGGCTTCATTAGTATGTAGTTTCAATCTACCTGCTCCTTCAGGAAACCTTAAGCTTAGAAATTATCACGGTCCTGGGGCAGTAGTAGCTCTGGGACACCTGGAGGAGGCTAACACTAAACTGCTACCCATGCTGCATAGGATGACCCAAATAAAAATAAACCTCACTGAAGGCGAGCTCAAAGCAAAAATTCACAAACAATGCATAAGAAAGAGTCAAGAGACATAATCAATAGGTTTTCTGTCTAATAACTTGATATTTAGAAAAACAATTTAAAAGAAACTGTAACCTAAGTATGATTTTAGAAATCTGAAAATTTAAAAGGCATTGAAAAAAATAAACAAATGTCAAGTCCCTATGAAAAAAAGATAAAATTTAAAAAAAATGAGAACTTATACAAATGAATAGTCACTTAAATTTACCACTTGATAAATGAGTTAAACAGCAGACTAGACTTAACTGAAGAAGGAATTACTAAACTTGAAGATAGGTTTGGACAAATTTTCCTTAGTGTACAACAGAGATAAAGAAACAGAAAACATGAAAAGGCATGGGGAATAAATTTAAAGGTCCAACTTATATCTAACAAGGAGAGAATAGACAGAATAAAATGAAATATTTGAAGAGATAATGGCTGATTGATAAAATCTATCGATAGAAGATATATTTTCCTCTTTTACTAGATAACTAGCTGCTTTGGGGCACAAATTATACAATTCTTAGAACATTGTAATAACTCAATAAAGATTGGTTAATTAATATAATTTAAGCATACAAACATCAATAAAGTACAAATATTATTAATAATAATTAGCAAGACATGACAGGAGTCATTGGAGAAGGACAAGGAGTGTGCTCACTGCTGAAGACTTTATAGTAAACAATTACTTCCAGCTGGAATTTTTGAAGACTTCATGGAAGAGGTTAATGAGAAGAATTTGACAAGTGGAGACAAGGGGCTAGGCATTCAAAGCAAACAGAATGATCTCACAAAGGCACAGAGTGGGAAAACACAGAAGACATTTGAGAAAAAGCAAGTAGTACATTTTGGTTGAAGTGTATATACAAGGATTAATTATGGGAAGACTAAGAGATTAGAGCCAGATGATGGAATGTCAGACTACATATTTTTGGACAATTAGATAAAGAGAAAGCACTTCAAGTAACTCATTGCTAAAGGTTTTTCAACAAAAGGGTGACAAGATCCATGCTGTGATTTAGGAAGACTGTTTCAACAAACTGCCAACCAATACAGGATGAACTAGAGACAGAAGACATAGGTGTCGGGGAAATTAATCGATTCATGTGTCACAAAGGACTGTTGATGGTGACAGAGAATGAAACTCAAACAGGCTTGAGCAAACACGAGCTTTGTTAGATCATGTAACCAAAATGTTCAGGGTAGATGAGGTCAGGTATGTCTTTATCTGGCAATGCAAAGCCCCTCAGGTGGGATAATGCTTTGCATGCTCAAGGAACAACATGGCGTCTGGGCATGTGGAGTGAGCGAGGATAAGAGTGATGGCATTAGAGGTATAATAGGTAGCCAGGGGCCAGATCATGTAGGGCAGGTTCTTAGCTGTGGCTGAATGTTAGGAACACTGGGGAGCTTTTAAAAGATGCCAATGTCCAGGCCCCACCCACAGCCAATTAAATCTCTTGGGGTGTGGCCAGGGCATCTGTAGTTTCATAAGCTCTTCAGGTGATGTAGGGTCTGGTGTAGGCTCTGGTTGGTCGTGGTGTAAGGATATTAGATTTTGTTCTGAGTGTAAGGAAAAGCAAAAGAAGCATCTTGAGCACAGGAGTGGCATAATCTGTCTTAAAGTATTAAAAGATTGAACTCTGACTGTGTGAATATCCTGTAGTGAAACAAGGGCTGGAGGCAGATCAGGTGAGAGATGAAGGTGATGGAATGGGTGTTTCCGTAAATGGCAGAGGTAGAAAGAAATAGAATTGAGGGATGGTTTGAAGGAAGACTATTTGGTGAATTGGATGTGAGGTATAAGAGAAAGAAAGAAAACATGGATATATATGCAATTTTGTTTTTTGGTTTTTTTTGTTTTGGTCTAAGCAACAAAGTAAATGTTAATTGCTGTTGTCAAAAGAATGTGATGCTCCGTGTGGTCAACTGGCTGGGCGTGAGTCACATACCCATCTCTGGAAGCAGGGGTGGAGTCAATCCTCCCAAAACACATGACTGAGAGTGGTGGGGGAGTGTTTCACCAAGGGAAAATTCAGGGACATGTCACCAAGGGAAGCGGGAATAGATGCTGGGTGACCAACAACAATAGCTCACACTTTCTTTCTCTTATACTCCACATTCAATTCATCAGACTGCCTTTTGTCAATACATACCCCAATTCTATTTCTTTCTAAAAGATTAGATAGGAATCTTAGGGGGCAGTGAGTTTATGTTAATGGGAGAAGAACATCTAAGAAATGGAGGATGAGAATGTAAAACTCGAAGAATGTAATCAGTGTCACTGAATTGTACGTGTAGAAACTGTTCAGTTGGTGTATGTTTTGCTGTGTATATTCTCAGTAACAACAAAACAAAGTTTTTAAAAAATTGAACCAAAAAGAAAAAGAAATAATTTTTTGAAGAAAGAATATTTAAGGGTAATAATTTGAATTCTACCAGATAGGATTAAAAGTAAAAAAGAAAAGAAAAAAAAAAATTACACAGCCAACTGATAACCATTTAGATTGTGATCTAATTCAGAGATTTTTATAACTGATCTGCTTTAAATAAAACTGTGTTTTAAAAAGGTATGGCAACAGCAACCTTAATAGTAAGTGTTTAAGCCTCTTCAATTATTATAATAGATTTTGATATTAAATGTTGGTAAATATTTTTATATATCACATATGTTTGAAAACTTTTTAAAAATTATTTATTTTTCGTTGTTGAGAATATACACAGCAAAATGCATACCGATTCAATAGTTTCTACATGTACAATTCAATGACACTGATTACATTCTTCGAGCTGTGCAACCATTCTCACTCTTCTTTTCTGAGTTGTTCCTCCCCCATTAACATAAACTCACTGCCCCCTAAGGTTTCTGTCTAATCTTTTGAGTTGCTGTTGTCACTTTGATTTCATATAGATAGTTCTTAAAAGAGCATAGTACTCAAGGCAGACATTTTTTACTAGTTAAGCTAAACTATTGTTTGGTTTTAAGAAGACTTCAGGAGATATTTTTGGTTTAAGGTTTAAAGATTATCTCTGGGCAATAGTTTCTGGGGTTCATCCAGCCCACTTGGCTTTGAAAAGTTTAGAATCCATGAGAATTTGAAATTCTATTCCTCATTTTTCCCCTTTTGATCAGGATTCTTCTATAGAATCTTAGATCAAAATGTTCAGTAGTGGTAGCCAGGCGCCATCGAATTCTGATCTCATGGCAGAGGAGGCAGTTGTTCACAGAGGCAATTAGTCAGACATTCCATATCCTCATCTTACTGCTGACTCTCCTTCTTCCTCTGTTGCTCCAGGTGAATAGAGACAAATTGTTGAGACTTGGATGGCCGCTTGCAAGCTTTGAAGGCCCCAGGAACTATGCAACAAACTAGGAGGTGGAACATAAACACTACACACATTATTAGGCCGGTTAACTGGGATGTCCCATGAAATCATGACCCTAAACCTCCAAACCAAGGAACCAAATCCCATGAGGTGTTTGATTGTATATAAGCAGTCTCAGCAGCTACTCTTTTTTTTTTTTTTTTTTTTTTGGTTATTATCATAAATAATAGTATATCTTACTGAATTTAGAGACTATCTCAAGAATAGATTTGATGCATTGAACACTAATGACCAAAGACCAGTCGAGTTGTGGAATGACAGGACATCACACAAAAAGAAAGCAAAAAGTCATTAAAAAAACAGGAAAGAAAGAAAAGACCAAAATGGATGTCAGAAGAGATTCTGAAACTTCCTCTTGAATGTAGAGCAGCTAAAGTAAATGAAAGAAATGATGAAGTCAAAGAGCTGCTGAGCAGAAGACTTCAAATGTGGTTTGAGAAGACAAAATATTATAATGAAATGTACAAAGACCTGGAGTTAGAAAACCAGAAAGGAAGAACACGCTCTGCATCTCTCAGGTTGAAAGAACTGAAGAAAAAAATTCAAGCTTCGACTTGCAATATTGAAGGATTCTGTGGGCAAAAAATTGAATGATGCAGGAAGCACCAAAAAAAAAAAAAAAAGACAAAAGGCATACACAGTGTTACTGTACCAAAAAGAATTGGTTGACATTCAACCATTTCAGGAGGTAGCATATGATCAAGAAACAATGGTTTTGAAAGAAGTCCCAGATGCACTGAAAGCAATGGTGAAAAACAAAGCTCCAGTAATTGACGGAACACCAGTTGAGATGTTTCAACAAACAGAGGTGCTCCCTCGTCTATGCCAACAAATGTGGAAGACAGACCTGTCCAGTCAACTGGAAGAGATCCATATTTGTGCCCATTCCAAAGAAAGGTGATTTAACTGAATGTGGGAATTATCAAACAATAAACCCTGGTGGTGTAGTCGTTAAGAGGTATGGCTGCTAACCAAAAGATCAGCAGTTCAAATCCACCAGGTGCTCCTTGGAAACCCTATGGGCAGTTCTACTCTGTCCTTTAGGGTTGCTATGAGTCAGAATCGATTCGACTGCATCAGGTTTTATCATGAATATCACATGCAAGTAAAATTTTGCTAAAGATAATTCAAAAGTGGTTGTAGCAGTACATCAACAGGGAACTGCCAGAAATTCAAGCTGGATTCCAAAGGGGACTGGAATGAAGGATATCATTACTGATGTCAGATGGAACTTGGCTTGAAGCAGAGAATACCACAAAGATATTTACCTGTTTTTTATTGACTATGCAAAGGCATTCAAGTGTGGATCATAACAAATTATGACTAACATTGCAAACGACAGGAATTCCAGAACACTTAATTGTGCTGATTCGGAACCTGTACATTGACTAAGAGGCAGTCATTTGAACAGAACAAGGGGATACTGCGTAATTTAAAATCAGGAAAGGTGTGTATCAGGGTTGTATCCTTTTACCATTCTTATTCAATCTGTACACAGAGCAAATAATCTGAGAAGCTGGACTATATGAAGAAGAATGCAGCATCAGGATTGGAGGAAGACTCATGAACAACTTGCAATATGCACATGACACAACCTTGCTTGCTGAAAGCAAAGAGGACTTAAAGCACTTATGATAAAGATCAAAGACTGTAGTCTTCAGTATGCATTACACCTTAACATAAAGAAAACAAAAATCCTCACAATTGGACCAATACGCAACATCATGATAAATGGAGAAAAGATTGAAGTTGTCAAGGATTTCATTTTACTTGGATCCACAATCAACACCCATGGAAGCAGCAGTCAGGAAATCAAACAATATACTGCATTGGGCAAATCTGTTGTAAAAGATCTCTTTAAAGTGTTAAAAAGCAAAGATGTCATTTTGAGGACTAAGGTGCTCCTGACCCAAGCCATGGTGTTTTCAATCACCTTATATGCATGCGAAAGCTGGACAATGAATAAGGAAGACAGAAGAAAACTTGAAGCCTTTGAATTATGGTGTTGCGAGGAATATTGAATACACCATGGTCTGCCAGAAGAACAGACAAATCTGTCTTGAAAGAAGTACAGTCAGAATGCTTCTTAAGAGCAAGGATTATGGGACTGTCTTATGTACTCTGGACATGTTACCAAGAAGGACCAGTCTCTGGAGAAGGCTATCATGATTGGCAGAGGGTCATCAAAAGAGAAGAAAACCCTCAAGGAGATGTATTGACACAGTGGCTGCAACAATGGGCTGAAGCATAGCAATGATTGGGAGGATGACACAGGACCAGGCTGTGTTTTGTTCTGTTGTACATAGGGTAGCTGTGAGTTGGAACCGACTTGATGGCACCTAACAACAACAACATGGTAGTTCTATTTTTAGTTTTTTTGAGGAACCGCCACAGTTTTTCACAAAGGCTATACCATTTTTTGCTCCCACCAGCAATGGATAAGGGTTCTAATTTCCCCACATCCTCACCAACACTTGTTATTTCCTGTTTGTTTGTTTTTTATCTTAGCCATCCTAGCAGGAGTGAAATGGTATCTCATTGCAGTTTTCATTTGCATGTCTCTACGGCTAATGATGTTGAGCATCTTTTCATGTATTTGGCGGCCATTTGAATGTCCTGTTTGGTGAAATGTCTATGCAAGTCCTTTGCCCATTTTATGATCTGGTTGTCTTTTTGTTGTTTGTGTTTGAAACCTTGACGTAAAATTATAGACTAATAGGGATCTGGTGGATTGACCACAGCTTCTTGTGGGCAGACATTAGATTAGCCTTAGCAAACAACTTTATCCCAACAAAACCTACACTGGCATAAATCTTTTACTTGAAGGAAGGTTTTTAACCAGACCAGTAATAGAGAAAAAGTGACCAATTTTATCCACCCATTCAAACAATAAGCCCAACAACAGAAGTTTACACATTGTTTGAATTAAGATTCATTAAAATATAAAGCAGTTGTGTGTAAAGACATAGCAGGGTCATCATATTGTACCTCTCTGCTGGCCCTTCCTTACTTATCATTCTATGTTATTTTAAGAATTTCTCACCGAATTGTGTGAGTAAGCTGTTAAATTACATGAAATGAGGTAGGTGCCTTCAGTTGTTCTTCTGAGAGGAACAACTGGGCTATTAATATTGGTTGGCAGTATTTCCATGATGATATTACATATTCTGGCGTGACAGGTCTATGAAAGGAATCTGAGAAGGCTGAAGAGATTAAGAGAGCCAGAATTTCTTTACACACAAGAATTTCCCTGGTATGTAAGAACATGTAAAGAAGAATTATCTGTAATTACTTCAACTTGCCCCATTTTCTACATATTTGTAATTAAATAAAATCATTGCACCATGCTCTGAAAACCAGAACTATGGTAAAGAAGTCACTTTATAACAGACCCTTATTCTGAGTTAGATGTTCTGCAAGTTGGCACCAAGACTTCACTCTGTTTTGACAGAAAGAGAGAGAGAAATTTTCCTTTTTCTCTATGTCTTTTAGAACTGTTGCTGGGCCCAGAGTTACAGTACATGCCTCAGTCATCAGATGGTATAAGGTGTAATGGTTCCTGACACAGAACAGCAGCTGGGACTCAGGCCCACTGGAGGTCTGACTCATTTTTATGAGGACATTGGACTAAGTTTTTGAACCAAGTATGCACCTCCAGTGCTGCCCCACCACTTGTCTGTCAGTAGAGGCTTGAATGTTGCTGTGATGCTGAACAGGTTTCAGTGGAGCTTTCAGACTAAGGCAGACTAGGAAGAAAGGCCTGGAAATCTATTTCAAAAAATCAGCCAATAAAAACCCTATGGATCACAAATGGTCGTGGTACTAGGGTTGCCACGAGTTGGGGGCTGACTTGACGGCAACTAACAACAGCAACAACAAAAACCCAGGAGTTCACTGGCTTACTACTGAAGGGGGAAATTCTAGGAAGAAAATTATTATTACTGTCGTATAATAATGAATAATAATTAATTGTATTAATTTCAATAGCAAACTTTATGTTGTTACCAAACTGTTAAAGATGAACATATCAGTTACCTTATGACAAATATAATCAACAATCACATGCACATACCTCTTCGCCTTAAATGTTTAATCTCAGATGTATTTGTGTCAAATCTTTCCCATGAACAGTAAATTATGGTCAGTATCAGTGATTTCAGATAGGATTCTGGGACGTACCAAAGAAAAACTATTTTTCTGAATCTATATACATAGCCAAAAGAACATAGATTCAGTAAAGGGTACTGACCAAGTCTGAGTAGTATCATTATTCCCATAAATAAGATAAATACATTTTACCAGCATTTGGATATTTCAAATATGTGTACAGGATGGAGAACATTTGTCCTAAAATAACCAGTTAATTTGCATTATAAATGGACTGTAAGGATAAGAATCATTAATTTTTAACTATAAATTCCTAAAGAGATAGACCTCTTCGTGATTAATGAATTTTGAAAGCTTGAAATGAACATTTTCTAGACTTAGCACACCCTGGAGTCAATTACTATCTCTGCTGCTTAATCTTTCTTATTCTTTGATCTGTTTCGTTAACTAGGTCATAACTACATATTAATCATCACAAAAGCTTTCTTCTCCTTTAAATACTCATAAACATCATTATTTTAATCTATCGCGTAGAATGACATGAACAAAATTTATCACATTCAGTACTTGCTCCTAAGAGGAGGATGCCACTAATATCATGATCAATTTTAAGATAACTAATTCCTTCTTAATTTTAAATGAGGAAAAAAGCCTAGATTTGAAGAATAAATTTTATATTGGGCTTGGGAAATTTGGTTCTACAGAAACAAAAAGAGTATATTATGGTACTTTTCCATAGTGTTTTACTTTCGATTTTATTAAAATAATTGTGGAAAATCACTCAGCTGTGCCTGGGTTCCTGTAAGGCAGGGATACTACTGTTGTTAGTTGCCATCGAGTCGATTTCAACTCATAAGGACCCCATGTGACAGAGTAGAACTGCCCCATAAGGTATTCTTGTTCGCAGTCTTTACAGAAGCAGATCTCCAGGTTTTTCTCCGATGGAGCTGCTGGGTGGGTTTCAATTAGCAGCTGAGCATTTGTGTCACTACAGGATGCCTTAGGGATGCTGCTACCTGCCCAAATTTTTTTCACAGGGAGATTTAAGAGAAAAAATGCAAGTTTCTAAGAAAAAGTTTACTATATGATTTTAATGTTTGCTATTTTTGTTTAACAATTATTGCAGGTGAACTAGTCAGTAACAAAAGAACTGAATATAATTTTGAATATCCAGAGTTAACATAAAATGTGGAACTCTTTGTACTAGACACTTTTTCTTAGTTAAATGTACTCATAAGAAGAACTATTTAACCATAATTTCCTCTTGCAATTAAAAATATTTGTTGGTGTACTGTATACATTTAAAGCATGCATATTTGAATTTGCCTTCAACTCAACTGATGTTTTCACTAAAAAAAAGCTAAACTTGGACCTTCTGAAAGACTTAACCCATGTACTTAATTTGAATTTTCTGAACCCAGAAAGGTCATTTTAAACATTTCCTCATATGTATTTCGAAGAAGTTATTAATATATATTTGTAAAGTGCTGTAAGAATCACAGGTAAAAAGGACCAGCAAAGCTCCCCAGGTGAAACAAACAAGGAAACAGTTCTTATGGTTCTTTTTTCCAGTCTGGGTACAGGTTATGTGCTCCGGGTGGAAAGTCTCCTTCTGAGCCACTTTGCTCTATATCCTTTCCTATTAAAGCTTGACAGAGAATGCTAGAATTCATAATCATTAAAGATTATGAAATAAAAAATAACTCTTTCACAAATTCAAGTCCATGGTCACCAGGTCTTTTCATCTTAAACAGAAAATAGTTGTTTCATCACTTTTACTCCTGGGAGAAATGCTTGGCACATAGTAAACAGCAATGAAAGAGTGAGGCAGCAAAAGTCTCCACACGCTGCAATTCTAAAAAGCTCGCAGACATCCTTTATGTAATAAGTAATGGAGTAACGGGAAAACCGCCTTTAGATGCAGAAGTTTCTGGCCCAAAGGGAAGAGAAGCCAAGGCATTTCAGAAGTAGCACAAGGCAAGTTGGGAGCTGTTCAAGGCAGGCTGCTTATGCAAAGCTCCACAATGTAGTATTTGATGAAGTCTCATTTAAACAAATTATGCTAAATAAAAATTTGCACTATATTTCTTAGTCAAGGTGGAGATATAGAGGTGAGCAGGGGGAGAGGGAGTTACCACTTGGTTAAAGGCATTGAAATTGCATTACTAACCCATGTGGTCCAAACAGAAGTATAGGGAACAAGAACTATTACTTTTTGTTTATGCATGGTACAGCTTTTCTGCTCTAAGTGGTTTTTAGAAGACCTGTCTTGGTTATCACCAACAAAATTTTCACACACACTAGATAGTGCATAATTTCAAATTATTACATATCAAAGGCAGAGTCATTTCTAATCATGCAAAAATGGCTGAGTTTTTAATTGAAATTCTTGAATTCTCTATAGCAGAGAAATGAAGCCATTTTCAAAGTACTCTGTACAAAAGTTTTTACTCAGACAAGTGTTAGATTAAGAGAGAGCTAAGACCAAGGTGGAGCCTAGGTGGTGCAGTGGTTAAGAGCTTTGCTGCTAACCAAAAGGTTAGTAGTTCAAATCTATCAGCCGCTCTTTGGAAACCCTACTGGGCAGTTCTACTCTTTCCTATAGGTTTTCTATGAGCCAGAATTGACTCAGTGGCAATGGGTCTGGTTTTAGTTTTATGTTTTGAGGTAATTTGTTACTGCAGCAATAGATTACAAAGTCTTTTTTTTTTTCTTCCAAGCAACAATAGTGTACTAGCAAAACAAACTAATACACACCCAACTTAAGGCATTTACAAAGTTGATAGGATCTGCAGTTACCAGTACTTGAATGGAGTCCTACCTCCAGGAATTTGCCATTTAATTCCTGTTTCTGAAAGTATTGTACCAATACCAGCAGCACTGACATTACCTGGGAGCTTGTCGGAAACGCAGAATCTCAAACCTCACCCCAGACTGACTGAATTAGAATCTGCTTTTTAACCAGACCCTCCCTCCCCCATGATTTGTAAGTACGTTAAAGTTTGAGAATTAGCACTAATTTGACTCTTATAGCCTGTGGTTGGAAACAGGGCTTTGAATCGGTTCATTCCAGTTCGAACCGCTGCTGAGAATTTGCATTTCCACTCCTAGATATACTGAATCAGAATCTACATTTTAACAAGATTTAGGATTTCTGCTCTAGTTTGGCATCGGTTCCTCATTCAGCGGCTGGCTAAGGGATGTGATCCCTGCCCCTGACTCTCCTTCCCTTGTACTTCCCCCACCCCCCACCCCAGTCTGCGCGTTTACGTTTCCCAGGCGGAGCGCGTGCGGCGGCTGCGCCCATTAACGCGCCGCGCTGGGTAGCTGCTGTCTGCAGGCGGGGCTGCCTAGGACCCAGGAGAAGCCTATCCTCTCGCGCTGCAACACCTTAGCGGCAGACCCGTCAGGCCCTGTCGCTCCCTTCCCTTCTCCCTAGCTCCAAGATTTGGGCATCGCTGGGGCGCAGAAAGCCCCCTCCATCCCTGACAGCGGGACGGGCGGGCGGCGGAGCGGGGCCCGTGGGCGGATGCTCGCCGGTGGGCTGGGCCGGCCATCAGCCGGGGAGGCGAGCTGCATTATTTCCCGCTAGGGCCGGGCTCCGTGGGAGCAAGGTCCCCGAGCGCACAGCCTCTCAGCCTGAGCCGGCACGCACCGCCCCGGGGCAGAGCCTGGCCGCGAACGCTGCCTCTGGGCCAGCGCGTGGGCGGGCCGGGGCTGGCGCGACCCCCCGCCGCAGGCCCGCGGCGCCGCTCCCACGCTCCCCGCCCCTCCCCCTCTTCCTTCCTTCCCCTCTGCGCTGCCGGGAGCGGCCGGCCGACACGAGCCGCGGCGGGCGCCCGAGCTTTGTGTGCGCCCACGGGGCCGGGGGCGAGCGGGGACCGTGGCGGAGCCTTCAGCACCCCAACTTCGCCCCTTCTGGCCGGCTCCCGAGCGCGACTTGTGAGGCGTGGCTGGGCGGAGGAGGCGCTTTGGGGGGCGTGGGGCTCCCGGGCAGGCGGGAGGGACGGAGTGAGCCGCTCTGGACAATGAGCTGGGCGGCTCAACGCTGCGACCACTTTCAGCCGCGGGCGCGGGCCGGCTGGTGCCTCCGCGGCCCCACCTGCTAGGAGAGGGCGGGATGCCAGGGCGAGGTGTCCTGGCGCTCTAGGGCCCCTCACAGTCAGACGTCCCCGAACCAGTTCTCGCTGTGACACTAGGCTGCCTGGGGGCTTTGACAGAAACGTGTTTAGTGGCGAGCCCCGGTGCAGTCGCGATGGCCAGCACCAGGAGTATTGAGCTGGAGCACTTTGAGGAACGGGACAAAAGGCCGCGGCCAGGGTCTCGGAGAGGGGCGCCCAGCTCCTCCGGGGGCAGCAGCAGCTCGGGACCCAAGGGGAATGGGCTCATCCCCAGCCCGGCACACAGTGCCCACTGCAGCTTCTACCGCACGCGGACCCTGCAGGCCCTCAGCTCGGAAAAGAAGGCCAAGAAGGCACGCTTCTACCGGAATGGGGACCGCTACTTCAAGGGCCTGGTGTTTGCCATCTCCAGCGACCGCTTCCGGTCCTTCGATGCGCTCCTCATGGAGCTCACCCGCTCCCTGTCGGACAACGTGAACCTGCCCCAGGGCGTCCGCACAATCTACACTATCGACGGCAGCCGGAAGGTCACCAGCCTGGACGAGCTTCTGGAAGGTAGGAGGGGAAGGCGCGGCGTGGCAGGTGCGGCCCAGTGCGCTGGCAGGTGCACTGGCCGCAGGCCCGGCGCTCACTCGCCTGCCCTGCGCTTGGGGTCGCGGGGAGGGGGGATGTGGGGTGGTTTCTAGGCGGCCATGGGAATTGCATGGTTCTGTCTGCTTCTCTCTAGGCTCTATGTGTGTAGCGAGCACCCACATATGTTCTGACTTTCCTTCCCACAAGATTTGCTTTTTGAAAAAAAGGAAAGGAAAAAAAAAATCTTAACAGGCAAATGTAGGCGTTTATGGCATCTCATCAGATTAGTGAACTTAATTTTGTTGAAATGTAAACTATTTGAAAAAGTGGCTCTCCCGTGCGGAGCTAGGTAACCCCCTATTTGGTAAATTCTAACTGCAGCGTGAACCCAGAAGCAGGCACCTGTGGCTGCTGTTGTACCGTGCTGTATCTGCTCCGCTCTAAAGCTGTGGTTGGGAAACGCTCTAGCTTGTCTTTCCTGACTTGGTTTGCTGCGGAAGTTACACAAGGTCAGGAGGGGTGATCCTGAAGGGTTCTCAACCTTGGCTGCATCTTGGATCACTGGGGCTTTTAAAAAATACGGGTGCCTGGGGTCCCCCCACCCACAGGTATTCTGATGTTTTGGACATCTCGAGTTTTAAAAGCTCCCCAGGTGTTTCTAATGTGCAGCCAAGGTTGAGAACCCCTGTGCTAAAGGGTTTTCCACATTTGGTTGGTAATGAGGCGAATCAAGGTCAATCTCCCTTCCCCTCCTCCCCTGAGAGTGGCTAGTTAGGATGTTAGTTACAGGCCATTCTATTGCAGTAGTTGGGGCCCATTATAAATTAGTAATCTTGGAGTGTCAACCTTGCTTCACTCAATGGGAGTGGCTGCACGTTGGGTCATCCTTGGTTTATTACAACAGCTGTCTTATCTTTAGAGAGAAAAAGCATTACTAGTAGTTAAGAACCTGTTTCCATACTAAACAGCGCCCAGAAAGATCAGACCGAACCCATAATTATGTGCTGACTGCACATTTACATACAGCCAGTTCTCATGGTGTCTTTCTTAATGGGAGATAGTCCAAAATGGCATAGTCCAGGCAGTCAGAGCAGTATTAGCTTGGCGGGGAAGGAAACTAAAAATTGAGCATCTTATACTATCTCATTTTAATCCTCACAGCAATTCTTAAGGCATTATTCCCATTTTATAGATGAGGAAATTTAAACAACATGCCTCATCATACACGCCTGGAGTGGCCAGGATTCAGACCTCAACTCCTGACTCTACAGCGTATGCTCTTTCCTCTACAGTTCAGTCTAATAAGTTAACGTAGCCACGGTGATTGAGTAATCTGGAAAGTGGTTGAGTTTCTCTAGTGACTTTTATCAAGAAGTTTTCCCTGCCCCACCTAGGGGAGGACCCAGCCAAAATTGTCTCTTCTGTCTGTATGTGTATGTGACTTCACATTTCTCTTGGTTGGTTGTGTGTCTTGCTTTTAAGGGCTTTCTTGGGAGTTGGAGACAGCTGGAGGAGGATAAGTAAAATGAAGATACAGTGTTCAAAAAGGGCATTGTCACCTTTCTTAATCCTGTTAAATACTTAAAAACAACATTTGTGTAGCTATTTCAAAATGGAGTAATCCATTTTCTGACTAACCTGAGGTCAGATTAGCAGCCCTGAGAAAGGATGAAGGCGATGTCTGTTGCTTAAGCACTACTCATATGCTTGAGATGCTGTTCCTGGTGTGGTCTCAGATGAGACAACAATTTTAATATCCTTTTTAAACCTAATATTAACAATGTATTTGCTACATAAAATGGATGTACTCCGAATAGGAATATCATCATAGGAAAGATGACCAAGATGAGCATTATGACCATTAATTGAGAGCACATATTGTACATGATGTCCACCACTGCCTGGGAGATGCTGATCCACTGGGTCTGATTGTCAAACTATACTTTCAACTACAAATTAACAATTGATATGTTTCTTCCAGTCATCATTCACTGATTTTTTGGTGGGTAGGTTATTTGGGGAAAAAATAACTATATGTATAGTGCAAATTACATCACAATATAATAATTAATAATATAGTTACAACACAGATATTTTCACAACAAAAATATTTCCATGGCCCAGTCACTTGCCCATTTGTTTCAGACAGTATTCAGTGTAATACATTACTGCAAAAGAAGAAAATTTTGGCCTGTCACTTATTTGTCAGAGGCATTCTATCTGACAATGGATCTTTGTGTAAGTCTTGAATTCCCTACAAAATGAGTGGAATACTCTATAGAAATGGCATTTTTAAAGAAAAGAAATAACCATCAACGTTTAATATCAATCATTCCAGAATTTAAATACTTTCAGTTTTTAGTTAAAATTGTGTGCTTGAATGTTCAGATTTGTCATGCAGAAGAACTAATCAGCTACCTGTAAAGTTTGTATTTGCGTCAGTAAAAACAGTTCTACAGTATCGTTCATGTTGCCAAAATCGGCTTCTTTATTTGATCTTAGTTCATCATGTTTAATTAAAATTCTCTTGGGCAATTTTTTGTATGATTATATTTAACTGTTCTCTCCTCTGCTTTTTTCATTCCGTGAAATGGGTAGTGAGGAGATATTGTTGGGTTTTTTCCCTAAAAATGTCTTTAGTGAAGAATAGAAAGTGATGACTCAAGATAGCAGGGCCAGCGCTCATCCAGAGCCCCAATCCCATTGAACTCAGATGACAAAAGAAATTTGCATGACCCGAATTTTTTTTCTTCTGCCCTTGACCTTAAGAGTCTCTGGAGACTAAAAACAGTGTTCTAGTGTTAGCTGGCACTTCTCCAGCTCTACACTAAACCAGTAAGTGTCTTCAGCCCATTGGTCTACCTCCTCCTGCTTAAATTAATTTCTCTAAGTTGTTGTTGTAATTCTGTTTATTCTTTAAAACTAGACAGGACCCTCCTTTTGGAGGAGGATTGTGACTTATAAATCAATACTGGGAAAATCAAGTTGAGCTTTTTGAAGCCATGAGCCTGTCAGGCTCAGAGTGCCTCTAGTAGCCAACTAAGGATGTCCAGATGACTCATTCTTAAGCTCTACTGTTAGGGGCTAAGGGTGAGAACTGCTAGACTTAGTTCTGTTCCATGAGTCTTGTTCCTTTGTGTGCATTTTGGTCGTATTTGTAACATTTTGATGTCCTGAAGAGATAAGACCAAGGAGCCTTGAATTCTGCTAACTGTGAATGTGAGAAAAACCACTTCAGCTCTCTGGCCTTCAGTTTTCTTTTCTGTAGAATGAGAGGTGAGTGGATCACCCTTCTAAGTTAGGTTTCTTCTAGTCTAAAAGTGTATACCTTCCCCTACCTCAGGAGTCCCTGGTAGTACAGACAGTTATGTGTTCCACTGCTAACTGAAAGGTTGAAGGTTCTAGTCCACCCAGAGACACCTTGCAGGAAAGGCCTGGAGATCTACTGAAAAATCAGCCATTAGAAACCTGTGGCATACAGTTCTACTCTTGACACACTTGGCATCACCATGAGTCCGTGATTATTTACTGAGTGTATGATGGCCCTGGTTGGCTTTGCCTTGCTAGAACTTGACTTCCCGAAAATCGACAAGGCTGCAAATGTTCCACTGCCAACCAGGGAGTAGGGTGTGGGGCTCTGATGAAGTGTTTGCTAGGACCCCCCAAAATTAGTCTCTACATCTTTCATTCCAAAGTAAAATGTTTTATGTTCTTTCTACCTATTACCTTCTCAGCCAACAACAAATACAGAGATTGCATTTTTGGCATGTGAGAGAATTTTAGTTATTTTGGTGATACTTTTAATTCCTCTATTAAATTAACTTGGGCATTTAAGAAAAACAAGGTTCTAAAGAAATCAAGCGCTTGAAGTTTCTGAGGTTCCTACTAAACCTAGTTTGCTGCCCTTGTTTGGTTAGGCCAGCCTCTTTCAAGGTGGAAAGAAACCAAAATATAGTTACTGAGAAAGTGTTTAGGTCAAAATAAATTTCCACAAGAACCTAGATTATGCTTAGGTTTTTTTTTTTTTTCCCTTCTCCTGAAAGATAGATTTTAATAGTAATGATAGAAACTGAAACTCTTGGAGCTTGTTATTGTGAGGAAAGAAACTTAAACCCATCATTTACAAGAAATTTGTACATAGAAGTCAAAAGATGTACACATTAAAGGCACATAGAGTCATTGGACATGGCAGATTGATGCT
Organism: Dugong dugon; assembly: GCA_030035585.1. Classification (NCBI taxonomy): domain Eukaryota; kingdom Metazoa; phylum Chordata; class Mammalia; order Sirenia; family Dugongidae; genus Dugong; species Dugong dugon. The sequence goes on along the minus strand of CM057463.1, from coordinate 148,937,501 downwards.
GAATTTTAGATTTGAAAAGGCTTCTCTACTGGGCAAAGTCCTAGATTCTTCAAGGCCCACTTCAAATATCACCTAACCCTGGTGGTGCAGTGGTTACAGAGCATGGCCGTTAACCAAAAGGCCAGCAGTTCAGTCCAGCAGCTGCTCCTTGGAAACCCTGTGGGGCAGTTCTCCTCTGTCGTATAGGGTTGCTATGAGTCAGAATTGACTCAGCAACAATGGATTTGGTTTTTTGGTTTTGAACCTTGAAAATCCTTGGAGCGCAGTTCTGCTCTGCATACCTGGAGTTGCCATGAGTTGGAATTGACTCAGTGGCAGCTGGTTTGGTTTTTTGGTTTATGAAGTCTCTTCCAAGAGCCCTGTCTGGTTTTTTGGTTTATGAAGTCTCTTCCAAGAACTCTGTGAAGTTGGTCAAATAGTTGTTAATTGAGGGCATACTGTCTACCAGGTGTTGTTCCAGGTGTCAGGGACACAGTCTCTGCCCTTAGAGAGCTCACATTCTAGGAGAGAGTGTCAACGTGCAAGTGGACATGTAAGAGAGTTTCAGCTGAAGTGCTGTAAATAAAGTGGTAATGAGGCAGGACAGGAGGACCACATTGACTGGGATGATTGGAGAAGGCTTCTCAGAGGACAAGAAATTAGAGCTGAGGCCTGAGGCTGAGCTTATAACGTTCTCCTCTGCCTATTCACAGCACTTTTTTTTGCCTTTGTTGTAACACTTTGTTTTGTAGTCCAATTAGTTGTATATTGGTTTTGTCTTTTGCGCTGCTGCTGTTGTTAGGTGCTGCTGAGTCGGTTCCGACTCATATTGACCCTACAGGACAGAGTAGAGCTGCCCCGTAGGGTTCCCAAGGAGCGGCTGGTGGATTTGAACTGCCGACCTTTTGGTTAGCAGCCGAGCTAGCTCTTAACCGCTATGCCACCAGGGCTCCATCCTTTGCACTAGACATGTGGTAAATTAATTGAATAAATGACCCAGAAAATATTTTACCTCTAAGTCTGTTAGTTGACATGGGGAGTTTTGTTTAAAATAAGCTTTAATGATGTTGTTTTAAATATTTGTGAAATACGTATACTACATTTGTATAGTAAATTAGGTTCTACTTTAAATAAATCAAAAATTTAATAGTTGAAGAATTTCTGTGCTAACTCATCATTCTGGAGAGAATGACTCTTCCATATTACCTATTTATAGACATTTGATTGTTCACTTCATCTTATTTCCTTAAAACAAGGAAAATCAGATGTGCTGTAATACAGCTGCATAATAAGCTCTTCCAAGAGGTAATGGGAGGAGAAATGTTCATTTGAAGAGTAAAAATTGTAAAGAGTTGAGGGAAGAAAGTATTTGGGAGAGTCTTTATGAGATTAGAGTATGACACAGTAGATATTCTGATAGTTATGAGACAAGATCAATATTTTATGAAATTTTAAATTATGGATATAAACATTTTATGATCCTGTGATGTGAAATAAAGGAAAGTAGATTTCCCTGGGAAGTGATTTTCAAACTGCTCTCCTCATCGCCTGTGGGGCTAGGGTTGTTGATTCAAATCTACACAAGTGGCCATCCCCACCTACCCAGGCCCCTATCACTTCTCCTTTTATCTCTGCTACTGCTACTGCTAAGCCACTGCCCTGTGAGTTAGGAGTACTTTTCTTAGTCTGTTAAATGATAGCAATGATTGCTGTTTATCCTTAGGTGTTTTGTGCACAGTCATTGAGGTACTTTACCAATTTTATCTCATTTAACTCTTCTAATGCTTTGTAAAATACTTGCTGCATTATCTTAACCCATTTTACACATGGGGAAGCTGAGGCTTAGATAAATAAATTGCTGCTTGCACCCATGGTAAGAGGTGGGGCTGGAACTTGAACCCTTTCTCTCTGGGTTTTGAACCTCTATGTTCTTAACTGCTATGTTCTGCCTGTGAGGACGTGGGGGTCCATCAGTTTACAGCAGGGATTTACATAGGTTACATTAGATTGTTTGTACTTTGTCATGGTTTGAATTATGTCCCCCCAAAAAATGTGTGTATCAATTTGGCTAGGCTAGGATTCCTGGTACTGTGTGATTTTCCTGTATGTTGTAAACCTGCCTCTATGATGTTAATGAGGGAGGGTGGGTGGCAGTTGTGTTAGTAAGGCAGGACCTGATCTACAAGACTGGATTGTGTCCTGAGGCAATCTCTTGAGATATAAAAGACAGAAGTGAGCAGTGAGACAGGGGGACCTCATACCATCAAGAAAGCAGTGCCAGGAGCAGAGCACGTCCTTTGGACCTGGGTCCTTGTGCAAAGAAGCTCCTAGTCTGGGGGAACATTGATGAGAAGGCCAACAGAGAGAGAGAAAGACTTCCCCTGGAGCTGACACCCTGAATTTGGACTTTTAGCCTACTTTGACTATGAGGAAATAAACTTCGCTTCATTAAAACCATCCACTTGTGGTATTTCTGTTGTAGCAGCACTAGATAACTAAGACATACTTGGACAATGAAGATTGCAAAAACTCATCAGTATGTTTTATCTATGTTTCCTGAAGGAGAACATGTTATTGTATACACCTGCAAAGTGAGGTCTATCCATTCAAAGTCTGCACAGTTGTCTTGCTAAGTTCTCCCTTCACCTTGATATTCAGTGACCCTGGGAAATGGTTCTGAGGGTGGGAAAGACAAATGTTCTTATTGGCTTTATCTAGCTCCACATCCCTCTTTAAAAGTTGGCAAGGTTTTATGTTTGGATGTAGTTACACAGGTTTAGGTGGTATTCTTTCAACACCTGTATACCTGTTCATCTGCTGTCCCAGACAACAAATACTCCTGGCACGTGTTATTTATAGAATTAATTTTACCCTTGTGACACATATAAGACATTAAATGAGTGGGAATATGGATGTAGGTGCTCTTAAAAATCTTTTCTTAGTTAAGATAGCTGGGTGGACAGTTGGCCAGATTTGCAGAAAGGAATAAGTTTATACTACAGCAAATACTCCTTGCCCTTCATATTTCAGTTTTTAAATAAGTTTTTTTTCTTCAAGAGAAAAGATGCAGTAGATTTATTTTTTAAAATTTTATTGTGGTGAAAATATACAATAACAAAACATGTCAACCATTTCTACACGTACAGTTCAGTAACATTGATTGCATTTTTCAAGTTGTGCAACCATTCCCACTGTCCTTTTCCAAACTGTTCCACCACCATTAACATAAACTCTTTACTTCCTAAGAAAAAACTACCCCTTTCCTCCTCTTTTCCACTGCTGGTAACCACTAATAATCTTTGGTTTCTATATATTTGCTTATTTCTTATAAGTGATATCATACCGTATTTGTTCTTTTGCAACTGACTTATTTCGCTCAGCATGATGTGTTCAAGGTTCATCCATGTTGTGGTATGCATCAGGACTTGATTTTTCTGTATGGCTGAGTAGTATTCCATTATAGAAGCCCTGGTGGCACCGTGGTTAAGTGTTTGGCTGCTAACTGAAAGGTCAGCAGTTCGAACCCACCAGCCACTCTGTGGGAGAAAGACATGGCAGTTTGCTTCTGTAAAGATTTGCCTTGGAAACCCTATGGGGCAGTTCTGCTTTATCCTATAGGGTCGCTATCAGTTGGAATGGACCAAACGGCAACGGGTTTTGGAGTATTCCATTGTGTGTATATACTGCATTTTGTTTATTTAAATCTGTCGATAGACGTTTTAGTTGTTTCCATCTCTTGGCTATTATGAAAAGTGCTGCAACGAACATTGATGTACAGCTTTCTGTTTGCATTCCTGCCTTTACTTCTTGTGGTTATATACCTAGGATTGGGGTTGCTGGTTCTGTGTTCAGCTTTCTGAAGAGTCACCCAACTGTTTTCCATAGAGGCTATACTATTTTACATTCCCGACAGCAATGGATGAGGATTCCAGTTTTCCACAACCTCACCAATATCTGTTGTTTTCTGTTTTTTTTTTGATCATTGCCATTCTAATAGGGGTGAGGTGGTATTTCATTGTGGTTTTGATTTGCATCTCTCTAATGAGAAATGATGTTGAGCATCTTTTCTGTGCTTGTTGTACATTTGTCTTCAATCTCACTAATTCTGACTTACAGTGCCTCAGTTCTCCTATGACTTTCTATTGAGTTGTCTAATTCTGAAATTTTATTGTTAATCTTCTGGATTTGTTTGCTGTCTCTTTATGGATTCTTGCAGCCTGTTAAACTTGTCATTATGCTCTTCAGTAATCTTCTTAAGTTCCTCTATTGCTTTGTCTGTATGTTCCTTGGCTTGTTCTGCATTTTGAATGATCTCTTTCTTGATCTCTTGAAGAGTTCTGTATATTAATCTTTTGTATTCTACCTGTGGTAATTCCGGGAAGTTCTCTTCCTCTGGAAGATTTGTTGATTCTTTGTTTTGGGAGCTTGCTGCAGCCATTACGGTCTGCCTCTTTATGTGATTTGATATTGACTATTGTCTCTGAGCCATCAGTGAAGTTATTATATTTATTTTATGTTTGGTTACTGTGTCTTAGCTTCTTGTTTTATTTTGATATGCCCAGATAGGCTGCTCGTGTGAGCTAGTTTGATTATTGGTGGCTTTGAAGCTCTAATGTCCTGTCACCAGGTGGTTAGATCTGTTACTAGGTATTTGAGCCCGGGAGTCCGTTTACTTTTCTCGTATGGATTCAGCTCAGGTGTCCAGGTAGTCGGTCACCAAGTGTGTAGTGCGGGCTCTCACCTACAGTCCTAGATGGGCAGGGGTGATTGGGTAGCCACAGGTATCTGGCTGCAGTAAGGGGTCATGTGCTGAGCAAGGCAGGGAGCTGGCAGCTGCCTCTGAGTGTCTGGGAGGAAAGCATGTCTCTGTTTCCTAGAGCTCGTAGGTGGGTGGGTTTTGCAGCCAGACTATGAGCACCCAGTGCTGTTGACTAGAAGGACTGGGAGGCACCACTTATTCTCAGACCCCTGTTGTGGGTGGTTAGGTGGCATGGGTGGAGCCACCAGTCTTCATGCCTCTGATGTGGGTAGGTGAGGATCCTGCTTAATGGGCAGAGCAGTGTCAAATGTCATGAACCTGCCACTCCACCATATAGCTGATACAGTTGAAGTTAGGCTTCAGGTATATACCCTGTTGTACTGTGGTAATGATGCCCTATGCTATTGAAATGGCCCCATACAGGTCTGTGCAGGGGAGAAAGGCATTCAAAGTCTGTGGACCCCTTATGCCTGTGCCTAGGCAAAGGAGCTGTGCCTACTGTAAATTCCCATCTTAGGAGAGCTAGCAGATTATTTTTTCATTTTTGTTAATTTATTCCCCCTCCAAGGCTGGGAGAATGGTTCAGGGCGTGTGACAGGTCCTGTCTTAGTCATCTAGTGCTGCTATAACAGAAATACCACAAGTAGATGATTTTAATAAAGAGAAGTTTATTTCCTTACAGTAAAGTAGGCTAAAAGTCCAAATTCAGGGCGTCAGCTCCAGGGGAAGACTTTTTCTCTCTGTCAGCCTTCTTCTCTTCAGTGTTCCCCTGGACTAGGAGCTTCTCTGTGCAGGGACCCTGGTCCGAAGGATGTGCTCTGCTCCCGGCACTGCTTTCTTGATGGTATGAGGTCCTCCTGTCTCACTGCTCACTTCTGTCTTTTGTATCTCAAGATATTGTCTCAGGACACAATCCAGTCTTGTAGATCAGATCCTGCCTTACTAACACAACTGCCACCCATCCTCCCTCATTAACATCATAGGGGCAGGTTTACAACATACAGGAAAATCACACAGTACCAGGAATCCTGGCCTAGCCAAATTGATACACACATTTTTGGGGGGACATAATTCAAACCATGACAGGTCCTACTTCTGGCCCAGGGGACATGGTAATCTCTGAAGGCAGCTTGGGACCCGGTGCAGAGTGGGGAGGGGGCAGTATATGGAGAGAGGTTTTTCCCAAAGAGGTGTTTTTTAATCTGCATGTTAGGTTAGACGTGTGTACTTATCTTTTGCTGATTGAGTGCCACTCAGTCTCTCCCTATGTGGAAAATGTGTCCTCAGCGCCCCTGCTTGCCTCACCACTCGCACCAGCGGATCTGGCCTGCAGGGTGCCAGTTCCCACCAGGTCAGGTCTGGCAACTCCTCACTGCTTCTGAACCGTCTCTTCCTCCCCCTGCCACTCAGTCCGATTCCTCAACTTTGCCTTTGATGTTCAGGGCTCCTAGATTGTCATATATAATCGATTCACTTGTTTTTTTGGGTCTTTGTTGTAAGAAGGACCACCGGAAGTATCTGACTACTCCACCATCTTGGCCCTGCCCGGCTTGTTGGACATTTGAATAAACCTCTTTGATGAAATGTATGTTCAAGTCATCTGCCCATTTTTTAATTGAATTTTTTGTCTTTTTGTTGTTAAGTTGTAGTAGTTTTATTTTTGTAATAATTAATTTTAGTAGTGTGAGATGCCTGGCTTGATTTTCTGATTGGACAGCTACCCTGATCAAATTCTGTACCTTTATTTCCTATGCATGTTTTTAAACCTCTGCATTATCCTGAACCTCCTAATAATTTTTCCAGTATGTGCTTTAAGTTCTCTGCCACAGTTAGTGCTTAGTTTTGTTCCTCTTTAACATTTATTCTTATTTTAAGCATTGTCTTTAGCTGATTTATTTCATACTTAGTTTTACCACAATCTGGTAACTTTCTACTTTTATGAGTTGGAAATGTTTTAAGATCAGAATTTAGATGAATATGCTTTCATTCCTTAAGAAACGCTTTAATTTTTATCCTAATCCAGGGTATTTTGTCCTGTTTGTCATGGCACATGCAACCGAAAACAGCATACTAATCGTATTGTAATTTGTTAGAAGTTCGTAACTTGTAAACCAAAGGAACGGGAAAATACTGATTTGGCAAGATCAATTTATTAAGTCTTTTGATTACATTATGACATTACCAACACATCTCAAAGAAAGTGACTAAAATGGTCAACAATTATGATCTACCATATTACTTTTTATTTGTATCAGTTTTCCAAATTATAATCACTTGCAATTAAAATGTCACAATAGGAAGCTTTTATATATTTGCATTTGTTTTTCTCATCTCTCACTACATTTTTTATAAACTTCAGATTACTTTGCGAATTTTTAAGTGATAACAAGGTAGTTATTTCTCAAAGGCAGTGACTTCTGCTTTCTTTTCCAGTATCCTTGCCCATCATTTTGGTCTCTTTCGTCAGCAGTATTCTACTTCATCTGTTTTAAGAGTCAAGAAAGAAAAAGGGGCTATAGAACCTTACTACTGGTTATACTTGTTTTCATCAAGCCTCCTGTTTTGGGGAAAAGAACTGAGAAATAGCGCCATATAGACGTGCCCCTTATTAGTTTAGTGGTGAAGACCAGTAGCTGGAAGGTCCCACACAAGTTGTATGATGTATATAAACAGCAGAGACCTAGCGAGCAGTGACTGCTTGATAAATGGTAGCAGTCCTCAGCAAAACCAGTGTCCTTGTAACTTTTCATCACTAGTTCTAGGGCCACCATTCAGAGTTTCATAGCGCTCATCCACTTCCACATGGCAGCCCTTTAGGTGTTATGAGACAGCTGTCATGTTTTCCTCTACTATTTTTCCTTCCTACCTCTCCCCTGAACAGTACCTCTTTTCTGGACAAACATCTGGTTTCTGAATCCCTCATGACTTTCACTGATTCTGTTTATTTACAAACATTATTGAATGGGCATATTTCAGTTTGAAAGTCCGTGTCTGTGTCTCTCTTTCAGTATCCTTAAGATTGCAGTGTTTCTCCAACTTTAGCCATGTTCAGGCCATTTAAAAATGAAAAACAATATAAAAATCTTAACAGCCAAGTTGCAGTACCCCAGTGTTGCCTCAGTTATTTTGATTACATTCTCACTTAAATATTTATATATATGAAGGTAGGTGTGCTTATGCATATAGGTCTTACACACTGATACAGCCAGACAAATTAACAGCATAAATACAAACAAAACAGCACAACCAATAAAATGTAAACTAGTAATGGAGAGGTACAAATACTGTTTTGCTGAAGCTAAGTTGGTGTTTTCAGCGTGACCAGGGTACTGAATGCCGTATTTTGGTATGGCATGTAATGATGTAGGTTTTGCACTGCTAACAAACCTTCATTCCTGCAGAGTAACATGATGTCCTCTGGCCTTAATTTACTGTGAGCATGTCATTTACTTGTATTAAATATAAGTTTTATCATCAAAATAAGCACAAAATTAAAATTCCCTAGGTGAACTCTTGTGGATTATGGAAATGCATCTGAACTCTAGGTTCCATCCTAGCAGGAGATTAGATACAATTTCTTTCTCAGTGAGAAAGAACTATAAAGCTCTTTGGTTAGTGTTTTTACTTTTAACTGATTTCTTTGGTCTTAATCTCCTCCCAGGTTTCAATGCTGAATCATGGGTTTGTGGATACACCTCCTTCTTCATAGATATTCAGATGTAGAAAGTAGCTTTTGTACCCCTTTCTTAGTGGAAAATACGGAATCCTAGACCTTGCAGCTGGATGTGACCTTAGGAGATGACTTGGTTCAGCCACTTGCCTTCAGGTGTGTTGAAAGAGCATTGATCTTAGAGGTGAAATATCTCATTTTGTGTCCCTATCCCTGCCCTGCAGGAAGGGTCATCATACTCATTTTGTGACTGTGACAGTGATGATCCTGAGACACAGCACATGAGTAACAGCATCCAGGCCAGGTCAGAGCACTTTTCAAGTTCTGGGCACTGTACAGTTTGGTTAGAAGACCCAATTAAGTTGGCTGCTGCAACAGAATAATACAATATCCTTGTTGTTGTTGTTCAGTGCCATCAAGTCAGCTCTGACTATAGCAAACTTATGTATAATAGAATGAAACGTTGCCCATTCCTGTGCCGCTCTCACAATCGTTGCTATGTTTGAGCCCACTGTTGCAGCCACTGTGTCGGTCTGCTTCATGGATGGTCTCCTCCCTCTTTTTTGCTAACCCTCTGCTTTACCAACCATAATATCTTTCTCCAGTAGTAATTGGTCCTTCCTGATGACATGTTCAAAGTAAATGAGATAAAGTCTTGTCATCCTTGCTTCTAAGACCATTCTGGCTATATTTCCTACAAGACAGATTTGTTTGTTCTTCTGGAAGTCCATGGTGTATTCAGTATTCTTCACCAGCACCACAGTTTGAATGCGTCAGTTTCTTCTTTGGTCTTCCTTTCTCCTTTTCCAGCTTTCGCATACACTTGATTGAAAATACCACGACTTGGGTCAGGTGCATCTTAGTTATCAAAGTGACATCTTTATTTTTTAGCACTTCAAAATGGCCTTTTTGCAGCAGATTTGTCCAATGTAATACATCATTTGATTTCTGAACTGCTTCCATGGGCGTTGACTGTCAATCGAAGAAGAATGAAATCCTTGGCAACTTCAGTTTCTTCACCATTTATCATGATGTTAATTGGCCCAAATGTAAGGATTTTCATTTTCTTTATGTTCAGGCGTAAAATTGGCCTTACTTTTCCTTTAATCTGTGTTTTTATTAACTAGCTAGGTCTGGGAGATCAGCTATGATGTGCTTTAGATGGAGATAAGCATATTATAATCTACCCAGTAGTATAATCCCTCAAATGCTGTACTTGATGAAGGACATCTAACCATCTTGTAGATACACCATACCTGAATTTATTGTCCTTGGTTACATTCCTTTGAAGTTTTTTTTTATTTTTCCACTTAGTTTTGGAAGTTAGGAAAATATTTGTTGTTGTTGTTAGGTGCCATTGAGTCAGTTCCAACTCATAGCGACCCTATGTACAGCAGAACGAAACTGCCCGATTCTGCGCCATCCTTACAATCGTTGCTGTGTTTGACCCATTGCTGCAGCCACTGTGTCAATCCATCTCGTTGAGAGTCTTCCTTTTTTCCACTGACCCTCTACTTTGCCAAGCATGATGTCCTTCTTGAGGGACTGGTTCCTCCTGATAACGTGCAGAGTACGTGAGACAGTCTCTCTATCCTTGCCTCTAAGGGGCATTCTGTTTGTACTTCTTCCAATAGATTTGTTCGTTCTTCTGGCAATCCATGGTATATTTCATATTCTTCGCCAACACCATAATTCAAAGGCATCAGTTCTTCTTCTCTCTTCATTATTCATTGTCCAGCTTTCGTATGCACATGAGGTGATTAAAAATAACATGGCTTGGGTCAGGCATACCTTAATCCTCAAAGTGATATCTTTGCTTTTTAACGCTTTAAAGAGGTCTTTTGCAGCAGCTTTGCCCAATGCAATGCATCATTTAATTTTTGACTGCTGCTTCCATGGGCATTGATCGTGGATCCAAGTAAAATGAAATCCTTGACAACCTCAGTCTTTTCTCCATTTATCATAATGTTGCTTATTGGTCTAATTGTGAGGATTTATGTTTTCTTTATGTTGAGGTGTAATCCCTACCGAAGGCTGTGGTCTTTGAGCTTCATCAGTAAGTGCTTCAACTCCTCTTCACTTTCTGCAAGCAAGGGTGTGTCATCTGCATAATGTAGGCTGTTAATGAGTCTTCCTCCAATCCTGATACCATATTCTTCTTCCTATAGCCCAGATTCTTGGATTATTTGCTCAGCATACAGATTAAATAAGTATGGTGAAAGGATACAACCCTGACTTACACCTTTCCTTTACACCTTGTTCTGTTTGAATGATTGCCTCTTGGTCTAAGTACAGGTTTCTCATGAGCACAGTTAAGTGTTCTGGAATTCCCATTCTTCACAGTGCTATCCCTAATTTTTATGATCCACACAGTCGAATGCCTTTGTACAGTCATTAAAACACAGGTAAACACCTTTCTGGTATTCTCTGCTTTCAGCCAAGATCATCTGAGATCAGCAATGCTATCCCTTGTTTCACATCCCCTTCTGAATTTGGCTTCAACTTCTTGTAGTTCCCTGTTGATGTGCTGCTGCAATCACTTTTGAATGATCTTCAGCAAAATTTTACTTGTGTATGATATTAATGATACTGTTTGATCATTTCTGCATTCTGTTGGATCACCTTTCTTTGGAATGGGCACAAATATGGATCACTTCCAGTTGGTTGGCCAGGTAGTTGTCTTCCAAGTTTCTTGACATAGGCTAGTGAGCACCTCCAGTGCTGCATACATTTTTTGAAACACCTCAGTTGGTATTCTGTCAGTTCCTGGAGCCTTGTTTTTTGCCAGTGCCTTCAGTGCAGCTTGAATTTCTTCTTTCAGTGCCATCGGTTCTTGATCATACACTACTTCCTGAAATGATTGAACACTGAATAATTTAGGTTCCTAAAGTTTTGCTGATGTCAGACCTAAAGTGTCTGTCCTTGCTTTCTTTTCTTTCCCCTTTGTCCTCCCTTTTCTGTGCTACCGTATTTAAATCTCTGTCTGTCTGTATGTGTGTGTGTGTAGCCTTTTCTCTAAGCTTGAAGAACTCATGCTCTTTAAGACTTATAAGCAAGTTTTCTTTTTCATCATATGGTTCACTGCTTGGTTTCATTCCAAGACTTAGGTATGTTCCCAATGTCCAAATTTGTCTAACTGAATTTTTTCTATGAATGTCAAGATAGTTTGTAATTAAAAACTAATTAGTGATGTTAGTTAATGTAAATATAACAAAGATGGACAAGAGACTTTATAGTAACTGATAGAAAATTGGCTAAAACATGCCGTTGTTGAATTTCCAACTACATGAGATTGTATGTAACTATTTGTAATTTCTTACAGTAAATTGACAGTATAAATGCCTGAGGAATTATGCTTTAGCATCTAAAAACATAAGGTAGCCATGAGTCAGACCTGACTCATTGGCAACTAACAGAAACAACATGTTTATATTCCATTGATTAAAAGGCATGCTGCGAGGGTTCCGGCAAAATGGCGCTCTAGGCAGAAGCACCACACCGTCCCTCCACAGCAAAGATCCGAAAAACTAAGCCGAACAGAGAGTATAACAATCCTGAAACCCTAAAACATCAAATGAAGAGATAAAGAACTCAGCCAAGCACCAAATGAAGTGAGAAAACTGACAGGGAATGGAGAGCAAGGAAAGATTCATGCAGAGGTCCCCTACCAGCCAAAGCAAAGCGGATCTGCCGTCTTGGACTCCTATCGGAGACCAGCAAATGGGGTACGAGAAAGCAGCCTCACGGAGTGTCCAGCAGGAGACAAAACAACCGGTAATTTGCGATATACGCTTTCCCACCCACCACCCTCCTTCACCCCGACTCGGCCTCCTCTGCTTACCATGGCCACAGTCTCCTGACCAGGAAACACCGGCTGCTTGGATTCCACACACCTGAAAAGGCCGGCTCTCTGAGTGCCAGTTGTTGGCTGCTAGTGTTGCTTTTTTCCACTTCTTTTGATTTCTTCCTTACCTCTCACCACCTCCGCCTCCTTTCGCTCAAATACCTGGCTACGTGTGCCATCGTTGCTTCTTCCTGAGGGGCTAGAGAGCTCCGGTAATTTGTAATGCACACTTTCCCACTCCCTACCCTTCTTCACCCATACTCGGCTCCCTCTGCTTCCTGCGGACACAGTCTCTTGTCCGGGAAACACCGGCTGCTTGGATTCCACACACCCGAATGGGCCGGCTCTCTGAGTGCCATTTGTTGGCTGCTGGTGTTGCTTATTTCCACTTCCTCTGATTTCTTCCTTACCTCTCACCACCTCCCCCTCCTTTCGCTCAAATACCTGGCTCTGTGCGCCATCTTTGCTTCTTCCTGAGGGGCTGTGGAGCTCTGTTCGAGTGTGGAGCTGCTTCCTGGTCTGGGCTACCGCGCTGGTGGGATCCCGGGGCTTTTGTTGCTTTGTTTGTTTTGAATAGTTTGTTTGTTTTCTTTTCCTTTTCTTGAGTTGGGAGCCCTTTCTGGCCAGGCGGTGCTGCGTGGCAGGGGGACATCCCCCTCAGCTTTCACAGATGTGCCACAGGGATCCCTGAGAGCATTTCTTTTTTCGTTAGTTTTTTTTTTTTTCTGTTTTTTTGGGTCCTTTCTTGTTCTTTTTTTTTTTTTAATTTGTTTTGTTTTCTTTTCCCTCTTTTTCCCTTTTTGTCTTTCTTCATTGCTCAGTTTCTCATCTCTCTATATCTTCCTTCTCTTTCTGTTCCCTGAATACCTGGTGTTGTATACATCTAAGCCTTCTAGCCAGGCTGTACTGTAACACCTGAGAGCGACTGCCCCAGACCTCATAGCTGCACCGGTGGGATCCCTGGGAACTTTGTGGTTCTTTAACCTTTCTGATTTTTATTTATTCATTCTTTTCTTTTCCTCGTTTTCCCCTTTCTCTTTTTCTCCATTTCATAGTCTCTCATCTCTCCACTCCAACGGCAAGCTCCCCTAGCATTCTTTTATGTTTGCGTGTATGTTTTTGGCTCCTGTTCCTCTCTCCTCTCTCCCATATCCATCTTAGCTCCACACATAACAATCTCCTTGCTGCATCCTGCCTACCTGCGCCGTGCGCTTGACATCATACCACCAAGCAGCACAGGCACAGCCTACTGGAACCTGCCCTGCACTGATTACCGACCCGCTCTGGTGGCTGTAGTAAGTACCAAAAACAACCAGTCCCAGTAACTCCTCTTCAGCTAGACCTGCCCTGCCGTACCATATCTGAGTGACTGACCCTGCCAATTGGAGAAGGAGGTGAAAAGTATTGTGCCCACAGATGAGCAAACAACAAAGAACATGCAGTCCACCTGCTCAGACATAGTCAAATTAAAAAAAACAAAAACCAGGATGAAACAAACAAATCTACAATCAATAAATGAGAAAAATAACTACTGAATGCACTGAAGACAGCAGACAATATCAAAACATTTACAAAAACAGGACAGGATGGTTCCAGTAGGCACCCAAAATAAAACAACAGATGACTCTCCAGTGGAAGGAAATGCACTAGAAGTACCTGATAGGGAATTCAAATCTCTTTAATTCTCAGAATTCTCCAAAAGCTGAGGCAAAAAGCTGACAAAAATGAGGAAAAAATAGAAAAATTCATGGAAAATACAGACAAAACTTGGAAGACTTCAGGAAAATAATGCAGGAACAAAATGCCAAAATAAATTTACAACTAGAACTTATACAAAGACAACAATTAGAAATACAAAAGATAAACAACAAGATTTCAGAAATGAATGGTATCATAGAAGGGCTGAAAAGCAGATTTGAAACGGTGGAAGACAGCAACAGTGGAGTTGAAGACAAACACTTGGATGTAACTCTGTTTGCGGAAAACTCAGAAAAAAGAACAAAGAAAAATGAAGAGACCCTGAGAATTATGTGGGATACAATCAGAAGCAAAAATCTGAGAGTGATTGGAATTGCAAACCGGGGAGAAAACAGAAAACACAGAGAGGATCATTGAAGAACTACTGACAGAAAACTTCCCCAATATCATGAAAGATGAAAAGCTGGCCATCCAGGAAGCTCAACGAACCCCATATAGGAGAGACCCCAAAAGAAAATCACCAAGGCATATCATAATCACACTCTCCAAAACCAAAGACAAACAATCTTGAGAGCAGCTCATGAAAAACAAGAAGTCACATACAGAGGAGAAACAATAAGACTAAGCTCAGATTATTCAGCAGAAACCATGCAGGCAAGAAGGCAATGGGTTGACATATATAAAATCTTGAAAGAAAAAAAAAAGTCAGCCAAGAATAATATATCCTGCAAAACTCTCGTTCAAATTTGATGGTGAAATTAGGTCATTTCCAGATAAACAGAAATTAAGGGACTATGTAAAAGTCAAACCAAACTTACAAGAATTATTAATGGGAGTTCTTCGATCTGAGGACAAACAGCTTCAGCTCACAGGCAGAATCTAGGATGCAGGATTGTACAAGCCAGATAGCAATCGAGGAAATGAACTCTCGAGGACTATCCGAAACCAAAAGAAATACAACAGGGAATCAGAGCAGTTAATCAGTAAATGACAACAACATCAAACAATAAAAGAGGGAATAAACGGCATAGGTATAGAACCTTCTAATGGAGAGGAAGGTAAGGCGATACCAAATAATGGTAGACTGCTTCAAACTTAGAAAGATAAGGGTAAAACCAATGGCCAACATCATTCTTAATGGAGAGAGCTGAAAACAGGAACAAGACAAGGATGCCCTTTATCACCACTCCTATTTAACATTGTGCTGGAAGTGCTAGCTAGAGCAATAAGGCAAGAGAAAGAAATAAAGGGCATCCAAATTGGTAATGAAGAAGTTAAACTCTCCCTGTTTGCAGATGATATGATACTATACATAGAAAACCCTAAAGACTCCACGAGAAATCTACTGGAAGTAATAGAAAGATTCAGCAGAGTAGCAGGATACAAGATAAACATTCAAAAATCAGTTGGATTCCTATATACCAGTAAGGAGAATGATGAAACGGAAATCAGGAAAACAATACCATTTTCAATAGCCCCGAAAAAGATAAAATACTTAGGAATAAATCTGACCAGGGATGTAAAAGACCTATACAAAGAAAACTCCAAAACACTACTGCATGAAACCCAAAGGGATCTACATAAATGGAGAAACATACCATGCTCATGGATAGGCAGACTGAACATTGTGAAAATGACAATTCTACCCAAAGCAATTTACAAATACAACCAATCCCGATCCATATACCAACAACGTTCTTCAAAGAGAAGGAACAACTAATCATTAACTTTGTATGGAAAGGGAAGAAGTCCCAAATAAGTAAAGCACTACTGAAGAAGAAGAATAAAGTTGGAGGACTCACTACCTGACTTCATAAGCTACTATACAGCTACGGTAGTCAAAACAGCCTGGTACTGGCACAACAGCAGATACGTTGACCAATGGAACAGAATTGAGTACCCAGATGTAAATCCATCCACCTATGGTCACCTGATCTTCGACAAGGGCCCCAAATCCATCAAATGGGGAAAAGACAGTCTTTTTAACAAATGGTGCTGGCAAAACTGGATATCCATCTGCAAAAAAATGAAACAGGACCCATACTTCATGCTGTATAGAAAAACTACTTCAAAATGGATCAAAGACCTGAATATAAAGCCTAAAATGATAAAATTCATAGAAGAATAAATAGGACCAACACTTCAGGCTTTCATACACGGCGTTAACAGGATACAAACCATAACCATCAACGCACAAACCCCAACAGATAAGCTAGATAATTGGGATCTTCTAAAAATCAAATACCTATACTCTTCAAAAGACTTCACCAAAAGATTAAAAAGAGAACCTACAGACTGGGAAAAATTTTTGGACAGTAGAAGTCAGACAAAGGTCTAATCTCCATAATGTACCAGAAAACCCAAAACCTCTATAAGAAAAAGACAAGTAATTCTATTAAAAAATGGGCAAAGGAAATGAACAGATACTTCACCAAAGAAGACATTAAAATGGCAACAGACGTATGAGGAAATGCTCGGGATCACTAGGCATTAGAGAAATGCAAATTAAAACCACGATGAGTTACCATCTCACCCCGGCATTACTGGCACGAATCAAAAACACTGGAAATAACAAATGTTGGAGGGGCTGCGGGGAGATGGGAACTCTTATGCACTGCTGGTGGGAATGCAAAATGATACAACCATTTTGGAAAATGATATGGCGCTTACTCAGAAAGCTAGAAATAGACATACCATTCGATCCAGCAATCCCACTCCTAGGAATATATGCTAGAGAAATAAGAGTCGTCATTCGAATAGACATATGCACACCTATGTTCATGCCAGCATTGTTCACAATAGCCAAACGATGGAAACAACCTAGATGCCCATCAACAGATGAATGGATAAACAAACTATGGTACATACACACAATAGAGTACTATGGAACGAGAAAGAACAACCATGAATCTGTGAAGCATCTCATAACATGACTGAAACTGGAGGACATTATGCTGAATGAAATAAGTCAATCACAAAAGGACAAATATTGTGTGAGACCACTATTGTAAAAACCCATGAAGAAGTTCACACACAAAATGTAACAATCTTTGTTGGTTACCAGGGATGTGGTGGGGGGGAATATTAAATAGACAATTGATAAGTGGTATCTTGGGTGACGGGTGAGACAGTACACACAATACAGGAGAAGGTAGCACAACTTGTACAAGGAAAGGTCATGGAAGCCCCATAGACACATCCAAACTCCCTGAGGGACTGAATTGCTGGGCAGAGGACTCTGGGGACCATGGTCTCGGGGAACATCTAGCTCAATGGGCATGACAGCTTATAAAGACAATGCTCTACATTCTACCTTGGTGAGTAGTGTCTGGGGTGTTAAAAGCCTGTGAGCGGCCATCTAAGATACTCCACTGGTCTCATCCCTTGGAGAGCAGGGGAGAATGAAGAGAACAGGATACAGGGAAAAGATTAGTCCAAAGGACTAATTGTCCACAGCTACCAAGGCTTCTACCGGACTGAGTCCAGTACAGCTAGATGGTGCTCAGCTACCACCACTGACTGCTCTGACCGGGATCACAGCAGAGGGTTCTGGACAGAGCTGGAGAAGGATGTAGAGCATAATTCTAACCCACAGAAGAAGACCAGGTTTACTGGCCTAAAGGAGACTGGAGAAGCTCCGAGAGTGTGGCCCCCAGACGCCCTTTTAGCTCAGTGGTGAAGTTACCTCCGAGATTCACTGTTCAGCCTGGGAGTGGACAGCCCCGTAAAACCAAATGAGACTAACGAGGTATAGGAGTCCAGTGACAAGGGCCAGAAAGCAGGAGGGGACAAGGAAGCTGGTGATAGGGAACCCAAGGTTGAGTAAGGATATCGTTGATGTGTTGTGAGATTGTTAACCATTGTCATAGTGCAACATGTGTAGTAACTGTTAAATGAGAAACTATTTAGTTCTGTAAGACTTCATCTTAAGTGAGAATAACAGCACAATTGGAAGAGGGTAGTCAACGTCACTAAACTGTGCATGTAGAAATTTTTCAAAGGGTGTATCTTTGGCTATGTGTATTTTCACCAAAAAAAAGGTTGAGAAGTTAGAGGGTTGACATGTTGTGGGGTTGTTAACCAGTGTCATAAAACAACATGTGTACTTCTGTTTCATGAGAAACTATTTGTTCTGTAAGCCTTCACCTGAAGTACAATTAAAAAAAAAAAAAAAGGCATGCTGTATCTATTAGACTACAAAGTTCTGGACTCTTGATGCTTTGATGGTCTAAACCGGAAAAACAAAAAAAAAAAGATACTAGGCAGCCTTTTTATCCTGCTTCTTTTCCTAGGTGCCTTTGATGTGCTGGCAGTGAGTTAATAGTGTCCCAGACCCTGCCTGAGGGCCCTCAGAAGCCTGACCCTGAGCCTCCCAAAGTCAGTCTGTGGTAACAGCTGCACTCTGCAGACGTTTCGCCTAGAAGTAATGCATATCTAGAACATGACACATGCAAGTTTATTCTATAAACATGTATTTTCTTTATTACTTTAACAAACATGTTTCGAATGCCTGTTATATGCCAGGTAGTGTGCTAGATGCTAGTAATATGAGGAAGGTACAGTCAGTTTTTTCAAAGACCTTCTAGTCTAGGAAGTGGCTTGTAACCAGAGACTGTCTTCAGAATCACTTATGAAACTAAAAAACCTTACCCACATATTCAGTCCCTGCCGTCTGGTGATTTTAGTTCATTTGAGCTGATATGAGGCCTGGGCATCTGTACTTAGGCAGCAGAATCACCTGATTTATTTTTTATTCCCCATTAAGAACCTCTGGAAGGAAGAATAAATGATTATGAGAGATTAGCACATTGTAGGTTCAGGGTACAATGGGAGCACCCAAGAGTGAGGTAATTTTTAAATTGTGGGATATTATATATCTACAGAAAAGTTCATAATTCATGCACAGCTCAGTGAGTGATTATGAAGTGAACACCTTTGAGACTACCAGCCATGTCAGGAAATAGAATATTGCCAGCATCTAAGATGCCCTCTCTGTATCCTTTCCCAGTTACAACTGTTCCCTCCCCTGGAGGTAACACTAGTCTGACTCTTTGTTTTTCTTTATAGCTCACCACCTACGAAGTCATTCCTAATCACTAGTTTAATTTTGTCTGTTTTTGAACTGCATATAAATAAATCCTACTGCACGTTTTCTTTTGCCATCTTTTGTTCACCATTGTTTGTAAAATTCCCCAAGCTATTGCATATAGCTCTTGTTTGATGGTTTTCATTACTGTATACATTATATGAATGTAGCACAATCTGTGTATCCATTTTCTTGTTGATGGGCATGTGGATTGATTCTCATTTTTAGCTATTGAGTAATACTTCTATGAATGTACGTATGCATATATATTCTGGTGCCCGTGTGCATGGGTTTCTCCAGAGTATTTTGGATGGCGTGAATTGCTGGGTCCTAGGATGTATATACATTGTCAACTTTACTGGATAATGCCAACCTGCTTTTCCTAAGTGGTTGAATCAATTTAAAATTCTCCAGCAGTGTATGAGAGTTTCTGTTGTTTTATATTCTTGCCAGGGGTACTTAATCTTGATGCATTGCTAAAAAAGAGGCAAGCAGGGCGGAGGAGGAAGGTTGTTTCAGGCATACAAAAAAGAATGAGAATAAGAGGGTGTAATGAGTTTGGAAGATATGACACTAACTTAGGGGCTTGTGGGGAAGTGGTGGAGGGTGAGACTGGAGTCTTGTGAATGTGCCGTGTGCTGAGGAGTTTGACCTTTGTGCTAAAGACAGTGAAGCACGCAGAAGACATCAGGTCTATGTTTTGTGATAGCTATGTGAATGATGAGGAGCTGAGGCTTAACTACTTAGAGTACAGAGCTTAACTAATCTAATACAAGTGATAAATAAGAAAAAGCAGGCTTGAAGGGTTTGAATTCCAAGATATTTAGACCTAACTCAACAGTTTTGCCAGTTTTTTTTCATGTGGTGTGAGGGCGAAGGAAGCAGGAGTGTTGGTTTTTGTTTAAGTGACAGTAAGGTGATGACTTCGTTCACTTGAGTTGGAGGATTCAGGAAGAGGAGAGTCTGAGGTCAGGGTATCAGCCACGGAAAGTGAAGCTAGTTTAAGCATGTAGTAATATGTAGTTTATCTATACATAGAATGTGTCATAAGTGATTTGAACTCAAGAGAAAGGCTGGAGATGTTTTAGTCCTCAGCGTATAATTGGTGGCTGGAGTCATGTGTGTGGATGCATCTGCCCAGAGAGAGTCTAAGGAGGATGAGGGATGCCTGGATGAGTGAGGGAAGAGGATCCTGAAAAGCAGACTGAGAAGGATCAATCAAAGAAGTAAAAGATAAACCAAAAGAAATTAGATCATAGCTGCTAAGAAAAAAAGGGTTTGTAGGAAGAGAATATTGACTCATGTCAGATGCCCTCAGAAAAGGATCAGTGAAATTAGGCAGAAAGATGTGCAGTTGGGCACTGTTATGGATTAAACTGTGTCCCTCAAAAATGTGTGTGAACTTAGCTAAGCCATGATTCCCAGTATTGTGTGATTGCCCACCATTTTGTCATCTGATGTGATTTTCCTATGTGTTGTAAATCCTGCCTTTATGATGTTGATGAAGCAGGATTAGAAGCAGTTATGTTAATGAAGTAGGACTCAATCTACAGGATTAGGTTGTATCTTAATCTCTTTCGTGGTATGAAAGAGAGAAACCAGAGAGATGTGGGGACCTCGTGCCGCAAAGAAGCAAGAGCCAGGAGAATGGCACGTCCTTTGGACCTGGGGTCCCTGCTCTGAGAAGCTCCTTGACCAGGGAAGATTGATGACCAGGACCTTCCCCCGGAGCCAACAGAGAGAGAAAGCCTTCCCCTAGAGCTGGCACTCTGAATTTGGACTTTTAGCCTCCTAGACTGTGAGAGAATAAATTTCTCTTTGTTAAAGCCATCTACTTCTGGTATTTCTGTTATAGCAGCACTAGTTACCAGGACAGAATTTGGTACTAGGAGTGGGGTGCTCGTCTAACAGATACCTAAAATGTGGAAGCAGTTTTGAAACTGTGAATGGAGAGGCTGGAAGAGTTTTAAAGTGCCTAATAGTAAAAGCCTAGACTATTGACTTGAAGAGACTGTGGTGGAATTATGGTCATCAAAGACAATTCTGGTGAGGACTCAGAAGGAAGTGAGGAGAGCTGTTACACTGGAGATGGTACAGACTGCAATAAGCAGCAGCAGAAAAATGGAAGCAGCAGAAAAACAGCAGCAGCAGAACCAGGAGACCAGCGTGAGACAGTCCTAGAGCCAACCCACAGAGAGAGAGCTGAGTGCCTTTGCTCAGGAAGCTTCTTGGCAGAGTGGGATGCCTCCAAGCACTTACCAGTGGAGCTAGGCTTGCCAGCCCATAACCCATGTAGCAAGAGAGCTGAATGCTTTCTGGCTGTCTTAGGCTGGGTTCTCTAGAGAAGCAAAACCAGTAAAACATGTAAATATATGTATATATAGAGAGATTTATATCAAGGAAACAGCTCACATGGTTGTAGAGGCTGGAACATCCCAAGTCTGTGGATCAGGATAGAGGCTTCTCTTGATTAACGTAGCCACAGGGGCTGGCCAACCCAAGATTGACAGGTTGGAGAGCAGGGCTCTTGCTCACAGGGTGTGATGGTTGAAAAATCCCAAGATCGGCAGGCAAGATCGCAAGGCTTCTCCTGATTCACGTATCTGCAGGACTGGTGAGCCCAAGATTAGCAGGTAAGCTGCTAGCTCAAGTCCCAAGAACTGGAGGTCAGACAAATAAGAAGCAGCTGCAGGATCCAGAACAAGCCAAAAGCCTTGGCAAGGCAAGCAAGAAGGAAGTAGGCAGCGGAGGGCAGAGAGGCCCAAAGCGCTGCCCTTGCCAGTACCACTAAGTAGATTCCATCATGGGGGAGATCACACATCATATTTATCAACAGGGAAGTGATCACAACATTATACAACTGCCAAAACAGTGAGAGTCATGGCCCAGTCAAGCTGACACACAATCTTAACCACCACACTGGCCATAAGTTTACTGGCGGAGTGGGGTGCATCTAGGCAGTTATTGGTGGAGCCAAAGAGCTTTGGAGCACTTGCCCCAGCAGGGCAGATGGTGGTGAGACCCAGAGTCCCAGGAGGCCAAGGAAACAGGAAGCAGAAGCTGAAGAAAGACAAGGAACACAGGAAGCAGAGCTGCCTCAGTCTCCAAGGGTATGGCCACAACCTCTGGGTTCTGAAAGGGTACAGTCATCACTCAGAAGGACTAGGAAAATGGGGCTGCCTAAATTTGAGAGAGGAGAGTTGCTGTCCCAGTGGGCCTGGAAGGTGGATCTGAAGCCCAGGACCATGGGGCCTCCACTCAGAATCAAGAGAGTGTGGCCAACACCCAGAGTCTGGAGGACAGGACCATTGCCTAAATGGTCTCAGAGAACAGAAGATTATTTTCAAGCCTTGAGGGCTAATGTAGTGTGTTCTGCTGACTTGCTTGGTACCTTGCCTTCTTTCCCTCCAATTTTTCCCATTTGTAATGGCAATGTCTAGCTTGTGCCTGTTCCAGCACTGTACTTTGAAAGCAAATAACTTGTATTCTAGATTTCACAGATGAAGAAGAATTTTGCAGAAGACGAGATTTTGGACTTGGAGTTGATTTAAGACTTTTGCTATGATGTAGTAGGGTGAATATGTTTAACGTGTGACAAGGGCATGAGTTTTGGGGGACCAAAGGATGGAAAGTATGGCTTTGGCAATAGAAATGATGCTGGAGATCGCATGATTGAATATTGCAAGACCAACGACTTCTTCATTGTGAATACCTTTTTCCACCAACATAAACAGTGGCTATACACTTGGACCTCACCAGATGGAATACACAGGAATCAAATCGACTACATCTGTGGAAAGAGACGATGGAAAAACTCAATATCATCAATCAGAACAAGGCTAGGGGCCGACTGCGGAACAGACCATCAATTGCTTATATGCAAGTTCAAGTTGAAACTGAAGAAAAGTAGAACAAGTCTACAAGAGCCAAAGTATGACCTTGAGTATATCCTACCTGAATTTAGAGACCATCTCAAGAATAGATTTGATGTGTTGAACACCAATGACCGAAGACCAGACGAGTTGTGGAATGACATCAAGGACATCATACATGAAGAAAGCAAGAGGTCATTAAAAAGACAGGAAAGAAAGAAAAGACCTAAATGAATGTCAGAAGAAACTCTGAAACTTGTTCTTGAACGCCAAGTAGCTAAATCAAAAGGAAAAAATAATGAAGTAAAAAAGCTGAACAGAAGATTTCAAGGGGCAGCTTGAGAAGACAAAGTAAAATATTATAATGACATATGCAAAGACCTGGAGATAGAAAACCAGAAGGTAAGAACACACTCTGCATTTCTCAAGCTGAAAGAACCGAAGTAAAGATTCAGGTCTCGAGCTGCAGTACTGAAGGATTCTATGGGGAAAATATTAAATGACTCAGGAAGCAGCAAAAGAAGATGGAAGGAATACACAGAGTCACCGTACCAGAAAGAATTGATCGATGTTCAACTGTTTCAGGAGGTAACGTATGGTTGGGAACCTATAGTACTGAAGGAAGAGGTCCAAGCTGCACTGAAGGCATTGGCAAAAAACAAGCCTCAGGGAATTTATTGGATTACCAATTGAGATGTTTCAACAAATGGATGCAGTGCTGGAAGTGCTCACTTATCTATGTCAAGAAATGTGGAAGACAGCTACCTTGCTAACTGACTGGAAGAGATCCATATTTGTGCCTATTCCCAAGAAAGGTGATCCAACGGAATGCGGAAATTATCGAACACTATCATTAATATCACATGCAAGCAAAGTTTTGCTGAAGATCATTCAAAAGTGGCTGTACCAATATATGGACAGGGAACTGTCAGAAATTCAAGCCATATTTAGAAGAGGATGTGGAACAAGGGATATTGTTGCTGATGGCAGATGGATCCTGGCTGAAAGCAGAGAATACCAGAAAGATGTATACCTGTGTTATATTGACTCTGCAAAGTCATTGAACTGTGTGGATCATGACAAATTATGGATAACATTGTGGAGAATGAGAATTCTGGAATACTTAATTGTGCTCATGAGGAATCTGTACATGGATCAAGAGGCAGTCATTCTAACAGAACAAGGGGATACTGCATAGTTTAAAGTCAGGAAAGATGTGTGTCAGGGTTGTATCCTTTCACCATGCCTGTTCAGCCTGTGTGCTGAGCAAATCATCTGAGAAGCTGGACTGTATGAAGAATGGGGTATCAGGATTGGGGGAAGACTTATTAACAACCTGTGTTATGCAGATGACACAACCTTGCTTGCTAAAAGTGAAGAGGACTTGAAGCACTCATTGATGAGGATCAAAGACCACAGCCTTCAGTATGGATTACACCTCAACATAGAACAAAAATTCTCACAACTGGACCAGTAAGCAACACCATGATAAATGGAGAAAAGATTGAGGTTGTCAAGGATTTCATTTTACTTAGGTCTACAATCAACACCCAGGGAAGCAGCAGTCAAGAAATCAAATGACACATTGTATTGGGCAGATATGCTGCAAAAGACTTCTTTAAAATGTTGAAAACCAAAGATGTCACCTTGAGAACTAAGGTGCGCCTGACCCAAGCCATGGTGTTTTCAGTTGCCTCATATGCATGAAAAAACTGGCCAATGAATAAGGAAGACCAAAAAAGAATTGATGCCTTTGAATTGTGGTGTTGTTGAAGAATATTGAGTTTACCATGGACTGCCAAAAGAATGAACAAATCTGTCTTGGAAGAATTACAACCAGAATGCTCCTTAGAAGCAAGGTTGGTGAGACTACATCTCACGTATTTTGGACATGTTATCAGGAGGGACCAGTCCCTGGAGAAGGACATCATGCTTGGTAAAGTAGAGGGTCAGCAAAAAAAGGAAAACCCTCAACGAGATGGATTGACACAGTGGCTGCAACAATGGGCTCAAGCATAGCAACAATTGTGAAAATGGCACAGGACTGGACAGTGTTTCATTCTGTAGTGTACAGGGTCACTATGAGTTGGAACTAACTCAATAGCACCTAACAACAACAACAACAAAGGATGGAATGTTATGGGTTGAATTGTGTCCCCCAAAAATGTGTGTCAACTTGGTTAAGCCATGATTCCCAGTATTGTGTGATTGTCCACCATTTTGTCATCTGATGTGATTTTCCTGTGTGTTGTAAATCCTGCCTGTATGATGTTAATGAGGCAGGATTAGAGACAGTTACGTTAATAAGGCAAGACTCAATCTGCAAGATAAGGTTGTATCTTAAGTTGATCTCTTTTGAGATATAGAAGAGAGAAGCGAGCAGAGACGTGGGTACCTCATACTACCAGGAAACAGGAGCCAGGAGAATGGCACGTCGTTTGGTCCTGGGGTCCCTGCACTGAGAAGCCCCTTAACCAGGGAAAATTAATGACAAGGACCTTCCCCGGGAGCCTCAGAGAGAGAAAGCCTTCTAGAGCTGGCACCCTGAATTTGGTCTTCTAGCCTCCTAGACTGTGAGAGAATAAATTTCTCTTTGTTAAAGCCATCCACTTGTGGTATTTCTGTTATAGCAGCACTAGTAACCACGACAGGCAGTTAGGAAAGAGGTGCTTGGGGATCAAGCGAGAGACATTTCAGGCAGTAAAGTGCAGGGAACAGAAGTGATGCTGCAGGGGTGGAAGAGCAAATAATGGGGGAGGAAGCAAGAAATGAGGACTGCTCTTTAACTAGGCAGTGAATGGAAGCTTAAAGCACATTCACTAGAGTGTGATGTGGAGTGAATATAGGGGAGTTTTGGTGGTTGTGGATTGTGTGTGTGTTTAAGGTGGGAAACACTTGCATATAATCCTGTAGGCAGGGCTGTCTAGTCACACAGAGGAGAGAAGAAGAATGTCCCTGAAACTTCAGCATGATCCTCGGAAGGTTCCAAGTCCTGGTAGAGGAATTAGCCTTGCGTAGAGGGAGGACACCTCTGTTACTGAGATAGTGAGAAGAATTGGCATAGATTGAAATAAGTTCGTGAGAATAAATCCTTTCAGAGAGCAAGAAATCAGAGTTCTGCACTTTTAATGGCTTCTTACCTCCTAAATAGGAGGCAGTGTGTTTGGTTGGTTGGATAACGGAAATGAATGGCGGCCTAAACAGATCCCCAGATGTAATGCATAATTGTAGACACTTCTTTTGTCAACCTGCTAAATATAAAGTAATGCAAAGATGTGTGTTTTTGAGCAAATGTGAATTATAAGAAGCCATAGCTATGCCACTGGAGGGAGTCTTAAGGGAAGTTGAAAGAGACTTTCGATTCCATAGCATGCTTGAAAATAGTTCTTTTAAGTTATATAACCACCTTATGCTTCTCTCTATTCTGTTTCTATATAAAAGCAAATCGTCTTTGTGTGTAGTATTTACATTATCACAATTTGCAAAGTAATTTCCCCCGATCTCTTTTGGTCAAAGAACTCTTAAAGTGTGTGTGTAGGGGGGGGTGTGGGGGTGTGTGTGTGTCAGTTCCCTCAGCCAAAGACCACCAGGCGGACACTTGTAGTCGAACAATGAGTTATAGTTACTCATAGCAGTGAAAGAGAATGCATATCGTAGGAAATCATGGGGTGTCTCAGTCAGAGGGTGTTAGAACTTATAGGAGTTGGGCTTTGGTTGGGTCATTAGAGGGAGAATCTAAGAAAGTGGGGACTTGCTCTGTATTCAGTGCTCTCAGAAGACTAAGGCAATTCTCTGATTGGGTAGCTCATTGAATCTTATCTACAGGGAAGGCAGACTAGATGGCAGATAAAGCTATAATTGGGAAACAAGTAGCAGTCATTCATTTATCAAGAGAAGGGATATTTGGTATTTTGTGGGTTGAACGGTAAACTTGTTTCTGTCTCACATGTAATAGTCTCAGAGTGACCTGGACTGACGCAAATTTTCTATGAGATTATTTATGTCCAACAGAAAAGCAAAATGGCGTGACTGAGAGTCATACTAGCTAGTAATAACTTTGAGGCCTAGCTGTGAATGTCACATCAGCTCTGATATCAGGGACTGCTTTATATTTCAAACACACACACACACACACACACACACACACACACACACACACACACACACACACACACACACACACACACACACACACACACACACACACACACACACACACACACACACACACACACTGCTAACTGCTGTTGAGTCAGCTCCGACTCATAATAACCTTATGTATAGCAGAACAACACATTGCTCTATCCTGCGCCATCCACACAATCATTGCTGTGTTTGAGTCCGTTGCTGCAGCCACCAAGTCAATCCATCTCCTTGAGGGTTTCCCTTGTTTTTGCTAACCCTCTACTTTACCAGACATGGTGTCCTTTTCTAGCAGTTGGGCTTACCTGATGACATGTCCAAAGCATCCAAGACAAAGTCTCATTATCCTCACTTCTAAGGAGCATTCTGGATGAGACCTAGGTTTCTAGTTGAGTAGTTTGAGTAGGAAGTGATGCTTCACCAGGATAGGGAGAAAGGGAGCAGTGAGAGGTTGTAAGATATCTTAACCAAAAATCCCTGCAGGAGCATGAACCTGCTTATACCAAAAACCAAATCAAATCCATTGTTGTCGAGTCAGTTCTGACTCATAGCAACCCTAAAGGAGGGGCTAATTGCTTCTAATCAATCTTGTAACATTCTGGGTAGTATCTAACAGAGAATAATAATTTATTGACTGACTAGCAGCAAGAGCTATTACTACACAGGGAACCAAAATCTTAAATTCTTTTGTCAGCATATTCCCTCCCTGTAGGCAAATCTATGTAAGTGACAGAATTACAATCAGAAGATTGTGTGGTCTGGGTGGGGACATACAAGGGAAGCTAGCTTGGGTATCTTAATAGCTGTTTTTAGCAAGGTATGATGCATCTATCAGTACTGTTGCGATTTATGCACCCAGTCTACAGAAATACAGATGTGACCCCAGAACTATGTTTTGAAATGTTGGGTGCAAGGATGCCAAAGTGGGTTTCATATGTCAGCCCCTAGCATATGAGCTGGCACATAGTAGGTACTCAGCACATAGTGTGAGGGGAGTTGAGGCTTAACAGAGAGTATTCTATAATCTATTATTTGTGTCTGCCGTGGGTGCAGGGAAGAGGTGTGAGGCACTCTCTGGCAGGCATTTGCCAGCCCTGGTTGAGAATTTTCACATATTTATCATAGAGCTGGTCTACAAACATTATGAAGGAGGGAGGAGTTAAAATGTGTCTCTGCCCATAACCAAACGCATTAGAAGTGAGGTTTTCTATACCTTTTCTCGTTCTGACATTCTGAACCCGCATAAGGAAGCAACATGCAGATAAATTTAAAAGGCAGCTGTCCTGGTTGGTACGTCAGCTATGCAGGGACCAGGTTGATCAAGGAAATCTGATATATTAAATTTGCTTTTGTTTTGCCTCTTTTTGGTCATTGTCTTTTTTCTTTATATTGGGAAAGACATCCTCCTAGCTTATTCTCCTTGCCCTTTAAAAACAAAAACCACTTTCTATTGCTAAGAGTCCTTTTTTTCTCGCCATCTTATATTTTGGATCAGAATGTACAGTTAAATTTTCATAATAGATAAAGAGCTATTTGATGTGAGAGTTACTTTTAGAGTTACTTAAAATTAGAGCAAAATCATAACTATTTTTGCTCATTAATACATACATATGATACATCCTACTTTTAAAATTATATGTCATTTGCCCAAATGATCATACTGAAAAAAAGAGTTAGGATAAACCCATATAGTTGAAAAATATTGCATTGGTGATGCTTGGGCTAGATTTCAGGTTATTGGTGTGGAAGCAGTATTAAAGCTTGTGGTTGATTCTCTAGGTATCTTGGGCAGTAGCTTAATTATACCTTTAAATTGAAGACATTGCTCTTCTTTTTAGACCTTCCCTGTATGTCTGATCTGTTATTGAATTATTCCTGTGCCTTTGAGAGTCCCTAAAGATCTCCATTTTTCAGGATTTCAAATAGCTAAATATAGGTTATAGTGATAATAGTTAAATATAATATTTACATTAATAGGTTTTCCTCAGGAATTCCATTTCGCTATTTTGGTTATTTTTTTTAAAACATTCCCAACATTTAAGGCTCACCTTATAATATTATTACATTAAAAATGAGACTATTATAATGAATTTTTTTTTTTTAAAAAGGCTTATTTTTTAGTTAGAAGATATCTTAGAGAAAATCTTACAGTGTAACCCTCTTATCTTACAGGTGGAAAAGTCAAGACTCAATGAATTAGATGACTTCTGAATTTCCTGAAAGAGAAATTATGCCAACATATATTTTTGAAGCTTAAAAAATAATGAAAACATTGAATTGATAAACCAATTTACAGATAGCACAGCTTTTATGTTGTACTTCAGAATTAAGCAGAAAGCTCCCTGAATAATGAGTGCATCATTTTAACTACTTAATATCTTCTCATTTGAGTAGATATAGAAAAGGTTGTCTGTTTAGCCTTTCTAATTAAATTTACTCCTTTAATTAAGAGACAAAAAAATGCCTGAGGTATGTTTTTTTTTTTTTTTCCTTTTTTTTGATTGTACTTCAGGTGAAGGCTTATAGAACAAATAGTTTCTCATGCAACAGAAGTACACATGTTGTTTTATAACATTGGTTAACAACCCCACAACATATCAACCCTCTAACTTCTCAACCTCTTTTTTTGTTTGGTGAAAATACACATAGCCAAAGATACACCCTTTGAAAAATTTCTACATGCACAGTTTAGTGACATTGACTACGCTCTTTGAATTGTGCCGTTATTCTCACTTAAGATGAAGGCTTACAGAACTAAATAGTTTCTCGTTTAACAGTTACTACAAATGTTACCCTATGACAATGGTTAACAATCTCACAACACATCAACAATATCCTTACTCAACCTTGGGTTCCTTACCACCAGCTTCCTTGTCCCCTTCTGCTTTCTGGCCCTTGTCACTGGACTCCTGTACCTCGTTAGTCTCATTTGGTTTTACGGGGCTGTCCACTCCCAGGCTGAACAGTGAACCTCGGAGGTAACTTCACCACTGAGCTAAAAGAGTGTCTGGGGGCCATACTCTCGGGGTTTCTCCAGTCTCCTTTAGGCCAGTAAATCTGGTCTTTTTTTTTTGTGAGTTAGAATTATGCTCTACATCCTTCTCCAGCTCTGTCCAGAGCCCTCTGTTGTGATCCTGGTCAGAGCAGTCAGTGGTGGTAGCCGGGCACCATCTAGCTGTACTGGACTCAGTCTGGTGGAGGCCTTGGTAGCTGTGGACGATTAGTCCTTCGGACTAATCTTTTCCTTGTATCCTGTTCTCTTCATTCTTCCTTGCTCCTGAAGGGGTGAGACCAGTGGGGGATCTTAGATGGCCACTTACAGGCTTTTAATACCCCAGACACTACTCACCAAGGTAGAATGTAGAGCATTGTCTTTATAAGCTGTGTCATGCTGAGGTATGTTTTTTGAGCTGTTAAAACTCTTTGTTTTTCCAGTACTTCATTAATTGAGGAAATTATCCTTTAACTGAAGATAATTTGGTGAGCTATGTGATGATGTAGTGATTATTCTTTGATTAGAACTAAAATATGTAATTGGAAGGAAGAGGAAAATATATTTTCTTTATATGAATATATTATCGTGATATAATTCTTCCAGAATGAGATTTTTAAGTTAGATTATTTAATAGGCTTTTAGAACTAGGAAATACCTTAGAGTTCAGCTAGTTCAACCACTTCACTTTACAGATAATGATTCTAAGAACCAAAGTGTAAAGAAGTGAATTATCCAAGGTGACACATTTAGTCAGAATAGAAGCCAAGTCTTACTCTGCCCTCTTGGTCCAGTGCTTTTCACTCTGTCATTCATGTTATTCCCTTAAAGCCAGTTGAGGTGCCATTAAAAGGAAAGGGGGCAGGGAGGATGCCAAAGAAAAAGGGCGTAAATCCTGTCTCAATGAACTTAAGTTTAGGAGTTCACTTCTAGGTCTTTGGTATCTGTTCTTCAGAAAAAAAATGCTTCTATGGTGAGGATAACCATACTAATGAAACTGATTTTACGTTTTAGGTGAGAGTTACGTGTGTGCATCCAACGAACCATTTCGTAAAGTCGATTACACCAAAAATATTAATCCGAACTGGTCTGTGAACATCAAGGGTGGGGCAACTCGATCCTTGGCTGCTACCTCCTCTGTGAAAAGCGAAGCGAAAGAAAGTAAAGATTTCATCAAACCCAAGTTAGTGACTGTGATTCGAAGTGGAGTGAAGCCCAGAAAAGCAGTGCGGATCCTTCTAAATAAAAAGACTGCTCATTCCTTTGAACAGGTCTTAACAGACATCACCGAAGCCATTAAACTAGACTCAGGAGTGGTCAAGAGGCTCTGCACACTGGATGGAAAGCAGGTAAGATGCTTCTAGCTTCTCCTTTTTCGTCTTCTAAACTCTCCCTGTACCATGATGGCTACGTGTTTGACAATATGAACTCAGTTGTCATTAGAAACTCTTCTAATAGTTCTATTCAGAGGTTTTGCGTGTGAGAGAGTGAGTCGTCTGTGGACGTGGGTAAATCACAGGAGCCGAAATTAAAGATATTTAACATTTTTAGACAAGTCTTCCCTCCCCATTTATGTTTAATATGGAAAGTGCATTTTAAAAGAAAATACTTTTATAGAAATGTCCGTACAAGTTTCACAGTGATCAACGAATGTAATTAATCAGCATTTCTAGAAAACGAACCCAAATTGCATGGAAAAATGCAAGACAAATTATGGTAACCATATACCAGAGAATCTGATGGACCAGAAAAGAAGGGCAAATTGCAAGACTGCATGAATAGCAGTTATACAAGTATTGAGTTTTACCACAGAGTATCACTCCTAAAAAGAAGCGTGGTTTCTGAAGTATATTTTTTCCCTAATTTCAATAAGGTTAAATTGCTTGTATTTATATTGTATTAAAAATTATGGTTTCCAACATTAAATTTGTTCCTTCCCCATACTTAAATTTATTTTGAAGTGTTCAGCTCACATAGTACTGAGAATGTAACAGTATAAAACACTGGAGCAGTATCTTCTGGAAAAACACAATCTAAGTAATTTCTAGTTTTGTAAGACCAGATTTAGTTACTAGCTTGCTTTCTGAGACGTTAACAAATTATTCAAAATAAATTCCAAAAAATGCAGTAAATCATAACCAAAAGCAAACCAAACCCATTGACGTCGAGTCGATTCTGACTCATAGTTGGATTGTGATGACCTTTCTAATGAATGAATTAATGATTAGAAAGCACAGCAGTCTTCTCCAGGGTATGTGCACAATAAGTTGCTATTAACAACTCAGTTAATAGCACAGAACAACACAAAACACCTTCAGATTCACCCTGAAAATAAGTGAAAATAAGTTAGACCATAGGAAAAAAGCAGATGTGATACATTAATCAAATAGCCGGTTCTTGGTGGGTACAGGGAAGGTGGGAAATATAAGACAAATATTTAAGATCCAAAACCAAAGGAAAAATGAGAATCATAAATACACCAAATGAGAAAAAAAATAGTATGTAAATAGTAAATGCAGGTGAGATTTTAAATATTAGAATACTGTGCATAGTACAACACTAAAATTTGGAAATCTCCAAATGAATGATGCTCAGGAAAAATAAGTGAAGTAAAGACGTTGACCGTCTAATTAAAATAGTAACCATCGGTGTTTAATAGTTATACAGAAGTTATCTTCAGAAAGGCTCTAGATGAGAAACAGTTACATACAAAAAAAAAAAAAAATGAACTAAAGCACAAGCAACTCACAATAATCAACATATTAAAGAATAATATACTGTGAAGAGTAGGACTTAAGCCAAGAAGTAAAGGAAGGCTCACCATTAAGATATCTGTTTACACTTGAGATCTGTAGGATAAAGCACAATACACACACGTACATCATCCCAAAACAATGTTGCAAAGTCATTTGACAAAGTACAAAATTTATATTCAGTTAAATATTTAGTAATAAAAATAGAAGGCTATTTCTCTAATCCACAAAAAAATAATTCTTTCTGAAACAGAAGGCCAATGTATTACTAAACAAATGAGATACTGTATTTCTATGAAAATTATTTACAAGATAAGGATACCTGATAACCCCAGTATTTAACATTCTTCTATACATTCTTCCTGATTTTTATTTGTAGTTTAATGCAATTTCAATAATAACCTATATGATTTTTTTTTTTGGTGGGGCTTAGGGAGGGGGCCTAACAATACGATTTTAAAAGTTAATCTGGAAAAATAGGCAGGAAGGTTTTGGAAATAATGATTAATGGGCTCTCATGATACCAGATATTAAATCATTATCTTCATACCATACAAAAAATAAATTCCAGGTGTTTTAAAGATGTAGATGTAAAGATGGGGAAAGAAAGGGAAACTAAAATATCTCAATATTTTAAAATGGTAAAGGATTTTCTAAGCATAAAAACAGTGGAAAAATCACAAAGGAAAAAGCTGATTGGTTTGACAGCATAAAAATTAGAAATTTCTAGATGCCATAAACAACAGTTATATGCCTTTATATTGAGTTTTAGTAATTTAAGATGAAAAGGGCTAACACTGTAATGGGAAAGTGGATGAAAGGCCAAACAGACAATTTGAAAGAGTAGAAATATGCATGGTAACCATAAAAAAGTTCATCCTCACTAATAAAAATATAAAATAAAACAATGTGATATTATTTTTAACATTTAAAAGTGATAGGTTTTTAAAAGAGGAAATCTGTTATTATTTTTGAATTAGCAGTCTCAGTGATGAAAGTGTAAATTTTATAAGCTTACAGAAAGCAATTTGTTAATATATATAGCTACTGAAATGGTCAGACTATTTGAACTAGTAAGTTACCTTCTAGGCATTTATTCTAAAGTAATAATCTGTGATGCAGACATAATTATGCATAAAAATTTTCATCCCAGCATAAGATCAAAAGATTGGAAATAGTTTAAAATCCCTAAGGTAGAAAAGCAGTTAAATGATATTTCCATAAAACTCATATATAGTCATTAAAAGTTAAGTTTGGGGGAATATTTAAAGACAAAGGAAAATGTTAAGTGGAAAAAGCAAAAAACAAATTTTGTGTAATATGTTTTCAATTTTGTGTTATAAATGAAAAGTAGAGGAAGAAAAATATTTTTTTAAATTAATTCAGAAGGAAACAGGATTATATTTGCCATCAGAAATGAAATATTTGCTGTTCTGATTTTTAGTTTCCCTCACCTCCACTCGAAACCCAAACCTTAAGCTCTGAGAAAGGAAACAAGACAGATCACAATCAGATTTTAGAAATTAAACCACATTCTTATGAGTAAATGCTTAAAATTTTGCTTTGTGGCTATTAAATGTTAATACTATCATTTTTGTCACCATTTTATGCCTTAATGGAACTTGAACATTATTTTCCATATGGAAAGAAAGCAGCATTTTTAAACTTGCAAATAAATATTTCTTTAGAAAAAGTACAGATTTTGTTTTTGGTAGCCCCAGTTTTGGCTATCACATTTCCAGAGTACATGGTATCCTTAAAAGCTATAGCTTTCTTGGTGCTGATTCAACATTGCAATATAGGTGGACTTACTATTCTTTAAAACTTCGTCTGTTTTTGGTTGATAGGTGTATTGTAAGTATAAAGAGAACATTAAATCATGCTTTGAAATAATATAAGAAACTTGTCTTATGTTTAAGATTAATGCAAGTCTTTAAATGGGCAGTGCTTATTTTTTATTTTTTAAAAAGATTTTTCTTTTCCCTTATGGGCATGTAAAATATCTTCCTTTTGAAAATTCTTCAGAAGAGGACAGCTTTCCTTAGATGAAGAAAGCAAAATGAGAAATGAACTAAGACCAGTTAATAAGTTGTCCCTGCACAAAGTTTTAGACTGTCTTAAATTTTATGTTCTTTTTCTGGATACTTTCTACCAAGATTTCCTGTTTTCATCTTAAATTAATCTGATCTGGACACAATCATAGATATTTAAAAACTTTTAGGCAGTTCACCATGAACAGTCACTGACCCCATCCTGACAATCTGTTCCAGGATGTTAAGGAGTCCTTGTCATCATTTAGTCCCTGGGTGGTACACATGGTTTATGTGCTTGGCTACTAACCAAAAGATTGGAGATTCAAGTCCAGAGGCATGTTGGAAGAAAGGTCTGGTGATCTACTTCCAAAAAATCAGCCATTGAAAACCCTACGGAGCACAGTTCTGCTCTGACACACGTGGGGTTGCCAAGAGTTGGAGTGAACTCAGTAGCAACTGATTTGGGTTATTTTAAAAGCTTTCCTGATTTCAGACATCATAGAGTGGCATTTGACTGTAGTGGTTATGCATTTAAAACAATGTCCTGTGAACTTTTTCTTGCTTCAGAATGGGTGACCACATCTTCCTAGTAGCATTGACTCCATTTACAAAGTCTGACTTGGTTAGTACAAGTAATCAAATATATTTTATGTTGCTTTATAAAATCATTTGAAATTATATTTTAGGGTTTTATGCATGTTAACTGTGGAAAGTTTTGGAAATAATGATTAATGGGCTCTCATGATACCAGATATTAAATAATTATCTTCATACCGTACAAAAAATAAATTCCAGGTGTTTAAAGATGTAGATGTAAAGATGAAAAAAAAAAGGGGAAACTAAAATATCTCAATATATTTTGTATGTAACTATTTCTTATCTCTGTGGAGAGCAGTGGTTCTCGACCAGGAGTGATTTTGCTACTAGAGGATATTTGGCAATGCCTGGAGTCGTTTTTTGGATTGTTAATACTGAGGGTAGGGAATGATACTGGCATCTAGTGGGCAGAGGCCAGGGATGCTGCTAACCATCCTACAAGGCACAGGGCAGCCCTCCACAATGTAATTCTTCATAAATTATCCTTCTCTAAGCCTCAGTAGTGCTGAGGTTGAGAAATCCTGATGTAGGGTAAGTGAAATGATTGGAAAGAAAACGATACTTGTTAGAATCTTAACTTTGTTATCAGTTAAGCCACATGCTGAGCTTTATTTCATAACTTAAAATGATTTCATAGCCTGTCTGTTCACTCCTCATCTAATTGAGGCAGGTGTGTTACAGTGTCATGGTTTACAGTCTTTGTTATCTTGGATTTCACTCTGTGGGTCTTCACTGTATGAAACTGAAGTACGGTCAGGTAGCTTCAGAGGGGATTAAATAAATTACATTCTGAAAGATTTTATGTGTATTTAAAGTGAAGCGTAAGAAACCATGATTTTGTTTTGTAGGTTTTCAGGTATATAATACTTAGAAGTAATACTGTGATTATTAATCATTTGAAAATATACAACCTATGTGTTTATAAACAGGATGACAAGAAAACATGATCCAAAAGGGAAGACATGCCTGTTTGCCTCTTAAGTAATTTTCTTTTCAATTGAATTAATTAGGATTAAATGCTTCACTTGAATGTTTTTCTTTAAAAAAACAAAACAAAACCTACTTGAACTTTTGATTTAGAGGATTGTATAGGGAAACAAGGTTTACTTATAAAATTTTTGGAAAGTCAAACAGTGACTTTTTTATAATAAACTGCAGTGGGGGTGGGGAAGATTCTTTAAAAAATCCTTTCTTCTGTTAAGAGACTGAAGGGTCCAAATACAGCTTTTGTCCACATGTGTAAAAAATTTCTAGCTTTTAGTTTTTCCAGAAACAGCAGAGTTTTAACATAAAAGAAACATATTTTGTGGAATTTTGGAACAAGTTGGTTCTTGTCATGGGCAGAGGCAAAACAGACTCAAATTGCTAGCAGTTTATGCTTTGGGGTAAAACACTTCCAGACTTCAGGACTGCTGCCAGCCTTACAATGCCCATGTGCAGGGGTCCCCAGACCCACAGCAGCCTTCCCTTGGAGAGCACGGCAGCCTCCCACAGTGCCTTCAACTTGTTGGCCATCTTAGAGCTTACGAAGTTTCTGCTCTCACTTTTTAAAATGTTTAACTCTTTCATTTGTACCATAATATAAATATTTATTTTGTACCTTACTTTACATATTCTGGCATCACATTTTCTAGTGAAGGCTATTTCTTTGTAATGGCCTAACTATGCTTATCAAAAATTGCTACATGCTACATAGAAATCAGATGGTTGGTAATGTGTTCATAAATATTTTTTACAATTCAGTTCATCATCTTGATAAAATTTTTGCTTGAAGTAGATGAGACAGAATTTGACCTGTGCTCCTTATACTGTTTCCAATGAAAGCATTTCCTTTTGTGGAGAATAGAAATCTATTCTTTCTAATCTGTCCCACCCCAGGCATACTCACGACTTAAGAGTGTAGGTAGCCCTGCCCCGTCTCAAGTAATGAAAAATTTATCCCAAGAAGAAATTGACTGAGAATAACTAGTGGGATTTTCATTACAGCAGGAAATCCAGGCATTAAAAAAAGAAAAATGGTATATTGCCCTTTGATCCCTGATCTAAGCAGATTTATCTCAGAGAAAACTCTTGGCTTTTGATTTGGAAAACCCCTCTTCTCAAAGAGCGATCTGAAAAGCAGGGAAGAAGAAGGAAACTTTTCTGTATGCTCTTCTTTTTGTGTTCAGGTAAAGTTTGTGTTTTTTGCCATTCTGGTATCCATTGTATTAAGCCCTACTTACGTAGTATCTTTTCCTTTTTAATGGGAAACTGGAGGAAAACACTAAAATTCTGTCAGGAATTACTGTCATTACAAATTAGGAGGAGTGATATTTAAGGGAAACAGGTTTAATTCACAATGAATTATGCAATGTTAATGTGTAGGTGAGGTAAAAATAACATCACTGCAAACCTTTCAGCTTCTTTAATTGTTCCCTTGATGTCTGAGCTACAGTAATGCATGGAATATAAAGATTGTGTTAAAATTTGTTTTTTAAACTGAAATTTTATGCAGGGTCAAAGTTTGAT
Source organism: Dugong dugon (assembly GCA_030035585.1). Classification (NCBI taxonomy): domain Eukaryota; kingdom Metazoa; phylum Chordata; class Mammalia; order Sirenia; family Dugongidae; genus Dugong; species Dugong dugon. The sequence goes on along the minus strand of CM057463.1, from coordinate 148,899,567 downwards.
GCATGAAGTACGCTTTCATTTTTGTTATAATGTGTTTTTCAGTGATTATAATAATTATTACTGTATATAAGTTTATTACATATGCATTTTTCAATGATTATAATAATAAAAAACCTGTTGCCGTCAAGTCAATTCCCACTCATAGCAACCCTATAGGACAGAGTAGAACTGCCCCACAGGGTTTCCAAGGAGCTGCTGGTGGATTTGAACTGCTGACCTTTTTGGTTAGCAGCTGAGCTCTTAACCTTTGTGCCGCCAGGGCTCCAGTGACCACTTGGAGTCCCTGGGTGGTACAAACAGTTAGTGGACTTGGTTGCTAACTGAAAGGTTGACAGTTCAAGTCCACCCAGAGGGACCTCTGAAGAAAGTCCTGACAGCCTACTTCCAAAAAATCAGCCATGGAAAACCCTATAGAGGGCAGTTCTATTCTGACACGCATGGGTTCACCATGAGTCAGAATTGACTCAGTAGCACTGGTTTTTGTTTGTTTATTGAGCACTTACTATTCTGTTAAGTGCTTTATGTTAGTATTGTCTACTAATCCTCATAGCAGCCTTGGGAGATGGGTATTATAATTAGCACTTTGCAGTGGAAAAACTGAGCAAAGATAAATTAAGTAACTTATTCAAGATCATGCAACTAATGGTGGAGCTGGGATCCACACCCAGAACTGGTGATTCTAGACCCTGTGCTCTTCACTGCAGTGCCGCAAGCCCTCTCTGGCTAGGCTGTGTGAGAAGCCTCAGTGGTAATGACAAGGAACAGGACAGATAACTAATAAGCTAGTCAGACAATTTATATATATATATATATCATTTAGAGTGATGGCATTTTGCCTAGAGTAAATATTAAGTGTGTAATAAGTTGTGCTGTAAAATTACACTCTGAATAGAATCTTAAAATAGAAAAAGAGGTTGAGTGATTATTTGCTTGACAAAAAGATGACCGTTTTTTAAAAAAAAAAGGACGACTGTTATTATATAGGTTTAATTTTTTTTAATTAAAGGGTATAATATTGCAGAAAGTTTGGAGGATATAGGAAAAAAAAGAAAATCCTCCCATTTTAACTCTGTATTTTTATAATTGAGTATAAACACACTGCAATCTAATTGATTCTGACCCATAACGACCTTATGGGACAGGGTAGAACTGCCCCATAGAGTTTCCAACGCTGTAAATCTTTATGGAAGCAGATTGTCACATCTCTCCCACAGAGCAGCTGGTGGGTTTGAACTGCCAACCTTTTGGTTAGCAGCCAGGCTCTTAGCCACTGCACCACCAGGGCTCACTTGTCCATATTTTCATATTTTTGTTTTTATTTAAGAGAGAACTACCCAAGTAAAATCAATACATTTCCATTGTAAAAATTAAAACAATTCAGAGAAATGAAAAGTGTGAAAGTGCCTTTTTGAATCTTCCTTTTGTCTCCAACCTCACCCTACTTCATCTTTTTCTAAATTTTACTTAGTTTTTGTTGTTGAGAATAAACACAGCAAAACATATACCAATTCAGCAGTTTCTGCATGTACAATTTAGTGACATTGATGACATTCTTTGAGTCGTGCAACCATTCTCACCCTTCTTTTCTAAGTTGTTCCTCCCCCATTAACATAAATTCACTGCCTCCTAAGGTTCCTATCTGATCTTTCCAGTTGGCTGTTGTCAGTTTGATCCCATATAGATAGATAGTTCTTAAAAGAGCATAATGCTCAAGGTAGACATTTTTTACTAGTTAATCTAAACAAACTATTATTCAGTTTTAAGATGACTTCTGGGGACATTTTTGGTTTAAGGTTTAAAGATTATCTCAGGGCAGTAGTTTCAGGGGTTCATCTACCCTCTATGGTTCTAGAAAGTTGGAGTCCATGAAAGTTTGAAATTCTATTCTGCATTTTCCCCCTTTTGATCAGGATTTTTTCTGTGGAATCTTTGATCAAAATATTCAGTGATGGTAACCAAACATCATCCGGTTCTTCTGGTCTCATGGCAAAAGAGGCAGTTGTTTATGGAAGCAATTAGCCACACATTCCATATCCTTCTCCTATTCCTGACTCTCCTTCTGCCTCTGTTTCTCCAGGTGAATAGAGATCAATCATTGAGCCTTGAAATGGCCACTTGCAAGCTTTTAAGACCCCAGGCATGATGCAGTGAACTAGGAGGTAGAATAGAAGCACAAAACCCATTATTAGACTAATTAACCAGGATAGCCCATGAAACCATAACCCTGAACCTCCAAACCAAGGAACCAAATCCCGTGAGGTATTTGTACATAAGCGGCCTCAGCAGCTACTCTCTCTCTCTCTCTCTCTTTTTTTTTTAATATATCTATCACACTCCTTTTACCAATTCAACTTTTTACAGGTATATAACTTATTGACAGCAGTTACAATAGTTGGCTCTGCAGTCATACCCTTAATCAGTGCAATTTTTCCATCACCATTAACCTCTTTTCCCCCTCTCTACCACCCCAGGTGGTAATACCACTAATAAACTTTGATCTCTGTAAATTTGCCTTTTCTCGTCTTATTATTTAAGTGAGGTCATACAGTAATTGTCCTTTTGTGATTGGCTTACTTCACTCAGCATAATGTCTTCAAGCTCCATCCATACTGTAGCATATATAAAGACTTCATTTCTCCTACTGGCTGAGTAATAGTCCATTGTATGTATGTGCCATTTTGTTTATCCATTCATCTGTTGATAGGCATTTAGGTTTCCACCTTTTGGCTTTCATGGATAGTGCTGCAGTGAACATTGATGTGCAAGTCTCTGCTTTCAAGTCTTTTGGGTACATAACTAGGAGTGGAATTGCTGGGTCATGTGGTTGTTCTGTTTTTAGCTTTTTGAGGAACTGCTGCACTGTTTTCCACATGGCTGTACCATTTTGCATTCCCACCAGCAATGGATAAGGGTTTCAGTTTCCCCACATCCTCACCCACATTTATTATTTTTTGTTTTTGTTTTTATCTTAGCCATCCTAGTGGGAGTGAATTGATACCTCATTGTGGTTTTGATTTGCATCTTTCTGATGGCTAATGATGCTGAGCATCTTTTCATGTGTTTGGTGGCCATGTGAATGCCCTCTTTGATGAAACATCTATTCAGGTCCTTTGCCCATTTTATGATTGGGTTATTTGTCTTGTGAAGTTGTCAGAGTTTTATATATATATTTTGGTTATGATATTCTTGTCAGATATATGATTTCTAAAGATACTCTCCTGGTCACTAGCTTGTCTTTTCACTTTTTTGGTAAAGTCTTTTGAAGAACAAAAGTTTTTAATTTTTATGAGGTTCCATTTATTTATTTTGTCTCTTGCTGTTTGTGCTTTTGTTATATTAGATAATCTATTTTGAAAGCTAGGCTTGACAGCATTGCCTCTGCTTGTTCTTCTAAGATTTTTATGGTTTTAGTTTGTACATTTAGTACAAACTACATTTACTTAATCCATTTTGAATTTGTTTTTGTGTATGGTGTGAGGCATGGATCCTGTTTCATCTTTCTGCATGTGGAAATCCAATTTTCCCTGCACCATTTATTGAAGAGACTTTTCTTTCCCCACCAAATGGACTTAGCACCCTTGTCAAAGATTAGTTGACCATAGATGTGTGGGTTTATTTCTGGACTCTCAATTCTATTCCATTGGTCTCTTGTTATATCAGCACTGGGCTGTTTTGATTATTGTAGCTGTATACTATATGATAAAATAAGGAAGTGTGAGTCCTCCTACTTTTTTCTTGTTTCAACATTGTTTTAGCTATTTGGGGCCTCTTGCCATTCCATATACAGTTGAGCATTGGTTTTTCTATTTCTGTAAAGAAAGCTGTTGAAATTTTGATTGGGATTGCATTGAATCCATAGATTGTTTTGGGTAGTATTGACATCTTAATAGGTCTTCCAATCCATGAACATGGAACATCTTTCCATTTATTTAAGTCTTCTTTAGTCTATTTCAGCAGTGTTTTATGGTTTTCATCGTATAAGTCCTTCACATCCCTGGTTAGATTTATTCCTAGGTATTTTATTCTCTTAGATGCTATTGTAAATGGACTTGTTTCCCTAATTTCATTTTAAGATTTCTCACTGCTGGTCTGTAGAAGCTCAACTGATTTTTGTTTGTTGACCTTGTACTCTGCAACTTTGCTCAAGTCCACTATCAGCTCTAGAAGTTTTCATGTAGAATCTTTGGGATTTCCTATATATCACATCATCTGCAAATAGAGATAATTTTACTTCTTCTGTTTGAATCTTTTTCTTGTCTTATTTCTCTGACTAGGACTTCTAATACAGTATTGACTAGAAGTGGTGAGAGTGGACACCCTTGTCTTATTCCCAGTTTCAAGGGGAAAGCTCTCAGTGTTTCTCCATTAAGTATAATGTTGGCTGTTAGCTTTTCATATATGCCCTAAATTGTATTGAGAAATTTCCCTTTTATTTTAATCTTCTTTAGGGTTTTCATCAAGAAAGGGTGTTGGATTTTATCAAATGCTTTTTCTGCATCCATAGAGATGATCATGTGGTTCTTTTCCTTTGATCTGTTGATGTGGTGTATTACATTTATTAGTTTTCTAATGTTGAACCATCCCTACATTCCTAGAACAAATTCCAGTTAGTCATGGTGTATAACTCTTATAATATGCTGCTGGATTCAGTATGCTAGTATTTTGTTGAGAATTTTTGCATCTATATTCATAAGAGATATCAGCCTGTAGTTTTCTTGTGGTGTTTTTGACTGGTTTGATTATCAGGGTTATGTTTGCTTCATTGATGAATTAGAGAGTATTCCTTCCTTCGGTATCTTTTGGAAGAGTTTAAACAATATTGGTGTAAATTCTTCTCCAAATGTTTGGTAGAATTCCCCAGTGAAGCCATCTGATCTAGGACTTTTTTATTGTTGTTGTTAGAAGGTTTTTGATCACTGATTTCGATCTCTTCACTTGTTACAGGTCTATTGAGACTTTTATTTCCTCTTGAATCAGTTTGGGTAGATTGTGTGCTTCTAAGAAATGCCCAGTTCATCTAGGTTATCCAGTTTGTTGCCGAACAGTTGTTTATAATATTCTGTCGTAATTCTCTTTGTTTCTATCATCACCCTACTTCTTAACAGAAACTACTAATAGTTTTATTAATGCATACGTACACATTGCTTTTACATAGCATGGCTTTCATATATAACTTTGTACTCTACTTTCTTGTTAATCATATTCTTCCATGTTATTACATAATCTTCATATTTCATACTTGAATGATGAATGTTCAGTGACTAGATATACCATAATTTATTCAACCTGTGACTGAACATTTGAGTTGTTTCTCATTTTTTATTCCTTTTATCTTCTGATTATCTTTTTGTGTATAGATTTTAACATTCTTTGGATCATTTCCTTTTCTTAGGATAAGTTCCTAGAGGCAGATTTACTTGGAGGAACTCAAGTATTTTGAGGTTTGAGAGATTCTGTCAAATCTGTAGACAAAAGTTGACCCAGTTGGCAATGCCACCAGTATGTGCCCTAGTATTTCTGTACCTGGGAGGAAGGTCTGAATGGTTTATACATGACAGCCAGATACAGTACATATACAAAAGTTGTTACATTGAAGAATGCACATTCTGTGAAATTACTGTTGTGAAAAATGAGACCCATCTGCATTCCTCTTAACACCTCTGCCTTTGCTACAGTCTTTTCTAGAAATTAGTGTAATGAAAGGAGAAAAGCCAGTTGGCCTGTCTGTCAGCTTCATGCTTGAGGCAGGTGCTGACCAATTAGTCTGGAAGATGTTAAACTTAATAGGGAGAACAAAAAAGAAAAAAAAATTTTTAAGAGAGCAATTTACATTATGTTGTCATGTCACCTTAACCTTGAACTAAAAGACCTATCACATTAGTCGGTGTTTACTTTATAATATTTGTCTAGATGCTAAAAAGTTCATAAGTATATTTCTGGTATTTAGTGAATTCAGGTGACTTTTTTGCTTTGTGAAATTTTGACTCATAATTGAGTCAGGAGATTACTTGCAATAAATGTTTTGTAAAGCTAATTAATTGCTTTTGGTGCAGCTAACTTTTGGATTTGTTTTGTTGTTTTTGTATCCTATCAGGAATGCCAGGTGATAGCAATTTATACCAATATGTGTAAAACTAATATTTACAAGTTTTGATAGATTTTATGAAAGGGTCTTTTATGCATCATATGTTATCATAAAAAGAAGAACAGGTGCAAAGTCAGTATAATAATTTAGAATGTATCACTGATATAGGAAATTATTTAGTCCAGGTTGCTAAATTTATCAATGAGAAGTCTTTAGGGGCTTACTGTAGCCTTTGAAACCCTGTTGAAAGCTGTGGTTCTTCCTCAAAGTAATGCTTGACTCAAAATTTTGCCTATGAGCAGCTTGTTTGCAGATCACAGTGCCATTTAGGAACCTCTACTTTGTCCTGCCTTACTGTTCCTTTAGTTGGGGAATTGCTTATCTTCAGCCTTATAAAACAGACAAAAAAAAACCCAACTAGTTACCACCAAGTGGATTCCAACTGACAGCGACCCTGTAGGACAAATTAGAACTGCCCCATAGAGTTTCCAAGACTATAAATCTTTATGGAAGGAGACCACCCCATATTTCTCCCCTGGGGCAACTCATATGTTCAAACTGCTGACCTTTTGGTTAGTAGCTAAGTGCTTAAACCACTGCACCACCAAGTCTCCTACAGGCTTATAGTCATTTGTTTTTTGTCAGCACTTTAAATAAATCATCCCACTGCCTTCTGGCCTCCATGACTTCTTTCTTCTGAGAAATTGACTGTCTCATTAGAATCTTGTCACTTCTCTCTTGCTGCTTTTAAGATTCTCTCTTTGTCTTTTGACAGTTTGGTTATAAAATGTTTCAGTGTGGGTCTCTTTGAGTTTATCTTACTTAGAGTTTGTTGAGCTTCTTGCAGAGTAAATTTATGTCTTTCATCAAATTTGGGAAAATTTCAGCCATTATTTCTTTAATATTCTTTCTTCCCCCTCTCCTTCATCCTTCTGGGACTCCCATAATGCACATATTGGTATACTTGTTGGTGTCCCACAGGTCCCTTAGGCTCTGTTGACTTTTCTTCATTCTTCTTTATTTCTTTTCCTCTGAGTAGACAATTTCAATTGTCCTATCTGAAAGTTCACTGATTCTTCTGCCTATTCAAATCTGATATCGAGCCCCTCAAGTGAATTTATCATTTTAGTCATTAAACTTTTCAGTTTCTGAATTTCTATTTGGTTCCTTTTATAATTTATCTTTGTTAATTTTCTCGTTTTTGTTCATATATCATTTTCTTGGTTTCCATTAGTTCTTGATCCATGGTTTTCTTAATCTCTTTTGAGCTTATTTAAGACAATTGATGTAAAGTCTTTGTCTAGTAAGTCCGATGTCTGGGCTTCCTCAAGGATAGTGTCTATTTGTTTATTTATTTTTCTGTGAATATCCCATACTTTCCTATTTTTTATATGCCTTGTAATATTTTGTTGATAATTGGGAGTTTGGAATATTATATCTGGAAATCAGATTTTCCCCCTTCCCCAGGCTTTGTTGTTGTTTATTGCTGAGGAATGCAGTCACCAATTTATTTAGTGACTTTTCCATGCTATTTACATTTGCAGAGATTGTATTCCTTGTTGTGTGTGGCCACTGAAGTCTCTATTCTGTTGTCTGAACAGTCAGCCAGTAACCTGACAAAGATTTCCTTGAACTCCTGGAGCCAAAAGATGAAGTAAGAGAGGAAGAAAACAAGGAAACAAGGAAAGACGAAGGCTACTCTTCTAGTCTTTGCAGCTTGGCTCTGATCTGGGAAACTCTTTCAATGCTACCATGTGTGCCTTCTCAACTCTGTTCCTTTAGCTTATGTTCAGCTAGTGTTTTGATGGAGATTTCCTTGAATACCAGGAGCCCCCTCAAGCAGACAAACAACAACAATTAAAAAAAAAAAGAAGAAGAAAAAAAAACTCTCCAAGTCTTTGCAGATTGGTTCAGAGCTAGGGAACTCCTTCAAAGCTCAGCAGGCCATTTACAATTCTTTCTTAGCCTTTATTTCTTGCTTGCACTGAGCTTAGAGATCAGCCATAGGTTAAAGTTTAGGGTCTTCTCAGGCCTTTTCTGAGCATTCATCTTGCCCTGGCATGTGTGTAGCTTTTTAAACTCCCTAGTATACATGGGTGCTTTTGAATGCTCTAGTTTCCCAAAGAAAATTTCTCCCCGGCTTTATCCTCCCAGGCTTTTGGTGTTCTATTTTATGCCTCAACCATAATCTTTTTCCCCAAGCGACTCCTAGGGAAAGGTTACAAAATATTGTATTCTTACAGTGTTTTTGAGGAATGCCTGCTGCTTTTCTGCCCTGAATGAGTTTTGAGTTAGGCAAAATAAAGACAAGCACCTTGAATCTATCCTTATAACCTTCCAACCAAACGGAACAGACAAACACAATTCTTTGTGAATATGATCTGCTTTGCTCCCTCCAAACCAGGGATCAGAGACCCACACTGGGAATGTAGGCTGTTGTCTTCAAGAACATCACCAGAAAGGGGATGAGGAAAGGGCAAGTAAAAATGCCACAGTGCTCTCCTTCCATTTTTAAGTTGCTTGTTTCTCTTGCTTCATGGAGAATAATAGTGCTAGAGTTGATGTTTGGTTTTACAGTAACCCTGAACAATTTTCCAGATTTAAAAATTAAGCCTTGTGATTTTTTTTTTTTTTTTAAGGTAAGGACCACACTTGAAATTGTCTAGCTTTCATGAACCATATCACTGTGTATTTCTAGGACATTTTAATTATAGTGTGATACAGCTGCTAGACTTACAGCACGAAGTGCTGAAAACTCTGTAGTCATTAGAGATTTGCCTCCACAGTAGTTTAATTCTCTGAGCCTAAGGAGACTGTTAGAAATGAAGCAACACCTACCCAGAAGAAGCATTCCACTTTTCCTTCGATATTTCAGGCTCTTCTTAAGACCTGAAATACTAAATGTTTTATTTAAAATTTCCTTTTTTTTTTTGGTAATGATTTAAGCAGACTTCCCTAAATGTGAGTGTAAAGCCATCTGATTATATTTGAAAATATTGTTCTTTTAGGTTTGCCCACCTGATAAGCCATTAAAACACCATTTTAAGATGAGTTATGGAAGATAATTAAATATTTGTGGATTGGTCCTTGCTAAAGCTGAATATTGAATGAAAAGGAATACTTGAAGATCACTATCCTAGGCATTAGTGAGCTCAAAGGGACTGGTATTGGTTTATTTTGAATTGGACAATCATATGGTCTGCTAGGCCAGGAATGACAAGTTGAAGGGAAACAGTGTCACATTCATTGGCAAAAAGAATATATCAAGATACATCCTAAAGTACAACGCTGTTAGTCATAGGATAATATCCATATGCCTACAAAGAAGACCAGTTAATACAACTATTATTCAGATTTATTCACCAAGTACTAATGCCAAAGATGAAGAAATTGAAATTTTTACCAACTTCTGCAGTCTGAAATTGATCAAACATGCAATCAAGATGCATTGATAATTACTGGTGATTGGAATGTGAAAGTTGGAAACAATGAAGAAGGATTGGTAGTTGGAAAATATGGCCTTGGTGATAGAAATTATACTGGAGATCGCATGACAGAATTTTGCAAGACCAGTCACCTATTTGTTGGAAATACCTTTTTTCAACAACATGAATGGCAACTGTACACATGGGCCTTGCCAGATGGAATGCACAAGAATCTAATCAACTACATCTGTGGAAGGACACGATGGAAAAGCTCAGTATCATTAATCAGAGCAAGGCCGGGGCCAACTGCAGAACAGACCATCAGCTGCTCACATACAAGCTCAGGGTGAAGCTGAAGAAAATTAAAACAAGTCCACAAGACCCAATGTATGACCTTGAGTATACCCCACCTGAATTTAGAGACCATCGCAAGAATAGATTTGGTACATTTAACAATAATGACTGCAGACCAGACGAACTATTGGATGACATCAAGGATATCATACAAGAAGAAAGCAAAAGGTTATTAAAAAGAAAGAAAAGTCGAAAATGGATGTCAGGAGACACTCTGAAACTTGCTCTTGAATGTAGAGTAACTGAAGCGAATGGAAGAAATGATGAAGCAAAAGAGCTGAACGGAAGATTTCAAAGAGTGGCTTGAGAAGACAAAGTAAAGTATAATAGTGAAGCGTGCAAAGACCTGGAATTAGAAATGTGGAAGACAGCTACCTTGCCAACTGACTGGAAGAGATCCATATTCATGCCTATTCCCAAGAAAGGTGATCCAACAGAATGTGGAAGTTATCAAACAATATCGTTAATATTACATGGAAACAAAATTTTGCTGAAGATCATTCAAAAGTGGCTTACTAGTATATGGACAGGGAACTGTCAGAAATTCAAGCCGGATTTAGAAGAGGACGTGGAACAAGGGATATCACTGCTGATGTCAGATGGATCCTGACTGAAAGCAGAGAATACCAGAAAGATGTTTATCTGTGTTTTATGACTATGCAAAGGCATTCAACTGTGTGGATCATGACAAATTATGGATAACATTGCAGAGAATGGGAATTCTGGAATACTTATTTGTGCTCATGAGGAATCTGTATGTGGATCAAAAGGCAGCCGTTCTAACAGAACAAGGGGATACTGCACGGTTTAAGGTCAGGAAAGATGTGCATGAGGGTTGTATCCTTTACCATACCTATTCAGTCTGTGTGCTGAGCAAATCATCTGAGAAGCTGGACTATATGATGAAGAACGGGGCATCGGGATTGGAGGAAGACTCATTAACAACCTGCGATATGCAGATGATACAAGCTTCCTTGCTGAAAGTGAAGAGGACTTGAAGAACTTACTGTTGAAGGTCAAAGACCACAGCCTTCAGTATGGATTACACCTCAACATAAAGAAAACAAAGATATTAACAGCTGGACCAATAAGCAACATCATGATACATGGAGAAAAGATTGATGTTGTCAAGGATTTCATTTTGCTTGGATCTACAATCAATGCCCATGGAAGCAGCCGTCAAGAAACCAAACGACTTATTGTGTTGGACAAATCTGCTGCAAAAGACCTCTTTAAAGTGTTAAAAAACGAAGATGTCAGATTGAGGACTAAGGTGTGCCTGACCCAAACCATGGTATTTTCAGTTGTCTCAAGTGCGTGCAAAAGCTAGCCAATGAATAAGGAAGACTGAAGAATTGATACCTTTGAATTATGGTGTTAGCAAAGAATATTGAATTATATCATGGACTGCCAAAAGAATGAACAAATCTGTCTTGGAATAGGTACAGCCAGAATGCTCCTTAGAAGTAAAGATGATGAGACTTCATCTTTCAAACTTTGGACATGTTGTCACGAAAAGGACCAGTACCTGGAGAAGGACATCATGCTTGGGGAAGTGGCTGGTCAGTGAAAAAGAGAAAGACCCTTGCCATGAACTGAATTGTGTTCCCCCTAAAATGTATCAACTTGGCTAGGCCATGATTCCCAGTATTGTCCTCCATTTTGTGATCTGATGTAATTTTCCTATGTGTTGTAAATCCTAATCTCTGCCTGTGGTTAATGAGGCAAGATTAGGTTATGCTAAAGAGGATTAGGGTGGAATGTAACACCCTTACTCAGGTCACAGCTCTGGTCTGATGTAAGGGGAGTTACCCTAGGGTGTGGCCTGCATCACCTTTTATCTTACAGGAAGTAAAATGAGACAGAAGCAGGCAGAAAGAGGGAGACCTTCTACCACCAAGAATGAAGAACCAGGAGGGGAATGAGTCCTTTGGACCCAGGGTCCCTGTGCTGAGAAGCTGCTAGACCAGGGAAGATTGATAACAAGGACCTTCCCCGAGAGCCAACAGACAGAAAGCCTTCCCCTGGAACTGGCACCCTGAATTTGGACTTCTAGTCTCCTCCTCTGTGAGAGAACAAATTTCTCTTTGTTAAAGCTATCCACTTGTGGTATTTCTGTTATAGCAGCACTAAATAACTAAGACAGCCCTCAACGAGATGGACTGACACAGTGGCTTCAACAATAGGCTCAAATATAGCAAAGATTGTGAGGATGGCGCATGACTGAGCATCATTTTGTTCTGTTGTACGTAGAGTAGCTATGAGTCGGGAACCAAACAACAACAAAGCTGACGTTGGTGACATAGTTGTGTTTTTGAAGGATTAAGTACATTAAACATCTAGTCTTTAGTCTTTAATAGTACCTATGTTATATGTTTTTAGTGGTGAAACATTATGACCTACAAATGCCACTATGAGAATGCAAATTGAAAAGACAGTTTTTCGTTTTATTTAAAAAAAAAAAAAAAAGCAAAAATTGTGAAAATGAAAACTTGTAAAAGCCCACTTGGGTACTTAATCTAAATTTTATCACTTAAATGAGGCCTCTTGACTTAAACTGAGGCTTATATCATTTGAGTCTAATGCAGTAGCTCAAACTTCACTTGGAGATAAAAGTTTTAGAAGTTTTGCAAATGGCTTTCATTTCTATAGCATTTCCCCCTAGGCACTACCAGGCGGCGTCTGTAACACTTCTGGAACATCTGGAAATTGAGAGGGTAGTGGTCAGTGTGATTTGTGCCCTAAGGAGCTGATTATATGCATTGGAGTCCAGAAAATACAAATGGAAATTTGATTTAAATGTATTCATTTTGTATAGTACACCAACCCCGTTATAACATCAGTGAAAGAAACAAGGTTAAACTTATGTAATGAGAATGGCATTGAAGATTTCTAATGCTGGGAAAGGAAGCATACCAACATTTAGAGCCAGGTATCACACCAGACTGTTTACACATGGAATCTAATTCTCATGACCACACTGCTGTAGATACATGGCAATTTCCCTGCTTGAGGAATGTTACAGAGCACATTCAAAGAACATTTGTCCTTTGGTATCCATATGTCTTGGATAGGACAGTGCACTTATTCCACGAGGCTACCTTTTAGTTTTAATTTTTTTTTTTTTTTTTTTTTTTGCTCTCAGAGCTAGTTTCCAAGATTCAAAGGAAGACCAGTTTCACTACTTTACAATTATTTCTACTTGTTCTCTGGAATGCTATTACTTAGCATGATTGTTTACTTTTTTTCTCTAGAGTTAGCTCTGAATAGTTGTCTAGCCTTTTCACAAAACTTATATTCACCCTCAAATGATGAAGAGTGACACTACCAAGGATATTCAGATAAGTATATTATATAATGTGAAGCAGTTCTGAAATTGTGTATGCTATTTTGAGCCAGTGTTTGTTAAGTAGGAAGCCAGAATTCAAAATTGTATCCACATTATATTTATAGCTATCTAGAACTAGTTATGCATATAGACAAATACGATAAAAGAATATGGAAAATAAAACAACTTGTGTTAGTGATGGGATTGTGGATCTCTTTTTTTAAAAATTTTTCCTTTATTGTGGTTGTACAATAATTTAAAGTAAGTATTTTAGGCTATATCAAACATGATTAGATAGCATGAATTGATTCACAGTGGAGTCAACTAATCTACTACAGACATGTGAATTTTGCCAGTTGTCTCACTAAGAAGCCATTCCTACAGTGTTTGTGATTAGTGGGATAAGACAAAACAGAAGATGGTTTTGGTTAACGAAGAATTAATTCATTCAAATGTTAATATTGTGTGCCTGCTCTGTGCTGGCACTCTATTAGCTACTTGAGGAACAAGGATAAATACTTGAGGAGCAAGGATAAATAAGACACCAAAAAACCAAAAAACCAGTTGCCATTGACTCAGATCTGACTCATGGCAACCGAATGTGTGCAGAGCAGAACTGTGCTCCACAGGGTTTTCAAGGCTCTGACCTTTTGGAAGCAGATTGCCAGGCCTTTCTTCCAAGGTGCCTCTGGGTGGGTTTAAACCACCAACCTTTCAGTTAGTAGTCAAGCACTTATAGCCATTTTCACCACCTAGGGACTTCTTAAATAAGACAAAGTCCTTACTTTTGAGGAATTCACACTGTAGTAGAAAATACAAACACAGGAACTAATAAATTGCAAGTGGAGGTAATTCTGTAATAGGCCAGGGGTGACTGTGGCCAGGCAGAGAGGGGCAGCTAACTTTTCCTAGGGGCAATAAAGGCACTTCATAGAGGAGGTGACAGATTTATTAAGGACATTCCAGGCAGTGAAATGACTTGCTTTAATTTGGAAGGAATAGCTCAGGTGATGGGAATATATATTTTAGGTCTTTTGAATTAAAAAAAATTTTTTTTTAACATTTTACTGTAAAATAACTTTAGACTTACAAAAAAGTTCACAAATTATACAGAAATTTCATATATCCTTGACTTAGCTTTTCCTAATATTAACATCTTCTGTAACCATAGTACAATTATCTAAACCACAGAATTGATGTTGATACAATACTACTAACTAATCTACAGATCTTACATAAATTCTGCCAGTTTTCCCACTAACGTCCTTTTTCTAGTTCAAGATCCAATCCAGGATCCCACATCTACTTGTCATATCTCTTTAGTGTCCTCTATCATAACAGTTCCTTAGCCTGTCTTTATCTTTCATGATCTTGACACTTGTGAAGAGTTCTGGTCAATTACTTTGTACAGTGGCCTTCAATTTGTTTTTTCCTGTTTTTTTCTCATGATTAGATTGTAGTTAATGGATTTTTGTCAAGAATACCACAGAAGTTATGTTGTGCCTTTCTAGTGCATCATATCAGAAGGTACATGATCTCAATATGTCTTGTTTGTTACTGGTGATGTTAACATTGGTTACTTGGTTAAGGAGCTATCTGCTAGGTTTCTCCACTGTAAATATGAAATTTTCCCTTAGTAATTAATATGTATCTTGCAGGAAGATAATTTGAGACTTTGCATATATCTTCTTTCTATTCATACTTTTTACTCACTAATGTTAGCATTCATTGATTGTTGCCTACAAGAGTTATTACTGGTATTTGGCACATAGAAATTTTCTATTTCCATCATCCTGTCTACATTTATTAATTGGAATTCTGCCCTAAGGAAGAGCTGTCCCTTTTCTTTCATTTATTTATGCAGTTATGTGTTTATATCAGTATGGACTAAAAATTATTTATTGTATTTTATGGGTTATAATTACTATCATTTACTTTATGGCTTAAAATGTCCCAGATTTGGCCATTGGGAACTTCATCCTGTTGAGGATATATTTAAGGTTAAATAAGGGAATAAGGATTATAGCGAACCTTAGCAGGTTCATAAATAGACCTTATGGCAAACAAACAGAGCAGCAATTCTGTATCCCGTGAGTGCTCTAGGTCCACCATTCTCAAGTTTCTTCTCCTGTTGCTACCAGCTGCCTCTGTCTATACATCCTCTTCACCTTATGGCTTCTGCTTGGCCACGTATGTCTACTAACACTTGATTTCTAGTCACTGTACATATTTCCTGGTTTCTGTGTAACTCCGTCCATGTCTCTCTTGACATGTTTGGAATTAAATCCCTACATACTAAGGCCCAGAGTATGTCTGATTGAATTGGTTGGTTATTGTTCAATATACGAGCACTGTCATAGGCCATTAGGTGCCTGTTCTTGACCTATTGTTGTTGTTAGTTGCCGTCAAGTTGGCTCCCAACTCATGGTGAGCCCGTGTACAACAGAACAAAATGTTGCCTGGTCCTGTGCCATCTTCATGATTGCTGGTATGCTTGTGTCCATTGTTGGCAGCCGCTGTGTATTTTGAGTGCCTTCCAACCTAGAGGGCTCATCTTCCAGCGCTATATCAGACAGTATTCTATTGGAATCCATAGGGTTTTCACTGGATAAATTTTTAGATTGCCAGGCCTTTTTACCTAGTCTGTCTTATTCTAGAAGCTCCATTGAAACCTGTCCACCATGGGTGACCCTGCTGATATTTGAAATACCAGAAGACAGCTTCCAGCATCATAGCAACATGCAAGCCACCACAGTATGACAAACTGACAGGTAGTGATCTTGACCTATAGATGGCTGCTTTTCGATGAACATCCTTGATTAGTTTTGAACGGAGTTGCTGTGGTTTGGGTCATATCACACTGCAACCTATGTGCAGTGAACTTGGCTCAGAAAGAATTCTTGCATATTGAGGACATCTAGGGATTCAGTGACTGTCTGAGTCAACTGTGGGCAGTTTCACCCCCTGGGGAACATTTGGAAATTTCTGGAGACATTTTTGGTTGTTATTGGGGTGGGGAAGCTGGGGAGGGAGAATGTGTTTACTGGCAACCAACAGGTAAAGGTTAGGGATGCTGCTAAACATCCTACAATGCACAAGACAGCCTTCAACAGCAAAAAAATGATCTTTGTTATCAGGCCCAAAATATCAGCAGTGCTGACTTGAGAAACCCTGGCCTAATTTGATGGATGTAAAGAGGAAGAGTGTGGGGGTATTGAGGGAAATGCAAGGGGTTTGGAACGGCCAAGTAAGAGGTGTAGGGGTGTGTGTGTGGTAGAATGTGATTATTTGAAGTTAAAAAGTTAGACAAGGGCAAGTTATGCACAGCAAAATATACTTTTCCATGGGATTTGGGCCTCATCCATCAGTTCGTGGGTTGCTATTGAAGGAATGTCAGAGGATCTGATTTTCATTTTAGAAAGTTTACTCTGGAGAATGTGAAGCGAGCCCACAAAGATGGTCAATCCTAAAGGACTGGAATGTCCCAGGATGTGTGGGAAGCCTTTTCAGATAATATTATTTCACAGTGGCAGTGTGTTTTACAGTGTGCTAAGTGCTTATGCGAAATAGCTTCTAAACTGTATTCCAGATAGGAAAGCAGACATTCCTAAAGAAATTCAAGTAGCTGTAGAGGGGGAAGTTTTGGTTTTAGCAGGAAATGAAAAAGATAGACTGGATCAGGGTAGCAGAGTCCGTTAAGTCCACAGACAGAAAGTATTATTTGGAGATTATACAAAATCTTCATAGTGATTGGAAAGAAGTGGTACTTTATTTTCAATTTTAGTGTTAAAAAAGAGCATTAATTTTCCTGTGCTTTTTATGTTGTTAAGCCATCTCGTATGTTTGGAGCAGGGCAGATATCAGGGATGTTATTCAGAATTCAGAAGTAATACTGGCACTGTAGGTGGACATTGCCTTTTATTGTGTGCTGCTGAACTTGTGAACGCTTTCCCTCTTGCTTTCAGTGACATACCACTGAAATGATCATTTGTTGATTTGTGACTGTGAGGCAAAATTATACTTGGGAAAACCTGCCATTATCGTACAAAAACTACTGCAGTGTTCTTCCCCCAATAACACATTTTATTTATGAATGGTTTAGAAATATAGTCATTGTAACAGCTAAGAAACTTGAATATAAAGGTTCTTCTTGCTAGCAAAAGAATACTTTTTCTTAAAAGTATTACAGTGGCATAAAAAGCAAATGGCTTAGTCTTCATAAAAGCTGAGTCAGGCCATTATAAATTTATTGGCATACTTAAAAATGTTTTGATAGTCTTAAAAAATGTAAATATGCCTGTGTTTTAGCTAATAATATGTGTTCTCAAAAGTATATTGTTAAAAACAATTAGTTATTGGAGAACTATACTTACTTCACAGTATTTTGAGAATCAGTAGTATTTCTTCCTAACATCGAAATTTTCTTCTTTACTCGTGGAAATAGAAATCGCTGTGGAGTGGTGCGTAGTCTCTATTCATGATTTGGCTTCTCATGCTGTTGTGTTTGCAGTTTGCATCCTGGTATATTTAGGCTAATTTGGTGACATAATTTTGTATTGTTTACATTGTATAATAGTTTCTGGTTAATGGCTTCTTCAAATTCTATTTAGAGCAACTAGGTAGGGTCTTGATACCGGGAAATGAGTAGGATTAAGTGAACTTTCTGCATGGCCTTTTTTACAGGATAATTTCCTTGTTAAGCAAACATTGAGTCTCCTTAATGAATTTGGAATACTAAAGCAAACTGTGGTCTCAGAAGTGCTTAACCTGTACTCACAGATCCATTGCCGTCAAGTTGATTCTGACTCATAGCAACCCTATAGGACAGAGTAGAACTGCCCCATAGGGTTTCCAAGGAGCAGCTGGTAGATTCAAACTGTTGAGCTTTTGGTTAGCAGCCACGGCTCACCCTGTATTAGTTTTCCTAGGGCTGCTGTAACAAAGTACCACAGACTGGGTAGGTTAAAACAACAAATTTTTCTCACAGTTCTGGAGGCTAGAATTCCCAAGTCAAGGGATCAGCAGGACCATACTCCTTCTGAAGGCTGTAGGAAAGAATCCTTCCTTGCCTCTTCTAGCTTCTGGAAGTTACCAGCAATCCTCGGCATTCCTTAGGTTGTGGCAGTATCACTCCAGTCTCTGCTTCCATCTTCACACGGCCGTCTTCCCTCTGTGTGTTGTCTGTATACAAAATTTCCCTCCTCTTATAAGAAAACCAATCATTAGATAAGGGCCCACCCTAATCCTGCAATGACCTCATTTTAACTTGATTGTATTTGCAAAGTCTCCTATTTCCAAGTAAGGTCACTTGACAGGTCTTTAAGGTTAGGGCTTCAGTATATCTTTTGGGGGGTGGGGAGGACACAGTTCAACTTACCAAAAAACCAAAACCAAACCCACTGCCATCCAGTTGATTCTGACTCATGGCGACCCTGTAACGGCCTCCAAATGGCTCTTCATTCAGAATGCAGATGAGAGGAGGTCCCTGCTCTTGAGGCGCTTATATTCTGTTTGGTGGGAAATTCTAAAACACATGACCTAATCAGAGAATGCTGAAGAACTAATAGGTATTGCAATTCAACTACAGGACCAAAGTGTGAACCAGAGGAGTTGGGAAGAGTTCATGAAGAAATAGAATGCACACTGGGTACAGCCGGTTAAGATGGATATAGAGAGTTTGTTCTCACTCCCCTACCTCCATCTCCTTGCTCTGAATCTCCTCTCTTCACTCACACACACACACACACACTCCCTCACAGAGCAACAGAGGAAAGCAAGAATGAAGATGGATAGCAGTAGTAACACGAAATGAGAATAATGTCAGAACAGAGTAGTTTGGAGAAACTCAAAGGGGAAGTGTGGACTTTACTCCCAGAGGGCTGGATGGGGAGAACGTGTCAGCTTTTGATGAAACAATGGGATGACTGTGCTTTGGGGTCAGTCTGCCAGCTGGACTGATGATAAAATGGAAGGACGAGCACTGTTGGCATAACCAGTGGCTCTTAGCAGTCTGGTGTGGGCAGCAGAGCCCCGGGTATCACTACAGAGGGGGAGGCACAAGATGAAGGCATGAACCAGAGAATCCAGACTGACTGCAAGATCCCTCACCGTGAACCACTGGAAAAGTCAGAGGGCAAAGAGAAATGGAGTTTTGAAAAGAGCTACCCCCAGTGCTCTTTAAACAAATGCCACTATGCATCCCGCCACAGAGACTCTTAAAAGTTCGGGTTCCTAAGAGGCCGCTAAAGATTGAATAAGTAAAAATATCAGGTACCAAGAGTATGGCTTCTAAAGTAATTTTATCATTTTATTAAGGGCACATGGCAGCTTGTCATTATGTCTGAGGTAGAAAAAAGCCTAGCAAATTTTCTTCTAGGAATAAGTAAATTCATTTTTAAAAATGCCCACTTCAGATTGACAGTAGCAACTCAAAGGATTAGATTAATGTTGACCTAATGAGGTAGAATTAACATTTTTTTATTGAATTACATACCACAAATGGCTTGTGTGGGTTAAAAAAAAAAAAAAAGTAAATGTTCTTTGTGTAAAGCAAAACAATTGTTTTTACCTAAGTAAAACTTAAACCCAGTTTATGTAGCAAATACTTTGTTTGCTGTTAGCCTGATGTGACCCAAGAAAATGTGACAAAGAACTGCATTGTGACTGGAGCAAATTTTGCAGAATATATGTGAGATTCTACAAATTTTGCAGAATATTGAGTAAAAATGTAGTTGCAGTCCCCTCTTAATGTTTATCTGGGTATGTTATCTGTGCCTGGGACCACCCCAGGTTACTGAAGGCACTGGGTGCCAGAGTCGCTGTTCCTTCTCAAAGACACTCCTAGTTGCACCTTTAAAGGCCCCTCTGCTCCTCTCTTGGTAGCAGGTGCTGCCCCTCCCTGACTTTCATATCCTGGGCAAGGATGTGCATCCCTTTCTTGGGACAAACTACCTGTGTAGCAATGTAGGGGGTCCTATGCGCAGAACTGACTACCTTATTTAAAGGGCTCAGTGCAAAATGAAAATGCTGGGCATCTTGTTCAAAAATAATTAAGAATTTCAAGATGACAACAGCAGAATATTAAGCCAAGCTGGGGTCCTATTGTCTACACAGGTTGCACACCCATGAAACTGGCCAGCTCTGCTTATGGGGTGAGCTGTGGTATCCTCACCCTCTCTTTCATGGTCTTGTGAGGCATGGAGGGGCTTCCTTGGCCTTCAGTTAGATGGAAGGAGGGGCACCCAAGACTGCCTGCCTCTTGGATCTTCTCTTCAAACTCGCCTGCCAGTGATCCAGTTCTGAGGAGAGTGGCATCTCCCTCCATCTCCGTCTACACTCAGGTTGGTTCTGGTAATAGGACCGTAGTTCCCAGAGGCTGGTTGAGCTCTTCGGGCATTCCACTGCTGAATTGTGTGCTACTTAAGTACAGGGAGGAACTCAGAATTGGGTAGTCAGTGTGGGCTGTGAATCGAGGTGCCAGTGGGACTGATTCCCCTTGTGTGGGAAGCAGTGTTATAGAAGTAGATTTATTTGTGGGAACAATTGAAACTTAAAGTTGGAAAGCTTTCAATGCTAGGGATGGTACTTTGAATTTCAGCTAATGTGTAGTGAACCAATTCTGCAGTGCAAAGGCAAAGAGGCAGGTTTCCTGTTTGCTTTTAAAGGGATGATATAGCAGGATGTAACACATTTATATGTTGATAAACCAAGGCAGTATTTTTAAAGTTTTGGGGAGTGCTGGCTTGTGGATTGGAAAAAAGTGATGTGAAACATTTCCAAAGTAAGCCTCAGACACATGTCCTTCTCTCTGACAAGGGAATGTGAGCAAAGTGGTGTGGGTTTGATAACCAACTGTGTGAATAACAATCATTAAGTGTCGGCTAATTACAGTGTGTAAAAATAAAATGTCCAACTAATAGCAGGTCATATTAGTTTCAGTTCATGAGCCATCTTGTGTCAACAAGGGTTGTGACAAAGTGAGATGAAGAGCACAATTCAGAGCAGGAAAATGGTATGAGAGTCTCACATGCCTTTTAGGCAAGTGATATGACCCAAAACATTGTCCAGTCTTTAATCATTTCATGATTAAAGGGGTTTGCCCGGAAGTCAGAGTTCAGTGAGTACTTGTGATACAGTGTTAAAATTCAGGAAACGAGAATTATACATTTTGAAAGCATTCTTCTCTGAATGTCACTTTTATGTTCAAATTCTTCAAAGCATTCTGACTGTAGGAACTGTTTTGTGAAATAAAGAGCTCTGGTGGCACAATGGTTAAGCACTCCACTGCTAATGGAAAAGGTCAGCAATTCAATCCCACCACCAGTGGCTCCACCGGAGAAAAGACCTGGTGATCTGCTGTTCTTTAAAGATTACAGCTTAGGGGTTGCAGGGCCAGGATGGTGGCGTAGTCAGATGCCTCCTGTGGTCCCTTTTACAACAAAGACCCAAAAAAACAAGTGAATCAATTATATATGATAATCTAGGAGCCCTGAACATCAAAGGCAAAGTAGAGGAATCGGACTGAGCAACAGGGGGAGGGAGAGACAGTTCAGAAGCAGTGAGGAGTTGCCAGACCTGACCCAGCAGGAACCAGTACCCTGCAGCTGGCGCAGGTGGTGTGGCAGGCGGTGGTACTTGGGATGCATTTTCCACATCAGGAGAGACAGAGCGGCAGAGAGTCTACTCAAGCCTCCAGAACCAGTAAAAAGTGGCGCTCAATCAGCAAAAGATAAGTACATGTGTATAACCTACTACATGGATCAAAAAACACCCCTTTTGGGAAAAACCTCTCTCCAGTTTACCTGCCCCCTCCCTGCTCTACACTGGGTCCCGGGCTGGCTTCAGCCATTGCCACATCCCCTGGGCCAGAAGTAAGGACCTGTCATGCGTCCTGAGCAATTCTCCTGGCCTTGGAGAGAGAACAAAGTAACAAACAGGAAAAAATAATTTACCAGCTCCCCTAAGCTGGCAACTTAGGGTAGGTGCAGCTCCTTTGCCTATGCACAGGCATAAGGGGTACACAGACTTTGAATGCCTTTCACCCCTGCATAGACTTGCGTGGGCCCATTTCAACAATGTAGTCCCTCATTACCACAGTACAACAGGAAATATACCTGAAGCCTAACTTCAACTGTCAGCTATATGGTAGAGTGGCAGATTTGTGACATTTGACACCACTGTGCCCATTAAGCAGGGTCCTCACCTATCCACATCAGGGGCATGAGGACTGGTGGCTACACCCATGCCACCTAGCCACCTGCGACAGGGGCCCATGAATAAGTGGTGCCTCCTGGTCGTTACAGCCAACAGTATTGGGTGCTCATAGTCTGGCTGCAAAACCCACCCATGAAGCACTTTAGGGAACAGGGACACACTTTCCACTCAGACACTCAGAGGCAGCCATCAGCCCCCTGCCTTACTCAGCGTGTGACCGCCTACTGCAGCCAGATACCTGTGCCTATGCCAATCAATGCTGCCCATCTTGGACTCTAGGTGAGAGCCTGCACCACAAGCTTGGTGACTGACAAACTAGACACCTGACACTGTACAAGAAAAGTAAATGGACTCCTGGCTCACATACCTAGTAACAGCTCTAACCACCTGGTAACAGGACGTTAGAGCTTCAAAGGTGCCAATAATCAAACTGGCTCACATGAGCAGCCTATTTGGGCATATAGAAACAAAACAAGAAGCTACGACATGGTAAGCAAACATAAAATAAATACAATAACTTATTGATGGCTCGGAGACAGCAGTCAATATTAAATCACATAAAGAGGCAGACCATGATGGCTTCAGCAAGCTCCCAAAACAAAGAATCAAGAAATTTTCTGGAGGAAGAGAATTTTTTGGAATTACCAGAGGTATAA
The DNA here is from genome assembly GCA_030035585.1 of Dugong dugon. NCBI lineage: Eukaryota > Metazoa > Chordata > Mammalia > Sirenia > Dugongidae > Dugong > Dugong dugon. The sequence goes on along the minus strand of CM057463.1, from coordinate 148,876,506 downwards.
TACAAAAGATTAATATACAGAGCTCTTCAAGATATCAGGAATGAGATCAGTCAAAACGCAGAAGAAGCCATGTGGAACACACAGACCAAGTGATAGAGGAACTTAAGAAGGTTATACGAGAGCGTAATGACAAATTTAATAGGCTGCAAGAATCCAGAGAGAGACAGCAAGCAGAAATACAAAATATTAAAGTTTCAGAATTAGACAACTCAGTAGAAAGTCATAGGAGCAGAACTGAGGCAATGGACGTCAGAATTAGTGAGACTGAAGCTAAAGAACTTGACACCAACTTATTTGAGGAAAAATCAGATAAAAGAATTTTAAAAAATGAAGACCCTGAGAATTATCTGGACTCTATCAAGAGGAATAACCTATGAGTGATTGGAGTACCAGAACAGAGAGGAATAACAGAAAATACAGAGAGAATTGTTGAAGATTTGTTGGCAGAAAACTTCCCTGATACTGTGAAAGATGAGAAAATATCTATCCAAGGTGCTCATCAAACGCCACATGAGGTAGATCCCAAAAGAAAGTCACCAAGACATATTATAATCAAATTTTCAAAAACCAAAGATAAAGAGAGAGTTTTAAGAGCAGCTATAGATAAACTAAAAGTCTTTCATCTACAAAAGAGAGTCAATAAGACTAAGCTCGGACTACTCAGCAGAAACCTTGCAGGCAAGAAGGCAGTGGAATGACATATATAAAGCCTTGAAGGAAAAAAGTGCAGGCCAAGAATTCTATATCCAGCACAACTGTCTCTCAAATATGATGGTTAAATTAGGACATTTCCAGGTAAACAGAAGTTTAGGGAATTTGAAAAAAACAAACGAAAATTATTAGAAATACTAAAGGGAGTCCTCTGGTTAGAAAATCAGTATCATCAGATAGCAACCCAAGACTAGAACACAAGACAGAGCAACCAGATAGCAACCCAGATAGGGAAGACACAAAAACAAATCAAAGCTAAAATGCTGAAAATAGGGAAACAGAGATGCCAATATGTAAAAGATGACAACATTAAAACAAAAAAGATTGACTAAAAAATGTAGTTACAGATATTTCAATTGGAGAGGAAGACAAGGCGATATAAATAAATAAAAGACTGGTTTAAATTTAGAAAAATAGCGGTAAATATTAAGATAACCACAAAGGAAATTACCAATCCTGCACATCAAAATAAAAAACTACAAAAAAATAAAGACTCAGCAAATACAAAATCAACAATAGTGAAAAAGATGAAAAAAATACATAAAGAAAAATGACTCAGCACAGAAAATTAAATGGAACAAATAAACTGTCAACAACACACCAAAAAAGATATAAAAATGACAGCACTAAACTGATACCTATCAATAATTACACTGAATGCAGATGAATTAAATGTACCCATAAAGAGACAGAGAGTGGCAGAATGGATAAAAAAAAATAATCTGTTTATATGCTGCCTGCAAGAGACACACTTTAGACTTAAAGACACAAATAAACTACAACTCAAAGGATAAAGTATATCAAGCAAACAGCACTCAAAAAAGAGCAGGAGTATCAATATTAATCTCTGATGCAATAGACGTTAAAGTAAAATCCATCCCAAAGGATAAGGAAGGATACTACATAATGATTAAAGGATCAATATACCAGGAGGACATAACCATAATAAATATTTACGTACCTAACAACAGGGCTCCAAAATACATAAAACAAAAACTCTAACAGCATTGAAAAAAGAGATAGATGGCTCCACAATAATAGTAGGAGACTTCAACACATCACTTTTGGTGAAGGACAGAACATCTGGAAAGAAGCTCAATAAAGACATGGAAGATCTAAATGCCATAATCAACCAAATTGATCTCATAGACATATATGGAACACTCCACCCAACAGCAGCCACGTATACTTTCTTTTCCAACATACATGGAACAGTCTCCAGAATAGATCACGTATTAGGCCATAAAGCAAGCCTTAACAAAATCCAAAGCATCAAAATATTACAAAGCATCTTTTCTGACCATAAAGCCATAAAAATAGAAATCAATAACAGAAAAACCAAGGGAAAAAAAAATCAAATACATGGAAACTGAACAACACCTTGCTCAGAAACCACTAGGTTATAGAAGAAATTAAGGACGGAATAAAGAAATTCACTGAATCAAATAAGAATGAAAAGATATCCTACCAGAACCTTTGGAACACAACAAAAGCAGTACTCAGAGGTCAATTTATAGCAATAAATGCACACATCTGAAAAGAAGAAAGGACCAAAATCAAAACATTAACCCTACAACTCGAACAAATAGCAGCAAAAGAAACCTTTGAACACCAGAAGAAAGCAAATAATGAAAATTAAAGCAGAATTAAATGAAATAGTGAATAGAAAAACAAATGAAAGAGTTAACAAGACCAAAAGCTGGTTCTTTGAAAAGAGCAGCAAAATTGATAAAAAAGTAAAACAGGAGAAGAAGCAGATAACCCGAATAAGAGTTGAGATGGGTGATATCACAACAGACCCAACTGAAATTAAAAGTATCATAACAGAATACTATGGAAAATTGTGCTCTAACAAGTTTGAAAAACTAGAGGAAATTGACAAATTTCTAGACACACACTACTTACCTAAAACAACACAAACAGAGGCAGAACAACTAAATAAACCTGTAACAAAAGAAGAGATTGGAAAAGTAATTTAACCCCCCCGCCCCGGCCAAAAAAAGCCAAGGTCTGGATGACTTCACTGGAGAATTCTACCAAACATTCAGAGAAGAGTTAACACCACTACTACTAAAGATATTTCAGAGCATAGAAGAGGATGGAATATTCCTAAATTCATTCTATGAAGCCAGCATAACCCTGATATCAAAACCAGATAAAGACACCCCTAAAAAAGAAAATTACAGACCAGTATCCCTCATGAACATAGATGCAAAAATCCTCAAAAAAATTCTTGCCAATAGAATTCAACAACATATCAAAAAAAATTCACAATGACCAAGTGGGATTCAAACCAGGTATGCAGAGATGGTTCAACATGAGAAAAACAATCAATGTAATCCATCACATAAATAAAACAAAAGAACCACATGATCTTGTCATTTGACAAAGTCCAACACCCATTCATGACAAAAACTCTCAGCAAAATGGGAAAAGACGGGAAATTCCTCAACATAATAAAGGGCATTTATACAAAGCCAACAGCCAATATCATCCTAAATGGAGAAAGTCGGAAAGCATTCCTCTTGAGAACAGGAACTAGACAGGGATGCCCTTTATCACCACTCTTATTCAACATTGTGCTGGAGGTTCTAGCCAGAGCAGTTAGGCTAGAAAAAGAAATAAAAGGCATCCAGATTGGTAAGGAAGAAGTAAAAGTATCTCTTACTTGCAGATGATATGATCTTATACACAGAAAACCCCAAAGAATCCACAAGGAAACTACTGGAAATAATAGAAGATTTCAGCAAAGTATCAGGATACGAGATAAACATACAAAAATCAGTTGGATTCCTCTACACCAACCAAGAGAACTTCCAAGAGAAAATCACCAAATCAATACCGTTTACAATAGTCCCCAAGAAGATAAAATACTTAGGAATAAATCTAACCAGAGATGGAAAAGACCTATACAAAGAAATCTACAAGACACTACTGCAGGAAACCAAAAGAGACCTACATAAGTGGAAAAACATACCTTGCTCATGGATAGGAAGACTCAGTATTGTGAAAATGTCAATTCTACCCAAAGTGATTTACAGATACAGTGCAATCCTGATCCAGATTCCAGTGGCATTTGTTTTAATGAGATGGAGAAACAAATCACCAACTTCATATGGAAGAGGAAGAGGCCCCAGATAAGTAAAGCATTGTGAAGAAGAACAAAATGGGAGGTCTCATACTACCTGATTTTAGAACCTGATATACCACCAGGGTAGTTAAAACAGCCTGGTACTGGTACAAAAACAGATACATAGACCAATGGAATGGATTGAGAATCCAGACATAAATACATCCACCTGTGAGCAGCTAATATTTCACAAAGGCTCAAAGTCCACTAACTGGGGAAAAGACAGTCTCTTTAACAAATGGTGCTGGCATAACTGGGTATCCATCTGCAAAAAAAGGAAACAAGACCTGTACCTCACACCATGCACAAAAATGAACTGAAAATGGATCAGAGACCTAAATATAAAATCTAAAACGATAAAGATGGTGGAAGAAAAAATAGGGACAATGCTAAGAGCCCTAATACATGGCATAAACAAAATACAAACCATAGGTAATAATGCACAAATGCCAGAAGAGAAAGTAGATAACTAGGAGCTCCTAAAAATCAAACACTTATGCTCATCCAAAGACTTCATCAAAAGAGTAATGCTCATCAAAAGGCTTCACCAAAAGAGTACACAACCGACAGACTGGGAAAAAATTTTTGGCTATAACAAATGCAATCAGTCTAATCTCTAAAATCTACAAGATACTGCAAAACCTCAACAACAAAAAGACAAATAATCCAATTAAAAAATGGGCAAAGGATATGAACAGGCACTTCACCAAAGAAGACATTCAGGCGGCTAGCAGATACATGAGGAAATGCTCATGATCATTAATCATTAGAGAAATGCAAATCAAAACTATAATAAGATACCATCTCACCCCAACAAGGCTAGCATTAATCCAAAAAACACAAAATAATAAATGTTGGAGAGGTTGTGGAGAGACTGAACACTTATTCACTGTTGGTGGGAGTGTAAAATGGTACAACCATTTTGGAAATTGATTTGGTGCGTCCTTAAAAAGCTGAAAATAGCAGTACCATATGATCCAGCAATCCCACTCCTTGGAATATACCCTAGAGAAATAAGAGCCATCACACAAATAGGTATATGCACACCCATGTTTATTGCAGCACTGTTCACAATAGCAAAAAGATGGAAACAACGTTTGTGCCCATTAATGGACAGATGGTGTCTTAGTCATCCAGTGTTGCTATACCTTTTGAGACTGAGGCATCTCGGCTTCTTGTGTTCTTTCTGTCTTCTGCTTCCTGTGGCCTCCCGGCCCTCCGGCCTCACACCTGCATCTGCCCTGCTGGGGCAAGTTTTCCAAAGCTTGGTATTTTCACCGATAAGTGCCTGGAGGCACCCTGCTCCACGAGTAAACTTCGGCCGGAAGGCATTCAGCTCTCTTGCTCTGTGGGTCGGCAAGCTTAGCTCCACCGATAAGTGCCTGGAGGTACCCCACTCGGCCAGTAAACTTTGGCCAGAAGGCACTCAGTTCTCTCGCTCCATGGGTCAGCTCCAACACTGTCTCATGCTGGTCTCCTGGTTCTGCTGCTGCTGGTCCTCTGCCACTGCCGCTTCTCTGTCCATTCACAGTTTCAAAATGGCTTCCACATTTTAGGTAACTGTTAGAGCAGCACCCCACTCCTCAGTACCAAATTCTGTCTTAGTCATCTAGTGTTGATATAACAGAAATACCACAAGTAGATGGCTTTTAACAAAGAGAAATTTATTCTAGTATGCTACAAGTCCAAATTCAAGTCATCAGCTCCAGGGGAAGGCATTCTCTTTCTGTCAGCTCTGGAGGAAGGTCCTTGTGATGTATCAGTCTTCCCTTGGTCTGGGAGCATCTCAGCACAGGAACCTCAGATCCAAAGGACATACTCTGTTCCTGGCACTGCTTTCTTGGTGGTATCAGGTCCCCATGTCCTTCTGTTCGCTTTTCTCTTTTGTATCTCAAAAGAGATTGGCTTAAGACACTGTCTAATCTTGTATACCTCATCAACATAAATGCCACTAATCCATCTTATTACATCATAGTGATAGAGTTTACAACACATAGGGAAGTCACATCAGATGATAAAATGGTAAACAGTCATACAGTACTGGGAATCTTGACCTAGCCAAGTCGACAGATATTTTGGGGGGACACAATTCAATCCATGACAAATGGATAAATTATAGTATATTCACGCAATGGAATACCATGCAATGATAAAGAATAACAATGAATCTATGAAACATCTCATAAAATGGATGAATCTGGAAGACATTATGTTGAGTGAAGTTAGTTGCAAAAGGACAAATATTGTATAAGACCACTGTTACAAGAACTCAAGAAAAGGTTTAAACACAGAAGACTACATTCTTTGACGGTTACGAGGGTGAGGAGGGAGGAAGAGGGGTAGTCACTAGCTAGATAGTAGATAAGAATTATCTTAGTTGAAGGGAAGGACAACACAGAATACAGGGGGAGTAAGCACAACTGGACTAAACCCAAAGCTAAGCAGTTTCCTGAATACAACCAAACACTTCGAGGGACAGAGAAGCAGGGGCAGGGTTCTGGGGACCATGGTTTCAGGGGACATCTAGGTCAATTGGCATAACAAAGCTTATTAAGAAAATGTTTGGCATCTCACTCTGGTGAGTGGCATCTGGGGTCTTAAAAGCTAGTGAGCGGCCATCTAAGATGCATCAATTGGTCTCTATCTACCTGGAGCAAAGGAGAATGAAGAACACCAAAGACACAAGGAAAATATAAGCCCAAGAAACAAAAGGGCCACATAAACTGAGACTCCATCGTCCTGAGACCAGAAGAACTAAATGGTGCCCCGCTACCGCAAGTGACCACCCTGACAGGGAACACAACAGAGAGCCCCTGATGGAGCAGAAGAAAAGTGGAGTGCAGAACTCAAATACTAGTAAAAAGACCAGATTTAATCGTTTGACTGAGACTGGAGGGACCCTGGAAGACATGGCCCCTGGACTCTCTGTTAGCCCAAAACTAAAACATTCCCAAAGCCAACTCTTCAGACAAAGATTAGACTGGGTTATGGGACATAAAATGATACTCGTGAAGAGTGTGCTTCTTGGCTGAAGTAGATACATGATACTAAATGGGCACCTCCTGTCCAGAGACGAGATGAGAAGGCAGAAAGGAACAGGAGCTGGTTGAATGGACATGGGAAATCCAGGGTGGAAAGGAGGAGTGTGCTGTCATAGTATGGGGAGTTCAACTAGGATCACATAGCAGTGTGTGTATAAAGTTTTGTATGAGGAACTAACTTCAGTTGTAGACGTTGAAGCACAATGGAAAAAAAAAAAAAAAAAGATTATAGCCTAGGAAACTGTATGGGTTCAACTCTGTCATATAGGGTCACTATGAGTTGGAATTGACTTGAAGGCAAACAACAACACATTGTGTGAAATAAACAAATTAGATAAGCCAAAACTTGGTCAGTTGACAAGGTACCTGAAAATGATTTCTCTGTGAAAATTTGAGCCACTCATAAGAAGCAGTTTACTCTGTGTGTGTTGTGAGGGCTCATATGTCAATGTTTACTGCTCCCAACCCCAGTTGTGGGTGTTGGGAATTTAGGGGACTGAGTGGAAAACTTTGATGGATTGTATCTTCTTTTGGAATTTTTCTTGGGGGGTCTCAGTTATTTAAACATGACAATTATTTTGCCAGAAGAAATCAATTTAACATGTATTGTGGACCTGCCATGTATACAGTAATGTCTCACACAGCAAACCATTTAAATATGGGCTCCATCTTCAAGAAGCTAGCGAGCATCTGGGAGAAGCAAGGTTACCACATTTGAAGTGATGCCTGTGCTGAGTGATACAGCAGGAGACTAGATGTATAAAAAGAGTGTCCATCCAAACTGGCCAGCAGTGTCTGTGAAAGGATACCTTTCATGCAATTGCATGGATTCAGATTCCCGCTCAGTGGTTATCCACAACACAGTGTAGTTATGGGCTAACTTACTTAGGGACACAGAATTAAATTGTGGTCTTGTGAGATGTGTTTGCAAATGAAATGACAATCCACAGAGGGAGGAGAGTTTCCTAGTTGATGTTACTGTGCTTCTCAAGACTGTGAAAGCAGCTCTTCTTTCAGGGAGATTGCAGAAAAAAGCCAAGTCAGCACACTCTGTGGGTCTCCTCACAGAGTGAAGGCGGCCTGCATCGTTAACAATGAAGTGGTGTTGGCCTTTGCCAGGAGAGGCAGAAACTGGCTTACTCAGAGTATGGTGGCTCTGCAGTGCCAAAGCTAATGCCATTTTGAGCCAAGAGGATAGTCACTATATTTTATTGTTGTTTTTCCAGTCCATCTTTTTAACAAAATATATAAGATCCAAAGCTTATGTGAATTCATTTGCCTGTTTTCTCTCCAGAGGATATGGTTTGTTTTTACAGTTTGGCAAATGTTACAGACAAATCGTACTTCCAGAGTATCACTGCTTTGTTCCACCTTAGCTTAATACAGTCTGTAAAGGTGACCTTGGTCTGTGATATCTCAGCCCTGCGTAATAATAAGGTTTTACTGAACCATTGCATGTAATAGAATGAAGGTTCCTGTTAATAAATTAGAAAAGGGTTGTAGAATACAATTTTCCCTTCACATAAACCATAAACATAGCATTTTTTTAATAAAGCATATTAAAATCAAACCAGTTGCTGTTGAGTCTAGTCTGACTCATGACGACCTCAGGTGTTGCAGAGTAGAACTGTGCTCCATAGTGTTTTCAAGGCTGTGACCCTTCAGAAGCACATCACCAGGTCTTTCTTCTGGGGCGCCTCTGGGTGGATTTCAGCCACCATTCTTTTCAGTTAGCAGTCGAGCACTTAACTGTTTGTGCCACCCAAAACTAAACTGAAAGGTGGTGATTTGTTACAGTTTATTTTCTGTATTTGTTATATGCAATACCTGATTTTTTAGCATTTAAGCTCCTACATAAGAAATTACTGCCATTTCACCTTGTTCTCCCCAACTAAGTGGGACAGGAGAAAAAATAAATGTGTAAGCTAGGCCTTTCCCAGGCAGGGTGGAGGCTCCTCTTGCTACCTGGTGGTCTCCAGGACTCAGGAGAGCTGTGACAAGGCCTCCAAAGGTGGCTGCGTGGCTGAGCTTAGCAGTAGTGACACTGTGTGGCAGGTGGGAATAAGTGCAGAGTCACTCATGAATGCACTACTGGGGAAAGCTGACTTTTTTTTTAATTGTACTTTAGGTGAAGGTTTACAGAACAAATAGTTTCTCATTAAACAGTATACATATTGTTTTATGACATTGGTTAACAACCCCACGACATATCAACACGTGCCCTTCTCGGCCTTGGAGGACCTTTTTTTTTTTTTTTTTTTTTTTTGGTGAAAATATACATAGCCAAAGACACATCATTTCAAAAATTTCTACATGTACAATTCAGTGACATTGATTATGTTCTTCCAGTTGTGCTGCTATTCTCACTTTAGATGAAGGTTTACAGAACAAAATGGTTTCTTATTAAACAGTACACATATTGCCCTATGACAATGGCTAAGAACCCCACTACATGTCAACACTGTTCTTTCTCAACCTTGGGTTCCATATCACTAGCTTTCCTGTCCCCTTCTGCCTTCTAGTCCTTGTCCCTGGACTGCTGTGCCTCATTAGTCCCGTTTTGTTTCATGGGGCTGTCCACTCCCCAGCTGAACAGTGAACCTCAGAGGTAACTTCACCACTGAGCTAAAAGGGTGTCCGGGGTCCATACTCTCAGGGTTTCTCCAGTCTCTGTCAGGCCGGTAAATCTGGTCTTTTTTTGTGTGTTAGAATTTTGTCCTGCATCCTTCTCCAGCTCTGTCCAGAACCCTCTGTTGTGATCCTGGGCAGAGCAGTCAGTGGTGGTAGCTGGGCACCATCTAGCTGTACTGGACTCAATCTAGTGGAGGCCTTGGTAGCTGTGGTCCATTAGTCCTTTGGACGAATCTCTTCCTTGTATCCTGTTCTCTTCATTCTTTCTTGCTCCTGAAGGGGTGAGACCAGTGGAATATCTTAAATGGCTGCTCAGAGGCTTTTAAGACCTCAGATGCTACTCACCAAGGTAGAATGTAGAACATTGTGAAAGCTGACTTTTTTGTGAAAGACTGGAGTTCAAGGGTTGGGAAGAATCAACGTGCTAGTCAGAAACTGAATATACTGTTAATTCTTTCTGTTTTCTTGTTTGCTGTTCATGGGAATCCATGAAGGTGCTCCTGCTTTATTTTTATTTTTAAAATGTTTCTGTTAAGTCTAGTGTGTCCTTGTAGATGTTAATATGGGGAATACTTTAAAGAGCTTAAAATAATTCATTGAGAATAATAATGATTGGTACTAGTTGCTGTAGGGGAAAAACATCACAAAGTTTAGTAAAGCAAAAAGAAAGTTTTATTCAGCATATATTCAAAGGGGAAAAGGTAGGAAACGGACAAGCATGCTGCTAGAGCCATGTATGTCCAAATCCAAAGAATATTACAGAACAATCAAGAATGGGAAAATGGACAAGCCTGCTACCATAGCCATATCTGCCCAAGTCCAAAAGACCATTACAGAGTCATCAGTATATATTAACATTACAAATGGGCAAAACCATTGAAAGCTTTACCTTTTCACAGATTGGCTAGAAACAGTGATGCTACATTTTGAATTGTCTTTCTTAATAAACATGGGTACAAGTTTCAGTAGAGTCTTCATTGGTCCAACAAATTTCTGTTCACTAAATGCTAATAGAAAAAGTTAAGAGTGGAGAAAGTCTTTTGTGTTCTGTTTGATTGGCTTATGTGAAAGGTTCCCTAAAAGATATTTTCCAAGATTATCTTAGCTATTGTCTTTATACCTCAGGGTCCAGTTGATGCGTTGGTGTAAGTCCTTGTGAGCCCAGCTCCAGCTGGGTCACATTCTCTATGCTCAAGGACAGGGAATAATAACTCCAATATTATTTCCTAAATCATAGTAAATAAAATAAGTGTACTATAACTAGCATTGTATTTGTTTACTTAGTGGTTTTCAAAACTTCTGCAGAACCTGTAATGAAGCTGGATGGGAAACTTCTTTATTGTTCAGATTCTTAACATGTTTTTCTGCAAAACTACCTAGTCAAGGGGGAAAATGCCACTTCATTCTAACTAATCGTCTCCTTCACAAATGCAGATTCAGCAAATCAGCTACTTCAGTTATGCTTTTGAAACCAAACTATAAACTGTGTGTGGCTTTGAGTGTTCCAGTCTTAGGGTGGAAGAAGGTGGCACAGCATTTCCTTAGCCTTGGAGTTTTAATTTCACAGTATTTCTTAACACTAGGCAATATTTCATGGACTTCTCTGTAATTTAATTTTATATAAGTTCTGGGATGATTCATGCTAGCCTTCTTTCCCCAGATCATGACTCATTTTCCAACTTGTATTTGAAAAGCTTTGTAAGTTAAGGTGAAATATTTAGAGTTTTGACACTTGGATAGTTAGTTGGTTTTTGCCAGCAGTGAGTGTGATGATAGGGCTAGGTTTTATTTCTCAGGTGTTCCTGTTGGTGTTTCATTTTGCAGATCTTGATAGAGGGCTGCAGGGGAGTGTTGACACCAAAGAATATGCACTTAAATTCTCATTCTGGTGAAATGGACACCATTGAAGGACACCTGGTGGGTAGGGCTTTGTTAGTTTCTTAGCATTCCATGTTTAGCATTTTATCAGCATCTTTACAAGGCCAGTCTTCTGGGAATACTCAGTTGTCTCTTATCTTCAGAGTCCCCATTGAACTTATCTGAACAGGTCATGGCACAGAGGAGAGTTTAAGATATTAGGATTAGATAATGATAAATTTGAGGTGCAGAAAGTTGTGAAGGGAAGTGAGACTCCAGAGCCTTTGAAATGTTTGTGTGTGTGTGTGTGTGTGTGTGTGTGTGTGTGTGTGTGTGTGTGTGCGCGTGCGTGCGCGCGCGCGCTTGGTTGACTTTGTTTTCCAAGACACGGACTCTTTCTTCTCCAAAGTAGCATAACTTCATGCTCTGGAATATGGTTATTGTGGTAAATGATACAGCTATAATTATAACACAGTAAGTTGGCTTGAACCCACATTTAGGGTTTAATGCTTGACATATAAAATGCTTTAGTCTTCTTTTAGGAAATACTTCTGTAACAATGAAATCATACTTTGTTTAACTGCTTTAGCATGTTTCTTTCAGACAGAGGATCATGAAGTGTCTGACTTTTTTCCATTAGTAATTAAAGAATTTATGAACCTGTCATTGTGATGGAAATAATTATTTAGCACAGTTTCCATGTAATTCGCTGCATTGCCAAATATTCTTTTTTTTTTTTTTTTCATTTATTTTTCTCGTCATTCCCTTCTGACTCTCTCTTAGATTTGCTTTCAGTTTTCAGGTGCACATCTGTCATCATCATGTATATAATTAAAACAGTGTCTTAGATAGTGTCATCTGGATCACTCTACAGGAATAATGATTAGGTAATTTGAGATGTCATGATTGACCCCATGTCTTCCTTCTTTGAAGGTTAATAGTAGATAATGGTTTCTATGCAACTGTACTCTTTCAGTTGAATAGAATGTAGGGTTAAAAGAAAGGGGGGAGAAAGGGATAGTGTCCACCTGGATGTTTTTAATTTCTTTTGTTTGCTTTATTTGTTATATTATTTAGCATGCTATCCTTCTGCAGCATTCGTTTTCCTCACTTATGTTCCTAATTAGAGTCAGTTGCTGAAGGTATTTGTTGACATCAGAATTGACTTCACACATTTTATTTATGGAATCTGTGCTGCAATTAACAATGAACCAGGCTCCAGGGGAAATAATACATCAAATCAAGTATTTAAGCACCCCTAAATTCAAAACTATGTTTAGTGGACACAAAACTCCCTAAGATGTGGTTTGGACCTTTAGTGGACTTATGCTGGAGTTGGTAAAATAAGTATAAGGAAGCAGCCTCAGTAAGAAAAACTAAAACCCCAAACTCTGTGTAAGGTTTTTCTTGAGAAGCACTTTGGAGGAAGTGTTCTAGGCAGCGAGGTGAGACGATTAAAGGAATGCTGACTCAGATTTTCATTTTCTCCTTGGAATTACTTTTGCTTTCTGCTGTACCACCAAGCACTGCCCCTGTGTTTACTGGGAAGCAGGTGGTTAGTGGCTAAGAGAACAAAGTGTATAGGAGTCTTAGTGCCCAGTGGAGTAGGATCTGGGACTTGTTTCCTTACCTGTAAAAAGGGGACGATAGTAGAAACTTCCTCAGAGAGTGCAATGGGTGTTGAATAAATGTTAACTGTTACTGGTTTTATACCATGTTCCCTTTAAAGCTCAAGTTTTGGCAAAAATTCTTCTGTTGTTGTTGTCATTAGCTTTTGCCAATTGAGACAAACTGGAATTATCAAAAATAAAAAATAATTTAAAAAATCTAAGGAGGAAAGGAAGATTTAAAAAAAAAAAAAAAAGAACCAGAAATTATAGAGTACCTACCATGTGGCAGAGGAGCCCTGGTGGCACAGTGGTTAAGTGATACAGCTGCTAATCAAAAGATTGGCAATTCAGATCTACTAGCAGCTCCTTGGAAACCCTGTGGGGCAGTTCTACTCTGTTCTCTAGGGCCGTTATGGGTTGGAATTGACTTGACGATAACAGGGTTTGCCATGTGGCAGATACTGTGCGAGGTGATTTAGATATGTTATTTAAGTTCTCGTGGCAGAAGAGATGAGTTAAGTAACCTTAGTCCAGTTTCACTGATAGCAAAGTGACAACCTCTTTGAACATCAGTTTCCCTAAGGTCACTCAACCAATAGTTGGTTGGAACTGGAATGCCAGTTCCTATTCTTTTTGATGTTAAGGCTCATGTTTCTTCTGCAGTACCTCACAGAAATAGTTAGGAAATTACCGTAGAAAATATGAAATATCAAAGCTGTCTATCAAAAGAGCATTTCCTATCAAAAATGAAGAGAGTATCAAAGTTTCTAAACTTCTTATCCTGAAGAACTTGTACAGCTTCACAAGCAATTCATTTATCCAGATTGTATTTGGTGATGAAATTTGGAGCAAAGCAGATTCCTCCTTCTACTTCCTGCTCATCTCAAGTGCTGGAGGACATCTTATTTCCTGTCACCAGTGATATCAAAGGGCCCTCAGCCCATTCTGAGATACCAAAACCAAGAAAAAGCAAACTCGTTGCCGTTGAGTCGATTCTGACTCATAGTGACCCTGTAAAACTGGTAAAATACCCAACTCGTATAGAAGCTCTAGTCTCCACAGAATTATATATATAACAAAGCCATTTGCTTATGGCAAGAGTACAGCAGAAAAGTGGTATGTGTTTGTCTTACTTTCCTAGGGCTTCCATAACAGAATACCACAAAGCGGGCAGCTTTAAACAACAGATATTTATTGTCTCATGATTCTGGAAGCTAGAAGTCCAAATCTGGGTATCTGCTGTGTCGATTCCCTCTGTGGTCTCTGAGAGAGGAACTGTTCCATGCCTCTCTCCTAGCTTCTGGTAGTAGCTGGCAGTCCTTGGCATTCCTTTGGTGCCTGTGGAGGTATCTTTCCCCTGTGTGACTCTGTCTCTATGTCTGTTCTCCCCTTTTATAAGATACCACTCAGAAGGGATTAGGACCTGCCTACTCCAATATGACCTAGTTAATTTAACTGATAACATCTTCAAAGGAAGACCCTATGTCCCCAAACAAGCTAACATTCACGTAGAGGGGTTAGGAATTCAATATATCTTTGGGGTTGGGGGAGGGTAGTGGGATACAGTTCAGTGCATAACAGTGTTTTAGAGCCTTACTGTGTACTCAGAGCATGGTCCCAGGACCAACATCAGCGTCAGCTGGATAGTTTTTTTCAGAAATGAAGACTTTCAGGTCCTACCTTAACCCGTTGGCGGTGGAGTTGATTCTGACTCATAGTGACCCTATAGGTCCCTGTAGGGCCCTATGGGACCCTAAGATCCAACCTTAGCCCTCCTGAATCAGAGTCTTCATTTTAGTAAATTGTACTAAGTATAAATGTTCAGAAGAGAAGAATACAAAAACAATTTCTTTCCTCAATGAATTTACAGACTAGTTAGCTAGCAGGATAGTATAGCAATTGAGAACTCGGCCATTGGAGTCAGACTGCTTGGGTTCAGATCTCATTTCTCCTACTTAGATGTGTGACCCTCCAAAGGGTTGTAATGAGGATCAGACGCTGTCACACATGGTAAATGCTTAGCATAGTATCTGCCACATTGTGAACCTTCGATAGGTGTTGGTTATTTACTATTAAATAAGCCTTAGATATATATATAAGGATTCTGTAATTTAACTGAAGTTAAAGTGATTAGAATGTGGCATGACTTGATGAATTTGGGGAGGAAGAATAGTCATTAATGAAAGTAAGGTTTCAAGCCTTGGATTCTAGACCTGGCTGCATCACAACGTGTTGTATAACTTTCGGGCAAGTTACTTAACCTCCAATAAGGTTGAGCTACCCCATCTGTGGAGCCCTGGTGATGCGGTGTTAAGAGCTTGGCTGTTAACCAAAATGTTGGCAGTTCAAATCTACCAGCTGCATCTTGGAAACCCTATGGGGCAGTTCTACTCTGTCCTGTAGGTTCACTATGAGTCAGAATCTACTCGGCAGCAACGGGTACCCCATCTGTAAAACGTAGATAAATATACATGCCTGGCCGACAGCTGCCTTGTAGAATTTTCTGAGGTTCCATTGAAATAATGAATGTAAAAATGCATTGTACACTATAAGGTAGCAAGTGAGAATTAATATTCTAAAGGTTCCTTTTGTAAGGAGAACTAGAGCTGAGTTACCTTCGTAAAACTGGGTGCATGAAAGACCAGACCAAAATCAATTATTTCTATGCTATTGTTAAAATGATAAACAAATTGAAAGACTATAGTAGCATAAGCATTAAAAACAAATTGTACAGTTGCTTTGTCCCATGTGGCTAGTGTGGGCTCCTGACTGTGACCTGGGCCGTTGCTCATCATGTAAATCGTATTCCCTTGTTGTTCCCTTGGTGTTGTGAAAACTGTGCTGTAGAAGAAGCACCTATCCTTCATAGAAGGGTGCCCTCCCTATGGAAGTGATGCTGGCAGCATGTGGTCAGACGCACCAGGCACCATGCATTCTCGGTGGCATGTCTGGTTTTTGTGAGAACATTGCTAATACGTTTCCCTTCTTTCTAGCTGTGATATTTTCAATTCTCCTGGAAAGTTATAATAAACAGGTTAAGTGAAATATCTGGCCAATATTTATTGATAAAGTATTGAAAAGTTATTTTGTCAAATGATGACTACGATAGATAGATGCCCAAATGAGGGTATTTGGACCATTTGGACCTTTGGGATGTAAACTGTGATAGTGTTAAAAAGTCACTCATGATAAGAGCTGCATTTAGAAATTATTTTAATGTAGTTAGTTACTATTTTATTTTGATGTAGTTGATCAAGTCGTTTACTCTTAGATCAAAAGTCAGTAAAGAAGGGATCATAAGAAATTACACATGCTTTTCAGAGTAAAGTTTTACTTAAAACACTAAGTGTACATTCATTCATTAAATATTTGATGTAAGGCCAAGGCCTTTTCCCTGAATGTGATTAGCTGAAGAGAGTTATACCTAAACCATGTTAAGTATATGTGTATAAACCAACATCTGTGCTGTAGAGTCCATAATTTCCATTTCCTTAAAGTCGAATGAGAACTTAAATAGCTGTGGACCAATCTGAGGGCAGAATCTATTAAAAATTTTTATCATCCCTCCCCCCAGTATTTAAGATAGTAAGTTGCTCTATTGTTGTCAGATGTTGTTGAGTCGGCCCCAACTCACAGGGACCCTGTGTACGACAGAACATGTCATTGCCTGGCCCTGCACCATCCTCACAGTAGTAGGTGTGTTTGAGCCCATTGTTGTAGCCACTGTGTCAGTCCATCTCATTGAGGCTCTTCCTCTTTTTTGCTGACTCTCTATATTTAATTTGATAATTTATTTTAGCAACTTACCTTTATTGAGCTTTTCCAAATCATTCAAATCAATTTCTATTGAAAACTTTTCTTTTCATCCTTATATTTCTTCAGTTTATGTAATATTTAATTATATAATTTTAACAAGCACAGATGGCATAAACAGATTTGGGAAGAAACAAAACTGATTCTTAGTATGCATTAGCTGAGCTGGTGGAAGCCTATGTGTTTGGGGTATCAGAAAGTAGCCTGCAAATACTGAACGTTCAGGGTGTCATTCAACCAGAACGTTTCACAGAGGGAATGGGAGCATCATGGAGAGAAAATCAGCAAGTTTTTTTACTGTAGTATGCATTTTTGGCAACTGCCTACAAGATTGCTTAACATGGAATAAGATTTTTGACTAACTTAAGGTCGTTTGGCACACACGTGCTGTCCCTTACACAAAAGCTTCTATTCCCGTGGAGCAGGAAGCAAGAACACATTTTTCTTTGCCACTGTGAGTGTCTCTCTGTCCCAGCTTTGGAATTGTGTTTAATACATAAGCTCTGCCCTGATTCTAGACTTCAGTGGGAGATATTCTGGAAGGTGACTGAGTATGAAGATGAGGTAGTCCAGCGATTTTTAAAGTGCTGCTGAATTGTGCAAGGTCAGTGCTTTTAAAAACAAATGGACGTTAATCTTAAAACTGAACAAAACTTTACATCTTTAAATTGCCTGTGTTTTCAAATGAGTGTGTCTTTTTGCTTTTGTTTTGAAAGAACATTTTGACAAACAGTGTAATTGAAGTGTGGTGTTGTTAGTTGCGGTCAAGTCAATTCCGGCTGTATGTACAGAGTAAAACTGCTCTATAGGGTTTTCAAGGCTGTGATCTTTTGGAAGCAGATCACCAGACCTTGCTCCCAAGATACCTCCAAGTGGGTTCGAACCACTAACGTTTCAGCTAGTAGTTGAGCACTTAACTTTGTGCCATCCAGGGAAGTATGTGTTTATATAATATACTGACTTCTTAAAAACAGAGGAGTTTTCTCCCTCCCCGAAGTTTCCAAGAGGAGCCCTGGTGGCACAGTGGTTAAGCACTCAGCTGCTGACCAGAAGATGGGCAGTTCAAACTCACTAGCTGCTGTGTGAGAGAAAGATGTGGCAGTCTGCTTGTGTAAAGATTTACAGCCTTGAAAACCC
Organism: Dugong dugon; assembly: GCA_030035585.1. Lineage (NCBI taxonomy): Eukaryota > Metazoa > Chordata > Mammalia > Sirenia > Dugongidae > Dugong > Dugong dugon. The sequence goes on along the minus strand of CM057463.1, from coordinate 148,858,576 downwards.
TATGGGGGAGTCCTACTCTGTCCTGTAGGGTCACTATGAGTTGGAATCGACTTGGTAACAGCGGGGTTTTTTTTTTTTTTTTTTTTAAAGTTCTCAATAGTTAATGGGAGGTTTAACAAAATGTGTTTAAGAGATAAAATTTAAAAAGAAAAAGAAAACAATTTATATCCCTGAAGTTCTGCTGTAAAAAACAGTGTGGGGGCAGTGTCTGACCTCCTCTGACTTCAGGAGGGGGATGAGACTCAAGATCAATAGCCCAAGGCTGATTCCTATGAGGCAAAGGTCAGATATGCCTCCTTTCCCAACACTGACACCAACCATCCCTCGCACAGCACTCTCTACTGGGTTCGATAATCCATTGCAATGGCCACACAGATCTCACAGTTAATACTCACGATTATGGGGTTTATTAGGGAACTAGCAGGTTACAGTTCAGGCTCAGGAGCACTCAAGATTACAGTTCTTCCATCAGGACAGCCTCTTCCCAGCTGTGTTCAAAGACACTCCTCTCCCTGGCCCCCCACCTCTGCCCACAGGCACTCAGCTTTCTCCCTACGTGGGCTGGGAAGCCGACTGCACCATCTCCTGCTGCCGGGTCTCTGCTTCCTTCAGTGTTACAGCTCCCTCTCTTTCTGTCTCCTGGTTCCAGGAGCTTTTCAGCACAGGGATCCCAGGTCCAAAGGATATGCTGGCTTCTGGCTGCTCTTCCTTGGTGGTGGTGGAATCCTCTCGTTCCCACCTCTGGGATGGCTCACCTCAAGCCCAGGGGCGATGGCAAAACTGACCAGTCCGTTTGGTGGGCCACAATTACCATATCTGCACAGAAAGGCCACAGAAAAATGATCTGTCACACCATAGATGCTTACTCCGCCATTTCAGAAAAGTCAATAGAAGGCTCTTCCACTCTTTCTATTAATGAAGAGGACGTGCTATACCTTGGCAGAAAGAGCATTGGAGTTGGAGGCAGGAGGTAGATTTCAAACCCTATCCTGGGTGACTGGTGTGGCATTCAGTCCCTCTGAACCTGTTTTGTCATCTGTAAAATGATGGTGATAAAGCCTTTTTCATCCATAAAATGGGATTAGTATACTTACCTTATAGGGCTCAGTATTAAATGAGCTAACATATTAAAAGCATTTAGCAGGAGTTTCTGGGTGGCACAAACAGTTAGGCACTTGACTACTAGCCGAGAAGTTGGTGGTTCACATCTACCCAGAAGCACCTGGGAAGACAGACCTGGCGATCTGCTTCTGAAAGGTCTCAGCCTTGAAAACCTTATGGAGCAGTTCTACTCTGCATATGTGGGGTTGCCATGAGTCAGAATTGACTTAACAGCAGCTTAAAAGCATTTAGCGCTGTCGCTGGCACAAAGTAAGTGCTTGATAATTGTAGCATTTATTATTTTAAAAATGCAGATGTAATTCCTCCAGGCCCTTACCCTGGAGCCTGACACTTCGATTTATGTAGGGCTTAATGCCCTCTTGCTGAGCGATAGCACTCCTGGACACACTGTTCAGGCCTGTTTCCTCCCATCTCCAGCCTAATGCCCCAAAATAGAGTGAAATTATAGCTAACGGAACGAGAACCAATTGCTTGTGTCTTGGTCTTTGTTGTCTGGTGAACTGCTGGCCATTAATGAGCTGTGAATTTCTCTCAGCCCACATCCTGGGGAGCCCCATGTGGGAACTCTCCGGATCAGAATAAAGAGGGATGAACTGACAAGTTTGGCCAGGCCTCCTCCTTTATTCCCTCCTCCCTTCCCCAGCAGTCAGACTAAGACTGTCTGGCCTTCCTGGTTCCAGTAGCTGGCACCTGCCATTCCAGTGAAGTTTCTCCAGGTAGGGAGCACCTCAGCACCCACTGATCCTCTCTCTCCTGGTCTCTTGCTGCTCCCCCGCCTTCAGACCTCCCCAAGTTGTTTTTATTTTATTGTTAATTTGGCTAACTATATTTCGAAGCAACTGTTCCCAAAGAAGTTACTTGCTAATCCTGTCTGTTCTCTCCCACATCACACACCAACTACAGAGAAACCTGTGAGAGCCAGAACTTGACAAGACTGCCTTGTTTCTCTAGGTCTTGCAAGTTTTCTGCCTTTGGCAGAGTGCAGTCTTACCACTTTTCTATCTCTCCTTTAAGTGGAAAATATTTGAATTTTCCTTCTCTGACAGATTTCCACCTTACCCAGGTTCTGGCTTTCACACATTTTACTGTATATCATATAGGTATGAGGGGAAAACATGGTGTACATCTTGGAGATTGACATATATTTATGCCACGTTCATTTCTGGAAAGGGCCACCAACATAAAGAATTTGCAGAGGGCCAAATGATTTGGCTGGGGCCCTGGTGGCACAGTGGTTAAGAGCTTGGCTGCTGTCCAAAAAGTTGGCATTTTGAATCCACCAGCCGCTCCTGGAAACCCTATGGGGTAGTTCTCCTGTGTCCTGTAGGGTCGCTGTGAGTTGGAATCGACTCGATGGCAACAAGCTTGAATGATTGGGAGTCTGGTCAACTTACCTGAGCCCGTGAAAGAGTTGAGATCTTTCCATTTGATGTTGGGACAGCCCCATGTGTAACCTCTACATGCCCCAAACCAAAAACCAAACCTGTTGCCATCAAGTCAATTCTGACTCATAGCAATCCCATAGGACAGAATAGAACTGCCCATAAGGCTTCCAAGGCTGTAATCTTTACAGGAGCAGACTGCCACCTTTTTCTCCCACGGAGGGCTAGTGGGTTCAAACCACTGACCTTTCTATTAGCAGCTAAGCGTTTAACCACTGTGCTAGAGGCTCCTCCTACATGCGCCCCAGAAAAGAGTAAAACTAGATTGAAGACAAGCTAACTCCTTGCCTGAGGCGACTGCCTTCCCTGCCATTTTTCTGTAGATAAGGACCACTGAATTAATAACTTTGGAAGTCTAGGAAAAATAACCTTTTGAATGTTTTATTTTATTCCTCAAGAAGCTTGAAATGGAAAGTACACCTCTCTAGATGTGACCTGAAAAAAGCTCCAGTGAAGTTTTCCCAGTAATTATTGATAAGAATTTTTTTATTTTTTAACGTGGCTCTAGTTAAAATGTATAAATAATGAGATGAGGAGCTATGAATAGTATTAATGTTATTATAATACCAGCTCATTCAACATGCACATTTTGAGTCAATTTGAATCATGTTCCAAATTGCTCACTGAAGTGTATAAAGGATTTAAAAAATAAAAAAAAATAAAAAAACCCTAATATACATGATTTTGTAGAACAGGAGAAAAAAAATCTGAGGAAACAGCATAGCAACCACAGATTTGGATTCCCTAAACTTCCACGGTGTCAGCCTTTGTTAAATAACAAAACTGAGTGGGACAGCCATACACAATTTGAAGGCATTTGTGTGACACAGAATGAATTTATTTTTGACTCTATATGTAGAGCAGAGAAAGCGAAAGCCCAGTAACAGGTCCAAAGCAGTGAGTTCCCCATGTACTGCCTCAATGAAGCTGAATGGTGACTTAGATTTAATTTTTGGAACCGACCATAATGAATGTTTAGGGTAAGGCCAACAACATGCATCATTTCTATTTACTAAAAAATAAAACCTGCCCCTTCTATATAAAAAGAAAAAGACTCCTACATCGCTGGTGTTTGAATATTTTAAAGGGCACTTCAAATGGAACTGCCTTACAGAGCAGATTCAAGGCCAATATTATTCATTTGTCAGTAAGAGGGGCTTGAATAATGAGCTTGGTGCATGCTTTAAGATATTAAACAAAATACCGGGAGAACAAAGGAATGACTCATTATGACTGAGAGGATCTTCCCTCCTCTCCAGGTTGGAACATTTAAATAAGGTTTTGACAGATGAGTAAGACTTCAGTTGGTGAGGGAGTTAAACAGAATTTTAGGCATAAAGTTAGTGGTATGCGCAAAGGCACTGAGATGTGACAGTCCATGGAGAACTTGGCGACTGTTGAGTTCACTGCTGTGCGTGCCCAGGTGCCTCTGAGTGCGCACGCGCGCGCGTGTGCGTAGTCAGTGACAGGAGACGAATCTTGTATGGAAGACTGAAACTAGATGGTGACAGGTCTTCCAAGTGATGCCAAAGGCAGTGAGAAGTGTCGCAGCGGTGACGGTTGTCGGGGCAGCGAAGACAGTAGCCAAACACAACTCTTACAGAGAAGTGGGGCCAGGAGGGTCACTCTGAGGAGTCGACCCCCGGCTCCAGTCCCAGGAGTTTATTTATAGTCAATATAGCAAGCAGTGAAGCAAATAACAGAAGATGGGCTTTGGGTAAGTAACAATAAGTTTCGGGCAAGGGAGAAGGAATTCAGGTAAACAAGCCAATCAGTAACAGGACAATAGGTTTGTTCCTGTTAGAAAGTTTATTTTGCTAGCAATAAACATAGATATGGATGCAAGTTCTCATTTAAATAACAATAGCTTATGAAAATAACTCCAGAGAAAATGACTTCCGAAGGTTGAACTTGCCAGCATAGAGATAAGTATATGCTGTGTAATTTTCTTATGGACCAAAACATTTATTTTCCTTCTGTGAACCAGTTGAAGCATGTAATTAGTTCGTATCAACTATAGAGGAGCCCTGGTGGCACAGTGGTTAAGAGTTCAGCTGCTAACCAAAAGGTCGGCAGTTCAAATCCACCAGCCGCTCCTTGGAAACCCCTTACAGCTTATCTGAGAATGCTTTGGATAGCAACACTAGGGGCCTAGGCCATAGGTATGCCCCTCTGGAGGTCAGGAGGGAATTAGGAGATAGAGAGCGGAGGAGGATGCTGCCAGCAGGTGTTGATAAAGGCTTCCAAGCATCAGGGAAAACAACCTTGAGAAACTGATGGATGTAGATTATGGTGGGCATTGTATATCAGTGTCATGGATTGAATTGTGTCCCCTAAAAATATCTGTCAACTTGGCTAGGTCATGATTCCCAGTATTGTCTACCATTTTGGCATCTGATGTGATTCCCCTGTGTGTTGTAAACCCTATCACTATGATGTAATGAGATGGATTAGTGGCAGTTATATTGATGAGATCTATAAGATTAGACAGTATCTTAAGCCAGTCTCTTTTGAGATATAAAAGAGAGAAGCAAACAGAGAGACATGGGGACCTCATACCACCAAGAAAGCTGTGCTGGGAGCGGAGCGAGTCCTTTGGACCTGAGGTTCCTGCACTGAGATGCTCTCAGACCAAGGGAAGAATGATGACATGACCTTCCTCCAGAGCTGACAGAGAAAATCTTCCCCTGGAGCCAGCACCCTTAATTCAGACTTCTAGCCTGCTGGACTGTGAGAGAATAAACTTCTCTTTGTTAAAGCCATCCACTTGTGCTATTTTGTTATAGCAGCACTAGATAACTAAGACAGTCATGTTGGAATTTTTTAGTTTTTACCCTAGGAGCGATGAGAAGAGGGCAGGGCCAAGATTTCCTTCTGGCTTGGACAAATGCACCTGATGGAGGTGCATTCAGGAAAACTGGCAGCCCTGAAGGAAGGTTAGACATGAGAATTGAAGTCATGATCAAAATTATCTGTAGTGAGCATAGAGCAGATAAGTATATGCAGCATAATTTTCTTATGGAGCTAAACATTTATATTCCTCTGACTACCAGCTAAAGTATATAATTAGTTCATATCAACTACTGAGTTGGACTTAGCCTTGAAGAATGCCAACAGTAACAGAGGTAAGAGGATAGGTGGAGAAGGAGTGGCCTGGGAGGTCGGAGAAAGACAGGGGTAAAGGCCAAGAAAAAAGTATTTCAGGAAGGGGGTAAATGGACAAATGGTGCCAAGAGGTCATTGTGAGGTGAGAACTGAAACATGGCCTTGGATTTGGCTGAATGGAGGTCACTGGTGATCAGGAGCCTTCTTTGAAGGATGCCCTGTATAGAAGCCACATTAGAATGCTCTCACCAAAAAACCAAACCCATTGCCGTCGAGTCGATTCCAACTTATAGGGACCCTATAGGACAGAATGTAACTGCCCCATAGGGTTTCCAAGGAGTGCCTGGTGGATTCGAAATGCCGACCTTTTGGTTAGCAGCTGTAGCTCTTAACAACTATGCCACCAGGGTTGGGGGGAAGAAATGGAGACAGTGAGTGAAGATGATCTTTCAAGAATGATGGCTGTGAAGGGGAGGAGAAATGTGGAAGATTAAGTGGAGTTTGTCAAGGCTTTTTGTTTTTGAGATGGCAAAGACTTGCTCTTGCAAGTGATCCTCTAAAGAAGTAGAAACTGACAGGGTCTTGAGAAAGCAGGAGGAGGTGGAGAGGGACAGTGCCCCTGTTGTAGCAAGAAGGAAGTCGAAAGAATAGGTGTTAGGTGTGTACATAGGTGAATTTGCTATATAGAGAGAAGACATATATACGTGTGGTGATCATGACTCAAGGTTGAAAGTGTTACCCTGCAGGAGAAGTATAGACAAAATGATGTGGAAGTTCAGGAGAGAAAATATCATTGTGGCACTTAAGAGTATGGTCTCCAGGATCTGCCTAGAATTTTTTTTAGCTTTGTCATTTACTAACCATGTGGCTTTGGGCAGATTACTTACCCTTTCCAGGTCTATTTCCTCATCTGCCAATAGGGACAATAGTAGCAATTACCTTATAAAGTTACTGGGAGTTTTAAATGAAGTAATGTCTATAGGGGGCATTGCAGAGGGCCTGGTACATAGTAACTGCTCAATAAGTGTTAATGGTTATTGCAGTGTAAGTTCTAGAAACAGTTTAATTTAGTTGGTCATATTTCCACCGGATAGAAAAGGATAAAAAATAGAATAAATGCTAGCAGAGACGTATGGAGGAATGTTTGGGAAACAGGGTCTTTCAGCCTGGCTGGAGTGTAAGGTTCATGAAGATAAACAAGGAGGCAAATTTGTAAAAGCCAGTAGGGTATGTATTGTGGAGCACCAGGCAAATCAGGTCAAGGAATTTGGATACAGGCAGTGAAGAGCTGAGAGAGAAGGGGGATGATCACAGATCCACCTTGGGAAGAGTAACAAGGAGCTGTGTCTGGGTAGTACAGAAATGGGAGAAACTCTTTTAGAAGCTTTGCCACTGTCCAGGTGAGAGGTAGGGAGGGCCTGAATGGACCTGAATCAGAGAAGTGGGGCAGGATGAAGGGATGGTTAGAGGAGGTCTGGGCTGGCCGTGGAGATCTGTCATGTGCCTGCAGGGGGAAGGTGAGATCACACAGGAGTGGATGAATTCCCACAGAGGGAGGGTGCTGGGTAAGAAGAGAGAAAGGCAGAGCTGGCAGAGGATGAGGAGTCCACAAGGAGTCAGAGAGGTAGAAATGTAAGGGAAGAGCAGCATTCTTAGAAACAAGAGAGGGAGTTTTAAGAAGAGAAGATTTGGCTATGTTTGAAGAACAAGAACATTTATGGAGCTGATAGTTCTAAATCAACCTGGGAGTTATTTCCAAAGCACATAGGAAGGAAGACGAAAGTTGAAGAGGGAACAGGGAAATTTGATAAAGAAGAGTATGTAGGCTGTACTTAGTATCTAATTACTGTGAGTTAAAAATCAAGACGAGGCTCATATTTTCATCCCTATTTCAGACAAATTATTAGAGGCACCAGACATTTCCCAAGCCACCAGCTGCTTGAAGGATTTGTTTGTTTTTAACGCCATAGAGAAGGCAAGTTTTGGTAGGATGTAACTTGTAAGAATAGGTTGAAGAAAGAAAAATATTCAAAATTATGAGTGTATACCTGAAAGTATTCCTTCCTGGATTTAAGAATCTTAATTTAAGAATCTAGTCAGCACTAGACTTTGCTTAGAGAAGGTCATGTTTTGTGAATAGCTTATTTTTGTTTTTTAAGTTGAGTTTAATTTAACCTACTTATTTTGTCATAATGTCACTTGTTATGAAGAACTCTTCATAAATCACTTCTAAGTTGTTTCATATTCTCTTGCAGTCTTAATTCTAGGGATGACCGTTGAATTGGAAATCCTTTTTTTGGTCTGCCTTGCAACTGGAAATCTAGATAATAATGTGCTTTTAAGTTTACTGAACTTAAAAGATTCATATGCATCACCACTGTCTTTTATCATTGTGTGTTTCAATTCTCAGTAGTCACTATTTTCCAGTGTGTGTGTATCTGTCCAGACTCAAAAATTGCAATAGAAGATATATTTCTACATTAGGTATTTCAATGTTTTTTAACTTTGTTTTTCATTATCACCCTCTAAGGAGAAAACTTAATATCAATTAATTATATACATTTATTAATTTATTTTAATCTTTCCCTAATGAGATAAATACTGAGGAATACAATTTTGTCAGGTAGAGTTGAGTTTTGGAGGATCACAAACACTGTAATACCTAAGATATTTTTGCCCCCCTAAAAACCAATTTTCTCTCCTGTTTGGCGTCCTATTGCCGTTCTTGAGAATGTATGTGCTAATTAAGGAAGATTACTCTGGGTTTTGCTTACTGGACTGAGTACTAGGGATGTAAAGGTTTATTCTGTTATTGAGCATCTAATATATGTTGGGCACTCTACCAGTGTCTAGGAATATAAATGTCTTAGACACATCAACTAAAATACTGCAATACAGTATGATAGGTACACTCATAACAGACTCAAATGTTGGATGATTATTTGTTGAGTAATTAATTAAAGTATTGAGCTAATTCTGCTGGAGGAAGGTTAGGAAAAACTTTGCAGGAAAGGTAACATTTGAAGGTCTTGAAGGATGAATTGGATTTTTGAACATAGAAGGGGGCATTTTAGGCAAAAGAACAGCTAAATCAAAGGCGTGAAGGTGAGAAAGTGCTTATTGAAAGACTCGTTAATAGTATGGTGTGTGGAGGCCTTGGGGAATATGATGGAAGGAAGAAATGGTGAGATGTGGGACCAGATTCTGGAGAACATTCAATAAGATTTTGCTAAGGGGGTTAAATTTTATTCTTTGAGCAATGAGGATTTAACAAAGTAAGCAGGAGTGTGACACTGTGGGTGAGCCGGTAAAATGCTTCTAGTGTGTCCTCCCTGTCAAATAAAAAACAAGTCCAAATTTAGTAAGGAGAGATTTTATTCGAATGGGTTTTTGCAAGGGGAAGGGGAGGGACTGTGGCAATAGGGAGAAGATTCTGACCATAAGAGCACTCAGTGGCACCTGACAACAACAACATGCTGATTAAGGATGAAGGTGGGCCAGAGTTCCTGGACTTGGGGAGAAGAGAGAAGCTTAACCAAAGTTTAGTTAATAAATATTTTGTTCCAGTTGATCAGTGGGGACAAGCTGTTCAGCCAGTCATTTATGAGACAAACAGTGGGAATTTGAGGGTCTGTGTCTGGCCTTGTCCATAGGTAGACAAGGGGGGGTATCTATGAGTCTTACGGGAAAGTCACACGGGGAAGGGTGGTTCTTTGCTCTAAGTCCTTAACCTGAACGCAAAGGATGGGGGAATTTCATAACCATTACTGTTTTCCAGGACCACAGGGCTCAAGTAAAGTTCAGCATTGTCTTCCTGAAGAATACCACATTGAAGGAGGTGCCATTCACATCCTAGACATGGACTAACGTGGGAGTGAGCTGGTGTGGAGATTCCAGGCTTTCAGATTGTGTACTGGAGCTGTGGAGGAGAACACGCTTCTGTGCAAGCCCCCACCAGCTCATATGCCCATGCACATTCCACATGTCTGTGTGTTCAGAGGGTAACACAGAGGGTATCAGGGCACATACATGTGTCTGTTACACCACTTCAGCTGCCTTCTGGATGTCTTCTAGGGTAGGTTCTCTTGCCCATCTGGCACTCTTAGAAACACTAATGTCTCTCTCCCACTGAACTTGGAACGTGATGGTCACCTCACCTAGAAGACTTGAGCCGGTGGAATGTACACACTTCTGGCACATGTGCCCTAGTGTTTGGAGCAGAGAACAGAAGAGTGTGTGGGCTTGTGTGTGTGCAGGCAAAGCTACAACCCACAATGGCTCCCTTGAGAAGAGCTTTCAGAGTATGTAATAATATTAAAATCTTCATCGAAGAGGGGGAAACCTTTACCAGTTTGTAGCAAGGTAAATTGAATGGGTAGTGATAGTAAAAGTGATATGATCAGAAAAATGTTTTAGAAAAATAATCCTGGTGGCAAGATGAAATTTGAATTTGATAAAAATTGGAACATGGGAGGGTGGGTGGACAAGAGAGAGGATCATGTTTCTATGTTTTCTACTTTACTGGGAAGCAGGAATCCCTGGGCGTAGAATTCAGGAGTGAGAGAGGCCTGCAGAACCCAAGTGGTCCAGCATATAAAAGGCAATTAACAAGTGTGCCTTTTAATTTCTTTTTCTTTACTCCCTTGTGTTTGACCCTCCCTGGTGACTTGCATTATGAGAAATGCTTAACAGTAGTGAGTTTTTTCCCGCTAATCATATGTTTGCTATTTTGCAGCTTTCAAGGTTGTATTTACATTCCTTATTCTAGCAGCATGTTGATCGGGAGGTCCCAAGAATATCAAGGAACTTCATCATCAGTCTTGGGATTCTTGATGTCCCTGAACAGTTAACCTGAAACTCAAGGAGGTTAAATAACTTGCTCAGACTTCCACTGGGGCATTTTAGGGCTGAGGAAATGGCAGTACTAAAGAGCTACATGACTTGTTTTGTTTCACAGTGGGTTGGGATAGAGCCAAGACCGGTGCTCATCAGTATTTCTGCTAAGACTCCAAAGTTGAAGCTAGACAAGGTGCTGGCTGGGCAGACTGCCTCGTCCAACCTGAAGGCTTGTTCCCATTGGACTCAGTTCTGAGAGAAGAAAGAGGAAGGGCCCCTTTGCCCTGGGTATTGGAAACATGCATGTGGTTTGGGCATATGTAGGGGGAGCTTTAGAAATCCTCTAGTCCAGTGCCTTCAGTTTATGGGTGAGATAATTAAGCCCCAGAGAGGCTGTAACTTGGCTGAAATAGCACAGCTATTTGGTGGCAAGATTCCTGACTCCAAATTCAGTGTTTTTCAATTAACATATTATCTACCTGTATAGCTTAAAAAAGAAACAGAAACTCACTGAGCTAGTTAAAACCCTTTGCATTAAAAATAAATGAGAAGAGGGAGTAAAACAATATTTAGGTAAAACATCTGATTGCTTTCTATGAACTTTAAATTATATAGATTGTGAGCGGGGACTGTAAAAATCAGTCACTAAAAATATAGAGAACTTAGTTTAAGGGCCAGCGGGGAGGCTTCCCTTTTGTGATGTAAATCAGTATAGAATTGCCTAGATGTAGGCTGTCTTTTAACTCATAAGGGTCTTGTAAAAGAGTAATAAATGTGTTTTCTATTTGCAGTTTCAGCTAACCTCTATAAATTAGAAAAATAGATGGTTATTGGTGAATCTGAAGCCTAGAGAGCCACTTGATAGGTCTTCCCTCAAGAGCTAGACATAAGTCTGTGTCTGTGTTCAGAGGGTAATATATCTAGGATGTGCATTACAAAGAAACAAAATACAAATTTTTTTGGTTCCCAGAGGTCTAAGATCTTTTCCACTTCTTTAGATTATATCAGATAATTTATAAGACGTGAAACTGATAAAAGACAATGTGACAGCCCATAATTCAGTACAGTAACTAACAAAAGATCTCTGGAGTCAGTTTGGTTTTCTAATATATTAACAGTTGGTGAGGAAAGGAAGGAAACCAGGTCGTATATATTTGAACATATGCACAAATGCGCTCAGAATCCACAGAGAAGTGTTTCCATTTGTAATATTTTATTCCATTAGCAAATTACAAAGGACTGGGAAAAAGGCAGATGAGACATCAATTTGTGAAACTGCTATATAAAGCTGAATTGTCCATAGAACCTAAATTAAAAAGAAAATGAGACATTATGTTTGATGTCCATATCTGACTCTTTACTGCTATGATGAGGGTATGCTTCGAGGCTGTGTCTTCTGCACTACCAGAGGCTTATGGTTTTGTGATTCTTCCTAGACTCATTCTGTGCTCAGCAGAGTCGTGAACAGTTCTGTTGCCTAATGGGGGCTCCTGGGTGGTGCAAATGGTTAAGTGCTCAACTACTAACCAAATGGTTGGTAGTTCAGATCCACCCAGAGGCTTCTTGGAAGAAAGGCGTGGTGATCTGTTTCCAAAGATCACAGCCTTGAAAACCCTGTGGAGCAGTTCTGCTCAACAATACATGGGTTCTCCTTGAGTTGGAATTGACTGGATGGCAACTTTTTTTTTTTTTTGATGGGAGGTTTGGTGGCTTTTTCATGTCACACCACCTTCTGTTTATTGATCTTGATTTATTTTTAATACATTAAAAGTAGAATTATTAGGGACAGAGGAGCAACTCCAGACCCTTTGTATTTCTTTAAGGGTTGAGATTTAGGGCCAGTCTAAGTTTATTAGGAGTCCCTGGGTGGTACAAATGGTTAACAAGCTCGGCTGCTAACTGAAAGGTTGAAGGTTCGAGTCCACTCCAGAGGTGCCTCAGAAGAAAGGCCTGGTGATCTACTTCTGAAAAATCAGCTGTTGAAAACATTGTTGAGCACAGATCTACTCTCACACACATAGGGTTGATATGATTCAGCATTGACTCAGCAGCAACTGGTTGAGTCTGTTAAATAGTATTATCCTCTGTGTATTTGTATGACCCGCCTCATTAAATTTCAGAACCATATTATGAAAGATCAGAATGTTAATTTTAGTTAATATGATAAATATAGAGATATTTTAAGGTATTTTAATAGATACAATTTCAAATCAAATATATAATTTTCTTAAATTATGTTTTCTGAGCTTTTTCTCCATAAGCCTTTTATTTTAAAGGCTTTCCTTGCTGTAGATACTCTCAATTACTGGGGAACTAATATAAGTTTAACCTGGAAGTAGCTGCAATAGAGAGAGCAATAACTCAGACCCAAAATTGGACAGACCTTTTCACTCTTCCTCTTATTCTTTCTCCTGCCCTTCCTTCTGGGTTGGCATCATGCAGCTTGATATTTATTATGAAGTTAGAATTGTGTAATGGTTAGTGGTGCTGAGAATTACTTTTGTCTTATGACACATCTTTCAAAATTAGAAAATGACAATTGTTCCAGTCATTCTGCAGGCAAGTCACCTAATCAAATGGAGTCATATCTTTTGAAACTAGCCATTTAAATCATCATTCATTCCCTCTTTTATTCAGTAACAGCTATATCAAATAGTAGTTCAGAACCCAGGATACTGGCCCACCCTTCTCCCCCAGGCTGTGTGACTTAATTATGTAACCTGATCTCTCTGAGTCCTTTCGTTATCTATACAATAAAGGTCATTACAGTGCCCTCCTTTCAGTGTGGTCCTGAGGATTAAATAAGATAATATACATTAACTATTCTCCCTGGGCTTAGTACATAGGAAGAACTTCATAAGTAGTGGTTATTATTAAGTACTTACTACATAGAAAACATTGTGTAGGCATGCACAAGAAGATATCAAGTATTTGAGAGGCGCACTTAAGTAACTTAATTTATGTAAGATCTTTCTATTTCTAAAATGCCCTGCCTTGCGTTCTCATCTCATTTGAGCTGTATACTATTAAGAAAATGAGCAACCATGATTAAGATGAGTAGAAGTCACCAGTTTTCATCGATATTTGGAAGCTGATTATTTTTACTTTTAAAATTTCTCAACACTCCTTTATTATGGACAGTTCAAAAAGAAAAGAAAAGCGCTCCATACGATTTTCAGTGGCTGATTTTCTCAAGTAGATTGCCAGCCTTTGTTCTGAGGTACCTCTGGGTGGACTTGAACTGCCAACCTTTCAGCCAGCAGCCAAGTGTGTTAGCCATTTGCACCTCTCAGGGATTCCTTAAAGACAGTTGTTGCGTGCCATTGAGTTGGTTCCGACTCTTAAAAAAAAACCTTCTTGCCACTGAGTCAGTTCTGACTCATAGTGACCCTATATAACAGATTAGAACTGCCTCATAGGGTTTCCAAGGCTGTAATGTTTACAGGAGCAGATCGCCAGGTCTTTTCTCCTGCAGAGGGGCAGTGGGTTTGACCTATAGACCTTTTGGTTAGCAGCAGAGCGCTTAACCGTTGTGCCACAGGTCACCGTTTAAGGACATATCAACCCATTAAGGTACCTTTCCAGCCCTTTGCCACATCTGTTTTATTCTTGACATTTCTTTATGGTTTTTATGCCAGCAGTAAAGTTGACTTTCAGTTTTACTTTGGAAATTAGAGTATAATGTCTATTTCTAAGAGGGTGGATCTTAACCCCAGCTGCATATTAGGATCACCTGGGGAGAATTTTCAACGCTACTGATGAAATACAGATGCCTGGCCTTATGCCTCAGAGAATCTGATTTAAATGGTCTGAGACGGGCCCCTGGCATCAGTATTGTTTTAATATGTAGCCACTGTAAAAACCACTATTCCCAGGAGTACTGTTAGTGCATTCAAGCACCCCCTCCTTCCCCTATTAAAAGCTTATAGCTCACAAGCAAGTTGCAGCAATTCTAGGTGCGCTGTGGACTTAAAGCTATTAATTAAAAGGCAAATGTATCAGCTAATTGTCTATGCTGTTTATAAGTATTTGAAGTCTGGCTGTATTTTAGCAAGTGTAGATTAACCATAGCATGTCTCCTTGAGTAGTAATGATTTATTTTGACTTGTAATAATGTTACGTAGAGGAAACAAAAATCCTTTTGATTCTTGTCAGTCTGAAAGACCCTTGCTGTTTTTCTTTAAAGATTTACATCATACTGATTTATGAAAACATTTATTTTGGTTTACATGATAATCTCTGATTTTCTAGTCCAGAAATAAGACAAGTTCGTTCAGGTTAAGTGCTCAGCTGCTAACTGAATGGTCAGTAGTGTGAACACACCAGCTGCTCCGCGGGAGAAAGAACTGGGCAGTCTGCTTCTGTAAAGATTACAACCTAGGAAACCCTACGGGGCCATTCTGCTCTGTCCTATAGGATTGAAATGAGTTGGAATTGATTTCACTGCAACAAGTTGGGTTTGGTTCCTTCAGTAGCCGTTGGTGAAGATTGCCTGAGGGAGCGAATATTCATTGTGTCTGTGATAATGGGATATACCTTCAGGGAAGGAACTTTCTTGTTGAAAGACTCTTAACTTTTAACAGCTGTGGACTGTGGGTTTTGTGATGAAATGAGTTGTGAGTGTTTGACTCGGTGGTTTCTCCTGATCTTTGTCTGCCTTTGGGTGCACTGGCACTATTTCTGTCTGTAGGTCTGGCAGCTGTTAGAAATACCACGGGTGTTTGCTGAGAAGTGGTAATTTTATATACAATAGCTGCTGATTGGATTGCCCAGGGTTGAGTAATTTTTTTAAAATTTGTCTTCCCACATAAAGTTGGTTAGATTGGGGAATTTGCTCCAATTGCTAAAGATTGCTTTAAAATGTGCAGCATGTCATTAGCTGAGGGAGCCACAGTTGTTGCTGTAAGCCGCTGCCTGATGTGCATTAGCTTGGATACATGGTACACATTTTATGGTTGGAATAGTAAATGTTGCTTGGAGAAGAGAACTTATTTCAGAGAGGATATAAACTGGCCTGTAAAAGAATGCGTACAAAACTCAAACCTTAGGATGTTAGATTTGTGAGTCTCCCAGTTAGAACCAACCGGGGGCTATCCTGAGTCCCGTGGTTACATTTACACTCATTTTTCTCGACTTCTGATGTCTGAGTTTGGATTCTAATCATTGGAGAGAGTTTAGATGCTATTACCAAGACAATATTTGTTAAAAATCTCTTCAGAGTTCCACTTGTCGCTAGCATCCTTGGGTGCTTATGAAGTGGTGGATAATATTCCCCTGGTGTTTTATCTCCAGAAGGGGTGAAGTTCTGGGGCCCGCCTTGTGTGAAGAGTAAACATTTTCTTGTTTTCTTTGTATGACAAATGACTACCTAAAATGCAAATGGTAATGCATATTTTATCTGAGTTTGTAATTAGAGTTAGGCACTGCAAGCAGTGATTAAAAGTCCTCTCTGTGCATGCAGTCTTTGCAGACATGAAGAGGTGGGTCATGCTAGGCTGATTGCTGGCCCTTTTCTGATTAGGAGGCAACCCTCCAAAAGCAGCACTTCTGACTCTTTTCAGATCCCCCTGAGTGGCAGAGAGCCTTGCCTCCTTTTCAGAGTTCTTCCTTGTCATAGAGATAAATGGTGGGCGGGACCCTGCTTAAGATGACTATGATAATGTAAAATAGCCTCTGATTAAACAGTTGCTCATGGTCCTGCCTGAGTGCATTATTCTCAAAGGCAGGCACATTACTGGGATGGGTTGAGGGACTTTTCTTTCATATGCAGGAGATAAACTGCACTCATCAGAGGACTATCAGTCAAAGGCAATTTAGAATGTGCTTTTCTGATTTTAAGGAAAAATGCCAAATAAATGATCTATTTCAGCTGGAAGGAGGAGAGAGGAACAGCCATCTCAGAAGGCTGCCACAGGCCTGCTGACGAGCGGCTCTTTGGGACATTGCAGTTGTTTATAAACGCCCTTGGCTTATGAAGGACAGGCTCCCTTTGTGGCTACTCTAGGGACTGCAGAAGAGATTCTTTTCCTATATTTAATATTCATGGAAGGTTCCCGGTAAAGTTGCAGAGGGAAATGGTTTGTATCTGACCTCTTACCTTGCACCAATCTGCTGGGTTTTGTCAGCCAAATGGTACTACAGACTTAAGTTAAGACCTTAACAGTATTTAACTTCCAAGACTAGATCTAATGTTTGAGTAGGGAAGCTAGTAAGACCATTTATATGTTGTGCCCCCCACCTACAGAAAAGGGGGAGGAGACTAGCCCTTTTGTGTAGTGCTGTTGTTTTTGTTTACCACGGAGTCACTTCTGACTCAAGGTGACCTTACATGAAACAGAATGAAACCTTGCCTAGTCTTGTGCCATCTTCATGATCATTGGTATGTTTAAGCCCATTGTTGTGACTCTTGTATCAGTCCATCTCACTGAGGGTTTCACTTGTTTTCACTGACCCTCTACCAAACATGATGGCCTTCTCTAGCAATTGCTCTTTCCTGATGACGTGTTCAAAGAAAGCAAGATGAAGTCTCGCCATCATCACTTCTAAGGAGCATTCTGGTTGTATTTCTTGTAAGACTGACTTGTTCATTTTTCTGGCAGTCCACAATGTATTCAGTATTCTTCAGCATCACAATCCAAATGCATCACTTCTTTCTTCCGTTAGATTATTAGTTGACCAGGACAGGAACCAAGATCTGTACTTCTGTTATGTGTGGCAGCTGTTATGATGCAAATACTGTAGGAACTTCCATTGATGCTCATTGGTTAATAATTTTACAACAGGTTGGCAGTTATATTTAGCATACATTCTTCATGTAGTCAATCCTCTAGAAATGACTAAATTCACATTTCTCACCCATTAACCCTGGATTTTAGCTTATTCTGACTGTTGAGCTGATTACTAAGTTGAGCTTTCTGTTTCCCCAAAGTGATCTTGTTTTTGAAGGTCAAAGATAAATGATCTGATTTGATTTGGAGATGTAATGCTTGTTAAAATAAGTCATATTAAGCCAATAATAGAAATTTATTTAAGTTTATTTAATATACTATTTATAAATCCGGATAACATTTCAACTAAAAAAAAAAAAAATCAAACTTGTTGCCGTTGAGTCAATTCTGACTCATAGCGACCCTGTAGGACAGAGTAGAACTGCCCCATGGGGTTTCCAAGGAGCGACTGGTGGAGTTGAACTGCCAGCCTTTTGGTTAGCAGCCAAGCTCTTAAACATTGTGACACCAGGGCTATTTACATTAAAAAATAATTGGTTGCTTATTCAAAATTCAAATTTAATGAGATATCCTGTATTATGTCTGGCAACCCTAGATGCAGGTAATGTAGCTGAACTGTTCCAGGTCTTCTTGGTGCAGCTATAAAGGCACAAAGCAGATGAAAGCAAAAGAAGCTTTATTTAGTTGGCTAAACAAAGGAGCACACCGGGACTCGTGTTGCCAAGCTGGCTCCCAGAACAATAGCCCAAGGGGTTTATATGGGTGAAGTAGATCAGGTCTGGGGTCTTCAGGAACGCCTCGAGGTGGAGGCAGCTTTCTGATTGGTCTGGCCCAAAAAGGCATTCCCAGGGCAGTCCGGCCTTTCTGCGCTTGCTCAGTCTAAAAAGGGGTGGTGGGGGGCGTCTCTTAGACTGGATCTTAGGCTGACCGCTTGCTTCTGAAAGCCTTTCCCCAATCTTGGGCCACTAAAGTTTGGTTCTGCCCAGTGAGAGGAGAGCTCCAGGGTCACCCTAGAGGACAGGGTGGTTCTGCTCGTGTCAGGCAGGCCAGATCTAGTTCTTGCCAGTTTCAGCTGGTCCTGCAACCCCAGTCTGGTTTTCCTCAACTTGGCCAGAAACAGGAAGCGTACCTAAATAAGGAGATAGCTTAAAGACAGGGAGTTAATTCTTGTATCACGGAAAATGGCAGGCACAGCCTTTTGTCTACTTAAGATGGCAGGCAGGGTGCTGGTCTCATTAATGTTAAAAAAAAAAAAAAGAAAGAAAGAAAGGAAAAAATAAACAGACCTGCTGATATTTGGCAGGCAAAAGCCAGTGAAAGTGTTGAGTAGTGCAATTGTGAAGAAAGTTTACTTCAGTTCTAGTTCACAATAAGCTATAATTTTTCAGAGTTAGGCTATGTCTTAGTTTCTTGGTGCTGCAACAACCACAAGTGAGTGACTTTAACAGAAATTTATTTTCTCACAGTTTAGGAGGCTAGAAGTCCAAATTCGGGGTGTCGGCTGTAGCGGAGGGACTCTCTGTTGTCTTTCGGGGAACATCTTTGTCTCAGCTTCTCTATCATTCTTCTTGGTGTCCCTTGAAGATCTTCACACGACATCTGTCTTTCCCCCATTCTTGCTTGCTTGCTTGCTTCTGTTCCTAATCTGCTCCTTTTATGTCTCAAAAGTGATTGACTTAAGACACAACCTATACTGATAATGGCCTCATTAACATAATAAAACTATCCCCTAATAGGATTACTACCACAAGTATATTGATGTTAGTTCCTTCCAGTTGATTGCCACTCCTGGCCACCTCATGTGTGCAGAGTAGAACTGCTCCATATGCTTTTCAAAGCTGTGACCTTTTGAAAGCAGATCACCAGGCCTGTCTTCTGAGATTCCTATGGATAGATTCGAACCACCAACATTTTGGCTAGTAATCGAGCAATCCACAAGTACAGGTGTTAGTATTCCAACACATATTTTGGGGGGACACAATTCAATCCATAACGGGCTAGGAAAAATGTGAAGATGGAAATGGAGAGAAGATACATTGACCTTTGACAGTAGGAGTAGCAAGGTTCCTAGAAGACTTCTTGTAAAGAATGTTGTTCCCTCTGATAGATTAGGAAATGAAAAATAGTACATTGTAGCTTCAAAGGTTCTTTATAGATGACTTGGTCCGATACCTTCATTTCCCAAAGGAGGAGATTGAAACTGAAGTATTAAGACACTAAGTTACCTGGCCACGTTTCCATCCTCTTCTATAGGAAGAACCAAGACCAGGACTGTGCTCTCTGATCCTCCCTTTCTGAAAACTCTGACCTACCATAAGATTAGAGTCAACTATGTAAAATCAAGTACTTGTGATAATGGAAACATCTAAAGTGGACTTTTTTTTTTTTTTTTAATTTCTTTTTATTGTACTTTAGATGAAGGTTTACAGAAAAAATAGTTTCTCATTAAACAGTTAGGACACACATTGTTTTATGACGTTGCTTAACAACCCCACGGCGTGTCAACACTCTCCCTTTTTGACCTTGTAGGACCTTTTTTTTGGTGAAAATATACATAGTCAAAGTTACACCATTTCAGAAGTTTCTACATGTACAATTCAGTGATATTGATTACATTCTTCCAGTTGTGCTGCTATTCTCACTGTCCTTTCCCAAATTATTCCATCACCATTATCTTCACCTCACTACCCCCAGGCTTTCCATCAAACCATTTGAGCTGCTGTTGTCAGTTTGATCTCACATAGATAATTCTTTTTTTCTGTACCTTAAATGAAGGTGCGCAGAACGAATGGTTTCTCATTAAACAGTTAGTACACATATTGCTCTATGACAATAGTTAACAACCCTACGACATGTCAACATTGTCCCTTCTCAACCTTGGGTTCCCTATCACCAGCTTTCCTGTCCCCTCCTCCCTTCTGTTCCTTGTCCCTGGACTGCTGTGCCTCATTAGTCCTGTTTTGTTTTATGAGGCTGTCCAGTCCCCGGCTGAACGGTGAACTTCCGGAGTGACTTCATCTCTGAGCTAAAAGGGTATCTGGGGCCCTTACTCTCGGGTTTTCTCCAGTGTGTCAGGCCAGTAAATATGGTCTTTTTCTTTTGTGAGTTAGAATTCTGTTCTGCATCCTTTTCCAGCTCTGTCCTGGACCCTCTATTATTGTGATCCCAGCCAGAGCAGTCGGTGGTAGCCAGGCACCATCTAGCTGTACTGGACTCACTCTGGTGGAGGCCGTGGCAGCTGTGGTCCATTAGTCCTTTGGACTAATCTTTTCCTTGTATTTTGTTCTCTTCATTCTCCTTTGCTCCCGAAGGGATGTGACCAGTGGAGTATCTTAGATGGCTGCCACAGGATTTTAAGACCTCAGATGCTACTCACCAAAGTAGAATGTAGAACATTGTCTTTACGCTGTGTTATGCCAACTGAGCTAGATGTTCCCCGAGACCATGGTCCCCACAGCCCTCCACCCAGCAATTCAGTTCCTCAGGGAGTTTGGAAGTGTCTGTGGAGCTTCCATGACCTTTCCCTGTACAAGTTGTGCTGGCTTCCCCAGTATTGTGTACTGTCTTACCCTTCACCAAAGTTGTCACTTACCTATGGTCTATTTAGGTCCCCTCCCCCCCATCCCTGGTAACCAACAAACATTGTTTCTTTTTGTGTGTAAACTTTTACATCAGTTTTTACAGTAGAGGTCCCATATAATATTTGTCCTTTTGTGATTGATTTATTTCACTCAGCATAATGCCCTCCAGTTTCATCCATGTTATGAGATGCTTCACAGATTCATCATTATTCTTAAGCATTGCATAATATTCTATTGTGTGTATGTACCATAGTTTGTTTATTCATCTGTTGATGGGCATCTAGGTTGTTTCCATCTTTTTGCTAACGTGAACAGTGCTGCAGTGAATATGGGTGTACATATGTCTATTAGTGTGATGGCTCTTATTTCTCTAGGATATAGTCCTAGGAGTGGGATTGCATTTTGTAGTATCTTTTTTTGTGGTGCTGACGTTTTCTTTGTTCCCCTTACGCTCCTATGTTGAGTTCCTTTTATTTTGTGGATTTTTTTTTTTTTTCATTTCTTCTGTTTTTGTAGGTTTTGTTTTTACTCAGACTTTATGTTTTTCTTCTTTATTTTGATGAGTAGGTTTGTTAACTTTCTTTGTGGTTACCTTGAAATTTAGCCTTATCTTCCTAGATTTGAACCTGTCTATTATTACTTGGTATCGCCTTGCCTTCCTCTCCTTTAGAAGGTTCTATACCTACACAATTTATTCCCTCTTTTATTGTTCTGATGCTGTTGTCATTTACAGATTAACTTCTCTGTTTGCCTGTTGGAATTCTTTTGGTTTTGTATAGTCTTTAAGAGTTCATTTCCTAGGTTGGTATCTGGCTAGTACAATCCTGTGTCCTGTATTCAGCCTGTGGTCTGATGTTGTTTGTTCTCAGATCGAAGGACTCCCTTTAATAAGTCTTGTAAGTTTGGTTTGGTTTTTACATAGTTGCTTAATTTCTGTTTATCTGGAAATGACCTAATTTCACCATCATATTTGAACTAGAGTTTTGCAGGATGTATTTTTTTTTTTTCTTTCAAGGTTTTATATATGTCATCCCATTGCCTTCTTGTCTGCATGGTTTCTGCCGAGTAATCCGACCTTAGTCTTATCGTTTCTCCTCTGTATGTGACTTCTTGTTTTTCTCAAGTTGCTCTCAGGATGCTTTGTCTTTGGTTTTAACGAGTGTGATTACGATATGCCTTGGTGATTTTCTTTTGGGGTCTATCCTATATGGGGTTCGTTGAGCTTCTTGGATGGTCAGCTTTTCATCTTTCATGAAATTGGGGAAGTTTTTTTGTCAGCAATTCCTCATTGATCCTCTCTGGGTTTTCTGTTTCCTCCCCATGTTCTGGAACTCTAATCATTTGCATATTTTTGCCTTTGATTGTATCCCACATAATTTTCAGGGTTTCTTCATTTTTCTTTTTTTTTCCTGATATTTTCTCAAACAGAGTTTTATCTAAGTGTTTATCTTCAATTTTGCTGATCCTGTCTTCCATCGTTTCAGACCTGCTCCTCAGACCTTCTCTGACACTGTCCATTTATGAAATCTTGTTGTTTATCTTTTGGATTTCTAATTGTTGTTTTTGTATGATTTCTAGTTGTGAATTTATTTTAGCATTTTGTTCCTGTATTATTGTCTTGAATTCTCCCATTTTTTGTCTGTATTTTCCATGAGTTTTTCTGCCTTTTCCATGAATTTGTCTATGTTTTCCTCATTTTTGTCTGCTTTTTGCTGCAACTCTTGGATAATTCTGAATATTAGAGATTTGAATTCCCTATCAGGTAGTTCTAGTGTCTTTTCTTCTACTGGAAAGCCATCTGGTGTTTTATTTTGGATGCCTGCTGGAACCATCCTGTCCTGTTTTTGTAAATGTTTTGATATTGTCTGCTGTCCTTGGGGCATTCAGTGGTTATTTTCCTCATTTATTGATTATAAATTTGTTTCGTCTTGCTTTTTTGTTTTATTTGGTTATGTCTGAGCAGGCGAGCTATGGGTACTTTGTTGTTTGCTCATCTGTGTGCATGATACTTTTCACCTCCTTCTCCAATGGACAGGGTCAGTCACTCAGGTGCGGTACAGCAGGGCAAGTCCAGCTGAAGGGGAGTTGCTGGATGGGTTGTTTGTGGCATGTACCAGGGTTGACACTGTGGACCAGGAATCAGTGCAGGGCAGGTTCCAGTAGGCCGTACCTGTGCTGCTTGGGAGTGTGATGTTCAGTACACAGTGCAGATAGGTAGGAAGGAGAGGGTAGATTGTGATGTGTGGAGATAAGATGGATATGGGAAAGATGAGAGAGAGGAGAGAGGAACAGGAGCTAAAAACACACACACAAACAAAAAGGAGTGTTAAGGGAGCTTGCTGTTGGAGTGGAGGGATGAGAGACTGAGAAATGGGGAGAAACAAAAATGAAAAAAAAAAGAAAAAGGGTAAAAGAAAAAAATGAATAAATCGAGAAACTAAATGAAGAAAGACAAAAAGGGAATAAGAGAAGAAAACAAAACAAAGAAACAAAAAAACCCCAAAAACCAAAGAAAATAAAAAACAAGATAAAAGAAGTGCCCCCAGGGATGTCTTGCACATCTGCTCAGAGTAAGGGAGTAGCTTCCAAGCCGAACGGTACTGCCCGGCTGGAAGGGGCTCCCAAGCTGAGAAAAGAAGAAGAAAACAAACAAACAAATCAAAACACAACAAGTCAGAGCAAACAAACAAAGATCCCCGGGGATCCCACCAGCATGGCGGCATGGGCTGGGAAGCAGTTTCACAGTTGAGCTGTGTTTTGCAGCCTTTCAGGGAGAAGCAAAGATGGCGCACAGAGCCAGGTATTTGAGAGAAAGGAGGGGGAGGTGGTGAGAGGTAAGGAAGAATTCTAAAGAAGTGGAAAAAAGCAACACCAGCAGCCAACAAAAGGCACTCAGGGAGCTGGCCAGTGGGGGTGGGTAGAATCCAAGTGACACCGGGGTAAAGCTGGTACTTCCCAGCCAAGAGACTGTGGCTGCAGAAGCAGAGGAGGCTAAGTGAGGGTGAAGAAGGGTGGGGGGCGGGAAAGCCTATATTGCTGGTTACCGGTTGTTCTGGTCTCCTGCTGGAAGCTCCGTGAAGCTGCTTTCTCATACCCCCTGTTCACTGATCTCCCATAGGCATCCAAGATGGCAGATCTGTGCTGCGGTAGCTGATAGGCGACCTCTGCATGTATCTCTTCTCTGTCTCCATTTTCGGTCAGTTTGTTATTCCATTCTGCACTTGGCTGAGTTCTTTATCTCTTCATTTGATGCTTAGGGTTTCAGGATTGACGTGTGACTCTGTTTGACTTAGTTTTTCTGATCTTTACTGTGGAGGGACAGCATGGTGCTTCTGACCATAGCACCATGTTGACTGGAAGTAAAAGAGGGCTTTCTTATGTAAAAGTGATTATTGCAGAAATAGAAACAGAAATTACCAAAAAGCCTTCTCAGTTTTAGTAACTCTACTCTGCCTCTTACTAATGCCTAGAATCACAATCTCCTCAGCATATATTCCTAATGTATATGGTCTCCTAAAGTAGTGTACCAGTTTCCTTACGTATAAACTAAAGGAATTATTTTAATGGTAACTTCTAAGTCTATAACTCAAAACTCAGTATTGTCTGAATCTCTTTCAAGGACTTGCTGACACAAGATATACCCATATAAAATAGAGATTATTATAAAATAGGTCAGAAAGTAACTAATATAGCTAATTAAGATAACTAAAATCCAATTAAATTAACTAAAATCTATGCAGATAGTGAATGTTGTCAGGGATAAGGAAAGGGATACCAGTTACCAGTTATTGTTGAGTCAGTTCTGACTCATGGTGACCAAGCAGCATTATTTGAGTAAATCTGAAGAATATGAATTGAACTCATCCTTGAGAAGGCAGAAGAGTTTGAAGACTAGGGACTAAATTTGGGGTTGAGGGGAAGCATAAACAAGGTACAGAGATAAAAATGATCACAGAATGTTCTAGAAATCAAACATTGGCTATATCAAAAAAACTTGGTGCTTGGGAATAACTATCAAAAAATACAACTACAGTCCCTACTGACTTGTCTCTCTTACTCCTTGATGGAAGGAACCTTCTCTTATTCATATTTTTTAAAAAAATTCCCTTTGTGCCTCATACAGCACCTGGCCTAGACAGTGGTACTCAGTGAACATATGGAAGAAATCTACAGATCATATGCCCCAAGCCCCTAGTTTTATGAGTGAGGGGACTGAAATCCAGAATGGTTAATGCCTTACTCAAGGTTTGTTGTTGTTGTTGTGTGCTGTCAAGTCATAGCATCCCTAGGACAGAATAGAACTGCCCCATAGGGTATCCTAGGCTAAAATCTTTACGGGAGCAGATTGCCAGGTCTTTTCTTCCATTGAGCAGCTGGTGGGTTTGAATTGCCGACTTTTTAGTTAGCAGTGGAGTACTTAACTGTTGCACCACCAGGGCTCCTTTTCTCAAGGTTACCCAACAAACTTTAGGCATTAGAATCCAGGTCTCCTCACACTAGCTAGTGCTTTGTCTTTAGGATGACTTGCTGTTTCTTATCCTTGCTGCGCAGCACAATAAAAATCTGCTGGATTCAAGGTGTTGGGTTATCTGTTGCACTCCATCATGAAATTACCGTTTTCCCATGCCACCATAGGAGGGAAGTAGAAGGAACACCTGGGAGTCAGGAGACTGGGCTTCTTCTAACCCTGCCGCCGTCTCTCTGATCTTTGAGAATTCAGTTAGCTTCTCTGGCCATCTATTTCCACATCTCTAAAATGGGATGGGCATTGTCTGGGTCATCTAGTGCTGCTCTAACAGAAATACCACAAGTGGATGGTTTTAACAAAGAGAAGTTTATTCTCTCGCAGTCCAGTAGGCCACAAGTCCAAATTCAGGGCATCAGCTCCAAGGAAAGGCTTTCTCTGTCGGCTCTGGAGGAAGGTCCTTGTCATCAATCTTCCCTTGGTCTGGGAGCATCTCAGCACAGGAACCTCAGGTCCAAAGGATGTGCTCTGCTCCCAGCGCTGCTTTCTTGGTGGTGTGAGGTTCCCATGTGTCTCTGCTTGCTTCTCTCTTTTATATCTCAAAAGAGATTGGTTTAAGACACTATCCAATCTTGCATACCTCATCAGTATAACTGCTGCTAATGCATCATTATTAGATCATAGTGATTGAATTTACAACACGTAAGGAAATCACATCAGATTACAGAATGGTACACAATTATACCATACTGGGAATCATGACCCAGCGAAGTTGACAGATATTTTTGGGGGACACAGTTCAATCCATGACAGGCTTGGAACTGGTTATTATTAGGTGTTGTTGAGTCGATTTCTACTCATAGCAACCCCATGTGACAGAGAACTGCTCCATAGGGTTTTCTAGGCTATAATCTTCACAGGAGCAGATCACCTGTCTTTCTCTTGTGGAGCTGCTGGGTGAGTTCAAACTGCCAACCTTTCAGTTAGCAGCCGAGTGCTGTTTAGCACCATGTAATCCCTAGTTTCTTTCTAGTTGTAGTCAGTAATTCAGTGGTAGTACTGAATTACAGTGACTCTTTGTATCATTTTTTTGAGGATTCAAACATTTTCTTTTCTCCTTCTCCTTCCCTCTTAGAAAGAGCTTCCACAGCTTTTGTCAAAAATAGAAGAATGTAAGTGTGTGTGGAAGTAAGGGGAGCAGGGAGGTATAGGCGCAGGGGGGTGGACGTGGAATATAGTGTTACAGACCTGGAGGTTTCCACTGTGCTACCGATCATTCTCCAGTGATACCATGGGATGAAAAACAAAAAAAAAACAATTGGCAGGATGACTACGGAAAGATGACTACAGATTTTTGGACAGTAAGACTCTTTTTGGTGTTGTATGGCCTATCTTCAGTTCCTCTTTTGTTGTGGTCCAGTTTGTTTGGTGTCTCAATGTCTGCGAAGCAGAATTAACACAAAGAGCAAAAAGATATGCTTTTTCAGGGAGTCTGCAGCGATGGGATGGAGGCTCCTGAGGAACAGAGGCGTTGTGTGAGGAAACCATGGCAGCTCCCACTGGTGAGGGAAAGAAGCGTGCCCTCTTCACCTCTTTTTAAGTGCTGAGCCTACCCAAAAGGGTATGTTTTTTTCTAGAAGGAAAAGTCTACACTTTTGGCAGCAGAACTGAAATAGAAAAATTGAGCTTGACCTGTTTCCTTAGCAGTGAGTGCCCTGCATTGTCCTCTCAGGCACTATGAAAATCCTTGAGCTGAGAAACCCACAGCTGCAATCAGACACTCGCATTGAGGGGAACATCATGAATTTTAATGGGAGCACCCGCCGCTACTGGATGAGGCTGGGAGAGGAAAGAGAGCCAAGCCAATTCAAACAAAAGGAGCAGAAGGGGGTTTATTACATGTACAGCTCATGCCAGTGAGGAGAGTAATATTCAAATTACTTATCCCACAACCATTTTGATGATTTGAGAGGGAAGGATTGCTGAACTCTTGTAAAGCTGGAAGGGTTATGAGTCTTCCGTGATTATTAATCCCACCGTACTGAAGGCAGAGAAGGCGGGTATATCAAAATGTGACTCACCAGAGGCAGCAGTCCTCAAACACCACGCTCCAGCAATACCTGGGAAATGAGCCCCGGGAATGACAGTCACCACTACGCAGATAAAAGTGTTTCTCTCACAGACACAAGTCAGGTAGGCAGAGATGTACATACCCTGAGAGCCTGCAGTATGGCCAGTTTCAGGATGTCTGTCCTTTCAGCCCTCATTATTGTTCAGAGCACTTCCCCTCCTGAGCAGCCACACAACATCCTGTTTGTCCTAGGGTGGAAGTGCTGGAATCTCTTTCCATTGTCATGCTTCTTCTATGAAGCCTTGCTTATTGACGTTCATATTCCCAAGATGGTCCCCTAAGTAGTGAAGAGTGAGTGTAGAGGTGGTGCTGCTTTCTTTCTGTCTCTCTTTTCATTGTGGTGAGTATATACATAACAAAACTTTTGCCATTTCAACATTTCTCATGTGTACAATTGAGTGACACCAACGGTGTTCATCATGTCGTGCAACTGTCACTACCACTTGTGTCTAGATTTTTCCAACACTGTTAATCTCTTTTGATAACAACCTCTTCTTTAAAACTGTGCCAGTAATGCCACAACCAACCCAATCCTGTGCGTCAGAAACTGGGACTGCTTTGGGGGATTAATGCAACTGTGAGGTACTTAGCTCTTATTTGTTTATATGCCTACACTTTGTTTTAGAAGGGCATCTGAGACTGTATTAAAATAGGAACATAGTTGCCTTAAAAAAAAAAAAAAAAAACCAAACCCATTGCCATTGAGTTGATTTCAACTCATAGCGACCTTATAGGACAGAGTAGAACTGCCCCATAGGGTTTCCAAGGAACACCTGGTGGATTCGAACTGCCAGCCTTTTTGGTTAGCAGCCAAGCTCTTAACCACTGCACTACCAGGACTCCATAGTCACCTCATCTTAGAACCCTGTTTTTCTGAATAAATCATGAAATAATTTTTTTCCATTTTTTGTTTGTTTCTTAAGTGAAGATGGCATTTAAAAAAATACATTGCAAACTTTGTTCATCAGGTTCCTCTGCCTGAGAAAATACTTAGCCCAGGAGGATTAAAGTGCTGCATTTCCGTCAGAGACAGTTATCCAAGAAAGAACTGGCTGAGGTTCAGAATGCTATTCAGGAGGCACTGAAGAAAACCACCACACATTGAACAGTCAAAATGGGATATTAAAGATGGACCTAATTTCTCAGTGTATGGGCTAGTCCTCCGATAGCTGGAGGGGAATGAGATGAGTATTTCCACGGCTGGGAACTGGGACTCAAGCCAGACTAAGGCAGAACGTATGAGAAATGGAGACAAAAGCAGGACTGTCCCTTTACCAAACTGAGGAGAGGGGACTCATCGTTGGTCCCCAACCGCTGATCATCAGCCACTGGAGGTGGTGGGGAGGACTTTGTGGGCTATTTGGCCCAGGCCACATATTTGTGAAGGTCTCATATTTAGTCTTTAAAAATAATCACCTGATGAGTTTATATAGTTGTAATTTATGTGTGGCACTAAATGTGAAATGTATCACGATTATTGTAACCCATTGTTGCATTTTTTCCTGTTTTAGTAAGGTTCAAGTTGTCCCAACTCTCCACATCTGAGAAGCTCTTTCCCTCCTCAGCTTTATCTTTCTCCTTCCCTACTGTCTTAGCCTGTTCTTCCTGCCCATAGAGTGCCTGACATTGAGGTCTACATGGGGTCCCATTTACCTTTGCCCTTGGTGTAAGCCATATATTCCCTTTAAATTAAGTTGCTATAGATGCACCAGCTATGGCAGCAGAGGATAGGTGGATGGAGTTTATTGTAGTAATAACATTTACTTACATTCGAGATCTTTACTGTTGTTGAGAGGGCAGTGGTGGTTCAGTGGTAGAATTCTCGCCTTCTCTGTGGGAGATCTAGGTTCGACTTCTGGCCGATGCACCTCAAGTGCAGCCATCACACATCTGTCAGTGGAGGCTTCCATGTTGCTGTGATGATGCTGAACAGGGATACAATGGAGCTTCCTGATTAAGACACATTAGGAAGAAAAGACTGGAGATCTACTTCTGAAAATCAGCAATTTGCAACCATATGGATCAAATGGTTTGATCCTGTTGTGCACGGGGTTGCCATGAGTCGGGGGCCGATTCCACCGCAGCTAACAACTACAACACTTATTGTGCTGACATGTCTCCCTGTCCCCTTTTCCTCACATCTGTTTTCTGCCTGAGCTCTCATCTCGTTCTTCATAGCCATCTCCATACAAATCCTGATAGTAAAAGCCACCCCTCATGAGTCTAGTACTATGAGCCACTGACCCTGGAGTCACCTGCCTCTGTGCTACCCATACACTTATTTCATTTCGTAAGTATTTCCCTGTTGTCTACAGTGCAGGCATGGTGCTGGGTACTCTGGGGACAATGGTGAGGGAGATAGAGATAGAGTCTTAGGTTGCTGGATGTTTTCTCCATCTTCCAGGGCCGCTGCAAGCTCATGCTGACCTACCTAAGCTTCCACCCTTGATGTGCCATCTGGCCTTATCCACCTGCCCAGGTTCCTGGGTTACCTTCCCACACCATGGGAATCCAAAGGTAGCTTCTGTCCACATTGGTGGAGAAATAATGTACCAAAACATATTCCTGGAGAGAGGCTGAGAGGCTTAAAACCATGATGAGGCAGGGTATTCTCTAAGTCATTCAGGTGCCAAGATGGATTGGAAACTATCCAAGAAGGAAGGAGGCTTCTCTTTTCAGGCTAAATAACAGCCTCCTTGTTGAGAAGAGAATAATCAATCCCAGCTGGAGAAAAGAGACCAGGTTCCCTTTGCTTTTCCATTCAAATCTAATCTTATGACACGAGTTTCTGACATGAGTAGCATTCTTGCCCAGACTTGTGGCCCCAGGGAGGGGATGGTTATTTAAGACAGCTGGCTTCCTGAGCAAGGCATATAACTTGATGATAAATGCTTGCAGACAACTTCTTTTACTCTCTGGTCCCAGTCCTAGCTTAACTGACACCCCTGGAGGTTTGTAAAAAATAAATAGATGTTTCTATGAAAAGAATATCATGTCTTTGGATGCAAGAGTTCCTATAGTTCATCACATATAGTTCATCAGTATTTCCTAGTTTATGAAATTCTTCAGGGAAGGATTCTTTTATGCATTCCCCATGAAACAGAAGTTTCCTGTGCCTTTAAAACCTGTCTCATGTTAAAGTGTAGAATAAATATGACATACGATTTTGGTTTTTCTTCCTTTGTGTTGTCTTTTGATGGGAACTATTTCTATGGATTAGTGATTTTAAGTCATCTTGCAGATTTTTTCCCCTGAAAGCTTAGATTTAGCTCTATCATGAATACTTGTAGGTTTTAATCATTTTAAAATTGTTTTCCAGAGTTTATATTCCTTTGGGTCAAGAAACCGTGTTCTTTGAAATAACAGTTATACCTAAATCTCTATCGAAATGTCAGGCATTTGCTGCACGTGCCTTTCTCATAAGTGGGGATGAGGTCTGTGAGCAAAGCATGAATTGATTCACACATCCTTTCTTCCATCTGAGAAGGTGATTACTATAATGGTTACAATATATCAACTAAATAGAACTTTCTAAGAGAATAGGCACTTTTTTTTAAAGAATTTGGGAGTCTTGAGGCTATACAGAATTTATCTTTGCAATTAATCAGAAGTAATAATGGTAATGGGAGATTGATAATCTTTTAAGAACAAAAATATTAAGAATGAATCAATGAGATAAAAAGATTTAAGAAAAACTAAGGCTTGTCTAGGTTTCAAAATCAATACTGAGTGAAAAAAGCAAATTGCAGGTTGATATATTAAGCATGATATAATTCATATACAATTTTAAAATACACTATATAATACTCCTGGTTGTCTGTGCATGCATACATATATAACACAAAGTCTAAAAATATGACTTAGAAGGACATGCCAAATACCTGATAGTAATGACCTGAGATTGTGGAGAAGGAACGAAGGAGGGAGGGGAGTAGGGCTGGGGACCAAAAACAAAGGAGATTTTTTTTTTTTTTTTAATTTTATTGTTGTACTTTAAGTGAAAGTTTACAATTCAAGTTAGTCTCTCATACAGAAATTTATACATACATTGTTATGTGACCCAAATTGCTCTCCCTATACTGTGACAGCATACTCCTCCTTTCCAACCTGGATTTCCGTGTCCATTCAGTCGGCTCCTGACCTACCCTCTCTGCCTTCTCATCTCACCTCCGGACAGGAGCTGCCCATTTACTCTCATGTATCTGCTTGAGCTAAGAGGCACACTCTTCACCAGTATCATTTTATGTTCCATTGTCCAGTCTAATCTTTGTCTGAAGAGTTGGCCTTGGGAATGGTTTTAGCTCTGGATTGACAGAGAGTCTGGGGGCCATACTTTCTGGGGTTCCTCCAGTCTCAGTCAGACCATTAATCTGGTCTTTTTACTAGAAACAAAGAAGGTTTTAACTTTATGTTTTATTCCCATATATCAAAGGAATATGAGGCAAACGTGACAAAATAACAATTGTTACTTCTTGGAGTTGGACATTATTTACTATACTTTTTGGTCCCAAATTACTTAAATCTATTAAATTACATTAAAACACACACAAAAAAGATTTCTCTACCTTCATTGTAAAGTTCCACATAAATGGGGAAGCCTGTAAGCTTATTGCCATTGAGTTGATTCCGACTCATAACGACCCTATAGGACAGGATAGAACTGCCCCATAGAGTTTCCAAGGAGCGCCTGGTGGATTTGAGCTGCTGATCTTTTGGTTAAGCAGCCATAGCACTTAACCACTATACCACCAAGCTTTCCAATGGGGGAAAGGTGTATAGTTAATAGTTAACCCTTCCATAGGCCTTTGCATTTTTTTTAGAGTGATCCTTAATAAACCAGATGAACTTAATTGCTGAGAGATGTTGCTTTGAATTCTCTGAACTAAGTATTTCTTCTGACAACTTACAAATCAGTTATGTAGATGTTAGTGTAACAAGTTTTGGCTCTATTTCAGGAGCAGGTGCCTTTTAAACAGGAAAGTCTAATTGTGGTATTTGCTTCAGCCAATATCAGTTTCACTTTTTAAATGTTGCCATAAATAATTCAGATGGATGGCATGCTTTCTGTTTCTGACTAGCCACAGGCATGTAACTTATTCAGGGAATTTCTTTGGCTGTAGCAGTGAGAGCTTCATCTGCTAAGATTGCACTGGGAGGAATTTTTCTCATCGCTTCACATGTAGGATGCATGTTGGTTTGAAAATGAGAATTTTGATTCCTTGTCATGTGAAAATAGATGTATCCATAGAAACCAAAATCTAATGCCCCACTTATTTCTGAATTCAAATATAGCCTACTCACCTGGCTGAACCACAGTTTGACAATAGGAAATAAGCAGAGGGAACTTGGACATTAGACAGTGTGAAATTTGGGCACTAAAGTTAGTTTTATTTCCTTTCAGTAAAGCTCTCCAGCCTCAAACCTAGTGTCATAGATTGAATTGTGTCCCCCAAAAATACATGTTAATTTGGCTAGGCCATGATTCCCAATATTGTGTCATTATCCTGCATTTTGTGATCTAATGTAATTTTCCTATATGTTGTAAATCCTAATCTCTGCCTGTGGTTAATGAGGCAAGATGAGGTTATATTAAAGAGAATTAAAGTGGGATGCAACACCCTTACTTAGGTCACAGCCCTGATCTAATATAAGGGGTGTTTCCCTGGGCGTGGCTTTATAAGAGATAAAAGGAGAGAGAAGCAACAGAGAGATAGGGACCTCATACCACCAAGCAAGAAGCGCCAGGAGCAGAGTGTGTCCTTTGGACTCAGGGTCCCTGCACTGAGAAGCTCCTAGACCAGGGGAAGATTCATGACAAGGACCTTCCCCAGAGCCAACAGAGAGAGAAAGCCTTCCCCTGGAGCCAGCGCCCTGAATTCGGACTTCTAGCCTCCTAGACTGTGAGAGAATGAACTTCTGTTTGTTAAAGCCATCCACTTGTGGTATTTTTGTTATAGCAGCATCAGATAACTAAGACACCTGGTTTACTCTTGTTTTACACTTAGGTTTCCTAAACCTGAAATAATCTGTCTCTAAACCCAGGGACTGTTAAATGCAGCAAATTAGAATCAGGCAGAGGACAGCTAAGAGGGAGAGTGGAGACGTCTTTTTGAAATAAGAACTGAAGGTTCAGAGCATGACTACAAGGGAGGAGGAAAACAGTTTATTAAGAAGAATAACACTAAAAAATAAGACAAGATGCCTTTTTTATAAGGATAATTTTCCTACAAACCTAAATAGTCCCACTATGTTAGTGCCTAGTAACCATGTTGCTATAGGGCAATGCTGGTTCAGCGGTAGAATCCTCACCTTCCATGTGGGAGACCTAGGTTCTCTGACGGACCAGTGCATCTCAAGCACAGCCACCAATCGTTTGTCAGTGGAGACTTTTGTGTTGCTGAGCAGGTTTCAGTGGAGCTTCCAGAATAAGACAGACTAGGAAGAAAGGCCTGCAATCAAAAAGAATTTCAAATTCTCATGGAATCCAGACTTTATGGAGCCATTGAGTCTGGATGAACCCCTGAAACTGTTACTCTGAGATAATCTTTAAACCTTAAACCAAAAATATCCTCTGAAGCCTTTAAACCAAACAATAATTTAGCATAACTAGTAACGAATGTCTGCATTGAGCATTGTGCTCCTTTAAGAACCCTCTATATTGGACCAAATTGACAGCGGCAACTTGAAAAATAGGAAACTTAGTGGGGGACGGGGGGCAATTCAGAAAAGGAAGGTGAGAATGGTTGTACTGCTTTAAGAATGTAATCAATGTCACTCAATTGTACATGTAGAAATTGTTGATATTGATGTAAGTTTTGCTGTGTATATTATCAACAAAATCAACAAATGAAAATTTTTTTTAAAAAAAAGGTAGGTCTGTGATCTACTTCTGAAACTCAGCCATGAAAAACCCTGTGGATCACAATGGTTCAATAAAAGGTTCAGTCCCATTGTGGATGAGGTTGCCATGAGTTGGGGCCTTCTCAATGACTGCTAACAACAACAACCTTGTTTGTACTGATGTGTACTGAGTAGTTGGTGTTTTCCAGAACAAGTATAGAATTGACTGACCAAGTTTTTCCACACCACCAGTCTTAGTCTTGATTCCAGGAGTCTTAACTACCTGGATGTGTTCACCTTTTTCTCTACTGACTGCCAAATTTGATGATGTATTTTGCGAGCAGAGGATCAATTTCTAAAAAATGTTGCAAGTGTTTTCCCTTTATGTTAAAATTTTAAAAATCACAGTATTTATTAATATGTATGTGTACTCGTAGAATTTCCAGTCTTGCCACAAATGGTGTCCTGTACTAAAACCATATGATTCTAACTTGTGTTCATAATTTGTTTTTAAAGAGTTAGACAATTTGTTTGAAAATATCAATTTCAGAACATAGTATTCCCTAAGGCATAGGAGGTTGGCCTGAACTTGTATTGACCTTATGACATTCCTTAGAAGCTGATCCTTAAAAAAAAATAAATCCCAGATATAAGCTGACCTACATGCCATTCATTTACTTCATCAAAGTGGGGTATAGAAAAATGGTCTGGTTATTTTGGTTTAGACAAGTATAAAAACTTCACTGATTTATCTCCATAAGCTCACTTATGTTGTTTTTCATAGATTGTAAATCACACTAGTAATTCTTTTCTTCTTTTGGGAGACAGCGTGTGGTCAAGTACAAAGAGCATGTTCCGAGTCCAACAGAGTTCGGATCTCAGCTCCTGCCTTACTGGTTGTATGACCTTGAGCAAGTTACTTAAGCTTTTTGAGCCATCCTTTCTTTTTGTGTAAAATGGGAATCATAATACTAACTTGGCAGGGTTCTGGGATTTAAGTGAGATTCGTGTGTCAATGATGTTCCTGTGTAAAGCGTACAGTTAGGCGTTGCATGCTTGCTTCCTTTCCCTGTCTGTTGCGGATAGAAAAATTTGGACTAGCAAGTTAGCATCTTTTCCTTTGGTTCTCAGTTGTCTATTCTGTAACATGATTTTATTTTATTATTTGAAGATCGCTGAAACCCTTTACCTGAGTCCTGGAGGGCTTTTACTGAAGTCCAGTTACATCTGCTTGCACAGGGTCAGCTCTGGCTTCTTCAGAGTTAGAGGAAAGTGCATGATGGATGGCTTTAATAGATTTCTGCTGACTTCCTCACCTGAACTCTTCTAAAATGTTTGCTCCAGCCTTCTTCCATTGGGTTAAAGCCCCATACTACCCTTGGAAACCTTTTCCTATAGGAACTAGGACCCAGGGATACTCCGTGGGTACAGACAGGGTTAGCTTACAAGGACCTCCTTTATAGGATGAATGGTCATTATCTGTCTTATAGGAAAATATTTGGTAGCTGCCTCAGGTGCCTGGTGTTGCCATAGCAGAAATACTATAAGTGCCTGGCTTTAGAGACAGAAACTGATTTTCTCACAGTTTAGGAACTAGACGTTGGAATTCAGGGTGTTGCTGTAGGGGTAAGTTCTTTCTGTTTCAGCTTCTAGTAGCAATCCTTGTAGATGTGTCTGTCTCCATTGCCTGTCTTCCTCTTCTTCCTATGTGTGTGTCCATTCTGCTCAGAAGTGATTATATTAGAACCTACCCTACTCGGGTATGACCTAATTAACATAACAAAGAAAACCCTATTTCCAAACAGTATCATATTTACAATTATAAAACGAAACCAAACCCATTGCCATGGAGTTAATTCCGACTCGTAGTGATCCTATAGGACAGAGTAGAACTGCCCCATAGAGTTTCCAAGGAGTGGCTAGTGGATTTGAACTGCTGAGCTTTTGGTTAGCAGCCTTTAGCTCTTTCTTAACCACTGCACCACCAGGACTCCATTTACAGGTATAGGGGCCAGGATTTCAATACATGTTTTTTAGGGGGACACAATTCAATCTATAATAGTAGCTAAATATCTTCAAATTTTTCAAGCTCTTTCCATCTTATTGGTAGAAAGAAGAATTTCCTGGAACCAAATCTTTGGACTCAGAATTCCATGATTAGTCTTGATGAATAGCCGTCACTATAAGGAGGCTACAGTGAAAGAAGGAAGGTTGGGTCTAGTATTTTTTAGTAGAAGCAAACAATGTAGGGAGTTGCCTGTAGATGTGATTGAGAAGCCCTTTACTGTAAGTACTGTCATCTTTTAGTTTCAGCTCTGTTTCCATGGCAACCACATTGTCCATGAGCCTGGCTGAATGGATTTATAGGAAGCTGAATGACATTGCTGTTCTGTGTCACTTTCTTCCTGCTGCAGAAAGGCAACTTCCCTTACGGTGGCCCAGTCAACATTTACTAGGAACAAAGCAGGCTATTTATGCTCATTGTGTTCTGAGTAGAGGGTAAGGAAATGAGAAGAGAGAATCCCACCCCCCTACTTACTGACCTGTGAATTTGTTATTGCTGTTGGTGTGCCGGAAACCCTGGTGGTGCAGTGGTTAAGAGCTTGGCTGCTAACCAAAAGGTCGGCAGTTTGAATTCACCAGGCTTTCCTTGGAAATCCTGTGGGGCAGTTCTACTCTGCCCTGTAGGGTTGGCTACAAGTCAGTCGACTCTATGGCAGTGGGTTTGTTTTTTGTTTGGTTGGTGTGCCTAGCATTTTGGAAGGACCAAATGACTTGCCCTTTTTTTTATTTCAAATTTGATTTTCCTGTTAGTTTTTTCCCCCGTTCCTTTTAAGAGGAACTTTTATTCTACGGATAGAACTGGTAAGAAAGGGACATGTCTGGGAGAACGTTAGTTGTGGTGAAGTCAATCTGCTGAATTTATAGCTATAAAGTATCTAGGTGGGCAGTCTATTAAAAAAAAAAAAAGAAAACTTTCCCTGTTAGCAGTAGAAATAGATAGTGACTCAGCCAGCTACTAGATTTTTCTTTTATTGTATGATAAAATATCTTCTTTTAGATTTTCCTTACTTTTTAATAAAATTGTATTTCTATTTGTTTATATGATAGAAAAATTATGCATGGTACAGTATTCATTGGGAATGGGTTCAAAATTAAATGCAGCTCCTTTTTGGCATTTTATGACTCATAATATGACCATTATTTAGGCAAAAAAAAAAAAAACCCAAGTTCCCATAAAAGCCTATGTAATAATTTTAGTTTCAGATATAAGCCATTTACTGGACTTTATTTCTGAGCTCATTCAAATCCTCTCTAAAGAGATGTGAGGTAGATATAAATAGTTCATTTATCTATGTATTTATTTAACCACTCTTCTGTACAGACAACCTTTTAGCTGAACTCTGAGAACGAAAGCATTTAATTTCAGTAGGAGGTGTAGATTCTTGTTCTCTCTCTGCCTCTCTCTTTCTCTCTCTCACACACACACCCCTGCACACACATCTCACACACAGACAGAGTTAAAATTAGAGAAAAATCCATAAAAAGAATCCAATGTAAGATTTTATATTCCTGATACCATTATTTCTACTATAAAATGTGGTTTTTGTTCCATAGGATGAGCATTTCAAGGGTGCTAGAATTTTGACCCTTACACCGTTTAAGTAAGTTGATGCCAGTTTAAACTAGACTCTCACTGAGACCCAATCATGTTTCTTTTGTGTTTTTATCAGATCTTGGGAAATTTCCAATAGAATAAAATAGGTTTGGCAAGTACTTAAAGAGACCTTCATTTAATACAACCTCAAGTCTCTGAATAGCACCAAATGGCAGTCTCTAATTGCAAATTGCATTGCTTTGAATCTCCTGTACAAAATAATTGCATTTCACAAGTAGATTTCACATTTTTATCAAATTACCCTAAAATAATGATAAAAGAGATTTTAATTCCTCGAAGAGTTTAAGTGGTCTAAAATGTTTTTAGAAAGTTATTTTAAGATGTCTAGAGCCAAAAATAGCAACCCTGTAGAACAGAGTAGAACTTCCCCATAGAGTTTCCTAGGCTGAAATCTTTGCGGGAGCAGATTGCCAGGTATTTTCTCCCACAGAGTGGCTGATGGGTTTGAACAGCTGACCTTTCGGTTAGCGGCCGAGCACTTAATCGTTGTGCCGGTAGGTGCTGTGTAATGTGCTGTAATTGTAGAGGATGATCAGACATTATAATGATGAACAAGACAATGATCCTGCATGTACAGAACTCACAGTCTGGTGAGAGGTCCCGCACAAAACCAGGCAGTTATCTCAGTGATAACCTCTATATTGGATGAGCTTACAGGGTGTTAAGAAAACATATATTAGGGACACTGAACCTGTATTTGGAGGGGGCACTGAAGATTTCATCAAGGAAGTATGAACCTGAGACTTGAACAGAAAGGCATCACAAACTTGGACATTACTATTTACCTACTTAAAATGGTCTGCCTTCCTTTTCTGTATCAGAAAGTTGCACTCAATTTTTGTGAAGGCAATTTCCTAAAATATGAACAGTTCTTTTCAGAAACTCAGATACTTAGATCTTAGAATTTTAGAACAGGAAGAGATCTTAGTGACTTTATCACCAGCTCCTTTGTGACTCTGGAAAAGGTAAGAAACACAAGATTTACAGAGTGACAGTGGGTCAGGAAATGGAGACCTAACACAGCCACCTCTGGTTTGTAATGCAGCATTCAAGGAAAATTTCACCTCTTGGTGCCTCTGCTTTTTTTTCTTACAGTCATAATACATTGGTGGTTCAGTGGTAGAATTCTCGCCTTTTATGCTGGTGACCGAGGTTTAATTCCCAGCCAATGCACCTCATGTGCAGTCACCATCTGTCAGTGGAGGTTTGTTTGTTGCTGTGATGCTGTGACATCACAGTGTTCAGTGGACCTTCCAGACTAAGACAAGCTAGGAAGAAAGGTCTGGCAATCTACTTTAGAAAATCAGCCACTGAAAACCCATTGGATCATAATGGTCTGATCTGTAACCAGCCATGGGGATGGTGCAGGACTGGACAAGATTTCATTCTGTTGTGCATGGGGTTGCCATGAATTGGGCCACTAACTCCATAGCAGCTAACAACAACAAAAATACATGTATAGTGTTTTTATCAGACTCCAGGCCTTTCACATGTGTTTGTATATCTCTTAATAGAGACCAAGTAGGGGGGAAAAGAATTGGTTGTGGCAATCTATTAGAACTAACAGTGAAATTATGGCTGGCACCTACTCACCCTGGCCTAATTAATCTGTCTACTGAAGGGTAGAGAAATTACTGTTTTTAATGGCCCTCATTCATTTAGAAAGCTTAGATGTGCTCCCATAGATGCATTGTTTCTCAGTTGGTTGTTTCTCCATTAGATTGTGCTGATTGATTTAATTTTGCACCTTAGCAGAAATATTACTTTTTCCCTGTTAGTGTAGCTTGCTGTCTCATGAACTATTAAAAAAAAAAAAAAAAAAAAACCACCATTGAGTCGATTCTAACTCATAGTGACCCCATAGAATTTCCAAGGCTATAAATTTCTATGGGAGCAGACTGCTACATCTTTCTCCCACGGATCCACCGATGGCTTCAAACCGCCAACATTTTGGTTAGCACTCAATCGCTTTAACCACTGTACCACCAGGGCTTCCGTAAGCTATATAACATCATTATTCCTGAAGAGCTTCTGGAAAAGTTAATTCTTGCATTGAAGAAGAATTTAGAGCAAACTTTAAGAGGTCTCCTAATCTTATGCACTTTTTCTTACCCTTATTAAGAATGATTCTCAGATGTTCTTCGTGATACTGATTTTTTATCTCTGAGGCAGATTTAGTAACATGGTTTATACCTCAAGTGTTAAACCCTAATTTAAAAAATTCATAATAAAAGGAACAAAGAGATCACTATGGCTAAAGAACAAGGAATATGTTATAAAAACATGGACGTTAGAATTATCTTAGTGTCCAAACATGAAATACTCTAAAGTTATTGAACATTTTATGGGATGCCATTTTCATCAGGTTAGTTCGTCTTAATGCTCTTTTATTCCCGTAACAGTCAGAGTGCTCTTTTGTTACAGCGATCATCCTCTTGTAACATGTTGAACTGTAATCATTAGTTTTCTTGTTCGTCTCCACTGCTAGACTGTGTGCTTCTTGTGTTTCATTTACACCTGGCATATAGTAAGCACTTGACTACTGTTAGAATGAATGTAAACTCATGTGCCTCCTTTTGGTGAGAGAGAGTTACTTTCATGGATTGAATTGTGTCCCCCCAAAATATGTGTATCAGTTTGGCTACGCCACAATTCCCAGTATTATGTCATTGTCCGCCATTTTGTCATCTGATGTGATTTTCCTTTGTGTTGTAATCCAATCTCTATGACATCGATGAGATGGGATTAGTGGCAGTTATGCTAATGAGGCAAGACTCAATCTACAAGATTAGATTGTGTCTTGAGCCAGTCCCTTTTGATAAAAAGAGAGAAGCAAGCAGAGAGACTTAGGGACCTCATACCACCAAGAAAGCAGCACCAGGAGTAGAGCACGTCCTTTGGACCCGGGTTCCCTGCATCTGAGAAGCTCCTCCACCAGGGGAAGATTGACGACAAGGACCTTTCTCCAGAGCCAACAGAGAGAGAAAGCCTTCCCCTGGGGCTGAAACCCTGATTTTGGACTTCTAGTCTACTAGATTGTGAGAGAATAAACTGACGTTTGTTGAAGCCATCCACTTGTGGTATTTCTGTTATAGCAGCACTAGATAACTAAGACAGCTATTTTAGCTTATGTCACACTCTGGGCATTTTATCGTATGTTTCATTTTGAAGAGCATTAATTAAGTGTGGGGCATTACTAGAAACAATTAGAATGTGCAGTACCATATACTTGTGAAATTCAAGCACGGGCAAATAGTAACTGTCTTGTAATAAGGAGATCTAGCATTACACAGGAGTCCTGGTAGTGCAATAGTTAAGAGCTTGGCTGCTAACCGGAAGGTTGACAGTTCGAATCCAGCAACCTTTCCTTGGAAACCTGATGGGGCAGTTCTGCTCTGTCCTGTAGGGTCACTGTGAGTTGGAATTGACTCAACAGTAACGGTTTTTTTTTTTTTGGTTAGTATTACAGAAATATAATTTTAGCCTAAAAATTAGATTGATGTACTTGTTGTTAGGTGCCGCCAAGTCGATTTTGACTCATAGCGACCCCGTGCAACAGAGTAGAACTGCTCTAGAGGGTTTTGTAGGCTGTAATCTTTATGGGAGCAGATTGTCAGGTCTTTCTCCTCAGGAGCCACTGAGTGGGTTCCAGCTGCTGACTTTTCAGTTAGCAGCCGAATGCTTAACCATTACACCACCAGGACTTCTTATTGATATGCTTACAGTTCTCCATTTACATAATCTAAAAATGTTGATATTTATGTCTGTAACTTACATACATACATATAAACCACTGATTTGCTTTGCTTTGGTATAATGCATTAACCACATGATACATGAATGACATTTCTGCGTTGAATTTCTGAGACCTTAAAGCTTTATCTTAAATTTTTGTCTGTAATTTTCCGTAAGTGAAGACTATCAATAGAATGTTTCCAAGTTGTCAATAATATTCTCTGGGAAGAACATTGAATAATACTGCCATGACAAAGTAGAGTAAAACAAACAGTCTAATTTATTGAACTTTTAGGAAAACATGTACTTATTATTTTGTTTATATTCATGAGGAAGAATCATCCATTAAGTGAAATTTTAAAAGAGATTGAATGCCATGAATCAATGAAAATGAAGAAATAACACGTATCAACTGCATTCTTGTGTTATCACATTTAATCCTTGGAGATTAAATGAAGCTGGTTTCATGCTCATGCAGGTAGAGAAACTGAGCCGAAGAGAGGTTAAGTTTCTTGCCCAAGATCCTGTGCATATAAGGGGGGAGGAGGCAGTCAGGCTTAGCAGTATGGTGCTCTGCTCTCAGCAAAAACTCACGGGTTCAGGGGCTGACACCTGTATTCCAGGCAGGGCCATAAGTGAGTTCTCCATACAATGAAAGTGAAAACAGAGCTGAAATCTGCTCATTCCCCTTCTCTGGACGTTTGTTTTGGTTCACCTTTTAGTGTTACTCATCACTGTGCACATCTGGCCCCTGGTATTCCATTTCTAGAGTGTGTTTAAATTGACGGTTTAGTAAACATAGTAATGAGAATCCCTAACAGTTCATGTCTTCAATGTGAAAAAGCTGAAAAGAGACTTGAGTTTCAAACCAGCAGTGGTAAAGGGAGATAAATTTCCGTTTCATTCCGTATTTTTTTATTGATGCGATGGACTTTTTTTTTTTTAATTTTTCTATTTTACTTTAGATGAAGGTTTACAGAATAAATAGTTTCTCATTAAACAGTCAGTACACATATTGTTTTATGACATTGCTTAACAACCCCATGACATATCAACACTCTACCTTCTTGACCTTGTATGACCTTTTTTTTGGTGAAAATATACGTAGCCAAAGTTACACCATTTTGAAAGTTTCTACATGTACAATTCAGTGACATCGATTACATTCTTCCAGTTGTGCTGCTATTCTCACTATCCTTTTCCAGATTATTCCATCACCCTTATCTTCAACTCACTGTCCCCTAGGCTTGCCATCAAACCTTTCGAGTTGCTGTTGTCAATTTGATCTCACATAGATAATTCTTTTGTTTTTTTTTTTTTTGTACCTTAAATGAAGGTTTGCAGAACAAATAGTTTCTCATTAAACAGTTAGTACACATATTGCCCTATGACAATGGTTAACAACCCCATGACATGTCAGCAGTGTTCCTTCTCAACCTTGGGTTCCCTATCACTAGTTTTCCTGCCCCCTCCTGCCTTCTAGTCCTTGTCCCTGAACTGCTGTGCCTCATTAGTCCCATTTTGTTTTATGAGGCTGTCCAATCCCCGGCTGAACAGTGCATTTTGGGAGGGGCTTCACCACTAGGCTAAAAGGGTGTCTGGGGGCCATACTCTCGGAGTTTATCCAGTCTGTCAGGCCAGTAAATATGGTCTTTTTCTTTTGTGAGTTAGAATTCTGTTCTACATCCTTTTCCAGCTCTGTCCAGGACCCTCCGTTGTGATCCCAGTCAGAACAGTCAGTGGTGGTAGCCAGGCACCATCTAGCTGTACTGGACTCACTCTGGTGGAGGGCATGGTAGCTGCAGTCCATTGTCCTTTGGACTAATGTTTTCCTTGTATCTTGTTCTCTTTATTCTCCCTTGCTCCCGAAGCGGGGAGACCAGTGGAGTATCTTAGATGGCTGCTCACAGGCTTTAAGACCCCAGACGCTTCTCACCAAGTTAGAATGTAGAACATTGTTTTTATAAACTGTGTTATGCCAATTGAGCTAGATGTTCCCCGAGACCATGGTCCCCATAGCCTTCTGTCCAGCAATTCAGTCCCTCAGGGAGTTTGGAAGTGTCTATGGAGCTTCCATGACCTTTCCTTGTACAAGTTGTGCTGGCTTCCCCAGTAATGTGTTCTATCTTACACTTCACCAAAGTTACCACTTATCTATTTAGTTCCCCCCGCCACTCCTCCCATCCCTCTTAACCAACAAAGATTGTTCCTTTTTGTGTGTAAACTTTTACATGAGTTATACAGTAGAGGTCTCATACAATACTTGTCCTTTTGTGATTGACTTATTTCACTCAGCATAATGTCCTCCAGTTTTGTTCCTCTTACCCTCCTGTGCTGAGTCACTTTTGTTCGTGGATTTTTTTTTTTTCATTTCTTTTGTTTTTGTAGGTTTTGTTTTTACTGAGACTTTATGCTTTTCTTCTTTATTTTGATGAGTAGGTTTGTTAACTTTCTTTGTGGTTACCATGAAATTTACCCTTATCTTCCTAGATTTGAACCAGTCTGTTATTACTTGGTATCCCTTGACTTCCTCTCCATTGGAAGGTTCTATATCTAAACCGTTTATTCCCTTTTATTGTTCTGATGCTGTTGTCATTTACAGATTAACCTCTCTGGTTCCCTTTTTTTTTTGAGAGAGAGAATTATTATTTTTTTTAATTGTACTTCAGGTGAAGGTTTACACAACAAATAGTTTCTCATGAAACAGTAGTACACATATTGTTTTATGACATTGGTTAACAACCCCATGACATGTCAACCCTCTCTCTTCTTGACTTTTTTTTTTAATTGTTGTAATTAAGTGAAATCTACATTTCAAGTTAGTCTCTCATACAGAATTTTTTTTTTACATGCATTGTTATGAGACCCCAACCGCTCACCCCATTCTGCGACAGCACATTCCTCCCCTTCGCCCCTGATTCCCCATGAATATTCAACCAGCTCCTAACTCTCTCTGCCTTCCCATCTCACCTCTGGACAGGAGCCGCCCCTTTGGTCTCTTGTATGTACTTGTCTAAGAGGGACATTCTTCACAAGTATCACTTTATGTCCCGCAGTCCAGTCCAATCCCTGTCTGAAGAGTTAGCC
Source organism: Dugong dugon (assembly GCA_030035585.1). Classification (NCBI taxonomy): domain Eukaryota; kingdom Metazoa; phylum Chordata; class Mammalia; order Sirenia; family Dugongidae; genus Dugong; species Dugong dugon. Next base: position 148,813,825 of record CM057463.1, on the reverse strand, counting down.
TCGGAAGTTGTTTTAGTTCTGGGGTGATGGAGAGACCGGGACCATGCTTTCCGGGGCGCCTTCAGTCTTAGACCATTAAGTCTGGTCTTCTTACTAGAATTTGAGTTCTGCATCCCATCATTCTGCTGCTCCATCAGGGACCTTCTGTTCTGTTCCCTGTCAGGACGTTCATTGGTGATAGCCAGGCACCATCTAGATCTTCTGGTCTCAGGCTGATGAAGTCTCTGGATTAGGTGGCCCATTCTGTCTCTTGGGCCAATACTTTCCTTGTGTCTTTGGTGTTCTTCGTTCTCCTTTACTCCAGGTGATTGGGACCAATTGATGCATCTTAGATGGCCGCTTGCAAGCTTTTAAGACCCCAGACACCACTCACCAAAGTAGGATGCAGAACGTTTTCTTAATAAGCTTTGTTATGCCAATTGACGTAGACGTCCCCTGAAAGCATGGTCTCCAGACCCCGCATCCCTGCTACTCTGTCTCTCAAAGTATTTGATTATATTGAGGAAACTTCTTAGCTTTGGTTTAGTCCAGTTGTGCTGGCTTCCCATGTAGTGTTTGCTGTCCTTCCCTTCACCCAAAAAGATTCTTATCTACTATCTAGTTAGTGAATAACACTCACCCTCCCTCCCTACCCCCGTAACCATCAAAGAATGTTTTGTTCTGTGTTTAAATCTTTTCTTGAGTTCTTATAATAGTGGTCTTATATAGTATTTGTCCTTCTGTGACTGATTAATTCACTCAGCATAATAAGTTCTAGCTTCTACCAAGTTATACGATGTTACACAGCTTCATCATTTTTCTTTATCGTTGCGTAATATTCCATTGTGTGGATATACCATAGTTTGTTTATCCATTCGTCCATCAGTGGGCACTTAGGTTGCTTCCGTCTTTTGGCCATTGTGAACAGTGCTGTTATGAACATGGGTGTGCATGTATCTATTTGTGTGATGGCTCTTGTTTCTCTAGGATATATTCCAAGGAGCAGGATAGCTGGATCATATGGTACTTCTATTTCTAGCTTTTTAAGGAAGCATCAAATCTATTTCCAAAGTGGTTGTACCATTTTACATTCCCACCAACAGTGGTTAAGTGTTCCAGTCTCTCCACAACCTTTCCAGCATTTGTTCTTTTGTGTTTTTTGGATTAATGCTAGCCTTGTTGGGGTGAGATGATACCTCATTGTAGTTTTGATTTGCATTTCTCTAATGGCTAATGATCGTGAGCATTTCTTCATGTCTCTGTTAGCTGCCTGAATATCTTCTTTGGTGAAGTTCCTGTTCATATCCTTTGCCCCTTTAATTGGGTTATTTGTCTTTTTGATGTTGAGGTTTTGCAGTATCTTGTAGATTTTAGAGATTAAACGCTGATCGGATTTGTCATAGCCAAAAATTTTTTCCCAGTCTGTAGGTTGTCTTTTGACTCTTTTGGTGAAGTCTTTTGATGAGCGTAAGTGTTTGATTTTTAGGAGCTCCCATTTATCTAGTCTCTCTTCTGGTGCTTGTGCATTGTTACTTATGGTTTGTATTGTGTTTATACCATGTATTAGGGCTCCTAGCATTGTCCCTTTATCATTTTCGATTTTATATTTAAGTCTTTGATCCATTTTGAGTTAGTTTTTATACATGGTGTGAGATATGGGTCTTGTTTCAGTTTTTTGCATATAGGTATCTAATTATGACAGCACCATTTGTTAAAGAGACTGTCTTTTCCCCAATTAGTGGACTATAGGCCTTTGTCAAATATTATCTGCTCATAGGTAGATGAGCTTATATCTGGATTCTCAGCTCTGTTCCATTGGTCTATGTATCTGTTGTTGTACCAGTACCAGGCTGTCTTGACTACCGTGGCAGTATAATAGGTCCTGAAATCAGGTAGTCTAAGGCCTCCCACTTTGTTCTTCTTGAGTAGTGCTTTATTTATTCGGGGCCTCTTCCCTTTCCATATGAAGTTGGTGATTTGTTTCTCCATCTCATTAAAAAATGCTGCTGGAATTTGGATCGGGATTGCACTGTATCTGTAGATTGATTTCGGTAGAATTGACATTTTCACTATGTTGAGTCTGCCTATCCATGAGCAAGGTATATTTTTCCACTTATGCAGGTCTCTTTTAGTTTCTTGCAGTAGTGTCTTGTAGTTTCTATGTAAAGATCTTTTACATCTCTGGTTAGATTTACTCCTAAGCATTTTATCTTCTTGCGGGCTATTGTAAATGGTATTGATTTGGTGATTTCCTCTTCAGGGTTCTCTTTGTTGGTGTAAAGGAATCCAGTTGATTTTTGTATGTTTATCTTGTATCCTGAAACTTTGCTGAAATCTTCTGTTAGTTCCAGTAGTTTTCTTGTGGATTCCTTGGGGTGTTCTGTGTATAAGATCATACCTGTGAATAGAGATACTTTGACTTCTTCCCTACCTATTTGGATGCCCTTTATTTCTTCTTCTAGCCTAATTGCTCTGGCTAGGACCTCCAGCACAATGTTGAGTAAGAGTGATGATAAAGGGCATCCTTGTCTGTTTCCTATTCTCAAGGAGAATGCTTTCGAAGTCTTTCCATTCAGGATGATGTTGGCTATTGGTTTTGTATAAATGCCCTTAATTATACTGAGGAATTTCCCTTTTATTGCTATTTTTTTGAGTTTTTATCATGAATGGATGTTGGACTTTGTCACATGCTTTTTCTGCATCGATTGATAAGATATGTGGTTCTTGCTTTTTGTTTTATTTATGTGATGGATTACATTGATTGTTTTTCTAATGTGGAACCATCTCTGCATACCTGGTATAAATCCCACTTGGTCATGGTGAATTATTTTTTTGATATGTTGCTGAATTCTGTTGGCTAAAATTTTGTTGAGGATTTTTGCGTCAATGTTCATGAGGGATATCGGTCTGTAATTTTCTACTTTTGTGGTGTCTTTACCTGGTTTTGTTATCAGGGTTATGCTGGCTTCATAGAATGAGTTTGGGAGTATTCCTTCTTTTCGATACTCTGAAATACCTTTAGTAGAAGTGGTGTTGTCTCTTCTCTGAAAGTTTGGTAGAATTCTCCAGTGAAGCCATCTGCGCCAGGGCTTTTGTTGGCAGTTTTTTAATAACCTTTTCAATTTCTTCTTTTGTTATGGGTTTATTTAGTTGTTATACCTCTGTTTGTGTTAATTTAGGTAGGTAGTGAGTTTCTAGAAATTTGTCCATTTCTTCTAGGTTTTCAAATTTGTCAGATACAGTTTTTCATAGTATTCTGTTATGATTCTTTTAATTTCAGTTGGGTCTGTCGTGATATCACCCATCTCATTTCTTATACTGGTTATCTGCTTCCTCTCCTGTTTTTCTTTTGTCAGTTCGGCCAGTGGTTTATCAATTCTGTTGATCTTTTCAAAGAACCAACTTTTGGTCTTGTTAACTTTTTCAATTGTTTTTCTATTCTCTATTTCATTTAATTCTGCTCTAATTCTTATTATTTCCTTCCTTCTGGCACCTGTAGGCTTCTTTTGGTGCTCTCTTTCTACTTTTTCCAGTTGTAGGGTTAATGCTTTGATTATGAGCCTTTCTTGTTTTTGGATGTGTGCATTTATTACTATAAACTGACCTCTGAGCACTGCTTTTGCTGTGTCCCAAAGGTTCTGGTAGGATGTGTTTTCATTCTCATTTTATTCTACGAATTTCTTTATTCCATCCTTAATTTCTTCTATAACCCAGTAGTTTTTGAGCAAGGTGTTGTTCAGTTTCCATGTGTTTGATTTTTTTTCCTTGCTTTTTGTGTTGTTGATTTCCACTTTTATGGCTTTATAGTCAAAAAAGATGCTTTGTAATATTTATATGTTTTGGATTTTGTTAAGGCTTGCTTTATGGCCTAATATGTGGTCGGTTCTGGAGAATGTTCCATGTGTGTTGGAAAAGAAAGTATACTTGGCTGCTGTTGGGTACAGAGTTCGGTATATATCTCTGAGATCAAGTTGTTTGATTGTAGCATTTAGGTCTTCTGTGTCTTTGTTGAGCTTCTTTCTGGATGTTCTGTCCTTCACTGAAAGTGGCATGTTGAAGTCTTCTACTACTATTGTGGAGCCGTCTATCTCTCTCTTCAGAGCTGTTATAGTTTGTTGTATGTATTTTGGAGCCCTGTTGTTGGGTGCGTAAGTATTTATTATAGTTATGTCGTCCTGCTGTATTGACCCTTTAATCATTATATAGTGCCCTTCCTAATCCTTTATGGTGGATTTTACTTTAAAGTCTGTTTTGTCAGAGATTAATATTGCCACTCCTGCTCTTTTTTGAGTGTTGTTTGCTTGATATATTTTTTTCCATCCTTTGAGTTTTAGCCTGTTTGTGTCTTTAAGTCTGAGGTGCATCTCTTGTAGGCAGCATATAAATGGATCATGCTTTTTTATCCTATCTGCCACTCTCCGTCTCTTCATTGGTGCATTAAGTCCGTTTACATTCAGCGTAATTATTGATAGGTATGAGTTTAGCGCTGTCATCCTGATATCTCTTTTTGTGTGTTGTTCACAGTTTCTTTGTTCTTCTCAATTTTCTGTGCTGAGTCGTTTTTCTTTATGTATTTTTTTTTCATCTTTATCTTTGGTGTAGATTTTGTGTTTGCTGGGTCTTTATGTTTGTCTTCTTTTTTATTTTGATTTGTAGGATTGTTAGATTCCTTTGTGGTTACCTTAATATTTACCTCTTTTTTTCTAAGTTAATACCAGTCTTTTATTACTTTATATTGCCTTAACTTCCCCTCCATGTAGAAAATCAATGTTTCTATTTTTTGAGTCCCTCTTTTTTGTTTTAATATTATCCTTTTTTTTTTATATATATTGATATCTCTTTCCCTATTTTCAGTGTTTTAACATTGATGTAATTTCGATTTCCATATCTGAGTCAATATCTGGTTGCTCTGTCCTGTGTTAGACTCATGTTGTTAGCTGGTGTTATTGATTATCTAACCGTAGGACTCCCTTTAGTATTTCTTGTAATTTTGGTTTGGTTGTTGCAAATTCCCTGAACTTCTGTTTGTCTGGAAATGCCCTAGTTTTGCCATCATATTTGAGAGACAGTTTTGCTGGATATATAACTCCTGGCTGACAGTTATTTTCCTTCAAGGCTTTAAATATGTCATCCCATTGCCTTCTAGCCTGCATGGTTTCTGCTGAGTAGTCTGAGCTTATTGTGATTGACTCTTTTTTGTAGATGACTTTTCTTTTATCCCTAGCTGCTCTTAAAATTCTCTCTTTATCTTTGGTTTTGGTAAGTTTGATTATAATATGTCTTGGTGACTTTCTTTTGGGATCTACCTTATGTGGGGTTCGATGAGCATCTTGGATAGATATCTTCTCATCTTTGATGGTATCAGGGAAGTTTTCTGTCAACAAATCTTCAACAATTTTCTCTGTGTTTTCTGTTATCTCCCCCTGTTCTGGTACTCCAGTCACTTGGAGGTTATTTCTCTTGATTGAGTCCCACATGACTCTTAGAGTTTCTTCATTCTTTTTAATTCTTTTGTCTGATTTTCCCTCAGATAAGTTGGTGTCAAGAGCTTTATCTTCAGTGTCACTAATTCTAACTTCTACTGCCTCAATTCTGCTCCTATGACTTTCTATTGAGTTGTCTAATTCTGAAATTTTATTGTTAATCTTCTGAATTTCTGATTGCTGTCTCTCTCTGGATTCTTGCAGCCTATTAAATTTGTCATTATGTTCTTGAATAACTTCTTTAAGTTCTGCTACTACTGTGTCTGTATGTTCCCTGGCTGTTTCTGCGTTCTGTAGAATTTCCTGTCTTATTTGTAGAAGAGTTCTGTATATTAATCTTTTGTATTTTCCCTCTGGTAATTCCAAGAAGTTCTCTTCCTCCAGAGAATTTATTGATTCTTTATTTTGGGAGCTTGCTGAAGCCATCATTGACTGCCTTTTTATGTGACTTGATATTGACTGTTGTCTCTGAGCCATCACTAATTTATTGTAATTTTATTTTGTGTTTGCTTAGTGAGACCTAGCTTCTTATTTTGCTTTGTTCTGATATGCCCAAATAGGCTGCTCGTGTGCACTAGTTTGATTTTTGACACCTTTGGATCTCTAACGTCGTGTCACCAGGTAGTTAGTTCTGTAACTAAATATGTGCACACAGGAGTCAGTTAAATTTTCCTATATGGGTTCAGCTCGGGTGTTCAGGGAGTTGGTCACCAAGTGTGTGATGCAGGTTCTCACCCCCAGTCCTAGAGAGGCATGGGTGATTGGTGCAGGGATTGGACTATGGCTGTGGTAGGGGATCATGTGCTTAGCCAGGCAGGGGGCTGACAGCTACCCGTGAGAGTCTGAAAGGAAAGCGTGTCCCTGTTCTCTAGGGTGAGTAGGTGGGTGAGTTTTGCAGCCAGACTAAGAGCACCCCACTCTGTTGGCTGTAAAGACTTGAGGGCACCACTTTTTCTTGAACTCCTGTAGCAGGTGACTAGGCACTTCAGGTGTTACCACCAGTCCTCAAGACCCTGCTGCAGATCGATAAAAGTGCCTACTTAAGGGGCAGGGCTGTTTCGAGGGTCACAAATCCACCCGGTCACAACTGAAGCAGTTGAAGTAAAACTTCAGATGGTTGCCCTGTTGTACTGTGGCAGTGAGGGTTAACGCTGTTGAGATGGGTCCCCACAAGTCTATACAGGGGTGTAAGGCACTCAAAGTCTGTGGACCCCTGATAAATGTGGCCAGCAAAGGAGCTGTGCCACTGTGTTCCTGGCCTAGGAGAGCCAGCAGCTTATTTGTTCCCTCCCCAAGGCCAGGAGAATGTGTCAGGGCGCCTTTTGAGAGCTACTTCAGGCCCAGCAGACTTCCGGTGCAGAGCGCGAAGGGAGGAGGTAAAAGGGAGAGAGGTTTTTTCCCAAATGGGCTTTTTTTTTTTTTTTAATCCCCGTGAAAGGGTGCATGCATGTACTTATCCTAGCCTCTTGGGAGCTGCTCTTCACTGATTCGGAGTGTCCAAGCAGAATCTCTGCTGCTGGGTCTCTCTCGATGTGGAAACTGCTTCCCAAGCACGTGCACAGCACAGCTGTTTGCCTGCTTCACTGCGGACCAGCGTGGCTGTGGCTCTGCAGTTTTGCTGCTGTGGCTCTAGCCCTCCTCACTTCTTCCAAACGGTCTTCCTCTCCTGTATCACTCAGACGAATTTCTTAACCTTGCCTTGATCAGGGCTGCCAGATGTTCACACCGAATCAAATCTCTTGTTTTTCCAGGTCTTTGTTGTAAGAGGGATATAGGAAGCATCTAACTACTCTGCCATGTTGACCACGCCCCTTCTTGTTCCCTTTTGTAATTGTTTTGGTTTTGCATAGTCCTTAAGAGTTCATGTCCTAGGTTGGTATCTGGCTAGTACAGTCCTGTGTCCTGTATTCAGCTTGTGGTCTGGTATTGTTTGTTCTCAGTTTGAAGGTTATCCTTTAATAAGTTTTGTAAGTTTGGTTTGGTTTTTACATAGTTCCTTAATTTCTGTTTATCTGGAAATGACCTAATTTCACCATCATATTTGAACGAGAGTTTTGCAGGATATGTTATTCTTAGCTGGCAGTTTTTTTTCTTTCAAGGTTTTATATATGTCATCCCATTGCCTTCTTGCCTGCATCGTTTCTGCTGAATAATCCGAGCTTAGTCTTATTGTTTCTCCTCAGTGTATGACTTTTTGTTTTTCTCGAGCTGCTCTCAGGATTCTTTGTCTTTGGTTTTAGCAAGTGTGATTATGATATGCCTTGGTGATTTTCTTTTGGGGTCTATCCTATATGGGGTTCGTTGAGCTTCTTGGATGGTCAGCTTTTCATCTTTCATGAAATTGGGGAAGTTTTCTGTCAGCAGTTCTTCAGTGATTCTCTCTGTGGCTTCTGTTTCCTCCCCCTGTTCTGGAACACTGATCACTTGCAGATTTTTGCTTTTCGTTGTATCCCACATAATTCTCAAGGTCTCTTCATTTTTCTTTGTTCTTTTTTCTGATTTTTCCCCAAACGGAGTTGTATCCAAGTTTTTGTCTTCAATTCCACTGCTCCTGTCTTCCACTGTTTCAAATCTGCTCTTCAGCCCTTCAATGACACTGTCCATTTCTGAAATCTTGTTTATCTTTTGGGTTTATAATTGTTTTTGTATAATTTCTAGTTGTGAATTTATTTCAGCATTTTGTTCCTGCATTATTTTCCTAAGGTCTTCCATTTTTTTGTCTGCCTTTTCCATGAATTTATCTATTTTTTCCTCATTTTTGTCTGCTTATTGCTTCAACTTTTGGACAATTTTGAATATTAGAGATTTAAATTCTATATCAGGTAGTTCTAGTGTTTTTTCTTCTGCTGGAAAGTCATCTGGTGTTTTATTTTGGTGGCCTACTGGAACCATCCTGTCCTGTTTTTGTAAATGTTTTGATATTGTCTGTTGTCTTCGGGGCATTCAGTAGTTATTTTTCTTGTTTATTGATTGTAGATTTGTTTGTTTCATCCTGTTTTTTTTAATTTGGCTATGTCTGAGCAGGTGGGCTCTGTGTTCTTTGTTGTTTGCTCGTCTGTGGGCATGATACTTTTCATCTCCTTCTCCAATTGGCAGGGTCAGTCACTCAGATATGGTACAGCAGGGCAGGTCTAGCTGAAAAGGAGTTGCTGGGATGGGTTGTTTGTAGCACTTACTACAGCCGCCAGGGCAGGTTGGTAATCCGCGCAGGGCAGACTCTGGTAGACCGTGCCTGTGCTGCTTGGTGGTGTGATGTTAAGCACACAGTGCAGGTAGACAGGATAGAGCGGGGAGATTGTGATGTGTGGAGCTAAGATGGGTATGGGAGAGAGGAGAGAGGAACAGGAGCCAAAAACATACAAACAAACAAAAAAGAATGCTAGGGGAGCTTGGCATTGGAGTGGAGAGATGAGAGACTATGAAATGGAGAAAAACAACAATGGGAAGAACGAAAAAAGAAAAGACTGAATAAATAAAAATTAGAAAAAAGAATATCAAAGCTCCTAGGGATCCCACTGGTGTGGTACGAGGTCTGGGGAAGTTTTTCCCAGGTGTTGCAGTACAGCCTGGCTAGAGGGCATAGAGGAATTCAGTGCCAGGTATTCAGGGGACAGGAAGAGAAGGAAGGTATAGAGAGACTAGAAACTGAGTAATGAAGAAAGACAAAAAGGGAAAAAGAGGGAAAAAAAACCAAAACAAATTTAAAAAAAAGAACAAGAAAAGCCCCCCCAAAACCAGAAAAAAACAAACCCCCCCCCCCAAAAAAAAGAAATGCTCTCAGGGATCCCGCTGCTTGTCTGCGCAAGCTGAAGGGGTAGGTCCCAAGCTGCGTAGCACTGTCCGGCTAGAACGGGCTCCCAACTCGAGAAAAGGAAAAGAAAACAAACGAATAGTTCAAAACAAACAAACAAACAAAAGCCCCAGGATCCCACCAGTGTGACAGCCCAGACCGGGAAGCAGTGCCACACTCGAACGGAGCTCCGCAGCCCCCCAGGAAGAAGCAAAGATGGTGCATGGAGCCAGGTATTTGAGTGAAAGGAGGGGGAGGTGGTGAGAGATAAGGAAGAAATCCAAAGAAGCGGAAAAAAGCAACACCAGCAGCCAACAAACGGCACACAGGAAGTCAGCCAGTGCGGGCGGGTGGAATCCAAGCAGCCGGTGCTTCCTGTCCTAGAGACTGTGGCCGCGGGAAGCAGAGGAGGCCGAGTGGGGGTGAAGAAGGGTGGAGGGTGGGAAAGTGTATATCACCAGTTACTGGCTGTTCTGTCTCCTGCTGGAAGTTCTGTGAAGCTGCTTTCTCGTATCCCCTATTTGCTGGTCTCCAATAGGAGTCCAAGATGGCGGATCCTTGCTGCTGATAGCTGATAGGGGACCTCTGCATGAATCTCTCCTCACTCTCCATTCTCTGTCAGTTTTCCCACTCCATTTAGTGCTTGACTGAGTTCTTTATCTCTTCATTTGATGTTTTAGGGTTTCAGGATTTTCTCTGTTTGGCTTAGTTTTTTGAATCTTTGCTGTGGAGGGACGGTGTGGTGCTTCTGCCTAGAGTGCCATGTTGCCAGAAGTCTCACAGTGGACTTCTGATATCATCTGTGTTCATATCAGTTTTCTTCTACTGGCTTGGTAGATGCAACCCCATGAAATATTAACCACTCTAGCCTAAAAGGTTTTTGATTTTTCTAAAGCACTATGTAGGTTGGATAACTTCTTTCTAGCTTTATAACTGGGAATTTCTACCATGCAGACTGTGGGACCTCAAGTGCATCCCTGATTCTGCCTGCAGTCACGTCATATTTCTCTCCCCATTCACTGTCCCTACTCTCCCAGATTGCAATGTCACACCTTCCCTCTCTCCTCACAGCTGCTACATTTCCTCCCCCAGCCTCGCTCTCAGCTGATAACTTCGCTTCAGTCTTTTCAGTGAAGCAGGAAGCAATCAGAGAATGTCCACTGGCCCCACCACAACGTGTCCCACCTAGCAGCTTCTGCTTCACCTTTACTGTGGAAGACTGACCATCATCTCATCCAAGGCCAGTTCCTTCATCTATGCACTGAACTCATCACCTCTCACTTACTAATTGCAGCTCCAGCAATTCTCCCCTTTCTTTGTTGTGCCACCAGTTTTTTCCTCTCTACTGGATCATTTCAACAGCTTAGTAACTTTTATTTCTTCATCTCCCCATTTCTCTGCCCACCTTTCCAGTCAAAATTCCTTGAAAGAGTTGCCTGTGTTCAGTGTCTCCAGTTCGTCTCTTTCTACCTCTGTTAGACTTACCTCCTTCTTTAGACTCATCATCTGGAAATATCGATCTCTAGGAAAGGGCATCATGTTTGGTTAAGTAGAGGGTCAGAGAAAATGAGGGAAACCCTCAATGAGATGGATTAACATAGTGGCTGCAACAATGGGCAACTACTAACCATTGTGAAGATGACACAGGACTGGGCAGTGTTTCCTTCTGTTATACATAAGGTAACTGTGAGTCAGAAAAAACTGGATGGCAGCTAACAACAGGGATGAGGAGAGGGGTCATGAGGAGTAACTGCTAATGGGCATGGGGTTTATTTTTGGGTGACGAAAATGTTCTGAAAAATTGTGGTGATGGTTGAACAACTCTGAATATACTAAAAACCATTGAATTATGTGCTTTAAACGGGTGAATTGTATGTGAATTATATCTCAATAAAGCTATTTAAAGAAGAAGGGCACTGCACAGGTGGAGAACACAAATTGGTCTTGATGTGGCCGAGGAGGGAGCGCAGAGAGGAAATGACGAGAGGCAAAGCTAGAGAGCCAGGCAAGGTCAGCCACATGTGCCCTGTGAAGGAGCATCATCTTGTCAATGAAGGGGAACCACTGAGGGCTTTAAGTGGTGTGTGGTCACCCTGGTACTGTGAGAAGGATAATGACTGGAACAAGAGGAGTACTGGAAGACGAGGCAAGAACACCTGTTACAGGGCTATGGCTGGAGTCCAGGCAAGAGAGAGGGAGAACCTGAAGCAAGGATTAGGAATAGAAATATTCAAGAGCCATGTAAGAGGTAAAAGTGACTAGATGTGAGGGGTTGGAGAAGAAGGTAAAAGGATGACTCTCAGGATTCTAGCATAGGTGGATGGGTGCGAGGTATTACCAGCTGCGATGAAGAACAGAATAGAAGTGGGTTTAACAGGAAAGATGAAAAATGCGACGATTCCTTAAAGTCTTAGACAGTGGCCTGAGCTGAGCTTCACTGAAGCACAGAAGCCACATCTTGCTTGATGAGAATTGAAACAAATGGGCAGTATCCATGCCTGCTTCACTTTTTGACATTGCAGAAAAAAGTACATCATTTGGATCTCTACAAAACCAAACCTGTTGCCATTGACTCGATTCCAACTCATGGAGCAAGCAGTTTGTGATTGGCTGCTAACCTAAAGGTTGGTGGTTTAAACCCACACAGTGGCACCTTGGAAGAAAGTCCTGCCAATCTACTTCCTTAAAGATTACAGCTGAGAAAGCCCTGTGGAGCAGTTCTGCTCTGTAACATGTGATCACCATGATCTTCTCTCTAGAGCATTGTTTTTCAAGTCGATTTTGAGACTTATTTCAAACCAGCTGCCAAAGATCTCTTTAAAGTGTTAAAAAGCAGAGATACCATTTTGAGGACTAAGGTGCTCCTGACCCAAGCCATGATATTTTCAGTCACCATGCATGTGAAAGCTGGACAATGAATAAGGAAGACCAAAGAAGAATTGATGCCTTTGAATTGTGGCGTTGGCGAAGAACATTGAATGTACCATGAACTGCCAGAAGAACAAACAAATCTATCTCGGAAGAAGTACAGTCAGAGTGCTCCATGGAAGAGAGGATGGCAACTCTTTGTCCCATGCACTTTGAATATGTTATCTGGAGGGACCAGTCCCTGGAGAAGGACATAATGCTTAGTAAAATAGAAGGTCACCGTAAAAGAGGAAGACCTCAATAAGATGGACTGACACAGTAGCTGCAACAGTGGGCTCAAACATAGCCATGGTTGTGAGGATGGTGCAGGACTGGGCAGTGTTTCGTTCTGTTGCACATAGAGTTGCTGAGTTGGAATCGACTCGACAGCACCTACAAACAACAACATACTGATATTTATTTCTTACAATAAAAAGTAGTGCACACAATAGAGGGGAAGTCAGCACAACTTGACCAAGGCAAAGTCAGAAGCTTCCTAGACACATCCAAACGCCTTGAGGGACCGAGTTACTGGGGCTTAGGGCTGGGGACCATGGTCTCAGGGACATCTAGATCAACTGGCATAACATACTTCATAAAGAAAATGTTATACATCCTACTTTGGTGAATAGTGGTCTGGGGTCGTAACAGCTTGTGAGCGGCCATCTAAGATACATCTGTTGGTTTCATCCGGTCCAGAGCGAAGGAGAATGAAGAATACCAAAGATGCAAGGAAAATAATAGTCCAAAGGACTAATGGACCACATGAACCACAGCCTCCATCAGCCTGAGCAAAGAAGACCTAGATGGTGCCTGGCTACCACCACCTACAGCTCTGACAGGGATCACAATAGAGGGCCCCAGACAGAGCGTGAGAAGAATGTAGAACAAAATTCAAATTCCCCAAAAAAGAGAAGATTTGCTGGTCTGACAGAGACTGGAGGAACTCCCGAGAGTATGGCCCCCAGACATCCTGCTAACTTAGAACAGAAGTCACTCCCAAAGTCCACCTTTCAGCCAAAGATCAGACAGGCCTATAAAACAAACAATAACACACGTGAGGAACATGCTTCTTAGTTCAATCAAGTATATGAGACCACATGGGCAACACCTTCGGAAAAGCAACGATGAGACGGCGCGAAAGGACAGGAAAACGGGATGAATGGGACACAAGGAACACAAGGTGTAAAGGGAAAAGGGGAGAGTGCTGATGCATTGCAGGGATTGCAGCCAATGTCACAAAACAATTTGTGTACACGTTTTTGAATTAGAACCTAATGTGCACTCTAAACTTTTACCTAAAGCACAATAAATAATAAAAAGGTAAATAGCGATCAGAAAGACTTACGGAATTACTGAGATCACTCAGTCCTCCAAGTATCAGAGCAGTGGTTTTCCAACTTTATTATTATTATTATTGGGAATGGAGTACTTTAAAAAAAAAAAAGTATTATCTGTTGAAATTACCTATTGAAAACAGATCAATTGGAGCTGCACTAAGTCCAAAGCCCTGGAAGACGGTTGTTGGCATCACAGGAAATAAATGGATGAATGTGCTCCCTGGGATAGATCCAGTTTTTGTGAGGCCTCAAACTGATATATTATAGGGGCCCTTTTTGAAAACAAGAATGCGAAATAATAACTACAAATTTAGGTACAAGGCCTTGGGAGGACCCTGGAGCTTAAGCCTCATTAAAACCAAAAAAACCAAAAACCAGACTTGTTGCCGTCTAGTTGATTCCAACTCATAATGACCCAGTAGGGCAGAGTAGAACTGCTCCATAGGGTTTCCAAGGAGGACCTGGTGGATTCGAACTGCCCATCTTTTGGTTAGGAGCTGAACTCTTAACCACTATGCCACCAGGGTTTCCTAAGCCTCATTAGCTTCATGGAAAATCTTCCTTTGACCTTGATGGTGATGATAGTGGTAGTAATGGGGACAAGAGCCAAAACACAGAGAACTTAAATGCTAGGCCCTGTTTGTTGCAAGTTAAGAGTTACATCTGTTAGCTTGTTTTTAGGCACTGTTTTACAGTTGAGGAACCTGAGGTGCGGAGAGGCTAAGTTGTGCCCAAGGTCACACAGCTGGGACATGGAGTTGCTGGGAGAGTGAGAAGGATGGAACCGAAAAGAGCACTAACCAGAGAGCAGAGGCCTCACTGAGCCCCAGCTTTGCCACCAATTGATCAGGGCCCCTGCACAAATCACTTAACCTTAGGTGTATGCCCTAGTCTTCACCTGTGAGACAGGACATTGATGCTTACCATGAGTCCTTCATGCTATTGTTCTGAGGTCATGAGCAAGTGTGGGAAGGCGCTTTTTGAAGGTTAAAGTGCTTGGAAATGTAGTGTGATATTAAACAGCTTTTCCTTCCAGCTCAGTATCTTACTATTTTTTTTTCCACTTCTGATGTTTCTAGTTGATTTCTTCGATGTGATAGTATTTTTTTTTTTTTCCAGGTTACTTGTCTGCAAGACTTTTTTGGTGATGATGATGTTTTTATTGCGTGCGGACCCGAAAAATTCCGTTACGCCCAAGATGACTTTGTTCTGGACCATAGTGGTAAGACAATTCATTGACCTCTTGGCCATCTTTGTAACTACGGAAATGAAGACTTGGGATTTAAGGTTTAGTGATCTGGAATGTTGAAGAAAGATGACATTGGCAGTGCTGTATTTGAGCTAATAGATAATAAAATGAAAGCATTTGCCTACTTGTCAAACAAACAAATTCAAGTAGTTTACATTTTTAGCAGTTTGGTTCCATCTCTTCTTATTGCATTGTTTTGTCTTTCAATTGGATTTCCTGCCTTCTTCTAGAATGGTGGCTGGCTGTACCTGTTTAAGAGTCCCGGGGTGGCACACATGGTTAAGTGTCTGACTACTAACCAAAAAGTTGGTGGTTCTAACCCACCCAGAGGCACCTTGAAAGACAGTCCCGGTGATCTGCTACCAAAAGGTCACAGCTTTGAAAATCCTGTGGAGCAGTTTTACTCTGCACACGTGGGTTGCCATGAGTCAAAATCCACTTAAAGGCAACTAACAACAACGAGAACAATTTACTACTTTAAATGTATTGATAATGTTGAACTGAAACACTTGAACCCACCAACCGCTCTGCAGGAGAAAGATGTGACAGACTGCTTCCATAAAGATTTACAGCCTTGGAAATGCTGTGGGGCAGTTCTACTCTGTCCTGTAGGGTCGCTATGAGTCAGAATCTACTTTATGGCAAAGGGTTTGGTTTGGTACTCTACCGGACTGGCCCTTCTTTGACCTAGTAATTCCACTGGGAAAGTCCTTGAAGGATTACAGATAATGTCTTTTTGTATTATCTATGCTAAGTCTGCTCCCATACAGATTAAACCAAGAAAAACCCCAAACCTGATTCTGACTCATAGTGACCCTATAGGACGGACAAGAGTAGAACTGCCCGATAGGGTTTCCAAGGAGTGGCTGGTGGATTCAAACTTCTCACCTTTTGGTTAGTAGCTGAGTTCGTAACCACTACACCAGTAGGGCTCCCCCATAAAGATTATAACCTTGAAAACCCTTTGGGGCAGTTCTGCTGTGTCCTTTAGGGTCGCTGTGAGTTGGAATCAACCTGATGATGACGGGTTTGGTTTCAGGTATGCTAACGTCCTCCCCCGTTTGTGTGAATGATTGAGGTTGACTGAAGTATGCATTTACATATCATCTATGTTTTACTTCTTTCTTAATTCTAGCTCATAATATTTCTTTGATGCTGATGCTTGTCATTTTGGAAGTTGAGACACTGAAATTAATGGTATCTTCTATGTTATCAAGTTAATTGGTTAATAATGAATAATAAAACATTTATTGAGCACTAGTATTAAAAATGTTCAGTTGCTAACCAAAAGGTTGGCAGTTTGAACCCACCGCATGCTCCATGGGAGAAAGATGTGGCAGTTGCTACCGTAAAGATTTACAGCCTTGGAAACCCTATGGCGGCAGTTCTGCTCTGTCCTGTAAGGTCGCTATGAGTCAGAATCTACTCAAAGGCAGTGGGTTTGGTTTGGTTTGGGGACGTATGTACCAGGCATTGTACTCAGTGCTTTGCATGTATGTTGCAAATTTATCTAAGCTAGTTGGGGCATTGGTAGTTTTTTTATTGTAGCTTTTTGTTGGCTGTTGATGTTGATGGCTTCTAATAGAGATAGGTGAGAGCTATATGTTTCTTCTCCCTGAATCTCAAGCTGTTTAACCTTTTACAAAATGAAGATAAAGATAGTGACTGCTTCATAAGGTGGTTGTCAGATATATAAAGCACCTAGAATTGTGCCTGACACATAGTAAGTAATATGTAAGTGTCATCTGCTGCTGTTGTTGTTAATGATGATACTATTGTTATTATACCACCACCATCTGGTGATAAATTTTACAGTGAAAACAAGTCTCAGACCTAGGTACATGTAGTAGCAAGCAAAGCTTTTTTAAAAATTATGCTTTTTTAAAAAGTTGTGCTGTCCCAACTCTCAGTCCTTTTAGGTTTCTGACATCTTGCATTAAAAATCCATTAAAAATGTAGGCAGTAGTATTGTAGCCGTAGAATTCCGCTAACGTAATTGTAGTCTAAGAGGCCCTGGTGGTGCAATGATTAAGTGCTTGGCTGCTGACTAAAAGGCTCGTGGTTTGAACCCACCTAGAGGCTCCACAGGAGGAAGACCTGGTGATCTGCTTCCATAAGAAAACTCTACGGGACAATTCTGCTCTGTCATGAGGTCACTATGAGTCGGAATCAACTTGATGGCACCCAACAATTGTAGTTTAGCAACAAAATCTTCCTTTAAGAGTTCGATGTAGGACTGGCTCAGGGTCCTAAACTTGGGGTGCATTTCTGAAGTTCTAGGTATTGGCTTGCCATATCTATATATCCTACTCACAAAAGAGTGACATGCTTTAAGAGGTTTCTAACCAATCCACATACCACTCCTTTCAACAGTGGAGTACTTTCTAACACCCATAATGCTAATTAACTAAGCAGAAGTTGCAGGCTCCCTCTGTGTGAGGTTTTGATTAGAGCCTTTCAAATGCTAACTAGCCTCCCCACCCGGAGTATATATTCCTGATTAGTATACTTCACATGTTAATTTACAACCCTGGGGTATAGATTAAAACTAAGCAACCCATTTTTTTTTTTCTCCTCCCTGCATAAATTTAAGTCACTCTGCATAAATTTAAGTCTCATAAAGTAAATTACAGACAATATGTATCTAATTTAATTCTTATAATAACAATGTGAAGCAGATTCTAATCCTATCCCCATTTCATAGAGAAAAAAACAAAACTGAGGCTTGTTAACCAAACTTTAACAGGTCTCCCAGTTACCAAATGGCAAATCCATGATTCATCTAAAATCTGCATCTAAAATCTAAAATCCCTGTTCTTAACTATCCAAACAAAAATTGACTGGCTTAGCTCTTATTAGTGCCTACACTCTAAATGTTATTTTATGGGGTAATTTATAGAAAGACCAGAGTTACTGTTTAAAGCCGGTCTCCTCATTGTTGATGGTCCATACACTGGGAAGATGGAAAATAAGGTAGTAAGGAATTCATAGTCAGAGGCCCATGTCCCTTCAAAATAGGATGATCAAGAAGTTGGAGAGAATAATAAAATTGTAGTCTTTGCCTGTGAATGCTACTGATTGAAAAAAAGAATAGTTGGATTTTTTAGATTAGGCTGTGGATGTGTGTGTGTGTGTGTGTATCAAGTTAGAACACTGGGATTTCTGTATGTCAGTAAGAACTGTTTCTGGAATAATGATAAAGATGATAATGATAAAGATAACTTCAGGTATGACCTTTTTGGGATCTTACTTTGTATATTAAAGTTGTTGAACAGTAATAAAGAGATTATCAGTTAACGTTTCTAGGCAGTGAACCACTATCAGGTGGAATCTGTCTGTGGTTAGTTTTAAAACCAGATTTATTTAGTGCACTTTTATTCCTTTCTAGAATGCCGTGTCTTGAAGTCATCTTATTCTCGTTCTTCAGCTATTAAATATTCTGGATCCAAAAGCCCTGGGCCCTCTCGACGCAGCAAATCACCAGCCTCAGGTAGTAAATAGAAAAAGAATGGATGGTCACAGAAGAAGCAGGTCATTCTCATCTACAGTGTCCTTTAATTAGTATGAGCTACAGGCTTGCGCGCAGCAGGTTCCAAAGCAGCATATAGATGGT
Source organism: Dugong dugon (assembly GCA_030035585.1). Lineage (NCBI taxonomy): Eukaryota > Metazoa > Chordata > Mammalia > Sirenia > Dugongidae > Dugong > Dugong dugon. Next base: position 148,795,464 of record CM057463.1, on the reverse strand, counting down.
GGGTGTGTGTGTGTGTGTGTGTGTGTGTGTGTGTGTGTGTGTGTGTGTGTGTGTGTGTGTGTGTGTGTGTGTGTGTGTGTGTGTGTGTGTCTTTTTAAACCAGTGTGTGTGTGTGTGTCTTTTTAAACCAGTGTGTGTGTGTGTCTTTTTAAACCTGTGTGTGTGTGTGTGTCTTTTTAAACCAGTGTGTGTGTGTGTGTGTGTGTGTGTGTGTGTGTGTGTGTGTGTCTTTTTAAACCAAAAAGTTAAGTCTGTTACTCAGAGTTATAATGAAGTCTCCTGAGAGACTTGTTTGCTTTGGGTCTGACACATTTTGTCAAGAACAACATTTTTGTCTAGACTCTTCTGCTATTTACATAAAAACATTTCCTATTTTGACCACTGTGTACTGCATTTTGAATTACATGTTATGATATGATGTGGATATTTATTTTTCTTAACATACCTTTATTGATTTAAAACACACACATACACACAGGAATGTATTAACTTGATAAATTTCCACTGGTTTTTCCTTCATCAAACAATGTGACATTAATAATGATTCCTGTTGGAAAGTACTACTTTACTTATTTAAAATCAGTCTTACCTGTAATTCAGTTTCTTTCAGGTCCTACGCCTATAACTTTATCATAATTTTTACCCTTTTTGGCATTTTAAAAATTAAAAACATTCATAAAGATCTTAACATATTGATTCTGTGAGATTTGTGTATAGTAAGTAAGGATAATGTTTGCTGCTATCATTTCCCATTAAGGAAAGAGTTATGGAAAAAACATATTTTTACATAAGAGATATTTAGAATATTTGATAATAGTATCCTTAACAACTGTCTCAAGCATCAAACTTACAAGTGACCGAGTTTTTTGGACATCCCACTTAACCTCTGGGTGTCCTTCATCCCACCCCTCTTTCTTTAGGGCAGGCTGTTTGACCCTTTTGTATACATGCTTAGACCTGCTGATAACTGCTCTCCTTACTGTCTCCTCCTCCTCTGTGTTTACTGAATGTGGACAGTAAAGAGGGGTGGCCACTACTCCAGTACCTATTCTGCAGCCAAATCCCCAGGTGAGCCATGATTATTGTGGCTTTCTCGCTCTACTGGGTTTTTGTTTTTGTCTTTCACCACGTTTCTGTTTCCTTTTGCTCCATTTCCATGCGTGCGTTTGGCTCGTCCCAGTGTGCATCTGTGCAGTGTGAAATGCTTCACAATGCATAGGCGGCTCCAGCCGCCTTTGTTTGTTAGAGAACCTGTTATCATCAGAAGATTGCCCAGGGCCTGCTGTGTATAGTCAGAATACAAAGAGATGGAGGAGCCACATTGCCCCAAGGGTTTGATCTCTGGTTACTTTGGTAAAAGATTGTTAACTCAAAGAAACTAGAATTCATTTGTAATATGAAAATGGCCATAGAAGTAACTGTAATCTTCTGCCATCCCCCTCCCTACTCTGGAGTTCAGTGCTTGGGAATCATTAAAATCTTAGAATTCAAAGTATTTTATAATAGCATACTCCAAAGTAGGATTAGGAGGTGTTTCTTGCACATAGTAGGAGGTGGCACTGCAATCTTTCTAGTTCTCAAAACAATTATTTTCATAAAGTTACAAGCTCAACACTCTATCTCAAAATATTGACAGAATGAGTATTTTTAACTGAAAGTATCTCTCTGCTGTTGAGCTTATTTCAAATCATGTTATGATCTCTGTAGAGTATCTCAAATACGGGAAAGCTTGTTTAATATGTAATTTGTGTAAATGTACTGAACTGGGCTTACCACATGGTGGATGTAGGTTTTGTCAGGTTCCTAGCTTTTGTTTTAGGCGATAGATTTACAAATGCATTTTACATAAGTAAAACTAAATGAAAGTGGGGAGAATGGTTCCAGTGTCACCTGTTATGATGAATCCAGTTTGTGCACCTGAGGTCCAAAGAGGAAAATTATCAACGGAACTAAAAACTTGTTTCATGGCCACATTTGTTTTGTGGATCATCTGTCCCAAAATATAGCCTAATAACTATTTAAATAACTCTTTCCAACTTGCATTTGGAATACTTAGAAACTGCTAAAGGAAAATCTTAATATTTCAGTACCCCAGATTTTCAAATGAGTTCACATTTAGATTTAGGTTAATAGAGTAGACCTCACATTCCTATGTAAAAGTTGTGAAATTGTAAAATCACATTTCAGAGGGCAGACCTTAGTCTTTATAAGAGATTAACTCAAATGTATGTTCAGTACTTACTGCAGTTAATAGAAAGCTGAAGACCCGAGTCAGTTTCTTCGATGTGATTCTGAAGAAATCTGCTGTATTTATTTCTGTAGTGTTCTCTCCCCACTCCCCACCACCAGGAAGGAGAAAGTTTTGTATTGTTAAAAGAAGCCCCACTACCCAGAAATAAGTTGCTTTTACACACTGCTTTGGCTGTGATACGTCTACTTGTTACCATTTCGAAAATTCCATGGGACTAATTTGAGTTTCAGACAGAGCTAGTAACTTAGTAAACATGATATTGTGCTTTTTGACTCTTGGGACGGAAGTGGTGCTTTGAGTGAAGTCTTCTGGTTATGTAAATTCCCCAAACAAAATTCCAGTTTATCAGATTAGCTAAATAGCATGTGATAAGCATGTAGAAATTGATCTGGATAATATAAATGGGTAAACAGCTACCATAGTTTGAGTGTTAAAAATTCTCGCTTTAGGTTTGTAGTTTGTGAATCATTCATAGTGTGTACCAAGAGAAGAAAGTATTCTGAGAAAAAAAACAAATCCCAAAATTTATTTCTTACCTTAAATTGAGAGAAGGGGGATAAAAGCCCTATTTTAAGAGAGAAGTCATGGGTGTAGTGAAGGAGTGGGGGCATCGCCAAGATGCGGGTAGGTCATTGTACACCTTCCAGGTGGCGGCAGCACTGTGAGGAAAGACAGCGCAACTTGGCCACGTCCCATTTACCCACCCAAACTGGACTCTGGAGAGATGTTCAAGTAAATGAAATTAAGGACCACTCATTAGAAAACTTTTTTTTTTTTTTTGAACCTTCCAAACTATCAAAAACTCAAAGTGCCACCTGTGACTTATTATCTCTTTAGGATGAGCGTTATTTGGGGGGAAATATGAACGTGTAGTTGCTGACACCTGTTAAATCTCTGGCAGTGAGTTTTGTTAAGAAATTATGTTTAGTTAGAGGGTGTATTTCTAGGGAGACCAGTCTGCTGCACTAGTCCCTAGGTGACATAAACAGTTAAATGTGCTCTGCTGCAAACTGAAAGGTTGGAGATGTGAGTCTACCCAGAGACTCCTTGGAAGAAAGTCCTGGAGATTTACTTCTGAAAAATCAGACATTGAAAACTGTCTGGAGCACAGTTTTACTCTGACACACATGGGGTCGCCATGAGTCAGAGCTGACTTGATGGCAACGTAGTCAGCTGCAGAGATCATCACATGTAGGAATTGGTTTTTCTCCTTTATTCCGTTTTCTGTCACCATTCCAGGAGCCCTGATAGCGCAGTGGTTAAGAGCTTGGCTGTTAACCAAAATGTCGGCAGTTCAAATCCACCAGCTGCTCCTTGGAAACCCTATGGGGCAGTTCTACTCTGTCCTGTAGGGTCTCTGTGAGTTGCAGTCGACTCAACGGCAACGGGTTATCACCATTCTGAGGAACCCTTTGATATCACCGTGGTGTCTGAATACCAGTGAAAGCTAAAAGTATCTTTTGAGTAGGAACTGGTGACTTGTGTAGGTCACTGTGCAGGATTAAAAAATAAGTGTATAATTCAGTTTCAGCTCCCAGCAAGTTTACTAGTGCATTGCCTATAATAACTTCTGTTTTATATGAATTTCTGTAGTCAGTTCCCTTTCAGCATTCTGTAGTATAGAATCTGCAAATTTACGTTCCCCTGTAAACAGCAACGGCCACACTCTCCTAGCATAGGATCTAATTTGGGCTTGCAACCTAGGAAATGTGTGGAGGTTTGGAGAGGGTGTAGAGAAAACTACCAAGCTTTGCTAAATAATGGGGAAATTAAGCCATGAAGAAAAGAAAATGGAAGGAATTAGAAATAAGTCTAGATCAAAAGAAAATTGAAGAGTATCTTTTATGGCCTTCAAACAAATAAGTAGGTGTTATGAAGAAAATGACCATTAATTTCTCCCATCCATTAATAATACACTTAGAAAATGTGTTTGGATTATGGTGGAATTGATTTGGGAGAGTCATAAGAGCTTCTTGGTTATTCAGGTTGGTATACATCAAGACTGTGGATATTAAAGGTTATGGAACAATCTTCTTAGTAAATTAAGTATTAAAATATAACAACCATCCATTTCTCTACCCTTGCTGGCAGGCAGGATATATTGACAAGTTTTGTTCACATCTCTATAATTCCATAATACTTTATATATTTGTTTATATCACTGTTGGAAAGCTATTATTGAAAATAATTCTAGTTTCACTCCTTATTTGTCTGATTTTTTTTTTATGTCTGTAGTGCAGTAAGATACATTATTTTTGCTTTTTGCTGATTTGCCATCTGCTTTGAGCTTTAAAAGAACCAGAGCTTCATTGGAGCTATATTGTGCGTGCATGCAACATTTTTACACAGCCTGTTGTTCTGTGTTTTAACGACCTCTGTCCTCTTTGTTGTCTCCTGGTCAGTTAATGGAACTCCCAGCAGCCAGCTTTCTACTCCTAAATCTACAAAATCCTCCAGTTCCTCTCCAGCTAGCCCAGGAAGTTACAGAGGATTAAAGGTATGAGATACAACATGAGATATGTTTGTGGGATTTTGCTATTTTGAATTATGTAGTTTAGTAGTTTAATTTGCTTAAGGGGCTTCAGCGTGGGAACAGGTTAAAAAAAAGGAAGAGTTTAGGATTTGGACCAGGCAGATCTGGCTTTGACTTCTGTGCCCTGTTTAGTGCTGTATTCTGGGTCAAGTTGTTTAACTCTCAGAGCTGAAGTGTTCCCATCTATAAAATGGGATACAGGGTTGTGGTTATGGTTGAACATAATGTGGTAAAGTACGATAAATAGTAATTTTCCTGTGATTTTCCAAATGATTTGCAATGCAAAGCCTTGGAAAACACCATATTCTTTTTAAAATCTCATTTTGATTTATGATTTTATTGCTAACATAATTTGATAGGAGCCCTGGTGCTGCAGTGGTTAAATGCTTGGCTGTGTCCTAGAGTAAAACTCCCAGACTCTGTTAAAGTAAAAACAAAGAGATTTATTGAAAGCATAAGAAAGACTGGAATAAGCAGACATTAGCCCACACAGAGTAAAGACCAAGGAATCCAAGGGGCAGTTGTTTCCCAGGGACAGATAAAGAAGCAGAAACTAGGAAACTAAGTTAAAATATTCTGATTGGAAGTTGCAAGATCAAGAGTCAAGGCAACTCAAGGGGGGTGGCTTTACAGTGATTGGTTGGAAACACGAATGTGAGCTAATTTAGATTGGTTAGCTTGAAAATATGACTATTGGATTTTACAGGATGGTTACAACATAATTAAATATTTCCTGAGGGCTGCTGAGGAAACTTCTGATAAGGATCTTGTGTCAAGACCCTCCCTTAAGAACATTAAAAACATTTATTTTATTATGTACTTAAATCCAGCTAAGGGTTTGATGGTTGCAGGGGAAATCCTTTGCTCTGTACTTAAGTCTGCTGGTGTTCAGGACCTTCCTTAGTTCAAAGAGAGAACAGTTTCTTAGTCACAGGCTTCTAACTCTGTCCCAGGGTCACTGATTGTGAAAGAAGTTAGCATCAGTCAAGATGGAATCTGAGCTCAGGCCCAGACCAGCCATTTAACTTTGGTCAAGTGCCTTGATTTTAGGGATCCTGCACGTAGCCTCCGGGAGTGAACTTGTTCTCCTACATTCACATTCCTGATCCCCCCACTCTTATTTGCTAAGAGTGGCTTTGGGGCAAAAGCCAGGTTGGTTAAACAAGATAATTGTTAGGGGGCCAGCAGGGTCTGTTGGTTCCACCCAGCCAGAGGCCCAAGTCCATATGCATAGGAATGGGAAGACATGGAAGTTACTTTCTCTGGAATGCAGAAGCAAGAGCTTGTAACAGTATGGAGTCGGGCCTACTCCTAGGCCAGCCACCCTAAATATGCCAGACACCTCTGTTCTGAAGCTCTTATTCAGCTGCTAAACAGAAGGAAAGTTGGCAGTTCAAGCACACCAGCTGCTCGTGTGGGAGAAAGATGTGGCAGTCTGCTTCCTTAAAGATTACAGCCTTGGAATCCCAATGGGGACAGTTCTACCCTATCCCATAGGGTTGCTATGAGTCAGAATCAACTAGATGCCAACGGGTTTGGTTTGAGTTTAACATAATTTAGTTTTGTTAAAGTCTAAAACAAAGTGGAATAATAGTATAATATTTATACACATAGTAGTAATACAAAAACATTTTTTTCCATTTTTGGTGAAGAAAAACTTAGAAATAAGTCTTAGGTGTTGACTGTGATGTCCTAAAAGTACAAACAGTAACTTGACATGATTAGCAGTTGATTTAATAGGCAGTTTATCTAACAGAGAGGGAGAATGATGAGCAAACACAAACTTGCAAAATTTGACGAGCTTAATTTGATTTAGTAGCTTCCAGTGCTTTAAATTATGAGAGAAAATTTGCCTGATAAAATGGCAGTAAATAATTGCAGGACAGATTGAAAGTTTCCTTTTGTAGAAACAATCATATCGTGTATATGGTAAAGTACTCTAAGAATACTAATGTAAACAGTACCATGTATGTATGCATAAATGAACTTTAATTCCTTGGCACGTTTGGTTAATACTGGAAGTACCTTCATTAACAATGCATTCTCCAAACTTGGTTGCCTAAATACTTCAGATATCATCCGAGAGGCTTTCTTTACGTTAAGGATGTTAAGAAATACTTTTCATTAGTAAAATGAGTAATACGGAAGATAGGGTTTCCCCACTTCTCAGAGGGGTCTGTTCTCCATTGGACTGAGAGGTTTGCAGGTCCTGTCTTGAGAATGTTGTGTCTGCCGCAGAACTTTTCCTGTATGATGCTTGTCTAAGTGCCTGAGAACAAAAACGGAAATTCTTCCCTGAAAAGGACAGTGTCTGTTTTGTGCCTGCTTGTTAATGTACATGGACAGAATTTGGACTGAGACTGGTAGTAAGTTTATGGGGAGGAGATACATAGTTCTCACCTACCTCTAATTTGTGGGGAAGCTACTTATATTTGTCAGGAGAACCAGGCATTTTCTGAAGTTAAATTGGCTTAGGTCTGTTCATAATATGATTTCAGTGGCATTCATAATTGTCAGTTCCAAAAAAATTTAATGATAGATTAAAAATCAAGAATTCTTTTCACCATTCTTTCCCCAGTTTATTTTCCCCAGAATAGATTGGAGGTGCACTGTTATTAATCTGAGTAGCTTTCAAGGAAACTAAAGTAAAAATAATTCAGGTTGATTCACTTCTTTTCCAGTTTCAGTCTGTCATTTGTTAAAGCAAAAGCAAGTCACTCCTAGTGGTGGTGATTCATAACGTAGGGCAAACTGAACATAAGCTCTAGTGAGCCACACACAAGGGTCATTCATATTTCTCTCCCAGACCATTGCTCTAGGCAGGGCTGGGATCCTTGACACTTATGGCCATCCCTGCGAGCAGTGAGTACCTTAGTCCTTGCTTCCCCTGGGTCTTATCTCTTTACCCCCTTTTTGGAATCTCATCTTTCCTCCTGGTCCATCTTCAACTCTTAAGACCAAGATTGTCCTTTTCTGTTGTTGCCACTAGGTGAGTTGGTGCTACTTGTTAGGAATGGAGTCTGCAGTTTCAAGACTGGAAAGCTAAGGATTTCAAAGAAATACACATTAATGCTGTGTGTACACACCCACTCATTCACACATGTGCTCATACTCACACAAGATCACTCGCATTTGTGGAATGAAGATTTGTGGAACTTTAAAAGCATATTAAGTTGTATTTTTGCTGAGATGTTAGGTAAATTTGTTCTTACTGTGCAAGGTTTATTTTAATTGTTACCGTAACCCCAGCCATTAGTTCAGTTTCCTGGCACACAGTTAGTGTTCAAGGATTACTTACTGATGCCAGGAGAGAGAAAGAAAGATTGTGTGTTGATTAAGAGAAACGATTACTGGTCAAGAATGGAGATGCTCTTATAAGTAGGATAAATAGTAGTGGTCTTTCCATGACCCGCCCTTCTCCTCCACCCTGAGTCTTGTGGGCTTGTGAACAGCAGTGAGACCTCCTCTGAGTTTGTTTTTCTCATCTGTAAAATAAGGATATTTAATTTTTAATGACCTCTACAATGCTAGGATTTAGCTCTGTTAAGTTGCTAAAAAAAATTATCTAGGAAGCTGGGGAGTTTATTTCTCTCCCTTTCGTTTTAAAGCTGATATTATTCATTGAATTTTGCATTAAATAGTAGCAGCTAAATGAGTCTCTGCCAAGTGCATCAGCTTTTTGGCCACCATGCCTGTTACTAACCACCGCCTGTTCTCAGGAGTCGTTCTTGTGGAAATCTCATCTCATTACGGTTCCCAGCAATCTGTTCTCTATATTGTCCTCGGGATGGAAGCCTGCCTCAGAAATACTGCAACTTAGTCATGTGACTTACTGTACAAACTACCCTAATTTTGATGTCATTGTAAATCTCTAGCCAGCATCTGTCCACACGTGCATCGTTTTCTGTATTCAGTGACATTACAAGTGGAGAATTACAGATAATTACCCCGTGTTAGTGCTTTGCTTTTTCCTCCCCTTCATTTAAGATGGCTTATTAAGATCAGTTAAGAGAGAATATCTGACAATGGAGGCTGTTTTTCATGGGAAGGAACTCTTTAAACTATCTTAGTTAGATGCCGTAATGGCTTTAGGGGTAGATAACCTTGTCCCAAACAATCAGAGATTGACAAAAGTAAGCAAACCAAGCCAGCACAGCATGTGCAGGAGTCGACACTCATGTCTGTCTGTCTGTCAGGACACAGCTTTTGACGTAGAAACCATCTCTGGGTACTCTGTAGGGAATTAAGCAAAACTCTGGTAGTGCAATGATTAAGTGCTTGGCTGCTTGAACCCCCCTGGAGGCTCCCACCCACTGGTTGCCTGGGAGAAAGACCTGGCACTTTGCTTCCATAAAGATGGTTATTGTGTGCCAGCAAGTCAATTCTGACTCATAGTGACCATGTAGGACAGGAGTAGAACTGCCCCATAGGGTTTCCTGGGCTGTAATTTTTATGGGAGCAGAGGTCTTTTCTCCTACAGAGCTGCTGGTGGGGTTTGAACCACCGACATTGGTTAGCAGCTGAGCACTTAACCATGGTATATCAATACGCTATGGGGGCAGTTCTACTCTGTCCCATGGGGTTGCTATGAGTCACAATCGACTTGATGGTACCCAACAACAAGATGAAGATAAGCAGAATTTGATGCTGTGTCACAATTTTTCCTCCTTTGTGCCAATTTCTGAGAATTATTTAGGTGTTTTGTTGGGGACATTGAAAGACTAAAAATGAAAACAGAGTGGTGTGTAATGTTTAATCTCTGACTACAGATTGTTAGTGGCATTTTTATTTGCTCATTGAAGAAAATCTGAGAAATACAGAAGCAATGCCCTTCCCCAGAATAAGTTTTCCTAGTAGTACCCTTACTTTGGAAGACAGCTCTGCTCCTTTCATATGCCGACAGTCATACAAGGTCATGTTCTTTGAGAGACTGGACCGAAGCCAGGAGAGGAAAGGAAGTCCTACCAAAGCTTTCTTCAAATTGTGAATAATTTTGGCAGGATAGGGTGTAAGAAAGAGTGTAGTAACCAAGTAATTAAAGTTATTTAAACCTAAAACTGAAAGATGTTAAAACAGCTGAGCACTGGTTGTGCCTTGATGGTAATTTTTAGGTTTTGTTAGGTAATCATTTCTCTTTTATTACCTAAAACCATAAAATGTGAAAACTAGAAGCACGCTTAGGTCTTTTAATTCCGTCTTTGTTTTATAGATGGAGAAAGTGAGATTCAGAAATGTAAAGTGACTTGCTTCCCCCAGTGGCTAGTTGGGATCTCTGACCCTTACAGAGGCCCTGTCTGTAACCTCATGGTTCTGATGTTTTCCCCATCACCAGTGGGCCTGCTTCAGTGGCTCCAACACAGGCACCGTGAGGAGAAAGTGTATAATTGTTACAGAAGAGCTGTGCTGTGTAAGTCTTTTAGGAGAGAGTTCCTTTGCTTACTGAATGCCTGGGTTTAGATAAGTACAAATGCTCTGCATAGAAAGAGGTTCAGAGATTAGGGGAGATGAGAGAGAGGTAGGAGAAAGGCTGGATGAAGGGAGATGGAAGGTTAGAGAATTCCTGTTGTCAGTTCTTCTGGGAGAGTTGGGGGAGGAGATTGCTAATAGATAATCTAATGGAAATTTTCCAAGTGAAATCGTCTGCACTGTGTGAACAGCACTCCTACCCGACCCCATAAAGCTTTAATAAAATGACAGAATTTACAGTATGGGCTGGGTTATTGGTTTTCTTTTGCACACCAGCAATGGAACTGAGTGGTGTTTATATTGACACAGGTTGGAAACAGTGGAGATCTGGGACCCAGTAATTGCCTGGGTTACATGGTATGAGATAATATCATATGGGGGTGGGGAGGTCTATGAGGGAATCCACATTGTGGGTAAAATAGCATAGCTGGCAGTTGAAACCAGAGTCCATGCTTTTCACCACTATAGTCCCAGCTCCTAAGGGTACAGCGAGCAAGCAAGATCAGTCTGTCAAGCAGATGATTGGAAACAACAAGGACCTAAATTAGTAAGGGAGGTCATTGAAAGCTAGGGCCACTCAGCAGACACCCGTTGGGCCCCTTCCTTAGGACCCAGCCCCTAGGTTTTAGAACCTTTACTTCTGTATATATTTAGGGAGTCTGGATTTCCTGAAGGGCAAGGCCATTTGTGGTGGCCGTCACCTAGGGAGGAAGGCATTTCTTCAGGCCAGACAGGAGCCTCCTCCACCCCAGTGGTGCCAGGCTGGCTACTATGCCAAGTTGTACTGGACGTGTGTTACAAGGTGCATAGCTCCTCAGGACTCTTGTTTATTTTCCTTTTGCTCTCCTTTAATACTTACTAAAGTTTTCTGTGAATGTTCCGACCTGTCCTAGGTAAGCTAAAAGAAACCAAGACAAGGATCTTTGGCCCAGTTGGGTCAGAGTATTGAGGTGGAAACAGTGCCCCCTAGTGTGCAGTTATATAGTGCGAGAGCCTCAAGGAAGAATGACGCCTAGAGCTCCCTTAGTGCTCTGCTGCCTCCTCTTTTTGAAGACAGACATAGGATGGTGTAGTGGTTAAAACCATGGGCTCTGAAACCAGAGTACCTGGGCCTGATCCTGGCTCAGCCATTCACTAGCTGTGTAACCTTGGGCAGGTTGCTTTGCCCTTAAAGGTAAAACAGCAATAATAGAACCCACTGTAACAGGACAATAATAGAACTGACTGCACAAGGTTGAGAAGATTAATTGATTAAATATAGGGAAAGTACATAGAATAGAGTACTCAATAATGTTTTGTTATTCTTTCTTATTGTAAACCTTGGGGTTTCCAGTTTCAGTTTTCACTTGAAAGAAGTTTCACTTACAAAAAAATTAACGTGCAGTACTGCACAGGAAGGGAAGAGAAAGTGAGAGAAGTCAGACTCCAGAGTTTACTCCCTCCTCTGCTTTTCTCTCTTTTACAGAATTTTCCTCCCAACTCTGTCCTTCATCTCTGTTCTCTTACCCTCTCCATACATCCCAATCCTATTAGTAATCTATAGATAACTCTAATAGTAACAAGTTATCCCAAAGTTTAGCAGCTTAAAACAACGATAAAAATTTGTTATCTCACACAGTTCCCCATGGGTCAGGAATTCAGGGGCAGCTTAACTGGGTAGTTCTGGCTCAGGGTCTCTCATGTCATCTGAAGACTTACCTGGGAATGAAGGATCCACTTCCAAGGTGGCCCACTCACTTGTTTAGCAAGTTGGTGCTGGCGGTTGGCAGGAGGCCTGAGTTCCTCTCCATGTGGACCTCTCCACCAGTCGGCTTGAGTGTCCTCAGAACATGGCAGCTGGCTTTCCCCTAGAGCAAGTTATCTGAGAGAGAGTGCACACTATGTGGATGCTGTCCTTTTTATGGCCTAGCCTCAAGTCAGACAGCATCATCTCCTCAGTATCCCAGTAGTCATATACATTGGCCCTATTCATTGTGGAAGGGACTGTGAAAGGGCATGATTACCAGGAGATGAGGATCATTGGCACCATTTTGGAGACTGGCTACCACACCAGCCTTCTCTCCGCTTTCATCTCTTTATCAGCCACCCAAAGTTTTCTTCCTTAGGCTGCTTGCACTCCCTTAATAGCTTCCTATCCAACTTCCTTTTTGAGGTTCTCCAAAGTCTCTCCCCTCATGCCCCCTTTTAAGTCTATTTCTTTGTTCTCTTTTTAGTCCTTTTGTTTTCTCAGACTGTCTGATCACTCCTTCCCTTTTCTTTTCTCTCCCCTTCAAATCCTAAAATCCCACCCCCACTAACATTGTTTGCTTCTCTTAACCTCCATCTTTCTGATCTTCCATTTTCTCCTTGGCCTCAACCCATGATCTCCTGTTTCCGCTACCCCAGCTTCTCGGAGTCCCTTCCACCTAGCTGATGACTTTCCCTACGGGAATATTTACTTGCTTAAATCATAGCATATTCTTTGGGACAGATAGGCAATAAAGAGTACTAAATGTGTCATCAGCTGCCAGATGGATGAAGAAAGCATTTCCCTGAACTTTAATTCATCATCTGTGTCCCAGTTTGAGACTTTTAAGGCAGTAGTAACTGCAGGCTTCAGTGTCACGGGCGCATCTGTGGGCGCTGAGGGATAAAATGTCTCACGTTTTGATGCTGAAGCCTGTACCCAGAGCTGGTCTGCTTTGAGCATTCTTGTTGGTTGAAAGAAGGAAGACAAAAATACATTTGGAACATTATCCAACATCTTGAGATTATAAACTGTCTGATGTGCTGGTATTTTATCTGATGATGTCTCCTGGGTCTGTGGTGGTGAAAGCTTTTCCCGATTTGTGAAGTGTGATAAAAGGGCTAATAGTATCTCATGCTGATTGGCAGAGCTCAAATGGAACTGTTTGACCTTCTGAACTTGGAAACTTCTTTTCGAAACTGTGAAATGTAAATCCACAGTAGCTGCTGACCTTTAGACATGTTTGTATTTCCCTGGAGCTTTGAATTTCCTTCTGCATTTAAAACCAGTTAATATCTTCAGTACTGAGAGACTGACCACTTAATGCTATTTTCATTATCCCAGAAATGTTAGGTGACTTCATCTCTGAATGTAATTGATTTTATAGGACAGAAACAAAAGTAAAAGAGTGACTAAGCAGTTTAGAAGACTTCAGTGCCTTAACAAATCATAATGAATTTCAGACTTTAAGGACAGTGATTGGCAGATTGTAATTTCTCAGTAAGTAGAGGCATTTTGTGGGTAAATGGTGCAAATGGATGAAGCCCATCTTTGTGGGGATGGGGGAAAGGTTTGCCAAGCAAATCAGTGTATAAAGAGGATCATAAAAGGTATGCTTAACTTGGAATCAGTTGTAAGAACTCTGTTGGAATATAAGCAACGTGTGTGCCAATCCTAAATGTCCCCTTACTCATGAAAGTGGGTCATTGGAACTTCTTGGTAGTGCATTCAAGGTAATTGGATAACATAAGGCTTAAAGGCTGTTCTAGTGACCTGGCCTATACCAGTTTGAACAATCACAAGTATCGAGGCAGGTACCTATCCCACCCCCTACAAAAAATAAATAAATAAACCAAACCCGTTGCCATCAAGTTGATTCCGACTCATAGTGACCCTATAGGACAGAGTAGAACTGCCCTGTAGGGTTTCCAAGGAGCACCCGGTGGACTTGAACTGCCAACTTTTTGGTTAGCAGCCATAGCTCTTAACCATGACACTACTAGGGTTTCCTCCCACCCCTTAGCATCCTAGAAATCAGTGAAAACATGCGGACTTTTTTTAGCAAGTAGGCATGGTATACCACTTTTCATAAATCCAAAGCAAATAGGACAACACTGTGCTAGAAAGGCTCACTCAAAAAGGATGTGATGAGGTTTTTACACTGGTTTCGTCAGACCATGTCATTAACTGAGGTGGCAGAGATACTCTGAGGAGGAGAAGGACACAGGTCAGGTTCCACACAGCCCCATGGATAGACTATTGAATTGGACGGTGTCTTAAATCTTATTCACACATGGACAGTAGGTTCTGTTTTACTGCTGTTACTAATCAAAAATTTTTCCACTAATTTTTCCAAATGAAACCAACTCTAGGTATGGCTACAGATGAGAAGAGTTCGTATGCTACCAACCCCTAGGTACTGATTCAGAGTAATTGTTCCTGCATCTCATCACTCATACTTAAGTATTTCACAGGAAATTTCCACAAATCAACATAAAAGTGATAAAGCTTGCTATTCTTAAATTCATTCCTAATTTAGTATTTGTACTCATTTACACTGGTTTTCCTTCTAACTAGATGGAATTGATGCTTCTAATATTAAAAAAAATAATCACAAAAGGACAATGGAAAAAAATCTATTTAAAGTAATAACTAGTATTCTCAGTTTTTTAAAAATCTTCAGTACACTTCAAAAATCAACTTTTTGAAGAAAAAATATTCTTAAACTCTCTTACGTGAGGAAAGGCTGTGAATTTGTTTGCCAATTTGTATATCATTTGACTAAATTACACTAATGTGACTACAATTATGTAATCTGAAGATGTTCTAAATATACTCATGATGTATATTTTATTCCATGAGTCTGGTATTATGAGAAATCCTTTATTTGATTTAATTGCCTTGAAGGATTTTTTTCATGTTTTTAGAGGGGAGGACAGTGTGAGAATAGCCAAATAGCTCACCGGTTTTGGAGTCACACCTGGGTTCAGATATTGACTACACATTTACTGTGGTGTTTGGGTGGGTTATGTAACCTTTCTGAGCTTTGATTTCTTTATATGTAAATGGAGACATGATGATAATATCTAATTTATATGATGTAAAGTCTAATTTTTTCAGGACTTGGCACAAGGTAGGCATTCAATGAATAATGAATTTCTTCTTTCCTTTTCTTACAAGAAAAGGCTGTTTTTTGCCTATGAATGACTTGCAACGGATAGATTCATGGATGAGCGACACAGAGAACTTCAAAAAATTAAGATAGTTGAGCAATTAATTTCAGTCACTGTCACAAACTTTCTCAACAGAACTTCTCAACCTGGACTGCACATTGGATCATTATTATAACTTTAAAAAATGCTGATACTACCCCCCAGAGATTCTTTAATTGATCTGGAGTGTGGCCTGGCAATGGAATTTTTCAAATTTTCCCAGGTGATGCTAGGCAAGGGCAGAGAACTACTGCTTTATAGCAACAACCATATCACATACCCTTAAGGTTATTCTTTCCAAGAGATTTAAAGTGTAAGACTTTCGTTGAGGAAAAGCTTTCCTAACAAAATTCTTGTAGACCTGGGGTTTGCCCGCTAACCAAATTTGGCCCACCACCTGTTTTTCTAAATAAAGTTTTATTGGAACACAACCGTGCTTGTCTTACTCATCTAGTGCTGCTGTAACGAAAATACCACAAGTGGATGGCTTCAACAAACAGAAGTTTATTCTCTCACAATCTAGGAGGCTGGAAGTCCAAATTCAGAGCATCAGTTCCAGAGGAAGGCTTTCTCTCTCTGTTGGCTCTGGAGGAAGGTCCTTGTCATCAGTCTTCTCCTGGACTAAGAGCTTTCCAGCTCAGGGACCTTGGGTCCAAAAGACACACTCTTCTCCGGCACTACTTTCTTGGTAGTATGAGGTCCCCCTGTCTCTCTGCTCACTTCTCTCTTTTATATCTCAAAAGAGAAGAACTCAAGATACAACCTAATCCTGTAGATTGAGTCCTACCTAATTAACATAACTGTCTCTAATCTTGCCTCATTAACATCATAGAGGTAGGATTTACAACGTATAAGAAAATCAGATCACAAAATGATGAACAACCACACAATATTGGGAATCATGGCCTAGCCAAGTTGATACACATTTTGGGGGGACACAGTCCGGCAATGCTCATTCATTTATATATTGTCTGTGGCTGCTTTAGTGTTACAACAGAAGAGTTAAGTAGTGGCAACTGAGGCTTTATGACTCACAAAGTCTACATATTACCCTCTGGCCCTTTACAGAAAAGTTTTGATTCCTGTTGTAGACTATTTAAAAATTGAATCATAATTCCATTTTCCAAAGCATGCTCAAGAAGGTAAACTCACACACGAATATCTCCTTGATTCTGTTCAAGTTGTTCTTTTACCAAAAATCAAAATATAAGTATTCAGCATTATGCCCATAAGTCAGTAATAATATGTTTACAGCATATTATAAAGGTATATTCCTTGATATAACATTTGATATATAGATAGATATAACCACTTCTGGTTACTTTTTTGATAATTGCCTGTTTATAAGCAAAAGTTAGCATTTTATTATAGTACTTAACATTTCTCTTTAAATTATAAGGTTTGTAGAAAATGTGGGGTGTTATACTAATTATCAAATGTATTCAATGTATGCTTTTTTAAGTGATGCTAGCAGTTGAGACCGCCACACATCTGTCGGTTTGTTGTACTGTGGTGGCTTACACGTTGCTGTGATGCTGGAAGCTAAGCCACTGGTATTTCAAATACCAGCAGAGTCACCCATGGTGGACAGGTTGTGCTGAGCTTCCAGACTAAGACAGACTAGGAAGAAGGACCTGGCAGTCTACTTCTGAAAAAACTGACCAGCGAAAACGTTACAAATAGCAGCAGAACATTGTCTGATATAGTGCCAGAAGATGAGTCCCTCAGGTTGGAAGTCACTCAAAATACAACAGGGGAAGAGCTGCCTCCTCAAAGTAAAGTTGACCTTAATAATGTGGATGGAGTCAAGCTTTTGGGACCTTCATTTGCTGATGTGGCACAACTCAAAATGAGAAGAAACAGCTGCAAACATCCATTAATAATCAGAATGTGAAATGTACAAGGTATGAATCTAGGAAAATTGGAAATCATCAAAAATGAAATGGAGCATATAAAGATCAATGTCCTAGGCATTAGTGAGCTGAAATGGACTGTTATTAGCCATTTTGAATCAGACAATCATATGATCTACTATGCTGGAAATGACAAATCGAAGAGAAATGGTATTGCATTCATCATCAAAAAGACATTTCAAGATCTGTCCTGAAGTACAGCACTGTCAGTGATAGCATAATATCCATACGCCTACAAGGAGGACCAGTTAATGTGGCTGTTATTCAATTTTAGGCACCAACCACTAATGCCAAAGGTAAGGAAATTGAAGATTTTTACCTACTTCTGCAGTCTGAAATTGATCAAGCATGGAATCAAGACGTGTTGAAATTACTGTGATTTGGAATGCAAAAGTTGGAAACAAAGAAGGATCGGTAGTTGGAAAGTATCGCCTTGGTGATAGAAACAATGCTGGAGATAGCATGATGGAATTGTGCAAGACCAACAACTTCTTCATTGCAAATACTTGTTTTCAACAACATAAACAAACGGTGACTATACATGTGGACCTCGCTGGCTGGAATACACAGGAATAAAATTTACTACATCTGTGGGAAGAGATGATGGAAAAGCTCTATCTTTAGAACAAGGCCAGGGGCCGACTGTGGAGCAGAACATCAATTGCTCATATGCAAGTTCAAGTTGAAGCTGCAGAAAATTAGAACAAGTCCACGAGAGCCAAAATACGACCTTGAGTATACCCCACCTGAATATGGAGACCATCTCAAGAATAGATTTGATTCATTGAACACTGATAACCAAAAACCAGACAAGTTTTGCGATAACATCAAGGACATCATACGTGAAGAAAGCAAAAGGTCATTGAAAAGACAGGAAGGAAAGAAAATACCAAAATGGATGTTAGAAGAGACTTTGAAACTGGCTCTTGAACATAGAATAGCTAAAGCAAATGGAAGAAATGATAAAGTAGAAGAGCTGAACAGAAGATTTCAAAGAGCAGCTTGAAAAGACAAAGTAAAGTATTATAGTGAAATATGCGAAGACCTGGAGTTAGAAGACCAAAAGTGAAGAACACGCTTGGCATTTCTCAAGCTGAAAGAACGGGAGAAAAAAATTCAACCCTCGAGTTGCAATTTTGAGAGATTCTGTGGGCAATATATTGGATGACACAGAAACATCAACAGAAGACGGAAGGAATACACAGAGTCACTGTACCAAAAAGAATCAGTTGACGTTCAGCCATTTCAGGAGGTAGCATATGATCAAGATCTGATGATATTGAAGGAAGAAGTGCAAGCTGCACTGAAGGCATTGGCAGAAAACAAGGCTCCAGGAATTGACATACTATCAATTGAGATGTTGCAACAAACAGTTGCAGCAGAGGTACTCGTCTATGCCAAGAAAGTTGGAAGACAGCTACCTGTCCAACCAACTGGAAGTGGTCCATATTTATGCCCGTTCCAAAGAAAGGTGATCCAACAGAATGTGGAAGTTATCAAACTATATCATGTGCAAGTAAAATTTTGCTGAAGGTAATTAAAAATGGTGGTAGCAGTACATTGACAGGGAACTGCCAGAAATTCAAGCTGAATTCAGAAGAGGATGTGGAATGAAGAATATCATTACTGATGTCAGGTGGAACTTGGCTGAAAGCAGAGAACATCAGAAAGATGTCTACCTGTGTATAATTGACTATGCAAAGGCATTCAATGGTGTGGATCATAATAAATTATAGATAATATTGCGAAGAATGGCAGTTCCAGAATGCTCACTTGTGCTCATGAGGAACCTGTACATAGACCAAGAGGCAGTCATTCAAAGAGATCAAGGGGGTGCCTGGTTTAAAATCAGGAAAGATGTATGTCAGGGTTGTATCCTTTCACCATACCTATTCAACCTGTATGCTGAGCAAATTATCCGAGAAGCTGGACTATATGAAGAAGAATGGGGCATCAGGATTGGAGGAAGACTCATTAACAACCTGCGTTATGCAGATGACACAACATTGCTTGCTGAAAGTGAAGAGGACATGAAGCACTTACTGAGGAAGATCAAAGACGACAGCCTTTAGTAGGGATTACACCCCAACATAAAGAAAACAGAAATCCTCACAACTGAACCAATAACCAACATCATGATAAACGGAGAAAAGATTGACGTTGTCAAGGATTTCATTTTACATGGATCCACAGTCAACACGCAGGGAAGCAGCAGTCAAGAAATCAAATGACGTATTGCATTAGGCAAATCTACTGCAAAAGACCTCTTTAAAGTGTTAAAGAGCAAAGATGTCACTTTGAGGACTAAGGTAAGCCTGACCTAAGCCATGATATTTTCAGTTGCCTTGTATGCATGCGAAAGCTGGAAAACAAATAAGGAAAACCAAAAAAGAATTGATGCCTTTGAATTATGGCGTTATTGAAGAATATGAAATATACCATGGATTGCCAGAAGGAGGAACAGGCCTACCTTGGAAGAAGTACAGCCAGAGTGCTCCTTGGGAGCGAGGATGACGAGACTTCGTCTCAAGTACTTTGGACATATTATCAGAAGGGACCAGTCCCTGGAGAAGGACATCATGGGTAATGTAGAGGGTCAGTGAAAAGGAAGAAGACCCTCAACGAGTTAGATTGACACAGTGGCAACAACAGTGGGCTCAAACATAGCAATGATTATGCGGATGGTGCAGGACCAGACAGTATTTCATTCTGTTGTACACAGGGTCACTATGAGTTGGAACCGACTTGAGGGCAGCTAACAGTAACGACAGCAGTTGAGAACACTGTATACCTTTTCTTGCTCCATTTCAGTCTTTAAGTTTTAAAGTTCTGTAACCTGACCCTATGAATGCCAGTAAATTTCCATTAGTCAGAAAAGACTGTCTTAAACTAGCCCAAGCCAGATTTGGCTGGCCCCGCATACACAGAAGGGCACCTGTGACCATTAATTGACTTCAACAGCGGACAAAGCAACAGGGGGAACAAATCAGAAAGAAAATCATCACCTGGACCCCGTCCCAAAGTGAGAGGTCCAGCAAGAACCATGTCACCTCCTATTTCCTGGCCACCATAATTCCTGCAACCTCTTCCTTCTAGAATTTTCCCTCCCCAGTACACCTGTGCGGCTGCCATCTTGCTGCCCAAATCACATAGAAGCCTTGCTTCCCCATAGCTCAGGGAGTCGGATCTGAGGAACTTCCTCCCGGCTCCTTGCTCCACACACTGCAATAAAGTTACTTCCTCTTTCTCAAAGGCCAGTGTCCAGATTATTGGTAGGTCTGAGCATGCGGGACAGAACCCACCTTATAGGGTTTGGCAGCAGTTCCTGTTGTTGTTGTTATGGAATGACATCAAGGACATCTACATGAGAAAAGCAAGAAGTATTAAAAAGACAGGAAAGAAAAAAACGACCAAAATGGATGTCAGAAGAGACTCTGAAAGTTGCTTTTGAACGTAGAGTAGCTAAAGCAAAAGGAAGAAATGATGAAGTAAAAGAGCTGAACAGAAGATTTTAAAGGGTGGCTCAAGAAGACAAAGTATTATACTAGAATGAAGTTCTTATCAGAATAGAATTCTCTTCTCTGCCTTGCTTACTCATAAAAAGAGAGCTACTGCCTGCCAGAGAAGT